>CM034706.1:193290770-193310714 GCA_020142125.1 Phrynosoma platyrhinos | reverse complement strand
CCTCATCCTCTGAGTCCTCCATGTCCTCAGCCTGGCTGGCCATGACATCATCTTCCACCACTCACATCCCACATGGGTACGGCGGAGGCAGTTAAGGTTGGCCTGCTCCTGCATGGATCCTCTACCGCTGGTGGAGAGCAGAGCAGAGCTGAGCTGGAGTCGCCCAGCCCAGCCGAGCCTGGTGACACTGTTTCTGCTGCTGTTGGTGATGCTGGATGTGAAGCGGGGAGGTGTCCCTGCTGCTCCAGCTTTCCCTAGGCGGCTTCCACCCATAGCCAGGGGGAGCCCAGACTCCCTTTTTGCCTCCCTTCCTCCAGACTCACTTTGGCCCCGCTGAGGTTCCACCTGCCTCCCTGCCTGTCTGTAATTCAGATCCACCGTTCACACTTGTTGAACACGCTTCTGAATCGCTTTTTTAAAAAAAAGACCGCCAAAAAACTAGTGTTTAAAAAAAGCGGGTTGTTGTTTTATAGGTTTTTTTTTGCATTTGTCTCATTTCAACGCGATTCTGAATGATCGCAGTTACATCTGAAACCGCTCTGAATAGAGACGAAGTACATATAAAGCAATCAGCAATTCGCTTCTAATCATAGTGGGAATGAGCCCCTAGAGCTGGAGGAGGTTTCCAGTCCAATCCTCGTTCTGCCATGCAGGAATACACACACCCAACATACGGCTATCCAGCCTCTGTTTAAAAAACCTCCAGAGAGTCTGGGCCTGTTTTACAAGACAGGGAGCATTTCTTTAACTGAATTCAAAGCATGTTCATTTCCAAGTGTCACTCCAACAAACAGAGGAAAAGAAGTATGGAGGAGCTGAGATATGGAGCTGATGAGTAATGTGAAGAAAGCACTCTGACCAAAAAGTTGCTCTCTTATGAAGCAACTGTTCAGAGAAAAGGGATTTTTAAAGCACGGTTCTATGTAAAACAGCCTGAACCATATTCTAGTTTAGTAGTCCAAACTATATTAGACCAATTGAATCCATTGTTAAATGGTGAGTCAACACTTAGCTATGAACCATTGACTTAGGTTTCATTCCCACTTCCATTTAACCTGGTTTGGGATTCGCTTTCACTCTGGGTCGGTGAATTGATTCCAGTCAATGCATCGTTCCCACTATGGAAGCAGGTCTTTTCTTTATTCACTTTATTTGTTTCTCTTTTTAGGCTAACATTAGTAGCATATTTTTTGGATTTCAAGATACCGCATTTTAGCCATCACGGGAATTCTAAAGAAAGAGATAATGCACTGGAACCTTGCTATCTGAGGCTGCTGTCTCCAACAAAGGTAAAGCAATTTTTTTTCTAATATTGAGTCTGATTGGCATGCTTTAACCCTACATCACCTAAAGTTTTCCAGATGCAAAACATGAAGACTTCTTGAGAAATTCAACATTCTCTACCTGCATAGGAGTCTGAGGTTTCATAAAGGAAGGGGATACGCTGGATTCCAAGGAAACATCTTCTTTGGATTGCAAATGGACATTAAATTTCCTTGGCTTGCAAAATTTTCCAGTGATCGCATGGCTAAAGCGAAAGGAGCCAGCCTGCAGATAGTCCTCCCCTAACAACTGAAATGAGACCAGAAACAGAAAATGCAGGCCTAAGGGCTCATTCCTACTTAGATTTAAACCGGTTTGTGGTTCGCCTTCAGTCTGTGTCAGTGAATCAGTTCCAAAAGGTCCATCATTTCCAAGCAGATCTTTACATTATTCTCAGTAATTGCTTCTTTTTTGGTACAATTGTTGTTCCCACTAGTTTGCGCTGCTTCAAAATGCATGTCAATCATCTATGCGTCATTGGTGATGCAAGCAGCAAGGCGATGAGGATGGGGTCGTTCCAGGTGTTGAGTGGGGTGACTTTAGTAACTTTGCAGACTGCTAGAAATAGTGCAAATTGAGTCCACTGTAACTGCCCTGGCTCAGTGCTAGGGAATCATGGGAATTGTATTTTTTTCTGAGACATTGAGCCTTCTCTGTCAGAGAGCTCTGGTGCCACAATAAACTACAGTTCCTATGATTCCCTAGCACTGAGTCAGGGCAGTTAAAGTGGACTCAATATGCACTATTTCTGGCAGTCTGCAAAGGCCCAGCCTTCCTCTGCCCCTCAGCAACCCAGGATGCTCAAGCACACCTTTACCTTTTGAACAGCCCCGCTTGGGAGATATATATCTGCCCAAAAACTAATGTCAGGAAACAGTGGGGTTTTTACGTTTGCCTTGCTTCATTGCGATTTGAAACTGAGCACAGTAGGATCAGAACCGGTTTCAAGTGGGAACGATGGTCATATAACCTGATCAGCAATTCGCTTTAAATCATAGTTGGAATGAGGCCTAAGACTAACATCTTCATTTTTTTCTCCTGTTTGCCTGATGAAGAAGCCAGTATGACTTTGAAAACTTGCAACATATAATTGTGCATTTTAGTTGGTCCACTAAAGGTATCATTGTTTGGATGTTATTGGATTAGTAGCATATGTCAGTATTTCTCTTTCCCCATGTGCTCCATCATAAGTTTATTTTTAAAAACAATTTGGCTTTTTTCTAGAAGGCTTAAATTCCAGAGCAAAGGAGCAAGCTCCCATTCGATCAGGTTTAAGTGGCCTGCTGGGTTGATTGCATTTGTTATGTCTAGCAGCAGATAGAATTTTCTCAAAATATTTAACCTGGTTGCTTGTAAAGTCTTTCTGTTTTTATTACAAATGTGCAATTAATCACCCTAATTGTTCAGTTACTCAGAAGCCCAGGATATTATACCATTTTAAAAAACAAAGTATATGGCAGTCTAAATATCTGGAGGTTAAAGGTTCATCTTGGTAAGTAAAACTGAATGTATTTTATTTTTTCCCCCTTTGTTAGGGCAAAACTGAGAAGTTGTCTTACTTTGGTAATAAAAATATTGTAACAATATTTGTTCAAGTGTGCTTTGAAATTCTAGACCCTTACTCTCACATTACGGTTTGAATCCCATGAAATTATGAATGCCTTTCACTTTTCTTGGATGTGTAAATAGTGAATTTGTGTTGGTTACTATAGATCTCCTATTTTTATATTTTTCATATCTTATCCAAACACATCTCTGTGTGTCCACTGGTTCCGACACTGAGTCAGACAGGCATGGGGAAGCTTATAAACACTTATTCCTAAGAGTATCCTGGGTGAAATGAAAAGATGTATGCCATCAATGAGAAGTCCCCCAGTTATTTCCTCATTATGATGATGATCATCGTATCTTTTGGGCTTCCTCTGTCTCAGAGTGTAAGTACAATTTGTTTATTTGTACAACAACATAACTGCTTTCTGATTAGCGGGTGTCAGATCAGGAGGAAAAGAACACTTGCAGGGTTATGTGCTGCTCTTAAATCAAGAATGATATAACCATGCATCAAAACTGTGTTTGTATATCCAGTCCTACAGAATTTCAAGTGGATGGATACTGCTGCCTTCTCCTCCTCCTCCTCTGCCATCTTTTCTAGTGGGTGGGTGAAATGCGCAAGTGCTACTTCCTCTGGCAGGTTATACATTTCCTTCTCTCATCTCCACCCCACAAGAGTGGGAAGGCTATGGGTACCACTGTGCAATGGGGTCTGCGGCAGTACTGTGCTTTCTGCTTCAGAAATTCAGAGAGAGTCGGTCATTTTGTATATCCTGATACCCTCCTTTGCCGGAACACTTCAAAGGATTAACCATGGAAGGGCAATTAGAACAAACTTTTAAAATTTCCTGTTACAGTGGGTCCTTGGCATCCACTGGGTTTTGGTTCCAGGACTCCCTGTGGATACCAAAATCCGAGGATGCTCAAGTTCCATTAAATACAACGCTCAAGTTCCATTAAATACAATGGCATAGCAAAATGACGATGACGACGACGATGATGATAATGATATGATTTATTTCTAGCCCGCCTATTTCCAAAGGGAATCAAGGCGGGTTACAAGCATAAAAATAAAAGAATACAATAAGAAAACAATAATAATATAGAAGTTGCATAAAAAGCAAATACACAATGTCCCTTATATAAAACAGCAAAATCAAGGTTGGCTTTTTGGAATTTATATATACAGTGGTATCTCTACTTACGAAATTAATCCGTTCCACAGCCCATTTCATATGTAGAAAATTTCGTAAGTAGAAGCAAATTTAACATTGATATGCCCTAATCCGTTCCGCAGCTTCGGCCATTTCTTGGTCCGACCCTGGAAGCGGAGCCGTCCTCCGCTTCCAGGATCAGCCAAAGGAAAGGCCGAGGCTGCCGGCTTTCCTTGGAGCAATCCTGGGGTCGGAGGCATCCTCCGACCCCCGGAGGACACCTCCGATCCCGGCATCAGCCCAAGGAAAGCAATGAGGCTTTCCTTGGAGCAATCCTGGGGTTGGAGGCACTCGATGGCCTCATGGTGGGGCAGTGGGAATATAACCTTTAAGTCACTCATTGTCTGTGGTTTGTGATAGTTGTCCTCGTCCACTTTGGAACTGACTTTTTCTGTATTATAGACCTACTATTGGTGATTTAGTAGTGAATTCCAAACACATCCTAATTTAAGGGACCATCAATAAGCCCATTAGGGAAGCTTTAAGAAACAATGGCTAAGGCAAGGCTAGCAAAGTCCATTGTTGTCTTTTAGTAGATGGCAGACTATGTAACGCACTGAAAAACAGAGCCACTTTTGAGCCAAATTTCTGAAGAATAAGGAACCACAGAGACCCCAGTTCAAGTTCTGTATATATCTGTTGTTTTTCATACGTTCCCAGAAGCATATATATATATATATATATATATATATATATATATATATATATAGTTTCAGATAGCATTGTTCTCCAATTCCAAAACTCCTTAGGTCCCAGAGCTGCTGTTTCCACCAACTTTCTTATCATGAAATATTTGTTGAAGAAGAAACTATAAAAAAAGCTGCACATGCCTCCTAACCAAAGCACTACTGAATGAAGAGTCCGCTGAGGGCGGAAAAGCCCTAATGGTTTTGCAATTTTAAGTATAGTTGTAATGTATGTGTTTTAAATTTGTTTTAAAATTTTATAGGCTAGCTGTAGAGTTTTATTGAAGAGAGTTTCTTAAACCAATGGATGAATTCAGTGAGATGGCATCAATAGGAATACTGCCATATAATGAAAGCAGAAACAAGCAAACAAAAACCCCTAGCCTCCAGTAATAAGACTATCAATAGAGAACAAATAGACATGTATACAGAATTTGTTTTTGTTTATTTTATAGAGTTTGCACAGCAGGCATTCTTGGTCCTTCTTGTCCCAATCCTCTCCAGGGACTGTCCAAATGTTTTACTGCCAGAGCTAAAGTACAAGATTGTATCACCCACTACATCACTTCATATATATCTTCTATATATATATATATATATATATAGAAGATATATATGAAGTGATGGAGTGGGTGATATATATATATATATATCTTCTATTGGACCTGAGAATAGTAGGTTCAGGGGTTGGGGGGGTGGTCATTGCAGGCACTGTGGTATATAGACCTCTGTCCTCTAAAATGAAAAAAGTTTGGGTTTCTGGAATATTTTGGATTTCAGAATTCTGGATAAGTGAGGCCCATGTTAGATATACAGTGTATGTGTGTGTATTTCCTTGCAGTTGTGCTCTTTTAAAAATAGAAAAATAGAATACAAAAAAGAGAATACAATAGAAAGAGAAAAATAGAATACAATAGAAAGAGAAAGAAACTCTTTCAGAACATGGCCACACAGCCCGAAAAAACCCACAAAAAAAACCTAAGAATACAAATAAGCAATAAATAACAAGATGAATCAAAGACTCACAAAATCCAAATTATTCCCCAAACCAAAACTTTTTTCATGGGTGGCTGAGATACTGACACCTTTGCTTTCTGGTGGTTCGATGTACACAATCTTTGTTTCATGCACAAAATTGTTAAAAATATTGTATAAAATTACTTTCAATCTATGTATACAAGGTGTATATAAAACATAAATAAGTTTTGTGTTGAGACTTGGATCCCATCTCCAAAATATCTCATTATGTACGTATATGCAAATACAGGTATTCTGAAATCCAAAATAATAATAATAATAATCCAAAATCCAAAACACTGCTGGTCCCAAGCATTTCGGATAAGGGAGACTCAGCCTGTAGTACCTATGTTTACTTATGTTTGCAGGATAAAATCTTGGTATTTAGTCAGGCAGTAAAGTCTTTGGATTCACAGTCAAAATTTAAGAAGAACTTGATCTGGTGCTCCCTCTTGTGATAAATATTAAGTCTGCAATTCTTCCAATATCAGCTAGCATTTTGTATTACAGTTTTTGTTCAGTGTTTCTTGTTTCTTGAATATTCATCATGCACTAATTCAAACTGGAATGAATTTATTTGTCAGTCCAGTTTCAGTGCAGTTTCACAAGTGGACCTGCCCACAGTGGAGAAACCCATTTTTGCTCCATTTCCTCTAGAATATATAACCTGCCACTAATATAGTATAATCACAAGCAGTAGCTATGTGGTGTATGGCTGTGCCGTCTGCTCCATGGTTTCTTACACTTTTCGTTCCATCTGTCTTCCTTCCTCTCCGTCTTCCTTTCTGATTGATTCTACCATTAGAAATGAGTGTGTTCCATGTACAATTGCATGAGTGTAGTAGTTCTGGAGAACAGGATAAAAATCTATCAGTAGCTGCTGTTTTAATTATAGTAGAAGTTGTGTATCCTTTATACTCCCACAACTATTGGAAGAAATTAATTTTAAAAATTACCTTTGGTTTATTACTAGTTTCAGCAAGACTGATAGAATGCATTAGTTTAATTGCTAAACACCAACAATATTAAAACTTTGGCAACATTTCATATCAAGGTCTTATGTTTGGGGATAATTTGGAGGGGTTGAGTCATTTCTAGTAATTGTAATGTTTTATGTGTTAATAGTAGTTAATATAAAAAGTTAATCTTATAATTATCCTCAACAATTTTAATGTCAATGTATTAAATTTTCATTCACTCTCAACATATTTGAACCAATGCTAATATTTCCAAACTCTGCTTGTCCTTCTGTTTACATAATTGATCAAACTCAGTAAATTATATAATTTAACCTGCAAATTTTATCTGGTAAAAAACTCAGTATTGAACTCAATAATGCTTACTCCTGAAAAGAAATGCATATGATTACGCCATTATAGGAATATATATTAAAACACTAGGTATGAAATACATACAAGTGGGAAATACAGGTCTTTAAAACATAAAGGGTTCCTTCTAAGATCAAAAGCCACCTTGAGTCCCATGGTGAGAGAAAGGAGAGAGAGATATTCAGTCAGCCAGTCAGTCAGTAAATTGTGTTAATATGTGTTAATAATAGTTTTTATAGTTAATGCTCAGTCAAAAGCTTTGCTATAAAGCAGGGGTAGGCAACCTTTTTGAACGGGGGGCTGGTCCCCCAAAGTCGTCCCTTCCGCCGGGCCGAGGGGGGGAATGGCGGCGCACGCACTCATGATCAAAACGCGTGGCGGCGGCAGGGGTCCGCCTGGGCCAGTAAGTGTGGGGACCTGGGCCGGAACCGGCCCGCGGGCCGTAAGTTACAGGTCCCTGCTATAAAGCACAGGCTAATTTTCTTTGGAAGCTCTTTGGTGTACCTCATTAGCCACATATGTCTGCAATATGATCTCCAGTACCTCTTCCTTTTCTGAATACAGCATGAATATGTACCATTTCTCATTCCATATATGGTAAAAGATTTTGCTGTAAAATCTTAAGCATAATTTTGCTACAATGAGAGATTAAAGCAATGTCTGATGGTTACTACAGTAGCTGGTATCTCCTTTCTTGTGGATTTGAATGTATATTGAGTGTCTAAAAGATACGTTTTGTTCATCATAACTGCTGGTAGATTTTAATGATGTATTTAATGAAGTTTGATGTATTCTGTCTCTATAGCTTGAAACAGCTTGCTTACTTTACATGTTTTTTAGTTGTATGATACAACATTCTTAAAACCATTTTTCTTTTGTGTCTGAAGTTGTAATCCTGTATCCAGGTTAGAAGTAGGCCCCACTGAACTCAATAGCGTGCTCACTTAAGGGAGATGCAGACGGGCGGAGCTGGGCCACTCTGGGAAGCAGAGGATCGGGGCCACTGCTAGCACACACAGCGGCCCCAATTCTCCCGTTTGCCGCCTCTTAAAAGAGCAGCAAAATGCCGCTCCTATTAGAGGTGGCAAAAGGGCAACCCAAGAGCCGCCGCATGGCTCTTCTCTGCCTCTTCCGGCATAGCGTGTGAGGACGCTACACCGGGAGGACGTCCTGACACCACGCGCCGTGTATAAGGGCACATGGTGTCAGGATGTCTTCAGGGAGGGGTGCGGCTGCCCCTCCCCTTCCCTGCCTCCAACATGCTGCAAAGGGCCCATCTGGCTCTTAGACATTAGTAAGAGTGTACTGCATAATTTAAATTGGGTGTAGCAATTTTGAAGGCTGCTTTATGAACAAGAACAGTAGTTAGGGTTAGGCATTTTGCTTCTTTGTATTTCTGTGTGCATGTGCCTTCAAATCACCTGTTGACTTATGGTGACCCCATGAATTTCATATGGTTTTCTTAGGAAAGAAATATTTAGAGATGGGTAGGTTTTTGTGTTTTTTTGGGCTGTGAAGCCGTGTTTTAGAAGAATGTATTCCTGACTTTTTGCCTGCATCTGTGGCTGGCATCTT
This sequence comes from Phrynosoma platyrhinos, assembly GCA_020142125.1. Lineage (NCBI taxonomy): Eukaryota > Metazoa > Chordata > Lepidosauria > Squamata > Phrynosomatidae > Phrynosoma > Phrynosoma platyrhinos. Next base: position 193,302,020 of record CM034706.1, on the reverse strand, counting down.
CAGAGAATGATGGCATGAAAGTGTATGGGGCATATATACTGTGTGACCCTTGGTTGAGAAGATTAGCATGTAAATCTGTGTATTGTTCTGTTGAGGCAAGGCCTCAGCGTGGGAGGATATGCAAGGAGTCTTACCCCCTAAGCAGACGACTAATAAAGTCGTCTTCTGGGCAGAGAAGAGGAGGGGCAGCCGCACGAACGGCGCCCCTTCCTCTCTCCGAGGTCGCCCCCAGATGCGCCGGCCGTCCACACGACCGGCGCATTGGGGATGACCTCACGGCGCAGCGCCCACATGCGCTGCGCCGTTTGAGTCAGAGAAAGTGCGCCCGCCGCTTTTGCGGCGCACTTTCTCTGACATCTAAAAGGAGCACCAATTTGGTGCTCCTTTTAGAGTCGCCGGCGGTGCGCCTGGATGCGGAGGCTGCAGCCCCGCGGCGCTCCGTTCGGCGGCGGCTCCGGGGCCTCCGTCTGCTGAGGCCCTTAGTGTCTATTTAATTAACAATCCATTGTCTGCTGGGAATTAGCATGTAAATTAGCATGTAAATCTGTGTATTGTTCTGTTGAGGCAAGGCCTCGTGGGAGGATATGAAAGGAGGCTTAGTGTCTATTTAATTAACAATCCATTGTCTGCTGGGAATTAGCATGTAAATTAGCATGTAAATCTGTGTATTGTTCTGTTGAGGCAAGGCCTCAGGGTGGGAGGATATGCGATGAGGATTAGTGTCTATTTAATTAATGATTCATTATCTGCTAGGAAACCCCCTGACCCTGGGTGAAGTTCATTTGATGAATCCTGATTTTGGTGTTTTTGAGGACTGGTAACCAAACTTGGTTTACTTTCAGGGATTCTTCTTTCCTGTTGAAATTGTCCAGGTGTTTGTGGATTTCAATGGCTTCCCTTTGCATTCTGACTGGATAGCTGTTGGCATGGTCCAAAATTTCATTGTTTTCAAATAGTATTTTGTGCCCAGGTTGGTTTATAATGTGTTCTGCTACTGCTGATTTTTGCAGGCTGGCCCAATCTGCAGTGTTTCTCATATTCCTTGATTCTCATTTAAACACTGCCTTTTGTGGTCCCTATGTAGACTTGTCCATAGCTGCATGGTATGTGGTAAACTCCTGCAGCCATGAGAGGGTCTCTCCTATCCTTCTCTGAGCACAGCTATTCCTGGATTTTCTTGGCTGGTCTGTAGATCATTTGGAGGTCGTGTTTCCTCATCAGTTTCCCTATTCTGTCTCTGACTCTTTTGATGTATGGTAAAAATACCTTCCCTTTGGGTGATTGTTTGTCTTCACTCCTGTGGTTTTTTTCTGGGTCTGGCCGCTATTCTTATGTCTGAGCTGGAGTAACAATTAAGCTGCAGAGCCCAGAAGATCAACTGAAGCACCTAAACTGGCTAATGATCACTCCTGCAGAACACATTATGAACCAACCTGGTGCCTTTAGGGTATGTTGTTGTTGTGTGCCTTCAAGTTGTTTCTGATGTATGGTGACTGTAAGGCGACCCTATCATGAGGTTTTCTTGGCAAGATTTGTTCAAAGGAGGTTTGCCAATGCCTTCCCCCTGAGGCTGAGAGCATGTGATTTGCCCAAGGTCACTCAGTTGTTTTTGTGGACCTGGTCTCTAGAGTCATTAAACTACACCACACTGGCTATGGTATTTTCGGACTTATTAAAAGAGATATAATTCTTTGGTTCACTTTAATTTATTATTTGTTCACATGTTCAAATAATGAATTGTTGGAGCAGTAGAAGACAGCAGCCACAGTAAGTAGTTCTTTATTTTCAGTGGAACTAGTTTACTTGGTTAGTTCATAAAAAGTTAATGATTTTTTTATGAACTGCAGTTCTTTTGTTGTTGTTTTTCCACAGCATGTTTCAGACCAGAAAGATATCTCAGACAGCTAGACATTCAAAATCTCCAGTTAAAACGTTCAGAATTTATCACCATTACAAAAGATTTCAGTAAAATAATCCACAGAAACTACAACAAAATAACTAAATGGTTAATCTCTAAAACACTATAATGGGAGAGATTGAAACTCTCTATTCTAGGCAGAATAGCACTCATTAAAATGTTTATTGTCCCTCGCCTATCCTTTCTATTTCAAACTATCAACTACCCCAGACAAAACTCAAACTTTGGGAAAATCTCGTCAATACATTTTCTTTTAACCATAAGAGACCCAGATTCAGAAAATCTGCATGACACCTCTTTTCCAAAAAATGGGGATTAGCAATCCCTGATTTTGCAGCATTCCAATTTAGTCAAATCCCTCATTTAATTAAAAAAGATCAGTTAACATGGAAATGAATGACCCACCATCAATCAATCTTGCTTTGTTCTTTAACAAACCCACTCTGCAAGTAATTAAAAACATTAAAAACCCGTGGCTACAAATGTCAGTAAAGATATGGTCAAGATGGAAGCAAGTTCTAACACCAGATCCCTCTCCTATCTACCCCTTCCTTGTCCACAAATCTTTCTATTCCCCTGATAAATTCAAAAAATTCCAGGGATGGGAACAACAAAGTGTATATTTTTGTCCGAAACCTTTTTCTTAATGGCAGACCAAAAACAATCAACAAACTAACTTTAGATTTAGGGCCATTAAAAGCTAGTTGGTTTCATCTCCATCAGATAATTGCTTTTACACGCACATTAAAGGAAATCAGAGGACCACCTAGATCACTTACCTTATTTGAGGCATGATGTGTTCTCCCCTCCCAAAGCACCAAAGGACTAACATCTTTAATCTACAACTATTTGATTGACCACTCCAAAACATCCGTGGCATAGAAATAACCTGGGAAATGGATTGAATCTTTCAATTCCCAATTCAAAATGGACTACAGTTTGGTCTTCCACCCCTTTTAAATCCAGATCAGCATTGATCAGAGAAAACACCTTGAAAATTATACACAAGTGGTATTTGACTCCACTGAAGCTAGCCAGAATCACTAAAAGTGTTTTCTCCAAGTTCTCTTCATACCAATATAATTATTCCTCTCATAATATAAAAACCAATTACCATGCACTATGAGCTAGAAGAGAACCAGAACCCTAGATAAAGGAAGTGAAGCACACAAAATGAATATTTTTCTCTATTCTGAAGGTTATCTATAGCAAAATTTATAGAGATGTTTAAATTTTACAGGTGAGGATAATAGTATATACTTTAAGGATAATTAAAATGGAAGAGAAGGAATGATATGAAAGGAAGATGTAGAAAGTAGTCAATAAGAGTGAGTAATTAGAAGATAAGAGAATATAGGATAGGAAATATAAAGAAGGAAAAAAGGTACAATATAATGTATTAGATTGGGAAGGAGGATTAGGAAAGTAGATGAAGGAAAGAAGGAGCAAAGGAAAGATATAAAGAAGAAGAAGGAAAGAACAGAATGGTAAAGAAAGGACTTGAAGGGATATACATTAATTAACATAACCTCACTTCTTCAGAATAAGAATTAGTTAAAGATATTTTGTGAATATTTTAGCCATTCTAGAATGGGTATATCTTATTTTCTGGCGTATAAGACTACTTTTTAACCTGCAAAATCTGGGGTTAAAGTGGGGGGTCGTCTTATACGCCGGGTCTAAGGAGGTTCATGATAGGTTTGCCTTAGTGTCATCATCATGACTTGAAGGTGCACAGCAACAACAACAACAACAACAGTTTTGGAAGTCATACTCTTCCCAAACTCTATATTTTAACTGGAAAAGTGGGAGGTCGTCTTATACGCCCAGTCTTATACGGTATATGCATGTATATACTATATGAATGTTATATGTATGGATATATATATAAGTTTTAAACTAGGGTGATAGATAAAAAGCATAGGTATATCTTATATGTTATAAATAGGTTTTAGGTTGTTTGTTTAGATCTATCAATAAAAAATTAATAATAATTAAAAATGTTTTCTCCAAATGTTGGCACGGTTGTAATGATAATGGCACATTTCTACACATGTGGCTAGACTGCCTCAAAATACACACATTTTGGCAATTAGTTCTTGAACAAATTTCATTGATTACCATCCAAGAAGTAAAATTATGTTCAGAAATGCTTTTGTTATCAATATATATAAACGCAAACTCAAATTTGAAACATAAAAACCTTATAGATTTCTTCATTACAGCATCCTGTGTAGAAATTGCCACATGTTGGAAAACAGGGGAGGTATCCTTACATATGCAGTGGAAAGAGGTATGGGACTTATGGTTACTCGAAAAACTGACAGAATGACAATTTACACAGGACAACCAAAATCAGGACCCTTCATAGGCAAATGGTTCCCACTCATTGACTTTGTAAACAAAGACAGAAACAAGAGAAGACAACCTCCATTTCATCTGGATCTTTGGTTGGACATTGTGGACTAAATTTACACAAAGACAGCACTGGACTTTAAAATGACCGCTTACATTGAACAGAACCCAAGAAGGAGACCCACAACATAATTCAAAGTTGTGAGATGAATTGTTTTAATTTGCTTTATTATTCTGATATGTTTTGTACATAGTTGTATACTTATTTTTTAAAAAAAAATATTAAATGAAAGAAAAAGAAAGATATCTTAGAATTTTTCTGTGTTCTGGTTTGTAGTTGGGATTGTAGCTATATTGTTCATAGTAGCCAGAAGCACTATAGGAAATGGAAGAAAAGAATTTGGTAGCATACAAACATACCACAAATAGGGAGGCATGTCCTCCTTTTTAATTAGAATCGTGCAGTCTTACATATGCCTACTTAAAAATAAGTTATATTCAATTAAATAGGGCTTACACAGATGTAAGTGAATATAGGTTTAAAGTATTTTTTACTAGGAATAGGCTGAAATTTAAATGACATAGCAAAAAAAAGCTTGAATGGAGTTTCACATCAGGGAACAGGAAGATGTCAGTTTCCTTTTTGGAAACTATAGTTTTCTGTGAATGAACAAATTAAAGCAAACTGACTTTGTTGTTGTTAACCACCCTAGAGTCAATCCCGGCTCATAGCGATCCTGTGGACAAGACATCTTTAAGACTACCTGTCTTCCACTGCTCTGCTTAGGTCCTGTAAATTCATACCCATGACCTCCTTAATAGAATCCATCCATCTAGCATGCTGTCTTCCTCTCTTTCTGCTTCCCTCCAGCTTTATTAGCATTATTGTCTTTTCCAATGAGTCATTCTTTCTCTTGATGTGACCGAAGTACAACAACTTCAACTTTATCATCTTCGCTTTCAAACAGATTTCAGGCTTGATCTGTTCTGGGACCCATGTGTTTGTCTTTCTGGCTGTCCATGGGATCCTAAGTACTCTTCTCCAGCACCACATCTCAAATGCATTGATTTTCTTCCTATCTGCTTTCCTCACTGTCCAGCTCTCACAACTGTACATGGTAATAGTGAAAAGAATGGCTTGTACAATTCTGACTTTTGTGCTCAATTGCACATCTTTACATTTGCATAACATAAACAACTGACTCTGTGCTTGGAATTCCAAGAGAAGAAATGAGTAAACTCACAATTTAATTACAGATTAAATAAAAATAATTTTGCAAGTAGTGTTAACAACAACTTCAGAACTTCTGAAATGCAATGCCTTTTGTAAGTTAAATGGGAAATTATTGTTTTGATCTACAGAATAGAGAAAGACAGAAAGAAATTCAGACAAATAATCTTTTGCATTAACTCATAAAAGAACTACAGTGAGGTTCATGATGAATTAAATGTTCTTATTTTGTTCTTCTAAAACTACACAGATATAATGACAAAATTAAATAATTGAACCTTGGAACCCAAGTTTAATTATGACATAAAAAGATAGACAGCTTGCAATGAATGTTTTTAGTACAGTGAAATAAATGAATTTCTTACCATTGATCATGGGAATTTACTTCCACATATGGACTATCAATCAAGAAAAAGCCAACTGAACTGACTTTTAATCATTTATGTCTGACTTCACTTTGTGTGATTGCAATGACACTTCCAGAACTCTACAATTTATTGCAGATCTATTGTCCAGGGGCTTTGTTTTTACATAGGAGCTATCAAACTTGGAAAAATTAACCACCAAATTGGCAGCATGGCTTTGAGTATGTCTAAACAGTGCTGTCAGGTGCTAATACAGCTCCTGAGGAAGATTTTAGCCTTTAAACTGACAAATGCAAAACTCATTTGCACTGCTGTCAGTTGTATGTATCAGGTGTGACTATAAGCTCTGTTTTCTATGCCCAAGGAGAACTCTGTGCCTAATTGTAAGCAGCCTCCTACTCCAGAGAGGTCTTTAAACAAGATACGTTCCTGACTTAAGTTCTAACAGAAAATGACGGGAACATTGTGCAATTGAGGGCTTTAGAGTTTCATGTCATCATCTTGGAATTTGCTCATAAACAAGGCTTCAGAATTTGAATGATGCCAACTGAGACTGCTTTTTCAGCTGCTGCCTTAACTCCCTTGCTAAGCCTGACAAAAAGATCAGTGGATGGGATGGAGAATTCATGCTCCAGCTTCACAGGTAATAATATCAATTTTAAAAAAAATACTGATTGAGTCTTCTTTATTTGAAATGTTTGGGACCAGAAGTGTTTTGGATTTCAGATTTATTTTTATTTCATTTTATTTGGTTTTTGGAATATTTGCACACGCATAATGAGATACCTTGGTCTAAACATGAAATTAATGTATGTTTCATGTACAGCTTATACACATAGCCGAAAGGTAATTTTGTACACAATATTTTAAATAATGTCAAGCATGAAACAAAGTTTGTGTACATTGAACCCTCAGAAAGCAAAGTTGTCCCTATCTCAGCCACCCTTGTGGACAATTTTGGAGTATTTTGGATTTCAGAATTTTGGATAAGAGAGACTCAAGCTGTAATGACTGAGCAGAGTATTAATCAGGTGCACCCACATCCATCCTCTATTCTCTCCCCTGCCTTCCATTTGCTCCCTTGCACTACTCAGAGTAGGACTTGGATTAGCAATGGTTCAATAAAAGTAATTGCTCCAGGCCCTTCATAGGACCTTATCACACGCTGGCCACGAAGCGAAAAGTAACCGAAATAAGAATAAATTCAGTTCTATACTGAAATGAACTGAAAGAGCTCCCCGCAATATGTAAATGCCTACCACACGCAATTACCGCCATAGCGCAATTATCGTGCTTCCCGGGACACGCATCCTGGAAACGTATTCTCATAAATCCCATAAATTACAAAGAGAGGACCATGTTTACCCATCCCATTTGTTGCCCAATCCAAACAGGACAGACACATCATAAGATGCTTCCTCACAGATCCATGGGAAGTAGCGTGGGGAACCATGGGTCAGGGTGGGGAAATGCTTCACAATACATATTGCGTGATCATTTGTATTTCGCCTGTGCAGCCATTGCGCAATGATTCCGAAAGCTCGGTTGTACTTCCCCAAAAAACCGAATGTCAAAAAATCTCAATTCGTTACAGATTAGCTCTGGGTTCTGTCAAGTTTAGGTGCAATGTTGTGTGTAAACACGGGGAAATAATATGTATTAGCTACGGATACCCTTTGGATTAGGTCTGCTTTAGACCCTGTGTGATAAGGTCCATTGCTTCCTCTTCTCCTCCAGTCACTTTCTGAATCTCCCAGTGTTTCTGTTATCATCAACATCTGAGAGTTACTTAATGGGAACAGGCTGTTAGACTCACCCAAGTTACAGTGTTCAAAATGGGTTTACATATCAATGTTTTTGTCACTGTCTTTTGTACTATTTCATTTCTATGCTCACATATATGCACAAAGGGAGCACTAATTTGGGAACTGATCCAGGGTTTCAACCATCTTAATCCAGCCTTGGTTCAGTGTTTTCTCCTGAGTAGATTTAGATGGAGTAAACCCCAGACTTCCTTCTGCAAATTGAAGAAAAAACATTTTTTTTTTTTTTTTGGTTTTGGTAATGGAGTTGGAAGAGTATAGAAATCTTTGCTGGATAAACAAAGTCTTGTCTATGCAGACTACAGTTCACAATCTTAGAGGTGATCAAGGGGAATATCCACCTTTGTCTACACTAGGGATGAGTATCATGTAGCTCTCCAGATGTTGTTAGACTGCAGCTCCCAGTATTCCTCACCATGGGTTATTCTGGCTATAAGACGGTTGCAGTCTAACAACATCTGGAGTGTAGGACAATTCCTCAGCTCTAGACCAGAACCTGGGAGCATGTTCCCACCTGCTCAGAATAAAAGAGCCTAGTTCCCTGGAGAGATGATATTTTAATAGTGCTTTATTCATATTTGAAAAGAAAGCTCTATCAAGATTATTGCATCTCTTTCCCTCAAGTCAAGTACTGTACCTTTTTTGAGATGTTCCCTACTAACCAGCAAGAGTTCAATTCTACCCATTTCTTCCTTTGAGATGATATCTTAGCATAGGAGGGTGGAAGTTGTGTCCACCCATAGATAGGAGAAATCTGGTTTATAGCACTGTCATGTTCCCAGACAGAACAATTCACCTTTAAGAAAGATATACCATATGGATGCTGGCATGGCTGTATGTGACTTTTGCAGTAGAGACATGACATTCACATATGGAGGGACAAGCTGGGCATGCCCCTATTTGGAATCATAAAGCAGAAATAGAAAATGTCACTTTTTAAATTAAATATAGGAGGCAGGGTGGTAGTGGTTGTGATACTGGAGCAAACCCCAATGCAAGCTATTTTCTTTTGATACTGCAAGCAAACCAGGCTGGAGACGATCATATTTCAACAGTGACCTATGGGAGAATAGAAAGCTGGGGGGAAACATATATTGCTCCTGTTGACCCTACTCTTTATTGAATATAAAACAAAACCTTTAATGATCACACCATGCCTACAAAGTTGTAGGCAAGGAACCAATAAATAAATAAATAAATAAATAAACCCAAAACAAGACCAAAAATAAATAAATAAAAATAATCCCCAATAAATGCCAAATCAGGAACTGTAGCACACATTTAATAGTGATATTTTAAAAAGCTGACATCACTTCATGATTATGTAATTTTCCCCCACAGCAAAACAGGCTCCAAGGATTATGAAATCTGGGTGTATTGACATAACATATTGTTTCAGCTATTTTGCTTTAATTTATAATTTAAACTCCTTTGAGTACCATTTGAGAAGGTGGGATAAAAATCAAAACAAGAAATAAATTTGCCACACATCTTCCATCATAAAGCAATTTGTTCAGCCCACTCCCTTTCCCATTAGTGAACAAATCATATGAATTTGCTACAACTACAATACTACAGCTTGCAAAAATCAGAATCATAGTTATGGCCAGAACTATGAATTGTAGCTACTGATTCAGCCTTCTGTTCTATTGGATCCTTCACAGAACACCTTTCCAAAGTGAATTCCTCCACAGATGATAGGGGAAAGATAACTCTGTGGAGCAAAAAAAGTGATTTTGAGAATTCCAGCCTGAACAATAATATAAAAGGCCATTTGAGTTATTTATTTGTAGCTATATTCTGCTATAGTTTCCCCTATTCAGTAAGGAATTCATTAACATTTGTCAGTAACTATAACAAAATACGTGTATTGGAATTGGCTGCATAGCTCTTAAAAATGCTTCAGTATTTTATAGAGGTTCATAATGTTTCTAAACTGTCTTGCATACTATGACTAGTTCTACGGCTGTGAAGAGCTAGTCACACTGTGCAGCCAAAATATACAGGCTTCGAAGATCTTCCAGATTCTGGAAATCTGCAGAGTTTTTATTCCTCAAGAGAATAATTAAAGAGAATAGCTGATTCCAAATGTTTCCTTTTTAAAGCCAACTAATGTCTGCACTCTAATGTGCCAGTTTCATTCTGGGTGTAACTTAATAGAGTTTGGGGTAACTTATACTGTGGTTAAATTTGGCAAACAGCTTTCTGCTAACGTTGCAACAGAATGCTGCTCTCAGCTCTTTGGGTGTACTTATACTTCTGATTCTTTTAATTATCATTGGCAATATGTTATCATTCTATAATTGAATTAAACACATATGGATTTGATTAAGTAACAATCAGTTTACACTGTTTCTGTCATGATCTGTTCTATACAAAAAGTATGCTCAAGTGCCCCCTAATTGCTTCCACATTGGTGCTTGTTACTATAAACAAAAAATAAATGTGTTTTTCTTATTTCTTGTACAGTTGCCACCATCAACTATCATGGGTATTAGAATACCAGTCAATTATCATCCCATGCAGTCATTTATTTACTTTATTATCATTATTGCTTTAAAAACATTTAACTAATACAACTGGTGGACACAAACCTGCAGAAAAACCCTTGGCTGATTTCACAAGTCTGATCTTATTTTGTGACTTACATGTAAAACATCCTGATTTTTCTCTAATTTGGCAGACAGAGGAAAACTCATGTTATTAAAATAGCACTGAGATGGTATAAAACTTTTTTGTAAAGTTTTATTGCCATTTATGAGCCCACAGTTTATAGTGAGAGATATGAATTGGCCTTTCTCTGCAAGACAGACTCCTCACACACACCTTCAAGCAAAAAGGCAAAGAAATTTGTTGCTCTTATTTATTGTTGTTGTTGTTGTTGGGTGCCTTCAAGACATTTCCAAAGTCAGATTTTGGGGGGCCTTTGGGCAACAAATTGTTCAGACTTACTAATGGGAGTTCTGCTTAGAAAACAGAACTAGATTTATCACACTGTAAAATCCTGGGCTTTCCAATTCAGAAAAGAGTGTTTAGAATTACCAGCCGGAGAGTTCTATTGCCACACATAGCTGCAAACCCCACATTACCATAGGATCCAGCCATGGTGGTTAAAATGGAATCATAGTGCTGCAGATATGTTGTGTGAAAGGACCTTCTGTGGCAGGGGCATACCTGCTATTAAGTGACCAGGCAGGACATTTATTAAATCGAAGAGTGTGCATTACATGCCATATGCTAAGGTGGCAACTATTGTGTACGGACTGCTATGATTTCCAAACTCTGGCCTTCCATGTGTTTTGGACTTTGGCTCCCAGAATCTCAGACCATTGGCCAAGATGGCTGAGGCTTCTGGGAGCTGAAATCCAAAATACCTGGAGGACCAGAGTTTGGTATCACTGGCACAATTTCCACCCCTGACTTAAACCCGGCTATGAGGCCCAAATAGCGTATGTCCACTGAATCACTGCTAACTTTAAAGCAACACTTTACCATTGAGTCAGTGAGTCTGGACGTTATCACACGTGGGCCAGAAAGCAATAATAAAGTGGAAATAAG
>CM034706.1:193274572-193290670 GCA_020142125.1 Phrynosoma platyrhinos | reverse complement strand
TTGTGTGGATTAACCAGCAGATTTGCCCCGTGTGATAACGTCCTCTGTTGGGGTTGACAGTAGGAGTCAGGCCTATTGTAAAATTCCAGTTGTAAAAGAACATGCTCCCCCAAGTTGTAGAAAGAGATTGTAAGAGACTCTGAAAGGGCACCCCTAGTATGCAGACCTAACTTGCATTTTGTGTGGATCTGTACCATTTTTTCTTTAATTGTTAGAATTTATTAAAAAGGCAGAAAAGGGTATTCAGGATGCTTGCTCCTTTTGGCCAGCCATCCTCAGTAAGAGAGCCACATCCTGGTTAGCACCAGGTCTCCCTGAGCACAAGTGGCTTTTGAGGAATTGGTGTTGTGGTTCTTGGCAGGAAGAGGCTGAGAAAGCTGGGATAATAGTGGGATAACACTAATAGGATCTTTTATTCTCTACTCTGCCCTTAAATAGAAGAAAAAGAAGGTGGGAAGATTTCCTCCTGTTTATGAAGATAGAAGATCTGTCGGGATCATAGGTCCTGTCTTGTTTGCTAGTCGTATATTTTGTATGTGATTTTTGATACTGATGATGGGTTATGCTCTCCTAGTGGTGACGCTGGGTGGAGAGATTATTTATCTTTCTTGAAGGTGACTATTGAGCAGAGGTGAGGAAATGAAAATGCACTTTGAACTGTCAATGTAAATTTGGTGAGGACACTTGGGATGGAGAAGAAAAGAGGATCAGTCCTGGGAACAGGAATGTTTGGCAAAACCTGGGGATACGGTGGGAAGTACTTGAGTAATATATGTTTTATAGCTTCTCTATAGTTCTGAACTTGTGTTATTTAACTGGAATAGATAAAATTGGAGCTGGAGGTTAACAGAAGCAAAAAAATAACACCTGAGTGCTAAATTGGACTGTCACTATAACTGCAGTTTGCTCCAGGAGACAGTTTAGTACCAAGAGTTGTTTCTGGAGTATATATTATATCTGGGAAATCGCCACAAATCAGATTGTGGCCTCCCTATAAGTTGCATTTTAACATATTCTTAAAAACCAAACTAAAACAGTGGGATGCATTTGATCAGGAGAATCATGATGTTTTATGTAGCTTGCTCCAGAAAAAGTTTTACTTGCTTATTATCCTAGATCTGTCGAAGACACAGAAACCTTGGGGGGTTGCAGACTGCCAGAAATAGTGCAAATTGAGTCCACTTTTAGGGTTAGGGTTAGGGTTAGGGTTAGGGAATCAAGGGAACTGTAATTTATTGTGGTACCAGAGTTCTCTGACAGAGAAGGCTCAATGTCTCAGAAAAAAAAACAATTCCCATGATTCCCTAGCACTAACCCTAACCCTAAAAGTGGACTCAATTTGCACTATTTCTGGCAGTCTGCAACCCCCCCCTTGTCACTGGAATGCTGCATTATAACAGGAGTAAGCATCCCAATGTCCTCGGAGTATTTTGGATGATGACTTCCATTAATCCCAGCTAGTATGGCCAGTGGTCAAAACATTTGAAGCGCATGCAGGTTGCCTGCCTCTGGATTAAAGGATCAGGTTAAGACAACTGCTTTGGCTTATTGAATTATGTATCACAAAGCAAATAATTGAAGCAGGATGTTGAACAGAGCTTACAATACTGAAATAACATAAGGACTTGGATATATTGTTCTAATTAACAACAGCTAGTTCTACTATCTGAACTGAATGTTGTTACAGATTACTATTCTATGTTCTTTTTTAAACAGGAGGAAAATTGGTGATCACTACAAGATTAATAAGGGAAGAAAAATACAACATGTTCAAGGCAAAAATGATAAAATCCTAGAATGGAATGAATATGGACACCTGAATTTGTTAATATGGTTAAAAGCTCCAATTGATTAAGTTGTCAATGATGTTTTTCATTATTTAAATCCCATGAAATCAAATAGTTTTAAGCACACCAAACCCTTGCTAGGTATACTTTATAGCAGCGCTGTGTAATGTGGATTCCATTTCTCATTAATTCAATTAATTCTCTGAAGATGCCAGCCACAGATACTGGCAAAACATCAGAAAGAAACTCTTCTGGAACATGGCCACACAGCTTGAAAAACCCACAAAAAACTATGGATGCTGGCCATGAAAGCCTTAGACTTCACAGATATCTGAAGTAGTTCCTTCTTCAGCTCAGCCAACTTTCTGACCTGAGTCCAGGACTAGCCAATACCCACAAAAATTTCCCCAAAGTGTAAGAGACAGTAGTGGAACTGCAAACTAAAAAGGAGCATTAAGTGTCCTGCTCTTCTGTTGTTGTGTGTCTTCAAGTCATTTCCAACTTATGGCGATCTGCCATCCATTGATTCTGTCCTTCCCAAATCTAGTTGAGAAAGTAGATTTAACGGTCTTCTAAGGAATATGGGGAAAATGCATTGTCAAAACAGCAATTCACAATGGAAATACACATAACAGACACCTGTTACCTAATGAGGTCTACATAGAAATACTTCCTTTCCCCCTTTTTTTTATTCTATTGAATAAAAAAGTAGTGGGTGGGTGGAGGGGAGGGGAGAATTATGCTGTCATAAAAACTGCCAGCTTGCCAATGCAAACAGAAGATGTAGCATCTGTTTAGCATAACCCTGAAACATAAATTCTTATGTCTTCACTGCAGATGTTGACTCGGATCCAATGCAACCAGTCAGAATTAATTATATTCAATTGTTCAGTGAAGAAGACAGATTTTTTGGGATTTGGGGGAGATAACCCTTCCCTTCTTTTCCTGAACATCTGATCCACACTGTTGTGTTTGAGAGGATCCCAGTTTGTGCACTGAAGGGTGGGCAACTTATGTAACATCTGAAGATGCAGGATGACAGCACATATTTTTAAAAAGTCCTAATTTACATGAAATAATATTTTTATTAACTGGTTAAAAACTACACAAGAAGTGAAATGCATTTTCATCAACTTAGGAGTTTCACCATGTACTTTAAAAGCTGCTGACTGAAAAAACACCTGTTTTGAAATTGCACTAAAAATTACACTAAGATAGAAACCTGTACATTATCATCCCTTAAGATAATGACAAATGACAGAACATTTTTGTTCTTATTTTAAAACTACAGTATACTGAAACTTTATTAAAACTGACATTTCACTGAATATTCCCCTTTAAAATGGCTTAACTGAACCCACATTATGAAATGCGTAGTTCTGAAATTTGCTATTAAAACACACACACATTAGAAACCAGAGTAAAAATATTCTTTAATAAAGATTTACAGCTATCATGTCTACACTTTTCTTTTTATTTTGCAACTCTCCAAATTTCTTATCATTTATTTCTATTGAATGTTGGCTTTCCCCCCCTTAGTTCACACTCACCCCGCTCCCATTTTCAAGCTACTGAATGGTTCTCACTTTATTCTGGTTAGTGACAGAAGGATGTCAATCATTTCCTTCAGAGACATGGCCCCACAACATGGAGCTTAGTGCTATGTGTGTATTGGATGATTGGTGAGTGTTGTATGTCATTTTTGACTATTTTATACTTCCCTTTAAATCTTGCAGATGAGGTAAGTGTAGTACTGGCATGTTTGGTTAATGTTCTGTTCTCATGTTTGGTTAATTTGCAGGTTATCTGCAATTGTGTAAGCATCTTGTGTTGCACCCAATGAGTGTTCTCAATAAATTCCAGATTGAGTCATACTTGGAGTGCCACCCTAAATTCCTTTGATTCAGCACCAATGTAAAACACACACTTTACTCCAAAATTTGAACAAGTGTTTAGGGGAAGATGTTAGATCACTGACATTTTAGTGCAAAGTCTAAAGTCCATTATACACTCACATAAAAGACTTCAATCACCTTTAGACCAAGACCTAAAGAGGCCTCCAAGAAACACACTTACCGGTAGATAAAATACTGAATTAATTTGAAAACATATTACTTTCTTGGGAGTATCTTGGAAAACTGGCTTGAAAGTGTTTTCTTCTTCTATTGATTGATTTCTAATGACTCCATCTCTCTTTTTAAATGTAAAGTGAACTTGCAGCATTTGTTCCATGACAGAAATGCTGTCACATCTTTTTGTAGAAGTAGATAAGAGAGGCCTCTATGCTAAAATAATGAATATAAGCTCCTGTTTTATGAAAAATGAAAATTAACATTTTAAATAACTTTTGTTTGGTTCTGCATATAAGGTCTGATCTCTACACTTATTCTAATTTCTTAATTGTTAAGAGTATAGTAGTATTGTGGCAGAGAGCTAGCATAGTGAAGTGGTTTGAGTATTGGACTATGACTCTGGGAGACCAGGGTTTGAATCCTAGCTTAGCTATGAAAACCCACTGGGTAACTTCGAGCGAGCCACACTTGCTCAGCCTTAGAAGATGGCAATGGCAAACTACCTCTGAAGAAACTTGCCAAGAAAACCCCATGATAGTTTCGCCTTATGGGTGCCATAAGTTGGAAACAACTTGAAGGCACACTACAACAACCAGTATTGTGGCAAGACTGGACTTCATGGTCAGTTCCTAGGTTCATCTATCAATAATTTCTGACCTTCTAAAAATATTAATATCTTCATACCAACTGAAATAGATTCCAGGGTGTTTGAATGCACGATGCTATTCAATGTCTCCCTGATAATACGATATTGTCACATAAAAACATCCATTTTACTGTAAACAAGCATTAGTCAATAAATATTTTCACAGCGATTCTATATGGTAAGACAAATGGCTTGTCTGCAGTTTGTTTCAGAACTCACCTGTGCAGATGTTGCATACAGGTGAGAAAGCAGGAAAATGGCCCCAAGCCATACTCTGGGGTTATCACTGGAGCAAAAATATTAAAAAATGTAAAAAATCCCTACTTGCTCTAGTTCAGTCTGGAAAAAGTGGACTATTGCATCAGCAAGCAGACTGCAAACTCATGTGGAGACAAGGGGAGGAGCCAGTGCCATTGCTGGCCATAACTGTTTTTGTTGCTCACCCACAAATCGATCACACAAGTGCACATGTGTCAGCAACACCATCAACCTATCATACACCCCGTGAAGTGAAATGATGACAAACATGTCAGATAACCAACAATAAAATGGATTTTATTCAAACTTTAACAAACTGGTTGATCCAACATGGGGGGAATGGGGAGAAAGGGGGTATGTGCCAAGGGTGAGTTCATGATTGTGCTGCATCAATGTGCCACTGGACACATTGATCCGTCATATGGGTAGTTGATCCATCATGCGATCCAGCAGATGGGTTGTGTGAGGCATTCAAGAGTGGTTGAGTGGGATGAGGAAGGTGATTTGCAGCTGTTGACAGCACAGCTGTGTGCATGTGTTTGCGGGGAACAGAAAAAAATAATGGTGTGGCACGACTTGTAGCCTCAATTGCTCCATTATGATGGGTCCATCCTTGTGTGTGTGTGTGTGTGCGTGTGCATGTGCGGAGTGCATGCTAGTTGTCAATCCATTGTGGGAGCTGGCAGTGTGGTCAGCACATTCTCCCCATGAATCAGGAAACCTTGGGGGAGAGCTGGCTTTTCCCCTCTGTATGCTTTCAGTCAAGGTGTAAAATCCCATTTAGGTGGATCTACACCCAATTTCTGCAGGACACATATGTTTTTTTCAAGGCGCCCTCCGTTACACCACCATGCGGTGGCTGCTAGATGGTAGGATGGTGGTGGAGTGCCCTGATACCTCCCTGTATCAGGATTCACAATGACAAAGGCATCCTCTGGAACCTTCTTGGGTGGGTCCTCAGGAGATCTTAGAGAATGATGTCATCATTGTGCATCTGGCTACAAGGACATAGCAAGATACTCCTCCATCATCTTTCCTCCATCAACCAGTGAATGGTCATGTTGAGGAATCTGCAAGATAAAGGTGGGCTTTGAGGTAGTGGGGAATGTTATGCAAGGGAGGTGTTCAATTCTTCCCCGCACAACAATCAAAACAAAACAAAACAAAAATGACATACACTGGTGAATGTCACTAACAGGATGCTAGCTTATGGAATATGTGTGAATCATTACACTATACATGTATTTTGGCATTTCTGTACTTCAGTTGCCACAAGTACTGGCTATCTTCTTGTAGTTGCATCTCAAAATAATAAAAAATAAATCCATTACTCAAGTATGTGTTCACTTCCCTGTCTAATTTTCCTTTCCCTGATTTTCCAAAATGTGACAACCCTGCAGATACCCACTCCAGCCAGGAGGATTAGATAGACTGGGACTATTTCTTCTTTACCAATCTAGGAATACTTGCATGGAAGTTTGGTATGACAGAGGTATGATACTTTAACAAAGGTTTGATATTATGGAATTTGGTTCTTTCCTGACTAGTCTGTTTCAACAACATCAAGCTCTTTCCTTGAAAAAGGTACAGGCAAGTTCCTAAACCACCATCACCATGCTGTTACTCACAGGACAACCCCTCCCCCCCAAAAAAACCCCAAATGTAGATGAAACACGCTGTTCAAAAAAGTGCTGGCAGCATGTACTGGGCAATACAGAATAGCAACACTGGCAAGATATTTTGCTTTTGGAAGTTCACAAGATTGTGGCCTTAGTTCTGGACCTTCAAGCAATCTATCTCTGCTTGCATTGTTCAGATGCTTTCACTGTCAACAATAAACCAACAAATGTCATTAAGAATCAACTGAGTTGGAAAATGGCAATTAAAATTTTAAGGAATTGCTTGAGGAAAACTACAAAATGTTATGATCTTTCTGATCGACTTTTGGGAACTGAGCACATCCTTTTTTCTTATAAATATGGATGGAGTTTATTACATGGGTAAAATTGGAAGTTTAAATGTCAGAACCCAGAGTTATCCAGCATATTAGGCTCAAATGTGCAAATGGTTTTCACACGACATTGTGCGCAAACCACTTGGAATTGGACAGGAAACTGATACGAACCAGCAAATAGGCATTCTTGGGAAAATATGGTAAATTCATTTCTATTTCATCTACAAATTCACTTTTTTGGCACAACTGCTCTAGCGTGAAAGCTATTTGCGGGATTCTCCCCGTTTCTGTACTTGTTGCCGGATTTCCCATGGTTCTTTGGGGTGAGTAGCCAGGACTCTTAAAGGAACTGTTGCTGGGGCAAAGGCAGGGACACAGAGAAAAAGCTTGCTTCTCCCTCTGTATGAATGTCCCTTACCCATTAGCCAAGGCTCTTAAAGGAACAGCCACTCAGGGAAGGCAGGGACACTGGTTGTCAAGAGGGATGCAGCCTTTTATGCTGTTTTCTATCTTTCCTACTTCTTTGGGTAATGTTTTGTTCTTTTTACTTAGGTTGGATACCATTTCTTGGAAAGTAAGGGACAGTACAGTATATTTTTATAAAGAAAATTATGTAAATAAAATTGTTTATTTCTCAGGGTGATTTCTGGTGACACTTCTGTGCGCTCGCGCAAAAAAGTGATTCCCAAACCTTTATCAGGATTTACATGCATTTGTGTGAAAACCAAATGAGCATTCTACCCTCTTTCTCGCTTTAGTAATGAGCTTCTAACGCATTATTGTGTTCTGTGTGTGAAAATCATTTGTGCATTGCACACTTTTGCAGATTGCGGCTGTTTTAATCATTATTGGGATGGAGATACATATGGTCCCTGTGTGATAAACTCCGATGTCTCCTTAACTTCATATACAGCATCCACTAGAGGGAGATATAGACATGGTCTACTGAAAATTTGTTTATGCTGTCTTCCACTTTTATTATTTTTAAACAATAACGTAAATAGTGCTGCTTTTGAAAACACACTCTGGTGATATAATATTCTAGATTCAAGGTTCAAGGAACACACTTTGAGGATTTTTATATGGATGTTGCACCAGTTTTTGCTATTTGCTACTTACCTTGCCCAAAGAAAAAAATAATTCAATAAAATGTTAAACATGGCCCACAACTGGGGGGCGGGAGAAGAAACTGGTTTTAGTGGGCCTCCCATCCTTAATGTGCACAACTCTGCTTTCAATGGAGTTAAAAAGATTGAATCCATCCTATTCTGAATTGCACACTCAGTGCTCAGTATCAAGAGAAGGCTGTGTGCCTTGTATATCCTTTTTTCCTGATCAAAGTGAGAAGGTCTCCAAAATTATAGATACTGTACATCAGGGTGACTGGCCCTGAGACCAGCACAAAACTACTCAGCTTCATCACCATGTCAAAAAGGTATGCATCTGATAACTTATGACCTTGTTGTAAATCAGTTTCAGAGGAGTAGTTGTGTTACTTTGCAGCAGTCAAAACAACAAACCACCTTGTAGCACCTTAAAGACTAACAAACTTATTATGACATCAACTTCTGTGGAATCTACCCCCAGGAAAAGTTGTTCCATAAATCTGTTAGTCCTTATGGTGCCAAAAAGTCATTTTTATTGTAAGTCAATTATCCCATCTTCATAAATAAGATAAATTGTGTGGGAAATTCATCAGGAGACCAACTTTCTAAACTGTAACACTTTGGGAAAGAAAAACAAATAACTGGACTGTACAACCATATGAACTCCAAGACACTGACGTTAAGATTTGGCAGAATTAAGTTTGAAAATCACAATAGATTTGTTTCCAGTTTTTAATGGTTTCATGTAAAATTGAAAATATAAAACCAGCTCAGCAAAGAGAACACTTTTATGTACATGAGGTCTGTGATTTTTTTAAAGAAGTCCTTTTATAGTCAAGAAAACATCCAATGAATTAACTGTGATTAAAGGGACCAGCATTCTTAAATTGAAAACATACTTTAAAAAATCTTTACAAGCATATTATATAATTTAGATTTATATTTTACTAAAAGGAACTTACACATCAAGCAGGTTTAGATGCTCCTCCTTCTCCCTTAAGAGAATAATTTTCAAAGTGCCACAGCAAAGGAATAGATACCAATAATTATATAGTATATTCCTTTATAAAAAAAAATAAGATTGGTAAATGTGAGAGTGACTTAAATGAGCACATAAAAGGTTGCAGATTAAATACAGGAAACACTTTTGAACAAAAATTCTGTAAATACAAAAGGCATAATAAGCATGATAGAGAAGACAGAATTTCAAGCTGGGTTTAAGTATCTGCATAGATGGGAGGAATATGATTTAAACAGTGATCAAAAGTGCCATTGTGGAAAAATCCATTATTCTCTTCTGTTCCATTGATGACTTCTTCTTCTGATATGCACTGTGCTTCAGTAATGACCTCATACCCTGGAAATATGGCAAACACATGATACTGATTAATACTGCAAGGTTGATAACACAACTGGAAATTAACTAATGATGCTCAGTTGTAAGATTCTTTTATAAAGGCAAATTGGCTTTAAAATAGCATGCACGTTTCATGGCTCTAGTTCATTCCTTTCTTGGTCAAGTTGAGAACTTTTCAGCACCTTTTTGCATTCATGTTTTAAATTGCTGTTTGAAAGGAAGCCAAATATTAATCTACAATCTTCCCAAAAGTTAGTTATACTGCAAAAAGAGTCAAATGTTAAGTGATGTTACAACTGTAATGTAACATATCTTAGTTATTAGGGAAAATAGTTAATTACAAGTATTTAATATTATTTGTACATTCTTGTTTCTAAGTCCTGGTGTGTGAGATAGAGTGAATAAATGAACAAAACAAAACAAAAAAAATAAACAGAACCAACTTTCGCTATTTTGAAGTGTGTTGTAAAACAGTTAGTTGTTCTTCAAGATTTTTTTAACCTTATGGTCCACCAAATTGTAGAGGTATAGTTCTTTCTTTTTAAAGGCTATAAGTCCACAAACTATTGGTGCAAGCCATTATAATGGTTCAAGGGAAAAGTGGGAAAGGGGGTGCTGTTTCTCTTGAAGATAAGAAGATAAGAAGTGGATGAAGAAGTGGTGCTCTGGCACTTGCTACTCTTCCCCAGAGTATCCACTCCATTCCATCATCTCATTTTGGAAAATATAATGCCCAGAAAAGCATACAAACAGACTTCCAGAAAAATAATGTCTGTATACTACAAATCACTTTGCAATATTCTGGTTCAATAAATTTGGGACCAAGTTCCAAAATATTCTTATCGTGGTTTGCAGCAGCTATTGCATTCAAATGTCCAACATTGTTTGAATAAATTTAGAGCTTATATCTGTTCTATGTTGCAACCCTGAATATATATAATTTTCTGTCATAGTCCCAAATCGAATTGTTGGATTCACCTAATGTAGGGCGAGACCTCATCTGCACTGCAGAATTAATGCAGTTTGATACTGCTTTAACTGCCATGGCTCAATGCTATGCAATTTAGGGATTTGTAGTTTTGTTATATATTTAGCCTTCTCTGTCAAAAAGCTCTGGTGCCACAATCAACTACAAATGCTAGAATTCCACAGCAGTGAGCCATAGCAGTTAAAATGGTGTCAAACTGCATTATTTCTGTAGTGCAAATACAGCCTTCATCTTGATTCAATGAGCCTGTACTAACTGAGATTAATAGCTGGATTTGTCTCTTAGTAATTAATTCATGGGGTTGCCATAAGTTGACAGGTGACGTGAAGGAAAACATATTACATTAGTTAATTGCTTTGTTTATATACCATAACCTCAGTGTACATAGCAAATGACTATCATAAGCCCTGAAAACAACACACAAAAACTTTACTCCAAGGAGCTTACAAATGGAAATTTTCAAGAGTGAAAAAGTGAAAGAGAGAGGCATGCAAAGAATAAATATGCATTAAGTGTATGTGTAGTGAATTAACAATGGCAAACAGCATGACAAACATGTAGATTGGTAACATTATAAACCATGAAGCATTGAAAGAAAAGTAACAATTCATTGGCTATTAATAGAGTAAACGATAATGAAGCAGAATTTTGACATCTGTCATACTCTGCACTCCTAACTGACAAAGGCCATAAACCTGTATGGTACAGCACCATGCAGAACTACACTACAGCGGCCCTTCAGTAGTCCCTGGACTTTGTGTTGACCTACTACAACACCCCCATGCCATTTGGTGGCTGGTGGAGACCAGGAGGTATCAGAGAAACATCTGGCTGTGTCCTTATAGCCATACATAGAATGATTACATTATCATCTACTGAGATCCACTGTGGTTGCGCTGGCACAAAGGAACCCGTTCACTTTTAGGGGGTAATAAAAGGCCACAACTTTATTTATCTGTACAGAGGTCATAAATCACAATATGACAGCCATAAATCAATCACATCATTTGTTGTCCATTTGACATATGTATTATTGCTGTATCATAAACCATGCTGTAAATCAAGCCATACGTCATGTCATAGCTTCCGCCATGAATCATGCCATAAATCATTCATGTCAATACTTAATTCGTAAATCAAGCCATAAATCATGTCATAAATCATTCATAAATTAACACCCGTAATCAGTCACCTCGGTTAATAAAGCCATAAATCACAAGCTGTCATCATAAATCGATCATCCATAGATATCACAATATCTTGATTAATAAGCTATTTCCATCTTGTGTATAACTGCTAACACCAGGTGCCCCAATGACTCCATCCTGGCCACAGCCATCTGGTGCAGGGTCTTATATATGCCCTAAACTGTGCCCCAAATCTTGCAAGATTACGCAATCCTGCAAGATTATGGGAGTTGCTGGGGTATCCCATGTGATCAGCTGGGAACCACAGGAAGGGGCAGAACTTCCTGTGGCTTTCTCCAATTGCGGTGTCGGCTTCCTGAGATGGCTTGCACAACAAGAGGCCTCTCCCAACGAGTTGGGAGGGGGTCTTTCTTCAGAGGTTTCAGGAGGTGATGTAATCATTCTGCAACTAGCTACAATAACATGGCCAGATGCTTCTTCGATTCTCCCCTCTCCACCATCTTGAATGGGGCACTGTATCATCTCAGTGGTAAGCTGGGGAGGCCTTTAGTCATCATGAAGAGATGGAGGTAATACCAACCCCTGAAATGAGCACTTCCAGCAAAAATATGCATGTCTAAGGTGGACTTCTGCCCACATCTGACTTTAACAGGATGCCAGGCACAAGTTCAAATCTGATGGCACCGTAAAATTAATTTCACTAAAATTAAGTCTAAAATTAAGTTTGAATGGCTCTAATTTGCCTACAGAATGCAGATTAGAACTGCAGAGTTGTTTGTTCTTTTTTCCCAGGCTAAAGGAGATATTTACCTATGTAAACTTTAACAAATAAATATTACTGAACTGAAATAGTCATAAAAGTTTATCTCTCAAGGATGCAGTGGCTCAAGTGGTTAAGACACTGACTCTGTTGATTTCAAGATTGGCAAGTTGGCAGTTCGAAGCCCAGGTGCTGCATGATGGGGTGAGCGCCTGTCACTAGTCCCAGCTTCTGCCAGCCTAGCAGTTTGAAAGCATGCAAATGCAAGTAGATAAATAGGTACCACTTTGGTGGGAAAGTAAACAGCGTTCTGTGCAGTCACGCTGGCCACATGATCACAGAGTAGTCTCTGACAATGCTGACTCTTTGGCTTAGTAACAGAGATGAGCATCATTCTCTACGGTCGGACACAACTTGACAACGGGGAATACCTTTATTCATATATTTATATGGCTGTTTAATTTGGTGTCTTGCCATGTTATCCTTTGCCTCTATAGTTTCTTCTGAAAAGTTTATTTTGCCTGTTCTTTAAAGATTATAGTAGTCTGTCAATCCAAATTTGAAATGTGCACAATGGAAGTTACAGTGCTATCAAAGGGGCAACTTAAAAAGGGCAGAGAAAATATAAATGCCAAAGACAAAGGGAGAATTAAACATTCCAGCCTGACTTTTTTCTGTATTTTCACACATGGTAGATAATGCATCCTAAATACTGTATCCACATTAATGATGTAAATTCTTGACTATTTCATCCTTGCATGTAAGAACAAATACTTATGGTAGTTTCCCCACCACCACCAGTGGGAGAAAATGAATATTCATCGATAGTATTCTCCCCATATCTAAGTGCCCAGAACTGTTGCAGAGGAATCATTTTGAGGAAAGAACCTTCTGTTTTTCATTAAAAAATCCCTGTCCTGTGCAGGAAATAGTTGCCGGAATCTTATATCACCTTTTACTTAAAGTAAGATTATGTATACTTAGCTAATTAGCAGAGGCGGTAAGAAAACCTGTTAGTGAATTCCAAGGATGTGTACTGGAACACCAGCAAGTGTCAGATGTGCATTGGGACTGATGCACATTGGTGCACAATGTCCATTGGCGGGCATCAGGCCCTACTATGTAGTAATGTAAAATCAGCCCTCTTCTGGATAGAGATGGTATGAAAGGAACCAATTCTAATCCTTGCATAAATGTCCATTCATGAAGATGTAACTCCCATACAGGATTCTAGCCAGTGTTTTTTTTTTCCCAAAGGAAATTCATTTTCTGCACAGAAAACAGATTTTGTAACAAAAAATGTATGTTTTTCTCAGAAGAATTCCTCTCCAGTACTTCGAAATGCTGAATACCAGTCGAAAATTGTGCAAAACTTGTGCTGGTCTATTATTTTTCCAAAGGGGTTCACTGATCATCAGGAAACCTGTTTTTTGACCTGGAAATGAATAATTACATACATGCTTTTCAGCTTTTCCACATACAATTTGTGGATCTTCTCCCTAAAGTGATACAGAATCTTTTCCCTGATACCTGCTATGCTGAGATTAAAGTTTACTTTCTGGAAGCAAGAAAATTATTATTTCAAGCTCTATTTTTTTCATTTAAAGCAGTTTCCTACTTGCTTCAACTGTGTATAGAATTTTAGGGTTAATAGTTGTGTAACATTTACAGGGAAATGCCAAAGAAGATTAAATAAAGATGGTCAAATCAATTTACCTGTTGAAGCAACTGGTGCACTGAGAATGTGATATCCATTTTGTCGCAAAGGGTTAAAGCAATTTGATTCCCCTGATACCACATCACTGTTGACAGATGAGTCCATTGCTCGGTAGCAGTCTCCATAGTGGAAACAGTTCTGTATAGAGTGGAAGGTGCCTTGATAACCTGCAAGCAGATGTAATTTAGAAAGTTATAGTCATGGAAGAATGCAGTCAGTTTGTTTACTGAAAATGATGTGTTACAATTGTTAGCGCTTAAGTATTTGTAATCCAGACTTGACATCGATCTCCAGGGTTTACGTTTAGTGATACTATGGGATTTTATTTTTTACACTAGCATTAAAAACAATGGCTTGGATTCAAAATGCCTCTCATTTTAGCTAAAAGTAGATCTGGTATCAGCACCCAATACAATGAGGTAAATGGTGGACTCACCAGTGGAACTGATGTGGTGTCAAATTCCAGGCTTATTTGGGGCATGTATAGCACCCTGTTAATGATGACAACACTATCCTTATGCCCATGTACCAAGTTCCTACTATTTGAAGCTGGTGTCAATTAGATTAAGGCTCAAAGGCATCACTCTGTATATTCTTGGTAGCAGATAGACAGAAACATTATATAGGACATATAGCTGGTTATGTGACGTGTCTAGGTTTTTCTTTGATTAAGCCAGAGAATAGTGCAAGAAGATACCATGCAGAATAATTTTTTTCCCAGAAAAGTGCAGCACTTGGGAATTGCAAATATAATTTTCACTTACCTTAGCATTTACAGGAACAGTGGGCTAACAGGAAAATCAAATAAAGAAACTGGACAGGCTGTTGAGATTGTCTCAAAGCCTGAGTCTGGCAGTTATAGTAACTGTACTATAAACTTGACTTGCTAATTAAGTTGTTTCATGATAATTATATATAGTGTTCTACAGATAATAGAAGATCCAATGAAAGCCAACTTGACTTCAAAGAAACACTTCTATAGTGAAAATAGAATTTCCACTCCGATTTATCAGCTTAATAGCACAATACTTTATATGTCTATTCACACTAAGCCCCACTGAGTTAAATGGTGCTTACTCCTAGATAAATGGATATAGATTAAAATAACATTTATTCTGCACCCACGCATTACTTTATTTCCTCTCATTTCCTGGTTACAGGAATGCTGTCCATACAGTTGATTGTTCTTTGTCCACTACTACAAGCCTGGAAGCATTTGCTCCCAGTCTGTAGCAGACCTAGTGCAATTTGGTCTTGCACTGGTATGGCTCAATGCAAGGCTATCATGGGCTATGGTCTCCAACATGAATATGCTCAGTCTGCAGATTTCTCTGAGAAGGCCCTTCTTTTAGTTCTTTCCACTAGATGGAAGATGCAGGTGGTGACTAGCACCCCAATGCTGGAATGCTCTCTCCAGAAAAGCCTTACTAATTCTTGACCTGCTGTCATTTTAGTACCAGGTTAATATCTTTGTATTAGTCCACACTTTAAAAGATAGAGATCTGTGTCAGTTTATCTGGCTTTGTTATTTTTCATTATTGCTACTATTGTATTCTATCTTTCATTGGTTTATGTTTTTACACTTGGTTGTATTCTCCTGTTTTCAAATCTGAACTGTTCTGGGAATACTTATGTAATACAGCATGTAACTTTCATAGAATCATAAGAGTTGGAAGAGACCACAAAGGCCATCCAGTCCAACCCCCTGCCATGCAGGAACTCAAAATCAAAGCATCCCCAACAGATGGCCATCCAGCCTCTGTTTAAAGACCTCCAAAGAAGGAGACTCCACCACACTCCGAGGGAGTCTGTTCCAATGTCGAACAGCTCTTACAGTTAGGAAGTGCCTCCTAATGTTGAGGTGGAATCTCTTTTCTTGTAGCTTGCATCTGTTGTTCCGAGTCTTATTCTCTGGAGCAGCAGAAAACAAGCTTGCTCCCTTCTCAATATGACATCCCTTCAAATATTTAAACAGAGCTATCATATCACCTCTTAACTGTCTCTTCTCCAGGCTGAATATATCCAGTTCCCTAAGTCATCCCTCATAGGGCATAATGGTTTCCAGACCCTTCACCATTTTAGTCGCCCTCCTCTGGACACGCTCCAGTTTTTCAACATCCTTTTTGAAATGTGGTGCCCAGAACTGGACACAGTATTCCAGGTGGAGCCCGATCAAAGCAGAATACAGTGGCACTTTACTTCCCTTGATCTAGATACTATACTTCTGTACTTCCCTTGATCTAGATACTATACTACTATACAGCCTAAAATTGCATTGGCCTTTTTAGCTGCCGCATCACACTGT
>CM034706.1:193240777-193267040 GCA_020142125.1 Phrynosoma platyrhinos | reverse complement strand
ACAACCAGCAGCTACACTGAGTGATGGAGGTCTGTTCTGATCATGATGGGGCACTGCAGAATATTTCCAGCCACCTCCCCTTCCATCGAATAAAGATATAAGGAGCTGAAGCAGAGTCCATTGCAACTCATCATTGCAACATAGTTTATGGCAGAAGGGGGCCAGAATTGTACTCTTCCAGCAGCCTGATTGCCAGCAGAAAATATCTCTGTGGCTTGGTGCGGCTACTGGCTGTTATGGTAGGTTTGGGGGAGGGGGGTAGAGATCATGTCAGGAGATGATTGTAGATACACATTCATAACTATATCTGTGATGATAACCCTTCTTACTCTTGTGCCAGCTTAGTCATAGCCAGCAAAAAACAGTTGGCTTTAACCAATCAGAAGGATAAAATGAGTACAACCCATAGATCATCTGCTGAGAGTCTTCTCTTGTAGAAAGGATAGACATTTTTCTAGAAAACCTAAAGAATACATGTTGTTTCATTTTTCTTCCATGTGACAGGCACAGTGAGTTAACATATAGGTGAATCGCACTGATTCAATGAGTTTACTCTAGTCAGGACTGACAATAGCATTTGGACCAATTTATGTCTTTAATTCCCTTTTCATGCACCCTCAAAAACTGGTCGGATGAGGAAGGAATAGAATTCCCTAGTGGTGCTGTGTGGTCCTGTCTGAGCTCTAGAGAGCTGAAACAACCCAAGAGGACCAAATTCAGGAATATATATATATATATCTTGTGTGTGAATCTACATGACTAGTGGCAAGACTATTAGTGTCTTGTCCAAATCACACGGAAAGGGTATATGAAATGGAAACTGGTTTGGATGACTTTGGGATTTCCCTTCAGCATTGCTCTTTCATGCTAGTTAAGGAACTGCATAGCTTTTTTACCAAAGGCTAAACAGCTGCAGACTTCAGGTCCAAGACTAGGAAATAGTTTTAAAAACATCAAAACAGTTTGGATGGTCTGCTTTTCAAACAAAGAGTTCTCTCTTGTTGAAAGGGTGACTTCTGATATGAAAAGTGAAGTACACAGAAATTTTGGCAGCACTAAGCATAACACACTATACACATTTTCCACATCTGTATTTAAGCGGCTACTGCATCTGTATGTGTCAAAACCTATCCCATGCACTTCATTTACACTGTATTCTTTCATCAAGGGCAACTGCCCTTTTTGCTTCTGTCAGTAAAAAAATAGGTAACCAGTCAATTATGGCTATGTCACTATTTATATTGTCCTCTTTTCATACTGGAGAAGATGAAGTTTTTCTGATACAAGAGAACTGTAGTGCATTTCCCAGGTTGTTGCCTTAATGCAAGTAGCCATGACAGCTAGAGGACATAATGCAGAGGTTTAGGGAAAATACTAAAAGACTCCCTGGATACAATTAAAGATTCCAAGAAACAAGGAGCTACTGCCAAAACCAATAGCTTTGTATCATTTTCCCCTCCCCATCCATAATGGGTAGTACAATTTACCTTGTGTCCTAATGTAGATAGACTGTACTGGTCCCCACTGTTGGCTAGCAAAAGCTATAAACGTATCGCATAATGTTGACACTGCACATTAGCCAGAACTGTTTGTGCACTAAGCGAGTGGTTTCACTTTTTTTAGGGCTGTGTAGCAGTGGTGAAGGAAACCAGAAAAAATTGGCCAGCTCTGAGCTGATTGTTTCTCCAGTGCATCCCTCCCTCCTTTGATGGTTGCTGCATCCATGGGCCACCACTTGCCACCACTGCCTATGTCAGCCTAGTAACACTGGCATAGGGCACCAACAGGATACCAGCAACAACAAGTTGTGATATACCTTCCTTGTCATGGTTAGTTTAACCCTCCAAACAGGATGTACACATGCATTTGACATTTCTTTTATACATGGTATAAATGTAAAAATGAAAATACAGTATGGTATTACCTTGTGGCCCTTGCGGTGTAGACTGGTTTTGAAAATGGGTGTATGATTTAGTTGCTGAGAAATGCTGCCCATTTGGAGACTGGCTATGTGACGATGAGGAGCCATGTTTCTGAAGTAGGGAGGGAGCAACTAGAGTTTTTGATGGACTAACAAGAGGAGGACAGATATTTGGAAGAATCCTAAAACAAGAAAAGAATACAAGAGATAATCAGTTTGTGCCCACTTCATTATGAGCACATAAAACACTCCAACAACTACTGCTTTTTATATAAGTGAATCCTTTTCACTTCTGCAGTTTCATTCCATAAAAGTCAATGTTACTTACAATAAATATGTACAGTGTAACTAGAAATCTGTCTTTTAAATATGACAACTGACAACCAAACAGAATTGTACTATCTTCAGACAGCTGCAGTGACTGAGAGTTGTAGGGCCAAGAGATTAAAAAAACACCCCAAAAACAAAAATCAGGTGAGCTGGTTATTTTTCTCTAGATTAAGTTTTGCTTTGTTTACCTTAGCAAGTCTTAGACATTATTCAAAGCTTCTGGCATAGAAACGCAGCACTGATGTATGCTGTAATGTACTGGCCAAGTATCTGCTTATTAATATCAAAAAGTTGATGGATGCTTCCAACAATATAATGAATAGGACTCAAGTCTCATTTAGTTTATTTGGTTGCCTCTAAGTATGACTGAGTATATATCCAGTCTCATGGTCATTTTGCTGCTAGAAGTCCTCAAGTGAACTCTCTCAGATGCTGTGACCTTGATTAAGCATCTGATATTGCAGCAGTATATATTAATTTACACAGATGCATATTGATTTGTACATATTCCAAGTTCCTGTAAGTCTTCACATAGCTGAGTCCACCCAGTCAGGATCTGAAGCATGGCACATGGAGAGATTTTCAAACCCTCCATTCCAATCCATGGACTGACTAAATATTGCCTCCAGAGTTTTATTTTAGAAATAATTTTCTAAATCCCACTCACCCCCAAAGGTCAGGAGGGGGTATGTTTGCTGAGAACTTCAGTATGGGCCAATGCAGACAGCCTCTAAGGGGCAACTCTGTGCCGCCCCTGGGAGTGCCAGATCGGGGCCGCGGCAACCACATGCCACGGCCCCGATCCTCCTTTTTGCTGCTCCAAAAAGAGCTGGCAAATGCCGCTTCTTTTGGGGGCAGCAAAAAGGTGCTCTTAGAGCCACTGCTGCAGCTCTTTTGTGCCCCTTTGGCATGGTGTGTGTGCACACTGCGCCAACAGGGCGCCCTGATGGCGCGTGCCGTGCAGTTGGGTGTGCAGTGTGACGGTGGCATTGGGGCAGCTGGTATGCAGTCGCTCCGCCCCGACTACCCTAGGCCGGCCCTTTAGGCTGGTCTGCATTGGCCCTATGAGCGTGGAAACATTTTTGCTCAAAAGATTTTGCTACAATCACAGTTCTGATTATCTTTCCCATTTTTTTAAGGGCACTTTCACACCACACAGCTACAATGCTACAATTCCACTTTAACTGCCATGGTTCCATCCTATGGAATCCTGGGATTTGCTGTTTAGGGAAGGGCATTTAGAATCTCAGCCAAAGAGCTCTAGTACCTCCATGTACAGGATGAAGCCCTGGCACAGAAAGGGGAACCATTTATTATGTTATAATGAATATAACTGAGTACCATGAAGGAACCTGAAACAAGCACATATTCTCAGACTGTGCTTCTAATATAATGTATATTTTAACCCTTAGTTCAAGCATATCTCTCCTCTGTCTTCCTGCACTGGCCACATGGAGGGGCCACACATGAAGTGATAGTACAGGTTGCGTTGATTTAGACTGCTGTAGAGCCAGTGTGATGCAGTAGTTTGAATGTTGGACTGTGATTCTGCAGACCAGGGTTTGAATCCCAGCAAAGGCATGTAAACCCACTGGGTGACCTTGGGCATGTAACATTCTCTCAGCCTCAGAGGATGACAATGGCAGGCCCCCTCTGAAGGAACTTGCCAAGAAAACCTCATTATAGGTTCACCTTAGGGTCACCATAAGTTGGAATTGACTTGAAGGCGCACAAAAACAACAAGAAAACCAAAGCTTTCAGCCAGCGTGAAAATTTACAGAGCACAGAGATAAATTTCCAAGCATACTATGGCTGGAATGGAAGTTTATACTCAGAGGCCAATAATAACTCACTATCCTATATCAGATTTCCTTGCAATGATGGTTCTAAGGCTCCTAAAATATATTAACAGTCTGAAGCAGATCTGTGTAATGACTGTTCCTTCCTTAAGCAGACCCACATAACTTTAGGGGGAGAGCGCACATGGGAGAGTGCACATGGCTTACTCAACATTCGAAAGCACTTCAGATCCAGTTAGTCACAGAAAGCACAGGTCAAATTAACTGTGCAATACATGCTCTTTTGAATATTCACAACAGGCAATAGTTCTGTGTGAATAATATTAAGTGGATCCTGCTCAAAATTTGTTGACTTTGAATGGCATAAGCAGAGTGGCAGCATGAAGCGTCTGTGTTAGATTCTATAAACAATGTGTAAATCATAGGTAATATGTTAAACATTTTGGAAGTCATACAGATCCAAATACCATAACATTTTTAAACATGATTTTATTCTTAAAGATTATGTGTTTTCTTTGCCTCTATCTTTGTATGTGAGCAAAATGTATATCTAGATCTACTGGCAGATCTTGGAGTAAGGTCAGAAAGGATTTTTGACTTCCAAGTATTTAATAAAAGCAGTAGTGAAACGCCCTGAAATTATACACTGGGGTAACTAGGAGTGGATTTATATATGATCTGTATATGGTAGTCATAACTCAACAAATTCTTGGGCACTCTTTAATTCTATGTGCATGTCTTCTGCACCAGGCTGTATTTGTTGATTCTAATGACCTACTAAAATAAATCCCCCAAACCTGATGTCTTTCCAGTCCCCATCACTGTTATTGAGCACAGGGTCAAACTAAAATCACTGGCAGATGGACTGCTCAGTTCTTTGGAAACTGCTGGTACTGAATCATCCACTTATGGGAGTTAAACTTACCCATGATTTCACTTGAATATTCCAATAATATTATAATGTATTGCTGTGCCTATAAAGAAAATATTACTGCAGAGAGGTATAAGTGTACTCAATACTGCATTAAGACTGTTTCACCCCAAATTTATCTGACAGAAATCTCAATACACCCTGAGTCAAGGGAAGATTTTTTTAACCATATGCAGAACTCTTTGGATTATTCTTCTATATAAAAAAGTTGTCATAAAATGAAAAGAAAAGGCCCACACAATATGGAGTTATGCTGTGAAATATGCAACTGCAAACCCAGTTTTAGTATTAAGCAGCAGGGAACCCCTAAAATCCTAACATTTTGATTACTATATATAATACCTATTTGCAGGTATAGATGTGACATATTTAGTGTACCTGTGGAAACATCTTAGGAGTTCAGTCAACGTAAGGACTGTAGCCTAACTGTAGTCATGTATCTAGTGAAAATACTGGTGGTATCTGAAAATCTCTGCTGTTGTTTTCACAACACAAACATTTATTTCACAAGATTTCATCTGTAGTTTAAAAATATATGATTTTACCAACAGAATCTTGAGAACTTGTTTGACAACACTTTCTCTAGGGAACCCTGGAGATTAAATTACTAAATTACTATCTTTTAGAAGACTAGAATAAAAGTTGTTAAAAAGAACTTCTGCCTGAGGTTTGGTCCAGACCACCTATTTTTAAGATGTTTTAGGGCAAAAGCATATATCCTGTAAAGAGGGGCTGGGACTGTGGCAACCACACAATCCACTCCTGAAGTAGGTCACCACTGTGGTCCCAAACTGGCACTGCCAGGAGCTGGATTATATCTGCTCCTTTTTGATCTGGTTCTTTGGAAGTGCTGGAGCAGCTTCCAGAAACTTTGGGGGCTTGCATAATCTGAATGCCATGCCCCAGAGTAGCCAGAAGCCGCCTTATTAAGCCCGTGTGTTTCAAGCCTTAATCATCAGTAGGTATATATAAACAATTGTTTTTATGTTCTTCATTTGAGTAGAAAAATTGTAACATTTGCATGTTTAAGAAAGGAGTGTACATCTATTGTAATGAATTAATGGTTGGACTTTGAATAGCTGATCTGTGAATAGAAGGGTCAGGAGGCACCAGTATCTAGTAGAGACTCGTTGCTGAAGGAAGGAGATGGGGAGGTAGTCTTCACCAATATACTTTCATCCTGCAGTCCCTTGTGTTTCCTGTGATGCTGCAGTTCTTCAGGAGATGCAGAGGTTTAAGGGAAGAAGGAGGGATCATGGAGACCCCTTCCATGCACCTTTCCTCTAGTATGTAAGTCATTCTACTAAGGAAGGCTGGATTAAGGTGATTAGGGCCCTGGAAAGGTTCCACAAATAGGGGCTCCTTTCTGCCCATGTGACTTATTCTAGGGGTAACATATACATTCAATGAACCAATAAATGAATATACACAGTAAAATAGATAACAACACAAAGATCTTCATGTGTGAATCCATTTCCAGCCCTGCAACTCCAGTGAAGCTAGAATTGTGAATTTTTACTCAAGTCACTGAATACATGAAATGCTGATAATAACAGAAACATCAGGAGTTTTAAGAAGAAAAGGAAACAAATTATGGTACTCCTTTCACTCTAAGCATTTGACCTCTACCCAGGGAAGGGCCTGGAGCAATTGCAGTATTTGAACCATTGCTTATCCAGCCCTGCCACTAGGCACAATTCTAATTCTACTCTGTCCATTATAAGTAAAATGGTTGGACTACGCTCTGTTCTGTGTCCAGCCATTGTGTTGATTATATTTTGCATTAGTCCGGTTTCTAAAATCCTTCTAACTAACTGCGGTCTACAGAAGAAAATATTCCATTTTAAGGCATTTTTTTTCATGCTCCACTATCCAGTTAAGTCTTTTTTAATGCTTTCCTGACAATAGAAAATACAACACAGCATGCGTAATTGATAACTACTTTGTGGGAATATAAAACTAGAAGACAGAGAAATCCATTTCTCTTTTACTTATACTTGGGGGTAAAATACAACCACAACAGAGGCATGGATGTTTCCAATATGAACACTGTCTCACTTTGTTGTTGTTTTGGAAGAAAGACTCTGACTGTCAGATTCCTCTGTTAGACAATAGTTCAATATTTCTTCCATCCATCTCAGCAGGAAGGAGATCAGATCCAGAGTTCAGTCCATCTGTACTTTATCTCAAATAAATTCCTATATTTTTTGTGATGTGGTACTTGCCCATACTTCAAACCATTTATCAAATGCTGTCAAATAGCATGTAATAAATGCTGATTTTGAGAGTGATTATTCACTGAAAAAGTTACACAAAAGAAAGACACCAGTATCACAAAAATGTAAAGAGATTAAGGGCTGATTCACACTGGTTCTTTATATTCTACCATTATCTCTATGTCAGCCATGAATGATTTACTATGACAGTATGATATGTGTACCACGAGAGAAGAGGATACACTCAGTATTATACTTTTCCCATACTACCTGAACAGAGGTGTCGTGTATCACATATACTACATAAGTAAACCACTCACACAAAACAACCAAATGAGCAAAAAGGCTATTGACTCTTAACATATTAATTATTCCTGACTTAATTCCTAGATGTGTAGTTGTGTTAATTTGTTGCGGCAAAAACAACAGAAAACCCCCCAAATGTCTTTTTGAGGACTGTGGTCCATGTCATCAAATGCATGGCACCAGGAAACACTTTGTGCCTCTGATGAAGTGGAATGTAGCTTGTGAAAAATAGAACTTGTTTGTCTATTAAAGTATCAAAATATTCATCGGCTGAGATCTTGTACTATTGGATGTAATTACAAAAATGAAGCACTGTCATTGTAACTATATCTCTCTATTACTACTGGGAGAGGGCTGAAAGTGGCTTTATTAATCTCTAGTCCTTCGGAAGACCTTCTGCTAGTAGAGATGCCAGGCTTATACAGCAGGTTGTTGGGAGCACTTTTGGTCATTGCAGTAGAGCAAAACCAAAAATTCATATCCCCAAATGTGCAAATTTGTAAGTCTAACTTATTAATTTGTAAATGCTGAACAGGATGCCAGCCACTGTTAGTAATCTTGGAACATGTTATGGTAGGCAAAAGTCCATCTTATCAGACACTTGCAAAAAATGAACAAGTAAGTATAAAATTAATATTGCATCAGTACATATTAGGGTAAGTGTCAGAAACTCAGTGAATGTTCATGTGTTCTGGTAATAAGACTTTAGGATCCAGAGGAGGGCGACCCAAATGGTGAAGAGTCTGTAAACCATACCTTATGAGGAGGGACTTAGAGAGCTGGGTATGTTCAGACTGGAAAAGAGATGGTTAAGAGGTATGATATGATAACCCTGTTTAAGTATTTGTAGGGGTGTCATATTGATGCTGGAGCAAGCTTATTTTCTGCTGCTCCAGAGAATAGGACACATAGCAATGGATGCAAGCTACAGGAAAAGCGATTCTACCTAAACATTAGGAGAAACTTCCTGACAGTAAGAGCTGTTCAACAGTGGAATACACTCCCTTGGGGAGTGGTGGAGTCTTCTTCTTTGGAGGTCTTTAAACAGAGGCTGGATGGCCATCTGTTACGGTTGCTTTGATTGTGAGTTCCTGCATGGGTTGGACTGGATAGCCCTTAAGGTCTCTTCCAGCTTGATAAGCCTATGATTCTAATACAATAAAATAAATAAATAAATAAAGGCTTCTTTGACTTGGGTGTTACGGGATGAAAATTGTTCATAATAATTTGTCTGCACCATAATTCATAGGAGGAATTCATAGGAGGAATTATAGGATGTTGTTTAGTGTGCAAGAATGTATATTTGCTGTTAGTGTGAAAGAAGGTGTGGCTAAAGCATGACACGATTTCATGCTAGTGTAAGTAGACTAGGTCACTGTGAAGCTTGACTGGGTAAACACAATACCAGTAAATTAAAAATAAAATAAAATTAGAATGTTTTTATAAATTCTTATAATCTGTACTATACAAGAAAATAAGGCATAATCACTTGAATTATATAAAATTGCTAGACAGCTACAGGATTAGGAGATTAGAGCAAACAAAAAAGCAACAAAAATCAGGAAAGAGAAAAGGTTAGCACTGATTTTCATCCCTTCCCATAATATTAAAAATGATGTGCAAAGCTCTACTAATCTGGCTTCTGGATGATGCCCAGTTTCTTGCCACGTGTTTCTTTTCTGGGTCCTGCCCTCAGGGAATTTCTGTCAACACAAGCTCAGGAAACAGTTATACTGTTCACTTCTTAGAGAAGAAGAAAAGAAAAAAAACCAAAAACCCTTCCCTATCTGAAGTTTGGTGAACTTTGCTGCTAATCAGTCCCAGGTGCCTTTGCCTCATTTCACAGAATACGCAGGATTCCTCCAACAGTTTAACACTAAATCAGTCAGTGTATTTACCCTTCTGAAGAATTTTTCTTTCGTTATTTTACATTATGGTAAGCAATAAGCAAACATAAATTTGGGCATAGCATGCTCTAGAGTCTAAACTGTCATGGAACTCCAGCTCTACTCTGTGATTGAAAAACTCAGCAATTCATCTTCTTAGTGAATAGTGCCTGCTTGGCTCAGGATCAAGTTGATTGCCACAGGATGGAATCCCAACTATGGTCAGAATGACCAGGAATTGCACTTTTGCTCTTTACTCCTCTCAACAGCATGAAGAACCAGAAGCTTCTTATATTATTTGCCACAGATACAAATATATCTGTGAATTTGCAGCAAGCCAAGTGGGTCCCAACACAGACAAACCCAACAAGGGGTTGACAGAAAGAAGTTAACCAAATATGAAGGAAAACCACAAATTAGTCTGGTGATTTGGTCTTTGAAAAAAAGAACAGCAAATACTCTCTACTAGAACAGAAACAATTCCCTTTTAAAGAAGCCATGGGATGCGGCAGAACTAATACTTGAACACATTTTAAAAATGCGTTTTTATACAGACATTTAGTTTACTACAAATGTCTTTGTGCTTTGTTCACTGCAATAAAAATGACAGTTGTTGAAGAAGAGAGACTTGACCTCTTAACTTGCTATATTAGAACACAATCGCCTGAATCACTGATATGCTGGAATGGGTGAAGAAGTCACCTCCACACCTAGACTAGACTGAGGACAGCTGAGCCCATCCCCAAAATTATCAGGTAAAATTGGAAACTCCAGTTGATATCAAATGATGGGTCCATTACTGTTTACAGATGGGACAAGAATGGGATAAGCACGGGGTGTGTGATAATCTTCCCCTCGATTGCGCAAGTAACAGGATTTCATGATGATTTAATGACAGGAGGAGGATGCTTGCCTCCTTCGTGTGATAATCTCCTTCGTCTTGGCTCCTATCACATTGCTGCTCAGCTGCTCAGTCTACTTCCTCCCCGGAGTTGAGTGACCACATAACAGGAGCAAAGATATTGCCATTCAACAGGATTTCATGCAAACTGGTGGGAAGAAGCCAGTTCCCACTCAGTGCCTCTGAGGGAAGGTTTAGTGGGTGATGTTATTGTCAATGGTTCAATGTTCAGGTTGTTGTTGTTGTTGTTTTAAATCTTGAGTTAAGTCTGGGGGGGGGAGTCCATGGCAACAAAAGATATTTAAAGGGGCTCCCTGGTAAAGAAAAGGTTAAGGATGTCCTGTGACATCCTTTCATTTATTTGATTTGTTTATTGGAATCTCTCCATAAAAGATCACCAGCACTTCCTCACTATGGAGATTAACCCTTTCCCAAGTTATTTTCCTTTACCGGCTGGTGTAATTAGGGAAATGCATTTAGCATACTGATATTTAAAGAAAACGATTATGGAAAAGTAATACCTCTATAAATCAATATTTATAGAGGGATTTCTTTTTCATAACCAGTTTTTAAAAATCTCAATATACAAACCATTGTTGACATTGATTTTTGATAAATCTTACTTTTACACCCACACATTGTTCCTCCTTCAGACTCAAACTCAGTCACCTATCCCCCTTTTCATGTGCAGACATGAAATATTATAATGGGTTTTACACTCAAAAATACTTTGAGTTATGAGAAATGGCCATATCTTGTTGGTTGGTTTTTTGTTTTTTGTTTTTTGGAAGGGTGAGAGTCTGGCTGGTGTATTAACTGTTTTAAGTATTCTATCGACTGGAAGAAACAGTCCTATATTCAAGAATCCTCTCAAATTATTTTGAGACCAATTCTGCTTTGTCGAACGGAAGGTTTTTGTCTATTTCCCACTTAAATACTCAAGTTTCTCCAAATCTATTTGATTTTATTCCCCTGATAGATTACAGGATTGGTTCTCAATGTAACAAATATGTTTTTAATGGAAAACAGTACACTTGTTTTGCAATTAATAAGCAGGATTCTATATTCTGTCAGTTTCTTTCATTCTGCCACAAGCAGCCTGTCCACTATCTGGAAAGAAGTCCACTCCTAAACAACAATAAAATCTTAAATGTTGGATCCTACATCCAGTTATGGAACCTACTTAATCCTTCCACATGTTCTTTATTTTCAGTTTGTCCCTAGAGTTGTGACCTGAAACTAGGATAACAAAAAATACTATACACATGGGAACTATAATATTTTTTTGCACATATGAGACCCTCGGCTCTTCAGGGAAGGAGTGAAATCTTGGTTCTGTGGAGTCTGACTGACTATAAGAGACTCCAGTTGTGAACTATTTGTTTTGCTCTCCTCACATTTATATTGACATTGAGTTCAATTCCAGTTTACAGAAGTATTTTTTCCTGATTCCCTGTTACTTGAAACTGGATGGCTTAAGACTTTAAAATGCTCCATAGTCAATATGCACCAAAACCTAACAAACATTTAACACAAAACTGCAGATTTGAAAGCAATGTACCTATATGTCCTCCCACATAAAATAATATTACATACAAAAGCACAAACTTTTTTAAGAATAAAAAGTTTACTACAAAGTTATCTTAAAATTGTAAATTATACCATTGCTAACATTCACTTATGGGCTATCTCAAGATTTCAGGAATGCAAATGTAGCTCATCATTTTGCTTGAGTTACTTCACTGTACTGTCAGCCCTCTATATCTATGGATTCAGCATCACAGATTCAAGCATCCATAGCTTGAAAATGTTTTTAAAAGCTACTGATGCCTTCTGAGATATGCCTGTTCTCTACTAGTGGCACACTGTGCCATGGATTGACTGGGTTTATATACTTGGGATTAGTAGATGGATGTTTTGCTTTGATGAGGATGGCATCCCTGTCCCTTTCTATCTCTTCCTCTATGAAAAGTGAACAGTTCTTTACAAACTGATCTGTTTATCTAGTCAAAATGTGGCCTGTTGGAATTAGCACTGAAATATGTGTATGGTTTTTCCAGTTCACACCAGACATATAGGTGGGTTTGCAAAAGACTAGTATACTCAGTAGTAGTATACTTACAACTGCATACAAATTAGAATATACACATATACACCACATACGCATTGCTATGATTTTTCTTCTAGCACATACAAGTCTTAAGGCATGGGGTTGTTTTTCCATTTTCAAGCTGCCACAAATCAAATTTTACTATCTTCACAACTGCTGAAATTAAACAGAGCTTGTCATTATTTATAGTGAGCGCTGTAAGTAATGCTAAAATAACATTTCACTACTTGAAACTTAAAAACAAAAACAAAAAATTTGACCATGACAAGCTCCACTTTCTATATGCCAAAATATTTCTAAATCAAACACTTCTCCTTTAATTAATATTAATATAAATTGGTATAAAATTACTTGATCCAGCATTCTGTACACTTCACACATTTCTTTACTGAACAGAAAAAAAATTATACATCTCATATGTAGCCAGGGTAAATATATTTGGTAATGAAGTCAGATTTAGTTAGAACATTTTCAAGTAAATTAAATAATTTTTTGTCAAACTATTTAAATGTCTTAGCAAACCACTTGGGAAAATAGAGCACTGCATTTGCTATTGACTTTGGCAAAGACTGATATAACAAGGGCTTTTTTTGTTTAAAAAAAGCTTTAAATCAAAATCTTAGTCTTTCTGTCAATGCGAACAGACTTCTTGTGCTCTGCTGCTTGTAGTTTTTGGCTTCTCTCATGCATGATGACTCAGTCTCTACAGTTTTTGATAGCAATCATTTTGGTCCGTCCCAAAGACTTAAATCCAGGAATCCAACCTTGTCATCACATTGGTTCACAGTACAGAAATTCTGTACATATACTAAAACGTGGCGGGCTGAGATAGGTGATGAATGAGGCAAAACACTGCACACTTGCCAGAAGTGCAAAGCAGCTTGCATAAAGAACAGCTACAGCGTTTATTTCATTTGGGTAGTACAGTATACTTTTTTTATCTGAGGGAATCCAGGTACGCTACTGACCAAGTGGCAACATTTCAATATCTAAGAAGTAATGAGTTCCAAATAATGTGTTAAGTCAAATTATTAGATGTAAGATTACTATAAGCTCTCAAAAGGAAGGCAGCTATAAGTGGTAACGGTATTAACCCATTTCTTAACAGGACCATTTTTAGTCCTGTCCTCTGGCACAAATTGTTCTAGTGGGAACTCTGACAACTTAAAGCAGCTTCCAATGTCCTGAGCAAGGAAGAACTCAACATGTTACCATTCCAGTTCCACAGTCTGAAGATGACCAATGCATCTATTTGTGGCATTCACTTTCCTTGTTTCCCATGCACTCTTTCTTATTTATTTTGCCTGACTTGTCAGGATGAGAGCTTTTCCCCTTGATTCTTGTTTCGACCCATTTCTACAGCTACGCTGACCAATTTATTATGGCTGTGATCCTCATTTTGGCCCTTCACAGAATTTCTGAGGCATGACCACTTCCTCCAAGTTTTAACAGGTTTCTCCTCATTATGCACTTAGTCCAAGGTGGTTAACAAGTCATCAAAACAAAACCCTACCCAACTGTCAGATCCTTCTTTTTCAGAGCTGGGAACAGTTACTGTTTTGGACTTCAGTTCCCAGAGTCTCCCAATCATCATAGTTACTGACCAGCTGTTTGGAGGATTCTGGAAGTTATAGCTTAAAAATGTAACTTTTCTATTCTCTTTATAGCAAGAGATCATTTTATAGCAACAGCCCCTTCTTTGGTCCAAGAGATTTGCCAAACTGATACCTGAGATGGTGGAAAGAAGCACATGCCTAGTGTTGAAAACAGTTCTGGGATATTTTCAAAATCTGGAGTAGATTTTCCCTTAGGCTCATAAAGTGTTTCCAAAAGACTTGCTTAGGCTACAGTAACAAGTACATAGTACTACAAAATGTATTATATAAGATTGTGGATAGCACAATACTCTCCAATATAGTGTTAGTGGGAATACATCACTAATCAGCCAAATCACCATGTAATTAAATCAGATAATCTCATTTTAAAATAAGTGTTTAGAACAAACCATGTCTCAAACTTCATCCTTAATCATGCTAGCTAAAACCTTGTCTTAGCTTTGTACTGAGTTAAAGATAGTCTGCAATCTTATACAGATTTGCTTTAGAAAAAATATAAATAGGACTACACTGCTTGCTTTGCTTTCCAAATATTGGACAGTAATAGATTAGCATGTTCTTTCATGGCAAGCTCTCAGAATAAATAAATAAATAAAACATCTCAGACAAAAAGTTTTTAACGCAGTTGTGTGAATTTGGTCCTGGCAGCTGAATCTTACAGGGGATCATCCAGTGAAAATTTAAATCAATTAGCTTATTTCATTCCACATAATGGATAAACCAATGAGGTCTGAGTTCCCTTCTGCTTCTGGCAGGCAAGACCCCTAAACCAAACTCTCTCTTCTTTTTGGAAATCTATGGATTGGCCATTCTGCAACGGTTTGTTTTGCTTACAGATCATTGTCTGAGCAACAGATTGGAGACAAAAAGTAACTGAAAATACTGGAGTAGTCCCAAGGACAGCAGCTGTTATCTCATTTTATCTCAACTGCACATATCATCTCTCAGTTTTCCTTTATTATTATAAACAAAAGGATCTGTATTGCTGCAATATCCAAAGTTTTATAAGAAACTAAGTAGAGGGATGGGTGAGTAGGAAAGGTTTGGCAACATCATGCATAGTTTTAATACATACCGTTCTCTGTTGTTTTCTATGGGTGATAAGTGAGGGTGTGCACTGGTGCATTCAAGCATATGCTGCCTTGAAGGTACATCATGAGGTGGTGGCAGGAGACCAGGTGATGGCCCATTGTTAGTGTTGGAACCAGTGTACATTCCTAAGAAGAAAAGAGAAGCATTGAAAAAAAAAAAAAAAAACTAGCCCTGAAACATGCGGACCCTTGTTTAACTTCTTCTAGATATTTCAGACCAGATGTTAGGGGCTAGATTCCTCCCTTTCTTTCTTTCTTTCTTTCTTTCTTTCTGCAACAACTACTTTTCTGAATTAGGCTAGAAAGAGTTGCCTTAGAATGGACCCATGGTACCAGCAACAAAATGTGGCAGTCTGGAGTGCTCTTGTCTGAGGATTCAGTCAGCCACACCTTCCTTCATAATACTCTATTCCATCCCTTGTTCCTTCTACTCACCTCTCCTCTAATCAGTCAGTTTTCCATAGAACTGAGCATCCTCAGTGCTCACTGAGTTGCACCCTTCTTTAGTACTTATATACTTTATTACAAAGAAAACTCCATTCAAAAATGTAAAGCCAAAATGAAGAAGGTAAGGAAAGTCCTAGCTGTATGAGACCAACAGCCATTTAGAGTAGCATTCTGCTGACAAGAGTGGCCAACCAGATGTCTATGAGAAGCTCATGTGCAGGGTATGAGTGCAGCACTGGTATTTAAAGGCATCATATTTCTGATACTGGATGGAATATATAGCCATCGTTACTAATACCTATCAGGACAGGCTTATGCTTTATGAATTTTGCCTAATCCTCTTTTAAAGTTACCTGCATAGGTGACTAGTACAACATATGATGGAAGAAATTCCAAGAAAAGCAGGAAGAAGGGGCCAATCCTGTGAGCAAATCGGTACCCAGGCAGACAGACAGATGGGTAATTTCAAGAAAAAAAGATGTGGGCAGCTGCTCTCAATCCACAGTTGTATGAAAGTATTGTGAGTCTCTATGTTTAAGTATTCTTGAGTGCTACCTGAGTCTTCCCATAAGAACCATTCCTTCAAATCCTTCCCATATTTTATCTGTTCATTCTCTCAGGGCCCTTTGATGCGCACAATTATAGTGCTATGATATCACTCTGCCATAGTCACAGCCTATGAAATCCTGGGATCTATAGTTTAAGAGGCCTTTTGTCAATAATGTAATGCCTCAAGGTTGAAAAAAAAAGTCTCAGCTGCATGCAATTGTACAAAAATTAGAGAATTACTGATAGGAAGTTGATGAAACTTCAGCAGGAAAGGGAAGCTGATGAAACTTCAGGAAGAAATGGTGCAATAATAATTCCAGACTGGTTAGGCCACTGCAATTGTTACAGGAAGGTGATGTAACACTGACAGGGAATTAGTCCAGACACCAGGACAGTGGATATATATATAAGGGGGAACGCAACCATTCCATCTTGTTGGGGAGTTGGAGGTTGGAGTGGATGTCGGATGGTGGCAGAGCATTGTATCAGAGACTGTAAATATTCCTGTTTTATATTTTTGTAAATATCTTACTGCAACTAAGATTAAAACCTCTATGGAAAAAAACTCAGCAAGTGTGTGAATAAAGCTCTGTTCTGCAAGAAGGAGTTTTTGAATTTGCAACCACTTCCATATCAGGCTGTAGTGTTTGTTTCCCTAGTGGCACCTTGCTGTGTATGGGCTCAGTATTTTTCCTTTCTACTCTGTGCTGACACCTTTATCATTTTCAGTGAGAGAGTTCTATTGCCTCACCAAACTACCAACCCCAGAATTCCACAGGTTGCAGCCATAGAAGTTAAAGTAGAATCATAGTGCTACAATTGTTATATGAAAGGGCCCTAAGCAAGATAAATTACACACCTGGCTAAGAAACATGCTCAGAAATAGGTCTACACTGAAGGCTTTGAGTAAGATATGGAACAGAGTTGGATGTCTCTATTGTGGCATGGGGGAGATATTTCTATAGTTTCCTGTAAATGTATATCCAACCAGCTTTAGAATACTGTTGCAGTAAGCTAAGAATAATAACTATTTCTGTACTTTCCCATCTTCACTGTATTCATTCCTACTTACAAATAAGACACAGGACTTAACACACGAGAGGCTTACCGTCAGTAAATCGACATTAAATCACCCAAAACGTGTGATCAAGGCTCGTTTGTCCCGTCAGTAAAGCATCCTTGGAACCACCATTTGGCAATAATGGAAGATCCCGTTATTGCCAAGTGGCGGCTCCAAGGATGCTTTACTGACAGGACAAGCAAAAAGGAACACCTCCTGATGGGAGAAGCGTGTGGAGGTGTGAACCCCGATTACATATTTTGGATGATTTAATGGCAATTT
The DNA here is from genome assembly GCA_020142125.1 of Phrynosoma platyrhinos. Classification (NCBI taxonomy): domain Eukaryota; kingdom Metazoa; phylum Chordata; class Lepidosauria; order Squamata; family Phrynosomatidae; genus Phrynosoma; species Phrynosoma platyrhinos. Next base: position 193,249,595 of record CM034706.1, on the reverse strand, counting down.
ATTGATGGTAAGCCTCCCATGTGATATTCTCCAAAGATTCTGTTCAAGGCTTATACATATATACACATACAATATACTCTGGCAGGTGGGACAGGCACAGTTTCAGTGACTGTGCACATTACTCATCTGAGCCCAATAAAGAAATGCTAATAATCTTTAATAAAGCAGAAAAAATATGGATCTAGTGACTTATAGCTTTTTGAATGGGAAGACCTGACATCTTTCCAGATTTGTAAAATCAGAACAATTGGCTTCCTTCACACTGGGAATCTCATGAAATTTCATGAGATCCTTTAGTCCTAGCTTGATACTATCAATGACTTTACTTTCTCATTAACTTCAGTGAATTTGGAACAGGCTGAGGTACTTGCATTTAAACCTATCTCCAGATATCTGTATTTTTATAAGAAGTGCTCCAAACCACAAGACCTATCTTGTGTTATGTGAAAGCTCCTCTGGGGAATATATGACAGCCTATTACTAACAGTTGGAAAAATATTGTTCTGTCACTTGTCCTCTGCAGACAGTATCACTGTCTTTCATTTATATATCAGACAGCTGTGTGGTTCCACAGTGTTATAATTTCCTTTGGGCATGACTTTAGTTGCTAAATCTATGATAGCAGCATCCGGATGACATTTTAAAAAGATGAAAGAAATTATTGCTAGACATCACATAGCTGCTACTTTATTTAGTTATTTGAATGGAACACAGACTGCACTAATTATAAATTAGTGCAAAAGAAAAAGAAATAAATTATTGCAAAAGAAAAAGAAAGAAAAATCTAAGGCCTAAATCCAATTGCTAATCCTGAGTAGATGCATCTTCTTGAACATTCAGGATTTGCTCTGCATGAAAAATTCAGGAGTGTGTGTGTGTGTGTGTGCAGGAAATGGCATATCAGCAGGATTTACAAAAGTGCTGATATACCACTTAGCAACTCAATCAATGGGACTACTTTTAGTGGGGACTACTATGGCGAGGGGGCAACTGGTCAAGGAGTAGAGGCCATTTTCATCACGCCTGAATCCCCAATGGACCATCTTGCCACACCAAACCAAACATGATATGACATCCAGTTTCACTGTTGGACTGGGGGGGGCAGTTTGGGGGAAGGCTTTCCTTGGGCTTAAGGGGAGCAAAAATACAGCATTGGGGTGTTTTATGACAGTTTGGGGACGATAATCATTCAGTTTTTTTTAAAGGACTACAGAAAGGGGTCTAGGAGCCACATGTCTCTGTTTTGATCTAGTCTGATCAACTTAATCATATTAATAGAATTACAGTACAACATTTGCCCACATCAATTTGTTCCTATAGCTGATTTTTATATCTTAGGATGTGTGGAAGACCCATCACCAACAGAACACATCTGCTCTTCATAGAATCATAGATTTGGAAGAGACCACAGGGCCATCCAGTACAACTCCCTGCCATACAGGGAGACACAAACAAAGCACTCCTGACAGATGGTAATCCAGACTATTTAAAAAACTCCAAAGAAGAAGACTCCACCACACTCTGAGGCAGAGTATTCCATGTCTGGGATTTGGGGAGGGAGAGGGAAGACAAGCAGTGGGTGGTCCAGGAAACTTGCCCTTTCCAGACAATTTTGCCTTCATCCCAGTACTGCTCTCATACTTGTTGAAGAACTTAGAAGTTAGTTAAAATTTGTTCCTTTTCTTTTTGTAAGGAAAGGGACAATTCTTTTCAAATGAATTCAGTTCTCATCAGTTTAATTGCAGTTAACCTTTTGATACCTCTGACAAATCACTAGGTTTCCCTCCCATGATCTAAACTGTAAGACATTAAAGCTAAGTGAGAAACTACTGTCTAATTTCAATAATAAACTCTTTTGCCTTGATGCATCAGGGTGGTCTGTACACAGAAACAAATGTCTACATGTAAATCACTGCAAATGAGCTGTATCTGCAGCTATATAATTCATCTCCTAGATCAATTATTTGTGGGGTCCTGAACTATATTTCAGGATTGCATAGAGCCATTTTCGTTTTTTCCTCTGTACAACGAAATTGACTATGTTATTTGTGAGATGTTAATCATGATAGGTTCACCTTAGGATTGCCTTAAGTTGGACATGACTTGAAGGCACACAACCACTACAATGTTCATTAGTGGAATAACTGTTTTTGCATGTTTATAATTTTCATGTGTAAGTTACTGGATGAAAGAAGTGACTTGCTTTGAAAAATTATATTTGCAGAATAAAATCTTTCTGTAAGTTTGAACATGGCCTTAATGGAGCACACTAAAACATTCCAGAAAAAAAAATCAGTATGTGTTTTATTGACTACAGCAAAACATTTGACCATATAGAGCAGGGGTAGGCAACCTTTCCCCTTTAAGGGCCGAGGGACTTCAGCTCCCAGAAGCCTCAGTCATGTTGGCCAATAGTCCCATGTTGGCCAATAGTCCCATGTTGGCCAATAGCTCCTGGGATTCTGGGAGCTGAAGTCCCTTGGCCCTTAAAGGGGAAAGGTTGCCTACCCCTGATATAGAGCATGAAAAGCTGTGGAATGCACTTAAAGACATGGGAGTGCTACTATATTTGGTAGTACTGATGAGAAATCTGTACCAAGGACAAGAGGCCACAGTCAGAACTGAATTCGGAGAAACAGAGTAGTTCCCAATAGGCAAAGAAGTCAAGTAAGGCTGCATTTTACCACCCTACTGTCATGCCCTGCCTGGACGAGGACGACTCAGAGGACGAGTCAAAACTTCCTTCGGGTCCTGAGGAGCCGCAGTGGAGGAGCCCCAGCTTGGTCCTAGCAGCTCTGCTTTGCCAGCTCTAGCAGCAGAGCCTCCAGCAGAGTCTGTGGCTTTGCAAGAAGCTCCGCAGCCAAGCCTCCCAACGACAGAGCCATCGGACATGGAGGAGGATCAAGGGACCATGCCTACCTTCAGTCAGCGTACAGCTAAAAGGGCAAGCCTCTAGCGCTCGAGGTGGCTTTATGAAAAATGCCGAGGTCATCAAGGTGATCAGCCTCAACTGAGCTCTGGCAGGTCAGGGATTTAAGCAAGTGTGGAAACGCTGCCTCGTGCCAGAAATTATCTGAGCTTCCTGGCGAAAGCCTCTGGCTCTGGCTCTCCTTGTTCCTTGCCTTGAACCCTTGACTCATTACCATTTTGGACTCCCGGTATCCTTGACCTTCGGACCGTTGACTACTCTTGGACCTCGAACTGCCTTGCTTCTCAGCTTCTCTGCAACCCTCAGTCTACGGATCGTGTTTGACTCTTCGCTTGCTGCTCCCTCAGATTGGTAATTAGGACTTTGTTTGGGACTTTCCCTCACTTTGGCTATCAGCCCTGCTGCCCACTTTCCAGGACACCTACTTGTTCAACTTATATGCAAAAAACATCTTAAGAAAAGTAGAGCTAGAATCAAAAGAAGGAGGGAGGAGGAGGAGGAGGAAGCGAGTGAAAATAGGAGGAAGGAATATCAACAACCTAAGGTGCACAGATTATACCATAATAATGGTGTATCGGGGGAAGCAGATGGGCGGCACGGGGCCGCCCCGGAAAGCTGCGGATCGGGGCCGAGGTATCCGCACTCCTCGGTCCCAATGCGCTGCGTCCCAGGCCCAGGAAGGAGCGCTAAAATAGCGCTCCTTCTGCAAGACGCTGAAGGTACGATGCAAAAGGCCTCCGGTGCACCTTCGGCGCCTCTTCTGCTGCAGCACGTGTGGACGCTGCAGCGGAAATGCATCGTCAGAGCGCCGCCCGTGCGGAGGGCTGGCCGCTCTGGTGACATTTTCGGGAAGGGGTTGGGGCGCCCAGCATGAGGCTGCCCCTCCATTTCCTGGCCTTGAAAACGGCGCTTTGCGCCGTCTGCTTAGGCCCTACGACATCACAGACTTGGAATGGTTATTAAGGAAGGTCAAAGATGAAAGTGCTAAGGCAAGATTACTGCTGAACGTAAAGAAAACAAAAATTATGACTACAGAAGCGACACATAAATTCAATCTAGACAACAAGGAAATAGAAATAAAGAATTCCCATACTTAGGATCAAATATTGATCACAAGGATGACTGCAATCAAGAAATAAGAAGATTGGAAATGGGAAGGGCAGCTATGAAAGAACGAGAAAAGATCCAATAAGTCTGGGACTGAATCTGCCGGCATGATGCTGCCATACTCTGCATTCACTCTGCCCACAAATTCACATTTTAGAAGAGCTATGATTTTTTCTCATAAGGTTCCAGATTGCCCTAAGAGTGATGAACAAATTTCTCAAAATGTTACACAACTCCACTGTACATAGAGGCTTTTGTTGTTGCTGCTGCTTACATCCTGTCATCACTAACTGAGCTTCAAAATTTAACCATTTTAGGAAGTTATTTGTCTCTTTAGAACCCTGTCACCAGAGACACAAAATAGTATGCAGTCAATGAAATGTCTGCTGGCTTTCTGAGAAAAAGTCCTTATGTTGTATTCTGCTCAAGCTACTATTTGTCTGTCCCCAGGAACATCACTGTAATGAAGTCTGAGATTTTTTCTTACTGGCCTGATCCTAGAGGGTGAGAATCAGTTGTTTCATTCCCCAATGTACACACAAATGATCACCAAGGTGCAATGTGCTGTACATAAGCAATAGAAATCCTGTTCTGCATCACAGCTTAGGAGTGGGTGCCTTGGGGTTCTTAACACATTAAGTACTTCAGCTTATAAATACATGTCATCCATCAAAATCTAAATGGTTTAACCTTTAGCACTAACATCTGTTACTAAACTAGCATCACGGACCATCTGGGATAAAGGCTTTTTAGGTCTTTGCCAAATAACTGGGGGGGGGGGGGGGGGAAGAGGGAAAATTTGGAATGGGGGGAGACTATTCCAGAAAATACAAAGATAGAAGAAACAAAGAAACAAAAGGCTTCTACATTATCTACTTTGCCTAGAAGTTCCTGAGCCATCCGTCTCACAACAGGAGCCATAATGGCCCATGGATTGTTAGACACTGAAGTGAGGGAGTAATACCTTTTTGGACACATCCCAAACTGAAGTAAGTCGTTTGAAAGAAATTTGGACCTCATCTGAAGTAATGTGGGCTTCCCAAAAGTGGTTCAAAACTAATTGGCTATTTTTCCAGTTTCACATCCATTTTGTAAAAGGCAGATGTTCCGATAAAAAAATGATACCATCCCCATGAACTCTCCGGCGCAGTGGAGGATGCCAGGCAGTGGGGAAGTAGAAGAGGGGATGTCATTCTGTGACAAATAGCTCTAGCATCTCTGCATGAATTCAGTCTGAAACAGTAGAGTACTGGTGTTCCCTAAGTGCTTTATAGTTTTGTCAAGTACTACTCCACAATGTCCAAAATCCACAAAAGAGTGATACTTTTATTGGCTAACCAAAATACATATATTACATCATGCAAGCTTTAAAGCTCCACAGGCTTTTTCATCAGGCAAAGGATGTTTTAAAAATCACAGAGGAGAAAAGTGACAATGGTAGAGCCACAGGCTTACATTTTGTATTAGACGTTGTTTCATTTGTAGTTCAGTTGTTTTGAAAGGATCTCAATGGAGATAAAGGTCATCCCCCTTCTTGGCCATGTGAAGACCAAGGACCAAGGGCAACAGAAGATAAGTAATAAAATTAATAGAGTTGAATTTTGTTACCTGTGAATTTCAATTGGCCAATAAAGGTATAATACAGAAGAAGAAACACAGCAATTGCTCCCAAAATAGGAGAATACATTTTAACACATGTCAAATTTTAACACCTGTCTCACATTTTACACTATATTATATTGCACAAGCACTACAGTATTCACATTCTTTTAAAAATACTCTCAATACAGTGTTATCCATTTTCTCAACAGTTTCAGTATCAAGGATATTTTCTGTGACTTTCTGCTAATTTTTAGGAGAATGCCCACAATAAACAAATTGCACCCTAAAACTGTTTTTCATACACCAAAACAATGATCTCTGCCCTGTCCTTCCAAAAATTTGCAGCTACTTCCCTCCATGTCACCATTTTCATACAAATTGCCTCTAAAACCCAGTGTGTATGTGTGTGAATCCTTTCCAACTTGCATAAAACTCCTACACCTATCTGTCTAAAATGTAATCCACTCAGAAGAGGATAGTATGCCTGTAGGTACAAACAAGTTATGAAAAGATTATTATTATTCTTAAAGCCATTGTTCCCAGAACAAAATCCCTACATAGATTTGACAATTGGGAGATTTCATTTATAAATGGTTACTATTGTAAGAAAGGGCAAATTTCACCGAATTTCATCAAAAAGTTAAAAAAACAGAAATGACTATTTAGCCAGTTAGTGGGGAGAAAAGAGGCTTTGGATTCTTTGAACCCATAGTGAAACGAATTGTGCCCCAAGGTGTTCACAACAAAGTGACCTGTCATTTGCAGTGTCTTCCCAACTGAAGAATCCCTCCTATTAAAATTCAATCTGGTAGAACATGTGCCATTTACAATTAGAATGAAAGTTAACTGTCAGGATCTGAGGAAGCTCAATCTGAACTCCCATTTTGAACATCAAGATGGCATCAGACATTGTCATTAGGTACTTTCTGTATACAGCAGTCTCCCCCAACCGCCTGCCCTCCAGATCTTTTCAGGTACAACTTCTACTGTCTCTGATCACTTCGCATACGAGCTGAAGCGGATGGGAGCTGTAATTCAAAGCTCCTGGAGGGTGTCAAGTGTGGAGAGGCAAGCATAAAGCAATTTCCACAATGAAAAAGAAATTGGGGCTGTTGCCTTTCCTCTTCTGTTTTTTTGGTTTCCCAGAAGATTTCTGGCTGTTCATTGTTGGTGACGGAAATCTAGACTAGACACACCTTCATTTTTACCCTGCAGGGCTTGTCTTATGTTCTTAAAGCGTTTTCATAAACACTTGAGGCTTCAGTGATGCAATTCCAAAGTACAACTACATGAATAATTTCAACAATACAGAATTGTAAGGTCCATGTATTACAATTACAGAAAGCCCTCTCCCCCCTCCCCAGATATTCTTTGCTTATGGCTGAAGCAGTGCTAGCTTTCAAGTTCGGCACAAGGGACAGGAGACTTGAAAAATGATTCATCTCTGTGTTAGCTTTCATCCTTGACACATTTAACACATGCTATGGCCTTAGTTTAGGGGGAAAAGTTCTTGGTAATCCAAGTAATCCCAGTGGCACAGCACTCTGTACCTTAATGCTGTGGTTTCTTTGAGAAAACAACCAAGCATAAACAAGTATTTTCAAGTGGAATAAAAGGAAGCATTATACAGTATATCTGACTGCATATTATTTTTGAAGCCTGTACACTGCCCAGCAATTTTGATCCACCAACATTTTACTAAAGTAACCTTCCAAATGGAATTCTCCGTCTGCTTGAGACCTACCTGTTGGTTCCAATTACTAAAATGGAAAAAGAACATATTTAGCACTTTGTGCTCTATCTTATACATCTGCTGCTAGTCTGGCATCCCACCCATAATGGTCCTGTACCCACCCACAAGACTCTGGCTAACTACTTATGAACTATTAACTTTGTGTAGTTGAATCATTTTACTTAACCCCTTAATCCTTTCCCTTAAATAAATCAACTCTAAGTACACGTAACTCCATTTGTATATAGCCATGCATGCCTGTTTCCTTTGTTGCTCCTTTTTTCCCTCTACATTCTTCTCTGTTATCTCTCCTTCTGTCAAAATTTAACTGTAAGCTCTTTTCCTGTAGCCTATGCCTCTGAAAAGTGCTACAAATAATCATAACAATAATTATTATGATGACTTGAGACAAGAAACTCTGCCTTTATATCATGCAAGAGAGAAAGAAATCAAGACAGTATCTTATTTTATAATGAGGCCCTAAAAGATGTATATCAAAGTGATTTAATAAAGTCAATATTATTTAATAAAAATCAGCAGGGTGGTGCACCTGAAAACAAATTTAACTAACATGGAAAGTGATGAAAACAAAGCAATAGAATTTGTTAAGGAATGAATGAATTAGACAGAGGGGGTACAACTCTGCAACAATGAAAGCATTTTCATTTTGTGCAGTTCCATAGCACACAAACACACCCACCCATGTTTTTACAGGCTATTCATGTATTACCCCCCCCCCCCTAATAATAACTGATGGGGAGAAAGACCATAACTATTCTGCCCTGGGTGGGCACTCAGCCTAAAAAAGCAGGTGCATAGCATGGGAGTACTTTTGGATATATAAAGAGGCAGACTTTATGATTCAGTGGAGATTATCACACGGAGCTCCAAAGTGTCCTTCTCCCATCCTTGAACAGTGTTATTCATGTGATCGGGGGGAAGATTATCACACTCCTGCACACTATCCCATTCTTCTCCCATCCAAAAACAATAATGGACCTGTCATTTGGTGGGAACTCCCGTGTGATAATCTTCCCCTTGATTGCGCGATTAACACAGTTTAAGGATGGTTTAATGATGGGAGAAGGACGCTTTTCTCTCATGTGATAATCTCCTGAGTGTTGGAGCTAACTTCAATTGGTCCACCAGCTGTAGCCTTTCTGGACATGAATAACCTAGCTACACTAGCTCATGCACTGGTTTTTGATTAGACTAGTTCAACATACGCTACATGGGGCTGCCCTTGAAGACAATTCAGGAGCTGAAGCTAGTGCAAACTACAGACTGTTAACTGGAACATCATATAAAAACCAGATAACACTTGTTTCAAAGGAATTGCACTGGCTGCCAATACACTTCCAGTCTGAATTCAAGGTGATGATAATGATATTTAAAGCCTTAAACCAGGGGTTGGCAACCTTTCTTGACGGGGGGCCAGGAAGGGGGGG
>CM034706.1:193222249-193234177 GCA_020142125.1 Phrynosoma platyrhinos | reverse complement strand
CTGCTGGAACGGATTAATTTCGTAAGTAGAGGTTCCACTGTACTGTATTATCTCACATCTTCAAAATTTCACCATACTTGAACTTCTTACCAATGACAAAATAATATTCCACGTATCTATTCTCTTCTCTAATTTTGAGGCACTTCTTCTGTCCACATTACATAAAAGCTATGCAGCATGCATGCATGGATGTATTATTTAAAAGTATTTGTTAACTGCTGTTCTGTCTATTAAGACTCTGAAACAATGTACAGTAAAACAGATTTTTAATTTTTTTTAAATAGCAGAAAAACAATTTTAAAAGCCAATTAAAAACACAGTTTTAAAAACCAAAGTCAGATGGAATAATGCAGTCTGGCCAACCAGCAGAAACCAACAACAATGGAGTACTGCACACATTTCCTCCCAAGTCTGCATTAAGTAGTAACAGAGACAAAGAAAACATTAGTTCATGCAAACACTACATCACCACAGGATCCCAGACCAATACAATAGTTTTGCACAATCCTAAAGGCAATCACATGGGCCAGAAGGGTTGTGTAAACTGAACGTTTGGGAGTGATCTTGAACCCAACATTTTTTCTGCAGTTCCAGGTGACTGCTGTGGCCAAGAATACCTTTGCCTAGCTTTTACTGGTAACCAGTTACAATCACTTCTAAGGAAGCTGAACTTTACCATAGTATTTCCTGATTAGAGTACTGTAATGCATTGTACATGGAGCCTTCCTTGAAAAATGTTCAAAGACTGTTTTTATTGAGTACTTTCACGTTGTTTCCAACTTATGATAACCCTAAGGTGAACCTATCATGGGGTTCTCCAGGGCTGAGTGTGACTTGTCCAAGGTCACCCAGTGGGTTTCCATGGCCAAGGGGGGACTTGAACCCTCATCTTCAGAGTCGTAGTCCAATGCTCAAACCAGTACTATAGTTAGTGTAAAATGTAGCAGTCAGACTGTTTATCTGATGTGCAATTTAGACAGCATATGCCACCAGTTTTGAGCTATCTGTACTGGATTCCAGTTTGTTTTCAAGTTCCATTCTAGGTGCCAGTTTTGACCTACAAAGCTATTAAAAATAGCTGAAACACAGCCTTTTTCTGTATTGAGGCTGCATGAAATCTAGGTCTTCAACAAAGGATTATCACCTTGAAAAACTAGCTTGTAAGTACACAATACAGAACTTTCTCTATAGCACTAGTTCACTTGTGAAACTCTCTCCCAAAGAAAGTCAGTTTGGCTCCATCTGTGTTGAATTTCCAGTAGGTGGTTACCAATGACTTTTGGTTTTAAAAGCTGGTTTTAAAAATGGCCTTAGAATACTGTTTTTATATTTCTTGTGCATAATTTCAGTGGCCCTGGTGAGAAGAAGCAATTAACTGTAAAGAAATAATACAGTTTACGAGCTCCAGCCTATATGAAAAGCATTTCCCAAGTTAGATTAGCCTCATTTTTTTAAAGAAAGTTTGCTTTCAACTGCTCTACCTTGCATAATTGATAACCATTATTATTCATTTTTTTTATTCCTTACCTTGCTGACAATTCTAACCTTGTGAGAGATCTTGCTCTCTAATGCTCTGTGCATTTGGAATTGCACAATGTAGGCAATTATGCTAAGATACCAGAAGTTTATGATGGTCAAACAAGAGAATTAAAATATTCAGCTTTTCACTGGTCCATATGTTCTATAGAAAGCTTTGCTTTCCTTTTGGACAAAATTGATCAATTAAAAAATAGTTAAACAATAATAGTAAATCTTTCCAATACTGGAAAGGGAGCCATCTTTTCTTTTCCTTAAAAGGTAGATTTCAATCCAGCTTTCAGTGCAGCCCCAGACCTAACCCTAACCTAATAATCTGTTATTCGATCAAACCAGCACATTCTAACAGTTCTTTGTAATTATTTACAGATTCTCCTTTCAGAAAAGATAAATGACAGATTGACCTACATTTGGAATCCCAAATCACTTCCACATGCATCCAATAAGAAATAAGCAGTCTATATAAATCCTTTTTCTTTGTAGCTGCCTCCAGAGGAATAAGTAGTCCTGCTCCTTGTACCAGCAGGAAATTTCCAAAGGAATAATAAGATCATTCACCAGCTCAAGGCTCCAAAGGCTAACCCGATATGTACCCAGAAACTTACATATGAAAGTCGATTTATTGAAAGCGCCTGGAACACACAGAGAATCGAAATTTGAAGAAGGATGATGGAAACCATTAAACAATTCCTTAGTGGAATTAACTGGGCAGAGTATTTTCCCAGCTATGGTAACGCATTATTAAGGATGGGGAAACTAGATCAGAAAAAGTCCATCTATACTAGTCTAAACCTTTTCAATCTCACTTTCACACAGGATTCAGTTACACAGCAGGCATATAAAGGGGATCAGAGTTTGCTTCCATTAACTGTGAGTCTTCTGTTACATGCATTTGGAACACTAACACCAGCATGCAAGATACATTCTAATTTCTTATATCTATGTTGTAAAAACCCAAGGGGGGAAAAAACAGTACAGCACTGCAAAGCTAGACTTCTTGGGGGAATTAATATGAACGGTTATGTAAACAAATGAATGCTAGTTTATGCAAGATGCGAGTACAATAAAAACTTCACCAAATGTGTGGAAAGGTAAACTGGAACATTGATAAAATGGTTAGTCAAAATTCTTACCGTACCTTTTTGCTGAATTTGAGCACATATTTCAGACAGTAACAAGAGAGATGGGGAAAGAGATAAAGAGAAAGGAAGAAAAAAGAGAACAGAAAGTTAAAGGGTCTCTTTGCAATGACACCCACATAAAAGGATACAGGGAGACAGAGGGACTTGATTCAGTGTATACCATGAAGTCTATGAAATTATTTGTGTGACTCAAATCTGTCTGCTGCTCCCCATCATTCCACTTATATTAACATCAAGCTGTTAAACTTCAAGCATCCTATATGCTATATTAAGTTTCAAAAGTGCCACATTTTAGAAGTAATTACAAATTCAAATTTCTAAAGCTGACTTTCAAATAAATAAAACATTGTTGTTGTAAGTGTGCCTGGGTTTGGAAAATTTGACTGACTGACTTGTTTGTTTTTGGAAGGCATAATGTACATTACACATTCCTTAATGCTGCACTGTCTGAAATGCGTAGCTAGTTTAAAAGTAAATATCAATTAACCGCCAGGTTTTTGCACCATAAACACCCAGCCAAACGTTAAACCACATATTCACCTCTTTCAAAAAGACAAAGGAAGGACTCTTGCTGTTATTCTTTATGGGCTTTGGATCGGGAGTTTAATTGACCTAAATAGTCTGCTTTGTTTTCATAGGTGGGTTGACTGGAATAGAAACTGAAATGACCTGGCCAATGCAGAAAAATTAATAGCCATCATCCAAACTCTAAGTTACCCCCCAGTTTGAGGGGTACTATGGAGGGATACTATAAGAGCCAGTGTGGTATAGTGGTTTGAGTTTGGGACTATGACTCTGGAGACCAGTGTTTGAGTCCCGGCTCAGCCATGTAAACCAACTGAGTGACCTTGGGCAAATCACACTCTCCCAGCCTCAGAGGATAGTAATGGCAAATCCCCTTTGAAGAAACTTCCCAAAAAAGTTAGGGTCGCCATAAGTTGGAAATGATTTGAAGGCACACAAAAACAAAAACAACATGGACTACTATCGACTATCTTGATGAATGAGGCTTTATTGTAGCACTGAAAGTACTGAAGTGTAGGAGAGAAGAATGGAGTAATATATTCCATAACTGCAGTGACAACAAGTGAATCCCACAATAGCGGGGCAGAGAATCCACTCTGCATTTAATCCAGGAGTGATTCAAGGCACTACCCCATGTTGGGAAAAGGATCCAGCTCTTTAGATAGCTTCTTTAGTCCATACTAAGACATGGAGTAGATTTACCACCCCACTGACTTGAAAGCCAACAGCTGGTATTACATTGCTCCCCAGAGGCCATATTTAGAATAACAGAATCACAGAGATGGAAGAGGCCTCAAGGGACATCCAGTTCAACCCCCTGCCATGCAGGAATACACAATCAAAGCACCCTGACAAATAGCCATCTATCCTCTGTTTGAAAACCTCCAAAGAAGGAGGCTCCACCACACTCCGAATGTGTTCCGCTGTTGAACAGCTCCCACTATGGTAGCATCGTATTAGAAAAGAAAGACAAAACAGAGGGAAAATACCGGCTTTCTCCGTGCCTCTCCACATGCCCTTGGACCACTTTCTTTCTCCTTCCAGAGGGAGATGGCCATAAAAGCATGTCTTTTGTCAAACATATTTTTCTAGCATGACAAAAGGCATGCCTTTACGATAGTCCCCCTTGGAAAGAGAACAGCTACAGCATTATGCGGAGAGGCATGGAGAAAGCCAGTACTCTCCTGCTCAGTTCCATCTTTTCTAATGCAATAAGGCACTTAGAAAAAAATATGTTCAGGATCTGTGATGTCCTGTCTTATTTGGAAATAGTGCATCCTGTTATACGTTTTAGGCAACACCTGTCTGAGAGTTTCTTAAGTAAACATACACATGTCTGTTTCTGGATAAGAAGTCAGTAACATCATCGTCCTTTAGAGTCAAGCAGATCAAGGGCTTCCATTCTTTCAACTGGCAAGCAAAGGAAGGGCTAGCAAACAGTGGGGACTACAGAGCAGGAAATATATGCAAGAATTTAAAATTGTTTGTTTGTTACCATTTATAACCAATTGCTCTTTATTTTTGAATCACTACAACTTTGCACTTCCAATTATAACCAAATCACATTTTTTAAATAGAATGTTCATATTCTCCAATTGTGATGTAGCAAGGTGACAGCAGCCAAGTTCCAGTATAATAAGAAGCATTTCCAGGGACATACACAGGGTTTGTTCAGAAAGTCACATTAATTCAGGGGTGAACAAATTCTGAAGGTCTGGAGGTCAATTTTCTCTCAAATTTCTCTCAGCCCCCTGTCTGCCAATATCCCCCAAATATTATTCCCTTAATTTTTCCTCCAAAATGAGAAATGATGTTTTCAGATGCCTCTGGGGCTATGATATGCCATTTAAACATAACCGACACAGAACATTTTAGGCCAGAAAAAGGCTTTTTAAAAACAGAAGTTATGGCCCAGTCATTTCTGTTTTCTAAAACAGGCCTAGGAGGGGACAGATTAGATTTAAATAGCAAATTGTGTTACCCAGAGCTACCTAGGGTACCATTCTAGGCAATTTTTGGTAGGGGGTGGGGGGCTAAACAGTGATTGTGGGGGGACACTGGATGGGAACCTTGAGTTGCATTTTGTCCAGCATGTATTATCTAAATGTCAAAACATCAATGAATTGAACGTTGGTACTCTGCTAGTGACATCAATTTACTTATAGTAGACCTTGTGATATCATTTTAGTCTTGTAGCAGGGATAACACAATTTCTTATTGTCCCAATTATACATAGATATTCAGGGTAGCAGAACGCTAGGAAGGACATTGCCAGTTAGTAGGACATTACTATCTCACTCTATTAGGAATCTCTCAAGTGGCCATGGTTGAGCCAAGGACCTTCCACCAGTCAGAGTTGATGTGGCAGCTGTAGCCAGTCCAAAATATATTCTGGCTCTGGGTATTTATGCAATGGCAATCTCTAATTTGGGGCCTAAATATCCTAAAGGTACCAGATCCTGTCTGATATTGGAAGCTAAGCAGGGTCAACCCTGGTTAGCTCTTGGATGGGAGACTGCCAGCAAATAGCAGGTGCAGTAGGTTATATTTCAGAGGAAAGAACTGGCAAAACCACATCTGAGTATTCCTTATGGGGTTGCCAATCAATATGTGAGTTGAAGGCATGCACACACACACATACACACACACACAATCTTCAGTTTGTACTATTGCTGTTATGTGGGATTGCCTTTGAAGGTGGCTGTTTTTGTAGGCCACAGGCAATAGAATGTGAACTGGAGCACATTTTTTAGACTGTATATTACTAGTTTGAAGAGAGCTTTTTCACTGACTGCCAATGTACTCCTAAACATACTTTAAAGGGCTGGTGTTTACCTGTTCCCAAGCACCTAAAGGAGTGCTTACTCTTATATAATTCTGAATAGGGTTGAAAGATCATCTGCCAAAACCTTCCTCCTTCGCTGAGGTCAAATGCAGAGAAAATACTTTTTTGCTATGGTGCCCCAGGTTTGGGATGTCCTCCACAAAGTTACATGTCTGGCACAAACACTGTTATCATTTAGGTTTCAGTATAAAACTATTCAGGGGTGTGGCTATACGGGGGACAAAATGAAGACACTATACCCACCAAATAAAAATTCTGCCACCTCAAAATGATATTTTGCTCAGTCTCTTAATTTCTAGCATTTCAGCAAAATGTCAATTGAGCATTTAGAAATACAATTTAGTCACTGAAAGAAATGGGGCAAGCAAAATTACCAGGGGAATGTGAACACAACAAATATAAGAGTTCTAGGTATAAAGGATTTCCAACCTCTCATTCTCTGCTATATGCCAGAAATTTTGGGAATGAAGAAAAATTTCATTGCAAGAAAGCAGAATCCATACTTGTGGAGAACAACACTCTCATTCTGTCCCCCTCCCTTGTAGCTACACCCATGGAACTATTTCCATTATCTTAAGCATTTTGCTGCTGTTCTATTATTTCCTGCAAGCCTTTGTGATTTTTTTTTATGCACTGTATTATAAAGTGAATTTAAAAAAAAATTAGTGCAAACTTCCCTGGAATCAATATTGATGAAGAATGAAACATACTTTAGTAAATAAAATAAAGCACACACAAAATCTCTGCATGTATTATGAAGGCTTTTTCTTTCTAAAAGTGCATGACAGCTCAGAGAAGCATGTTAAATTTCACTCTCATCCCCTTTCCCATGCTGAAGTTTACGAAGATGTTACATTTTCATGAAAGAAAGGAAAGACCTCACTATAGTGTCTGCACCACATACAACACTGTATAGAATAACGTCATGCTTACAGTATCCAGGTGTGTTCGCTGATGCTTAGCCCGATCGCTAGAGTTGCTGAAAGCTTTCTGGCAGCCAGGATGCTGACAAAGATAAGGCTTCTCACCCGTGTGGCTCCGCAGGTGGATCTTAAGGTTTTCAAGTCGAGAAAATGCTTTGTTGCACCCTTCAAACTACAATAAAACCATAAAAAAATCTCTGTAAAGTGTTATTAAAAAAACCACATCCTGCTATAATGAATATAATGTCTGGGGGGAAAAAATCCAAACTGGATATGCAAGAAATCAAACAGAATTCAGAACATCTGCTGACGTTTATGGTTGAAACACACTTTGCTCTGCTGCTTTAATCCTTCACTTGGCATGGCATAAGCATCTGTACAACTGTATTCTTGTATGCATGGTGTTAAGTCTTCAGGATACGGTTTAAGTAAAGAACCTTAAGCATGAAGAAAGAACAAGTGTTCAGCTTTGGGGGGGAAGGCATTCTCTTCAGCTATGAAGTATTGACATCAGAGCTACTGAGAAGAATCATTCATTTGGCAGCCATGCATGAAAAAAGAGACTATTCTTAATAAAGATGGAAAATAAAGAGAAGCAATGTTTTATATATCACCTTAGGCAAATACAAAAATCAAGAAGAATCATTCACACTCATTTATTTTGTTTGTTGTTAACGGCCATCGAGTCGACTTAGACATATGGCAAACCCATGAATAAGAGCCCTCCAAGTCCTCCATCATCCTCAATAGCTCTGCTCATGTCTTACAGACTCAGGGCCATGGCTTCCTTGATTGAGTCTATCCATCTAGAATGCAGTCTTCCTCTTTTTCTATTGGCTTCTACCTTACCAAGCATCATTGTCTTTTCTAGTCAGTCATGTCTTCTCATGATAGTCCAAAGTAGGGTCATTTAGTAATTATGACTTCTAGGGAGAGTTCATTTATTACTCCCAAATTAATATACCGTATATTGTACAAAAACATGTCTCATGTCCAATTTTTATTATTATCATCACCAGAACATGGAGTGAACTGACAGAGGATACACCCCAAGCCTGTTAAGATTTGTGCCTGCTGCCCTCAAGATTTGCTCAAACCAGATTTTATTAGGGCAGGAATAAGGGAGCCCTATCTAAACACCAAAGGTTTAGAAAGTTGCTTTTAAAAAACTTGTTTCAATATGCATTCCTCAGGCTTCTGGACAACTAAGTATCTTTACTATTGCTGGGTTCTGATATGTAACCCATGATGTTATGCATTCAGAACATATAGTGCTATTCACTACTTGCCCCTGTTGCAAAGTAATAAAATGCATTCCCCATACCTGCCAAAAAGTGTTCTTTTTAAAACCAAAATGAACCCTAATGCAACATATAATGGTGCTACATAATGCTATAATGTTAGAGAACCCAACGAATATAATGCTACTGTTCTAGGGAACTCTACCATTATAGTCTATTGTAACACATTACTTCCATAACCCTGAATTTTACATATTCCTGCATTATGGGAGAAGAATATAAAATTGGAAGTTACATTTCTGTTTATACAAAAAATACCTGAATAACTCACAACGGCACAAGTAAATACAGGGAAATATATGGCATTTTCATACGATATGAGTAAAATATCCAAAGCTGGCAGAAACAGCAACTCTTGTGAACTGCCAGTGGAATTACACTTCCTAATGCCAACTATTATTCCTTTTTTTAAAAACACAGCATGGTATTCTCTTTTTTGTTAAAAGTAATGCCTTCCAAACCATACAAAAATCACAATGACATAGACAAAAACTGATGGAATAGACACTTAAGACTGCATGAAATCATTGGAATTTCAAATATGGGATTTTCTTTTAAAGCCATGTATTATTCAGGGCAACCCAACTCATACAGCAATAAAACATTTTCAATACATGCAAAAACAATCTACACAAAATTAATGAAAACACCCAGATTATATAAGCCTGGTTTGTATGTAACTATAAACAAGTATTGCTGATAACTCTGGTTTATGATCATTTATGATCATTATGCTTGTACACACTCCCTGAATGTTCCTACATGGCTCAAAGACCAGCTAAACAAACCAAGAAAACCATCACTATTTTTTTTAGCACTATGTCCAAACTGAGTTTTCTGGCTTGACAATCTCTGAACAAGCTGGAATCTGGAAGTTAGGGTTCGTTTTTTGTCTTCTAATTCCTAGCTTGGCAGATAAGCTCTCATGAATTCAATGTGGTATCTAGCACTTTGTTACTTTACTTACTTGGGACATGTATCTCTAAACATGCCTGGAGAACACTTTTCTATATTTAGGGAATAGCTCTTCCAGATTAAGGGGGGGATACTTAAGGAAGCAGGGTACTAATATGATTCTCGTTTATTTCTGCCAGATGGCAAGTTGATGTCTGTACAGTAAGGCTGGTTCAAGCTAACACCTTTTAACCAAAAGACAGGGTGTCAACCAGGCAGAACTTTGATCACCTAGTCTATGAAGGAGAGGAAAGCAACAAAGATCAAACTAGAGTTTTTCCAGAAGATGATGTTTATTGATAACATATAAGAAGGTAGAAATTGAATGGCTGACTATCAGATATTTCCAAGAGAGAAAGAGAGAGTGTGTGTGGGTTGTGGAAAGACTGCTGTGACTGCAATGTGGCTTTTAATTTGCAGGGGGAGTGGGAAGAACAAGGGAGAAATTGTAGTAGGAGAGAGAAATTAAAATAAGGATGTAAAATGTGTAAGAATCAGAGATAGGCATTCCTACCTATTGTTCTATCTGGAAATTGAAGGAGACTTAGATTGAAAGTTTGTAGTGAGCAGGCATTTGGCAAGTTTTGTGGCTACATCCTAAGGGTCATAGATAGTGCTCACAGCTCCTAGTGGGCAGGACAGTGGCCAGAGAGACAATAGAGGCAAACACCTCTGACTACCTGTAGTGATGCACATCGGCTATTCAGCAAAATCCTTTATATACACAGGTAGAAGCAGCTAATGATTTGAACAGCTCCACATTCATCAGCCTTATTACTGAGAGGCTGGGAATCTCCTCAATCTTTCTAGAGAAGTCATGTCGTATTTGTCACCATTCTCAGTACCATCCAGAACATGGGCTAAAACAGGCACAAAATGAGAAGAAAGGCAAACTCTTTTGCAACTTTAGGCCTAAGCAGACTGCCAGAAATAGTGCACATTAAATTGAGGCACTGCCCTGGCTCAGTGCTAGGGAATCATGGGAACTGTATTTTTTTCTGGGACATTGAGCCTTCTCTGTGAGAGAGCTCTGGTGCCACAATAAATTACAGTTCCCATGATTCCCTAGCACTGAGCCAGGGCAGTGCCTCAATTTAATGTGCACTATTTCTGGCAGTCTGCTTAGGCCCTTTGTCTCCAAACTAGTGGCTAGTGACTTCTAAGATGTTCCTGTTTGCATGTTGTGAAATCTGGATAACATTACATGGGCTTGTTGCTATTAACTGCCTTCGGGCTGACCTCAATGCATGGTAACCCTGTGAATAAGACACCTTCAAGTCAACCTATCCTCAATAGCTGTGCTCAGGTTCTGCAGACTCAGGGCCATGGCTTCCTTGATTAAGTCTAGCCATATGGCATGCAGTCTTCCTCGCTTCCTACTGCCTTCTACCTTTCCAAGCATTATCATCTTTTCTAGTGAGTCATGCCTTCTTATGATGTGGACAAAGAACAGCAGCCTTAATTTAGTCATCTTGGTTTCTAGGGAGAGTTCAGACTTGATTTGTTCTAGGACCCATTTGTTTGTCTTTTTAGCTATCCACGGTATCCTCAGAACTCTTCTCCAGTACCCATCTAAAATGAGTTGATTTTCTTCCTGTCAGCTTTCCTTACCATCCAGTTCTCACATCCATGCAGAGTGATGGGAAATTGATGATATGGACAATCTTAACTTTAGCATTCAGTTGTATATCTTTGTACTTCAGGATCTTGTCTAGTTTGTTCACAGCTGCCCTTCGCAGTCCTAGACTTCTGATTTCTTGACTACAATCGCCTTTCTGATTAATCATTGATTCATCTTCATCTGTTAGTAATCAAATAAATCTACTTGTGACTAATGACTTTCTTCAATGTGACCATGGTGGTGTGGTGGCCCTGATCAGGTCACAATTCATGACAACAATATAAGAAAGTGAAGAGGACACTTAGGAGAACCAGAGACTCATGGGACAAAAGAATTGCTTTGTTGAAAAAAAACAAACCAGAAGTTACAGGACTCAGGCATGTGCCAGAGCAGTTATAATAAGGGTGAGCCAGGGGCCATACACCATGGGCCATATATTAAAGGCAGTGCCAAGCTGCCTTTTTAATGGCAAAAAAAGGAGTACTGCCTATCCTGGATGCCTTTAGGAGAAACCATTCACTTTTTTCCCCCAATTAGGTTGCAGGGTAACCCTGCACTGTTTAATATTGGTCTCCTAGAATTTTAGGTTAATTACCTAAATTAATGAGTCTACCAGTGTTTGCTGTTCATTTTAATTATTGTGATTACTTTACCTATTCACATTTTATTGTTTTATTGTATTTTTAAAAATTTGTCAGTTACTTTGTGAAGTTAAGAGGAGGCATGTAAATACTTTCATAAATAGCATCATCAACTTTCCTATCTTATGATGCGCATTCCATCAGGCAATGATCTGGTAGTAAAGAAAACAATATGGGCATCCTAATTCTATTTAGCATTTGAGCTAAAACAATCACAATTGCATACCATAGCTGCATACCACAGTGAGGAGGTGTGAAGAGGTAATGATTTAAAACCAATTATTACTGCACAGCTACTGATAAACTTCTGTTTGGACTGGGTAAGAAATATAATATACTGGAAGCCTCAAATCAGTGGAAAGGTCACAAAGATACTAAATGTTTTACATCTAGAGCTGGACAATGACTAGAGTGCGAATGGCGGAAAAGTCGTCTCTCAT
>CM034706.1:193210082-193222149 GCA_020142125.1 Phrynosoma platyrhinos | reverse complement strand
AGGGGCGGGTTATAAATAAAAATTATTATTATTATTATTATTAGAGAACAAACCTGTGGACAGGTACAGCAGAGGTATGAATAATACCATCAGGTTTTTGCTGTACTACAAGTGTCCCGTCTTATTTGCCCTATATGATTTGATCTGTGTGTATATTTATCTTATAGATAAATAAATATACAGCAAAGTGTTCCACATGTCAACAACCATTTTTATACAGAACAGCAATCACCCAAAAATTAAAGAAATGAGTGACCTGTGCCATGACTCAGAAATTTTATTTGGTTAGCAAATTCCTTCTTGGAATATTTGATGTCTTTCTGGATGCCAGTGAAGTTTGGAAGATTTCAGTCATTCCAGATATAAATAAATAAATGGTAAAAATTGACAGGCTAGAGTACGTATTTTAGGGAGGGGAAAAAACTTGTTTAAAAAGCAGGCAATGTGATGTCCAGGTTTTATTAAAATTATGGTTGAACAAACTTGCATTTCCCTTGAAATGAAAGTGTCCATTAAAGTAAGAGTAGCCTTTGCAGCCTTGGCATTTGCTGGACTCATTTGATAATGACAGACATTGGAAAATGCAAAATTCTCATTCCTCATTTTTGCTTTGTTATATTAATTCTTCCCACTCACATTTCTGAACACTCTAATTTTTTTAGAAGTTTTAGTTCTGATGCTTTTTTCTACCACCTTCCTTCCATCCATTTCTATAATAGTCAAAACATGAATTAAGAAAGTTTTTCCCCACCCTGAAGTCTTTGGATTTCATCTGAGCCTCTAAAATCACAAGTACACTTGAACTGTCTTCCTTTAACATGTTCAAGAAAGGGCTTGACAAGCTTCATCTTAGCAGTTCTCAGGCCTTGAGTGCTCAACCGGACTGCTTTAGAGATAATCACTTTTGGTATTTTCAAAAGGCCCTCTATTCTGCAGACAATGCTCTGTGCACAGGACATACATTTTGCTAAATAAAGTCTGATGTCAATAAGGCCACTGCCTGGTGGAAGAGCTGAGGAAGAAATGTGATTCTCTAAAGATCCCCTCAAGAGTAATATAATCCATTGCCTTTCCAGGAAAATTCATTGGGTGTCAACGTATACATAAAATGTATAAGAAATACAGAAATGTTTTTGAGTTAGTATTTGCTGAAGAATTAAATTAACATGAAAACTTAAGTTGGGGTATACAAATTAAGTATGGGACATTTCATAGTGTTTGAAAACTGTATGTGTCTGTGTACGCGTGCAGATGCATATATGATTAAGCAAAAAGGTCACAAGATAGAAGTGCGTTATAAACCACATCTGGCTCAGGGCCAGACAGTTGGCAACGCCTGGGCTAGATGCTCCACTGTGTTGTTTCCAGTTCTAAGATTTGATGACAGCCATTTTGCTGCCGTTTCCTTTAGAGTAACTAATTATGCAGTCCATGGGCATAGCTTTTCCCTAGCTGCTGAACATGTTGCTAGCTCTGGCTCAACTCCACTGAAAACAATACAGCAACATACCAGAGGATCAGAGAAAAGCCATGAAATACAGATGTTGCAGAGAAGCCCCCTGACGTAAATGTCCCAACTCTAAATCACTGAATTATCCACACAGCCTGTTCTGTATTTCCCTCCTCTGGCACATGCTGTAAGAACACTTCTAGGCAATCATTTGGGATGGAAATGAAAGACTGTACTTTCAGGACTCCAGTATCTTTATTTAGCCCGCAGGCAAATATACTGGTAGTTAAATTTTCTGTATCAAATTTGTAATTATTCTGATTGCCATAGGCCAGTGACTCGTATGGTGCTGCTCTCCTCAGTTATCACAGCAGAAGCAGAACAATTTGTGAATATTTTCAAGGTGCTCAGAATAGGGAGAAGATGACTCAGAATCCCTTCCTCTTACTCACCTTTCGTTCATACCTTGCTTGCTTCTCTGCTTGAAAACCTGTTGTTTTGTGCCATTTGTTTTGCTCAATTTAGTCTGACTTCCTTCTTAGAAAAGCAATTTGCATACCACAAAGGGTTAGGATGGGATGCATAGTTTGCCCACGTCCACAGGGAGACAAGACTTAAAAGATGCCTTGGCACTTATGCTTTGGCAGGAAGATTTTGGGAGTGTGGCCAGAGCCAACTTATGGTCTGCTGCCCCCAGCTTCTTCACTTCAATTTTACAATCGACCCACCCTCCTGCCGCTGTTGCAGTGTGAGGTAATTTGGTTGTTTTGGAGCCGGGTAGGATTCCCCCCACCCTTTCCAAGGACTTTTTCGCCTACCCCATGCAGTTTCCAAACGGACCTTGGGAAATTGGCTTGGGTGGTGTCTAAATAGGTTGATTCGGCATTATTCAAAAGAAATTTGGATTTCGGTGAGTGCCTAGGGCACTGTCTGGGTGGAAGGGAGGTCTACGGAACCATTTCTTTGGGCCTTGGGACCTGGGAGGTGGAAAAAGAGACACTCCTTGGAACTGCATGGAGGATAAACCCCTCTCTTTAACTTTTGGGCATTGGGAGAGGGACTTTCATGTTAGCCTTCCTGATGCGGGGTGGCCAACGGATAACCCAGCTTTTGGGTTACCGTTGGGGCTCTGGTGCTATCTCCCAGGAGAGGCTGCGGGAGGTCTCCAAGATAGATTACCAGCTGCAGCTGCTCCCATCCTGGGCTATTTCCCCTCCTGATTTGCAGTTCCATTAAGAAATTAATAAATAGGTTAAGTCAGGGATAGCCAACCTTTTTGAGCTGGGGGCTGGGTTGCTGTCCCTCAGACAACTGGGGGGCCGAAGCACCAAAAATAAATAAATAAATAAATAAAAATAAAAATAATTCTTTTTTAAAAAATTAAAAATTAAAAAAATATGCATGCATGCTCTCTCAGCCCCAGAAAAGCCACGGCAAAACCCCTGTAAAGATTTTGCCAAGAAAACTCCAAGAACAAGTAATAACAACAATAATCAATATCATCATGGCGGGTGGTGGCGGCAGGACCAGCCTGGGGCCGGTCCAAAGGCCTCGGGGGCCGCATCCAGCCCCCGGGCCTTAGGTTGCCTACCCCTGGGTTAAGTTAATAAATGGCCCTGTTTGAACCCACTTTCTGTTGTCTTGACTCATTATTTCTGGAGTGGGTGATCACTGAATGCAATTTAGAATGAGGGCAAAGCGTCCTGAATCACACTGACCTCACTTTGAACCAATCATACTCCTGTTGTGATGACGCCATGATATCATGCTGCCAAGATGCTTTGATTATGTGATTATGCTGTTGTGCCTTCGAGTCATTTCTGACTTACGCCAATCGCACCACAGGGTTTTCTTGGCAAGATTAATTCAGAGAGGGTTTGCCCTTTGCCTTCCTCTGAAGCTAAGAGAGTATGACTTGCCCAACCAGTCACCCAGTGGGTTTTCAGGTCTGCGCAGGCATTTGAACTTTCATCTCCAGAGTTGAAGTCTACTGGTCAAGCAGCTATACCACACTGGTTCTCTATTATTATGTTGCTTAGATTAAATGCTGCCATTTCAGAGTGAGAGCAAAGTTTCTAGCATCAGATTACCCTCACTCTGGAACGTATGGACACTTATGAACACTTTCTAAATTCTCCTGAAAAACTCGTGCCATTCACAGCTGTTTTCAAGTTATTTATCATGGAAACTATTGGTATATTTTATAGAATATCCAGTATTTCAACATGGAGTTGACATACAGTTTCTAAAGAGAAGTATAGAAACTACTTGATAAACATAGAAAGGCTTCTAGGTATATCTCCCAGACATCTGGCATTAATCTGTCATTCCTTCATCTAACTCCTTAACACATTTTTCTCAAGATTGACACCTGGGATAACAGTAACAATCTCTTGTGTTTGTAAAACCCAGCTGTAAATTGATTTATTATTTTTTAATTGTAGCTTGACACACTTATCTTTCTATGACATCATGTATGCATATTTCAGAGAACTGCCAAACTTCACAAACACATTTAACTCTATACATGTATGTGCAAGAACAATGAATACAGTCTCATCAGAAATGCTTAACTCTTCAGATTAAATTTTAACATAAATGCTTCACTATTACATAAAACAAATCTACTACACTATAGTGTCATTCTACATGTGAACCTTTTGCACATGCAAAAATCATTTGCATGTCATTATATTCTCATACCCATTTGACTAGCTCTTTGAGACTGGGAGATCTAATTCTTGAAAGGGCTTGGGATTTCACAGCTCTCTGAGCAAATAAGATGGAGTTGTTATCAGTGCTGTTACCCCTGCGTACCAAAGCGCACACATTTAAAATTTTTGACACAGGAAACACCTTTTAACAAAATAGCTAGCTAACTGTTTTCTCCTACTGTCAATGTTAAAAGCCCTTTCCTACAATTTACAAGCCACATTGCCATGCACTTTTAGAAAAAGCCCATTACTGGATATAAAATTATACCCTATGGGTTCTAAACACGTTGTAGTATCCCTCTCACAAACTATCATATATTTTTGTTTGCTTACGTACCACATCATAAATGAATGGCTTTGGAATGAGAGTGCATGTCAGTATATTATCAAGTACTGACTACTTTCCTCAGAATACTTAATCAGATGTATCTAGACTCATGTCTATAATAAATGTCAGTTGTCTGGAAGGGGAAGAAAGCATCAGTGAAATCAAACCATTTTAGGCCATAAGGTGGGGCACATTTTCTTTAGAAATGAGTTATGACTGTAAGAGAAAGCTTCATAGTGGCAGGGTTGTAAATAGAGTCAGTGTGCTATTAGAGAAAGCTTATTAATACACACCTCTGCTTTCGGCTACAAGATCAGCTAAACAAGCTACCTTTTATTTATAGAGCTACAAGGGAAACAGCAGGTCATATTGGCTGTTGACATCTCAGACAGCCTACAGATGGAAAACCTGAAATGTTTCATTCCCAAAACATTTATGTCTATCAATAGGAAGTCTTCTGTCTGCTAAAAATATCTGAGCTTCTTCTGAACACTATGAATTTTTTTTTCTACTTTCAAAGCAATTACAAAGCTTTCAAATACCTGACAAATACTAATTGGCTAGCATTTATATACATTTTACTACTCATACATAAGGGAAAATTTGTGAGTGAGCAATCAAAAACTGTTCTTTTCTCTCTCTCTTTTTAAAATAAACTTCATGCAATTCGATGCCAGAGTTATTGCAGTGAAAGGGCACAAGGTCCCAATTCTGAAAACATAATATCTATGCATGTTTATAACATTTCACAGAACTCACTTCCTGTGAAATCCTCATAAAATGTAGATGTCTGAAACTGGAACTAAATGCAATAACTGGAACATATTATTCAATCATATGTCTTGGAAGCCTTCTAGATTATTGGGGGAAGAGGGATAAATCTGTAAACAACAGAATGGCAGATGTTCCTTTATCTTTATTCATTTCAACAAGAGGCACTCAAATGTACAATTTAGCAGTAGTAACATGACAGATAAACAAAATCTTCTGTACCCAGCAGAGAAGGCAGAAGAGCTCTTATTCCAGCATCATGAGGCCAGAGCAAGCTCATGGCAATCTATGGGTCTCCAGATAAAAGAAAATGCAGAATTAATCACCTGTACTACAGAAGTGGTGATTTGAGCGTAAGACTAGGACTCTGGAGTTCAGGGTTCAAATCCAAATTGGCCATGGAAACCCACTGTGTGAACTTGGATAATTCACAGTGGGATATCACACGGGGCTTACTACGAGTAAATCACTATGAAATCGTGTGAAATTGTGCAAAACGTGCAATTGGGGACACCCCCACATGCTCTTCCCATGAGTAAAGCATCATGGAGACATCCCAGCTTGCTTGTCCCATCAGTAATGAGTGTATGGAGCTGCCATTTGGCAATAACTGTGAACTTCAATTGTGTGTTTTGCACGATTTCATGGCAATTTACTCACATTAAGCCCCCCATGTGATAAAGTCCACACTTTCAGCTGAGAGGAAGGTAAAGAGAAAACCTCTCTGAACAAACCTTGACAAGAAAATCAGGTGATAGGGTCACCATAAGTCAGAAATTACTTGAAGGCACACAACAACAACAACAACCATCACCACCACCACCTACAGAGATATGTAAACCAAAAATGAGGGTTATGATGTTCTGAAGAATACATTGATATGTAAATGACTGCCCTAAAAAATAAAGACATCTGGATACTTCATTGAAAGCCCATGTGCCCTTAAACACCTGGTTTATTCCACCATTGCTCTCTGAATTTCCACTGTTTACTTTGACAGTAAATTAATACAAATGTTGAACTTCCTTAAATACAACCTTTTAGCTCACTATGAGGGTTGATTTAAGTATTTTAAGACTAGGCCCTTAGACATTAGGCTTCCATTTGTGACGATTTATCACAGAGCATACTAGTAACTTATAAATAAATACATGGTTCTGTTTGAGATTTAGGCTATGTACAAACCTACATGTATGGCCAGTGATGACTCTAACTAATTAAAATCATTTAGGTATATGGGAGTTTTCTAACAAAAAGGGAAACTCTATTGAATTTATTTTTTTTAACAAAAGTGATGAATTAAATGAGAAGCAATGCAAATGAGCCAGCAAAATTTAACTTCTGAGCTGTTTTTCACTCAAAACCTAGTTTGTTTGTTTTTCTCCAAACTATTTGCTTTTTTTATTGTTCATTAAGATTAGAGAATTACAAGGTATAGATCATGCAATCCAAACCACTTTCTGAAGGGTAGGCCTTTAAAATTGTAGAAACGCCTGAAACAAGTTGTAGAAACACTTGAAACCCTTCCTCTTTTTGTAAAGAGAAGAATAAAGGAAATTAAAAAAATAAAGTAAAAAAATAAAAGAAATATCTTAAGAATATAACAGGCAATGTGACTTTTCCTAAAACACCCTTTTGACCTAAATACAATTTCCAGGAGGGACTAGATCAGCTGCTGATCAGCATTGGATCGGCTGCTAAATGGGAGTTCACCATCAGTTCAGTAGATCTACTGTGGCTGGGATTAACAACTGGGTTTAGTCCTTGTCTTAGGACGTTATCACACGTGGGCCAGAAAGCAAAAATAAAGTGGAAATGAGGCATTCCGAAAATAAACGGAAAATAAACCTTGATTCCGCAAATGGCTTTCACACGCAATTACCTTAATTGCGAATTTACAGTAAGCACATTTAACGTTCACACACAAGTGAGAAAAGCCCGTAAATGTACTAGAAATTACCTTCTTGCACATGCGCAGATAGAGGAATGCTCGCTGGAAGAATGGGAAAAGCAGGGAAATGCTCCCAAATGTGCATTTGGCTATCACATTTCGGTAAATGCGAAATTAATTTAATTTTGCATTTGCATTTCCTCCAAACAACCGAATTTCAAAAGATCTCGGTTAACACCAGTTTCTGTCTACTTTATGTCCAGTTTCTGTGCGACGTCGTGTGAAAACGCGGGGCACAAATCCAGTTTCTGTTTGGGATTTGTGTGGATTAACCAGCAGATTTGCCCCCGTGTGATAACGTTCTTAAAAACAATTTATCCCAACTTCCTGAGTCACTAAAATTCAGTTCCACAAACTGTCAGGAAATGCCCACTGCCTTTAGTTCAGTAAACCAGTTATCAATATTCCAACAACAAAACTTTATGTCAGTAACCAGAGAAGATAACAGTATGACTTCTGTAGACAGAACTATTATAATCCCTAAATACAGAATAAGCAATGCCTCATCCTAAAAATTTGCAGGATTTATCTTGATTTATTCATAAGACAAAACATACTTGCACCTCTTCTAGTTTACCCACCCCTCTCATTTACTTTAGGCCCTTTCAAGTTTCCCATGAGACTGACTTTGATGGAATTCAATACAAGTATCCTCCCACAGACATCTGTGCATTTTTTAGCCCGGCAATTATTTTTCCCCAAAGCAAACACTACAACTCCCATCAGCTAAACTACCAAGCTTCTGTTACATTCAGTTATTATCTTTAATATGTCTAAATTTAAATCCAACACTTTTATAGACTATATGCATTGCCAATATGAAAAGGAAAAGAATATCAGTAATCAAAAGAATAGAAATTCTTATGATGAGATTGATCAAAATCCTGACACAAATACAAGAATATTTAATGTTTTACTGAAGTTGAGGCAAATATTTGATGGAATGTGTCTAGGAACCTTTTAAGATCTGTTTTAGATAATCTTCAAAACTACAATAAAAAAAGAAGGAAACACTACAAACCAGATTTTTTAAATCATAGAACAGGTAGTTATGAACTTGATTTTGAAATATGTTTATTTAACATATTGTAAAAATATGGTGGTGAGCATAGCAAAGCAAAAGCAGCTTCATTTATATACCACTTCATATCGCGCTATGGGATGTCTAAGCGGTTTACAACTGTAAGCTCATTGCCCCCCAACAGTTGGGTACTCATTTTAGCAACCTTGGAAGGATGCAGGCCTGAGTCTAGCCTGAGCCCTGGCTAGTATTGAACTCGCAACCTTGTGATCTACGAGTGAGTGGCTGCAGCTGAGAGATCCAGGTTCAAGTATATGCAGAGTCATGAAACTTAGGGCCTCCACAGACAGCCCCTTGCACTGTCTTGGAGGCAGGGAAGGGGAGGGGCAGTCACACACTGGGCACCCCAACCCCTCCCCGAAGACGTTCTGATGACACACGCCGTTGCGTACAGTGCATGCTGTCAGAACATCCTTCCGGAGCAGCCTGTCAAGAAGGGGTGCAGAAGGGGCGCAGAAGAGCCACGTGGCGGCTCTTGGGGTGGCCTATTTGCCACCTCTGAAAGGAACGCCATTTTGGCACTCCTTTCCAAGGCAGCAAAAGGGAGGATCGGGGCCAATGCATCAGGTAGCCTTGGCCTCGATCCTCCATTTCCCAGGGCAACCCAGGGCCGCCCATCTGCATCCCCCCTTAGTGGGAAGAGGAGAGCCAGGCAAAACACCATGTTGAACTCAATGGAGGAAATGATGGGTATAAATACCAATTAAAAATAACTTCTCCAAAGGATTTATTTCTTACAAAGCAATTAAAAGAAGATTTTAGTGCAATAATATAGGCGCTCCTCCGTTTTTGCAGACTTGAAGTCCACAGTTTTGCATATACATGGAGGGGCAACCTCTCTTTAAATCAATGGAGTGTGCCTGCGGGGGCACGCCCCATTCAAGCCTATGGGGCTTGAATATTTGTGAATCTCCATTTTTGCGGAGGTGGTGGTGTCCGGAATGGATCCCCTGTGAAAACGGAGGGCCAGCTGTAATTGTAAATACAGCCCTGTTGACTGAAATGAGGATCAGAAATATTACAGACTTAGTTAAGATTGTACATGCATGTGTGCCTATTCACACACCCTACAAAAGTAATATCACAATTGAAGATGAAGTCTAATTACTAATTTTTGAACTACAAATGAAACACATAAAATTACTCAGTACATAAAATGCAAATCTAAATTGAGCAATTAGATTTTAATTTATTCTTATTAAAATTTGGAAATAGTAAAATTAATCCCAATTGTGAACATAAAATTTAATTACTTCTTTGCTCCTATTTCTCATTCATGATTTTGTCAAAACATTGAATTTTCTTGCTGACTGTGATCTGCAGGTCTGCCTGTGGATTCAGGTGTTTCCTAGATTTTTGTCTTGATTGACAAAAGAAACAGATCAACACAAGTATTTGTCACACTCCCTGGGGGTGCAGGCACTTCATGTTGGGAACCCCTGTTTTAAGAAGTTAGAAAATTATTTCGAGCAAATAAAGGCACTGTAGATGTGTATGGGAAATGGCTGTACAGATGTTTCATTCGATGTGGTAAGTAGATTTTAACATCACTTATGACTTTGGTAATTAATAGGAAGAAGTTATTGGAAGAAGTGAAATGTTATAGTATATATTATATGCGTTTATAACCAACATCAACAAGAGTGGAAGACTTCTTTTTTTCTTGTTGCTTTCTCTTTTTTGTTTCTCACTTTTTTCTACTTCTTATGTCTTTCTTCTCTCTTTATAATTTCTGTAAGCTTTATTGTATCTTTAAAATAAAAAATAATAAAAGAAGAAAGCAAGGTGAAGTTCAAGAATAGATACCATCTTTCTCAACTCTGGTTTTCTGAGCATACTCTTTAAAAATGAACAGCAGCAGTTGTACAACCTCTTCTCCCTCCAACTCCTCCCCATCAGTTGCGACAGAATTTTATAACAAAAAGTTCCCAATATATTCTAAGCAATATACCAAAGGCAAAAAAGGCAATAAAGGGAAAGGACATAGAGGTCCATGGCTGATTAGCACAGAATCTTAAAAGACCAAAATACCAACTGTGGCATGTTACAAAAGAAATTTAAAAGAAAATAAAAGAATATCCAGAGAACCATGAAGTCTCAAAACATATGGAGTTTTACTGAAACAACCAAGGGGAAAACCCAACTGAAAAAAATTCACTGCAATACATTATACAATGAAGCTTGACTGAACTGAGTAAAAGGCAGATGAAAGCAAATCAAAGAGAGGGAAAGAGTAAGACAAACAAGGAAAATCATATTTATATTTTAAGAGAGGCTTGTAAGGAGTTAAAAGAATTGGATATTTTAAGGGTTACCCAATTTATCACCCAAATTATCCAGTTGACCAAATATGAGCTGTTTGGTCTACAAATGCATCTCTGTAGATAACCAAGAAGATCATATGAATGGAGTGATCTATTTCACAAAGGATCAGTTGTATCACTTGCCATTCTAACATCAAAATAGGACAATGAAAGATAGTTTACACAGAAATCTCCAAATTAATCTGGGAAATAAAGACTATAAAGTGAAACATAGTTGGTTAGGACATACACAAGGATATATATACAAATATAATGACTGCCAGAAAAAAAATCTGGTGAGAAGCAGTTAGATAACTAAGACCTTTTGTGGGTTATTCATTTATATTTTGTAATCTTCATGCAAGCTGTTGTTGTTAGCTACCCTTGAGTCAATCCCGACTCATGGCGACCCTGTGCATGAGACATCTCCAAGCCCCCTTGTTCTCCACTGCTCTGCTTAGGTCCCGCATTTTCAGGCCCGTGTCCTCCTTGATTTGAGTCCATCGATCTGGCATGTGGTCTGCCTCTTTTTCTACTAACTTCTACCTTTCCTAGCATTATTGCTTTTCTATGATTTTTCTAATGAGTCATGCCTTCTCATGATGTAGCCAAAGTACGACAGCCTCAGTTTTGTCATCTTTGCTTCCAGGAAATTTTCTGGCTTGAACTGTCCTAGGACCCGTACGTTTGTCTTTTTGGCTGTCCATATTATCCTCAGCACTTTTCTCCAATGCCACATCTCAAATGGGTTGATCTTCTTAGAAGTCAGTTAGTTCTTCTAATTACTCAGGCCCTTAAATTCAATAATATTCTGCCTACATACATTGTGAGTTTTTAAAAGTCTTATTCTACAGGTGCAAAATATTTAATATTTCTCTTCAAAACAGAATATGGAGCATTGCATTTCTGAAATAATTAAAATTAGTGCTTTTTGGAGATAATGCTTTTTCTTTTTCTATACATAGCCAAATTTACACATAACAGTAAGCCAAGATTCATGCAAACCCTGGTTACCACAAACACATTCTAGCTTATCTGTTTGATGAAACAAGGTTTGCTTTTTGTTTATGAATCCTGGCTTGTTTGGGAGAAACAATCAGGATTCTCGAGTTAGACATCATAATGGACTTTCTATTCCTGGCTGAAGCTAAAGAGGAATTAAAAAAAAACACTGCATGTATATTCACATCATCCAGATACACCATTCTTTATGAATATGACCAATAGCAGATATTGAATAAAAAGATAAATGGCAGTATAGATGGGAAGCAGCAGTTTGAATCTAAAGATCTTAAAATGGAAAACACTTCCAGTTATGGATTCCCTCCCTCATGCACAAACCCACCAAACCTCTCCACCAAGTTCACGATCCTTCTAGAGCTGTTTTTCAAGCAATATATCAATTGCAGGAAGGCAACATATGGGCACCCCATGTGGTCAAAAGTCTATATGCGTGGTCAAAAAGATAT
>CM034706.1:193185723-193197062 GCA_020142125.1 Phrynosoma platyrhinos | reverse complement strand
CCCCCCCACACACACACATACATGTTTCTTGATATTAGGTCTACTGTTCTACTGCAAATTCAGAATAACCAATCTCAGTTGCTTTGTACCTGGTCACCCTGGGAGCACAACTGAACAGCTGGCTGAACAGCAACCAAGAAGCCATATTTCTAGCAAAGGTCATTGTGAACAAGAGACCTCTAAGCTGCTGCTCAGCCAGCTGCTCAGTTGCTGCTCCCAAGATGACCAGATGCAAAGGGAGAAGCTTATCCTTGGCAAGGAAGGACTCTCAATCCTTCTTCATTGGGGCAGACAGGGGTGCAGCCAGTGTGTGCCTGCCATGCCCTGCCTGGAGGAGGAATCAGAGGACAGGCCAGAACCTCCTCTGGGACCTGAGCCTGCAGCTGTGGAGCCTCAGCCTAGCCTTAGTTCTGCTTTGCCAGCTCCAGCAGAGCCCTCAGCAGAGCCTATGGCCTCCCAGGAGACTCCGCAGCCAAGCCTCCTGGCAGCAGAACCTTCAGACATGGAGGAGGATCAAGGGACAATACCTACCTTCAGCTAGTGTCAAGCAGAAAGGGAGGGCCTTTGGCATTCGAGGAGACTTTATGAAAAATGCCAGAGAATCCACCTCAACTGAGCTCCTGCAGCTTGGTAATTTAAGCAGGTGCAGAAGGTCTGACTCAGTGCCAGAGATTATCTGAGCTTCTTAGTGAAAGCCTCTGGCTCTCCTTGTTCCTTGACCTGAAACCTTGACTCTTGGACTGCTGACTTATCTTGAACTTCTGGAACCCTTGACCTTCGGACTGCCTTGTCACTCTGCCTCTCTGGAATCCTAGACCTTTGGACTATTTGACCATTCTCTGGCTGGACCTTTGGATTGGCAATACAGACCTTTGCTTTCTTGCTTTGCATTAGCAAAAGACTTTTGTTACCTTCAACCCTCACAAGAAGCTGTTATCAGCACTCTTGGTGGCTCTCCTGGACAGTGTCAGTCCAAGCCATTAAAGCAAAATCATGTGTCCAAACCTCACAAGTGCCACTGACACCACCAGTGAAAGACAAGCTAAGAGAGTGAGCTCATGGGGACTGGGGAAGAGTGGGAGATGACACCACATGAAATGATCAGCGAGGCTGCATTGTGGTTTTAAGGGATCCTGAGAAGTTTCATGCAACTCATCCCCAACATGGTCCTAAAGGCTGCTGGTTGCTTTGATTGAAGGACCCCCTGCCACCCCCTTTCCCAGTAGAGAAAATCTGTAATACTATTTAATAACTAGGTCAGTCAAGGTGGCACCCATTAGAGCTAATACATTATGATGATCCAGTAGCACCTTTGAGACTAACTGAAAGAAAGAAGTTGGCAGCATGAGTTTCCGTACATGCATTTGTAAGCAGACTTATGTTTATGCAATCTAACAGTATTACAGACTCAGAAAGGACCTTGGAAGATATCTGTTCCAGACCAGTGCTTTACAAGGGATCTGCAAGGCTGATTTCCGATATATAATGGTGTCAATCTCTGCTTTAATATCTCCAATGAAGGATTAACCATCCCTGGCCAAAACACTTTGCTCCAAATAGGTCTTGCTATAGGTAACTTCTAAGAATAGCTACTAACCTTCTTCCCTACAGTTTCCACCCATTAGTTCTTGTCTACCTTCTGAAGCAACAGTTAACAAGTCTGCTCCATCTTATGTGCCACAGTATATAGGCAGATTACTTTCCTGGGAAATTTTATTCCTGGATTCTAATACGGTACTGTTTAGACAGAGCTTCTCCCAATATTTGTCACTTGAAAATGAATACTTCCAAAAGCTATCATTTATACTGATTACTCTAAAGGACAAAACCACACATCAATCTTTGTTTTTGCTTTGTTTCTCACCTCTCTTTGAGTTCCTAGTATTTGTTTCCAAACAACTCATTAATATTCTCTTCAATTTTCTGTTTGGAATTATGGCTCTGGCAGCTAGATCAAACCAAGAACAATGTGTGCAATACTTGTTTCTATATTTCAGGTATGATAACTGGCTTTCCAGCTGTTGGTGAACTCCAAATCACATCTTTGTCCTCCATTGGATATGTTGGCTGGAGTTACTGTTTGATAACATATGGACAGCCACATGTTCCCCAGTCCCAATGCACATGTTTCTTATCCTGTTAGAGATAAGGACAAGAGCTATACTATCCACATACATATTGCCTCAGCAGGATTTGACCATCTAAATACAACATATTCACTGCAGAAGACTATACTAGGTTGATCACTAGATTTTTTTTGCCACTGTAACCAGACAAATTGCTTTCCAGTATGTACAATGTTGACACAAATGTCCCACATGGTTATTTATCTGAACATCTAAAGTGACAAACAAACAAACATTGGACTCATTTCTTTGCCAAGAATATCTGGCCAGTTCTAAATAATATGCTTATATTTGGGGGAAGAAATAGGAACCAGAGGGACAAAGACAAAAACACAATTGCATAAGAAGTCTAAAGAATGCCTGTTGGACATTCAACTTCATTCTTTAATGCCCAACACTGTTTGTGCCCTTGTAAAACCAGAGAAATGACCTGAGAAGAAATGTAACAACAGATCATTAAAAAGATAATGAAAACATCAATTTAGCACAATCAAAAAATGTCACTGTGACCTGATTTTTTGCTGCTGGACTCAACTCAACAGCTGGTAATTTAGTTGTGAAGGAACTTATTGCTGTGTATCTGTGATGTGTCAGAAACAGTTCCCAATAGAAACACACAGTAATGCACTTTCTTTGATCTGGTATTGTGTTTGAAACTGTCTATTTTCTTGGTTACCAAGGGGACAGCAGACTTTAAAAGTCTGTTCTATTTAACCTACACATTGAATTGGATTAGGTCATGCTGGGTAATTTAAATAAATTCTCCCACCCTCATTTTAAACTCTGTCGAGTTTGAATATGTCAAGGATGACTCCAGGCATTCAACTGTGCACTATCATCCACAATACAATTCCTTAAACATATGACATTCTTCTTTAAGCAGCTGACCTTTCAAGATGAAACTGATAATTCTTATTTCACCTTCCCTTTGCCAAATCCCTCATTTTTGAGTGGATGGAAACAGTCCTAAAGAGGTGTCAGGCTATTAATTATACTCACTCCTTAGCATCCAGAGTTTAGATTACCCATTAACCGCAACCTGTACAATGCTAACTTAAATCATTAACTAGCTTTTTTTATATTTTAATCTTTCAAATGGGTGCTTTGCAACTGTTATCTAGTCATATCGAATCAGGCTCCCTGCCTTCATGGAACACAAGAGATAAGTATCCCTTCCGCTTCTTGAAAAAATAATCTCTAGATATTCCCCCAAGGAGTAGAAAGGTACAACTTCCAAACATGAATATTATAAACATGAGGATGCTCTTCTTATAAATATATACACATCCAACTTTCCTTTGACCTGGAAGTTCAAACTCATAGATAAACAGCAGGCTTGTATGCAAGCGATAAGTGCAAGATATGTTATTTTGTTCCCGTGGGACATAACATTTTCAATCAAAGTGCTTTTTAAGTTAATACAATACACACCATTGTATTTCCCCTCCATTTTCAAATTGTGTTCTTCCATACAAAAGGAATTAAAGTGATAAAGGAAACAAAAAGACTGTTCCCAGATGCTGCTGTAAAGTCAGATTTTTCGCATGGTATGTTAAAAGCTTAGGCCTGGCCACCATTCCTCAGGATCTACATTCCTATTCTCTAGTTGCCTCAAATTTATGCATTTAATTATATACTGTACATTTTACTTGCTTGTTTCAGTGGGATTACAATAGTCAGGAATTAAACAGCACTGCACCACAAATGACAAAAGCAGTTGCTTGTTTTGATGAATTAGGATACATTTTCCTCCCTTTTTATAAGATTGAAGGGTGATTGCTCTTGTGTGTAAGAGAGAACACCTCCAGAGTGAGGGAAAAAGGTACATAAGTACTTTAATCACATTCATAAGAGCTAATTACCTGAAATATCTATATAATATTAGGGCTAGTAGTATAGTGCTTAATGATTTATATTTGTAACTCACATCTTATGAGTTGCTCAGAGAAGTATTTCAGTCTCAAGACAAAACAATCCTGCAAGGTAGGTTAAGTTTATAGTGATTTGGTAAGGTAACTCACCAAGCTTCAGGAATGTGGAGAGAGCTGAACATTTCCAATCCAAACATGACACGATTTGCAGTGCCAAGTATATTTGATAATTCATTTTAAATAGGTTGCAGGCCTCCCCTGAACATTTTAACGTTGCTGGTGTTTGGACATCTGGACATTGCTGGTATGTTCTGCCAGTACTGGTGCGGCTGCTTAGCATTTATGGCAGTCTGTTCAGCCTCAGGACAGTCCAAGGAGCATAAAATTTGTCCTTATCTTTCTTACCCACCACATGGCATATTGGTCAGAATGATGAACTAAGGCTGGAGAGAGCCACATTGAAATCATAATCATGCTAAATGGATAACTTCAGGAAGTCATTATCTTTCAAGCTAATTTTCTTTCATTGTAAATATGGTTCAGCTAAAATGGAAGGAGTGAATAAAACTGTATACATTCCCTCTAAGAATAAAAAGATATAAAGGAATCCTGTCACACCTTTGATACCAAGAAAAAGAAATTTCTAGCATTAGCACTTGTGGACTCCCATTTACTTCATCAGATGCATGGAGTGAAGCCTTTAGGGACAAATATTTATATAAAAGGGCGAGGACAAGGAAAGTGTGAAATGCAAAAGAAATACAAAATGTGTAAGTATGGGGGTTTATTTTTTTGGTCATTTGTATTTACACTTGTCCCTCCACACTCTCTGGGGTTAGGGACACAGGATCCCCATGAATGTGGAAAAAACACAAATAACAAAAGCACTATGTTTTTGCCTGAGAGAACACCTCTCTAGCAATCTCTAGGTTCTCCAGTGCAACTCTGTGGTCAACATCTGCCAGACACTGAACCCAGAATTGTGCTGGAGGAGCTATAAACACCAAGTGGAGTGTTCTCTCTAGGAATCTTTGGGTCCTTCAGTGCGACTTTTGGTTAAAGTGGACAATAGAGTTGTACTGGAGAACCTAGATATTCCTAGCGAGAACATACTAATAAAATCAGTGAATAATCAATCAAATCTGCAAAAATCATAGCCGCAAATGTGGAGGGACAAGTATAATTAAATACTTTCTTTTGGTTTGCATTAAAGAAATTAGTCACTTCCATCCAACAACAGAATCCCAATGAAGAGAACAAAGAAAAACAGTGTAACCTGGATGCATTACAATAAGAGAGTACTATATGTTTCCATTCACATTCAAAAAGGATTTCTCCAAAATCTCATAAGGGAGAACAGAAGACCCCATATAGAGGCTTCCTTGTTGGCATATACAATAAAATTAAACCATATTTGTTGAAAATTGTCTTTCAACTCCAGTCCTTTGGCTCATTTCAAATTCTGGGTGAGTTTCTCAGCTAGTGCAATTGATTAGACTCTGTCCAAATGAGAACACGTGGACAGGTTATTTAATGTCTTCTGGTGTTGGGATGTGTGTCACCAAGAGTAGAAAGGAAGTTAACTCCCTCTTGTGAGTATGATGATGGGGTGACAAATTTGCTTTCAGAAATGGTCACAAAAATAGTTAAAAGGACAAAGGTGGGACATAGATTTTACACACAATCCAAGATCAGCAGGTAAACATATGAATAGTGGAAGAAATTCTTGGTTTAATGCATATAGATATAGATACAGGAAGATGGCTAAATGGAAACTCTCATACTTTGGATATATCATGAGAAGACATGACTCAGTAGAAAAGGCAATAATGCTTGATAAGGTAGAAGGAAGCAGGAATAGAGAAAGACTGCATTTTGTTGGTTTTTTTTTTTGTTTGTTAATTGCCTTCGTGTTGATCTCGACCCATGGCGACCCTATGGATGAGACATCTCCAGGCCCCTCTGTCCTCTATTGCTCTGCCCAGCTCCTGTAAACTCATATTTGTGGTCTCTTTAATAAAGTCCATCCATCTATCATGTGGTCTTCCTCTCTTTCTACTTCCCTCCATCTTTCCTAACATTATTGTCTTTTCCAACGCTTCATGCCTTCTCATGATGTGTCTGAAGTATGACAGTCTAAGTCTTGTCACCTTGGCTTCCAGGGAAGTTTCTGGCTTGATCTGCTCTAGGACCCATTTGTTTGTCCTTTTGGCTGTCCATGGGATCCTCAGCACTCTTCTCCAGCACCACATCTCAAATGCATTGATTTTCCTCCTATCTTCTTTCTTGACTGTCCAGCTCTCACATCCATACATGGTAATAGGGAATATTATGGCTTGCATGATTCTGACTTTTGTGCTGAATTGTATGTCTTTGCATTTTAGGATCTTGTCTTGTTCTTTCATAGCTGCCCTCCCCATTCTTAGTCTTCCTCTGATTTCCTGGCTGCAGTCCCCATTCCAATCAATGTTTGAACCCAGATATGAGAACTCTTCTACTATTTCTATTTCCTCATTGTCTAGTTTGAATGTGTGTAAGTTCTCTGTGGTCATTATTTTTGTTTTCTTTATGTTCAACACTAAGCCTGCCTTTGCACTTTCGTCTTTGATCTTCCTTAGTAGTTGTTCCAGGTTTGTGAGGTTGTCTGCTAGTATTATGGTATCAGCAGCATATCTCAGATTGTTGATATTTCTTCCTCCTAAAGATTGCATTACAGGTGGGTAAACAATCAAAGAAGCCATAGCCCTAACTTTTGAAGACCTGACCAGGGCTTTTAATAACAGAGTCACTTGGATGTGTCTCATTCATAAGATTTCAATAAGTCAAAGGAGATTTGATGACAGTGAACAAAAAAAAAATGTACAGGATTGGAGGCATGAGAACCATACTTGGTAGGCAGGATAGAAAGTAGGGTTAGACATCCATCCATTAGACAGTCTTGTGATAGGCTTATTATATGAAGCCAGTTTTAGCCACGTGGCTGCAACCCTATTCATGCTTACTTGAACGTAAACCTCATAGTAGACAGTAGGATTTACTTCTCAGTATATATGTGGAAGACCAGGCTGCATGCTTACAAGTATCTTTAAAACCAATCCAGCTACTGGAAAAATGTGCAACAGAATGCAGTTTATGAATAACAGCCTAGAAGCAATCTAACAAAAGTCAGTCCCACTAATTCCCACTGAAATTAAGTGAACTAAAGTTAAACGTTATGCTGCATTGTACCCTTAAGCTATTAAACATAATAGACTTATTTGCACCTGCAAATTATAACCACATAAAATGGAGAGCAAAAGCTGAAAAACATTATGCTAAAGATCCCATGAAAACTTTAGAGTGAGCACAGGCATTAACCCAAGTTTCCTGGCCAAATTCCACTAGGTTCCAGTGCATAAAAACCTTCTGCGTTAAACTAGCTACTTTGTTCCATTCCAGCAGCATCCTCATTTCAGCTGCAAATAAAGAGATCACCACATGTGTAAGCTTAAAGAAAATTTCAGGAACATTCTGCAAAACTATAGGTGGCATAAAAGTATGATGCTTTGTATGCACAATAGCCACTGCATAGTATCGATGATGGGCAACTGTGGCCCTCCGGGTTTTTTTGGATTTCAGTTCCCCTGCTCCGTTCTCAGCCTTTGTTTTTCCCAGCCTGTAACTGAAAGCAAATACAAAATATATCCAACATGTCATTATTAGAAGTGAGTCCTTTCATGCCACTGGATGTTTTGTCATGATGCTAACAAGGACTGGTTGTAGAGGCCCAATTCATTTTGCCCTACGTGATAACAGGTTTTAGAAAGTACAAAGCATGCCCTCACACATAATAAATGATGGTTCTTTGGCAAGGGAAGTGGTTATATGTCTTTCCTGCTTCTGGAACCCTTTGTAGGCTTCCTCTCATGGGAAAGCGCTTTCTTGCTTTTTTATATAAAAAAATGGAAAATGAATGTTCAATCATTCCTCAACAATTGTTAATTGCCATCAAGTTGACCTCAACTTATGGTGTGACCCCATGAATAAGAGACCTTCAAGGCACTCTGTCAACAACAGCCCTGCTCTGATATTGCAGATACAATGAAATACAGTATATATTAAGATCATAGACCTGCACAACTTCGCAGTAGCTAGGGGTTAAAATTAAAACAGGCTAAACTTCTTCGGGCCACAGATACGTTTTTAGCAGCTCACTTTCCAAGTAAAGGTATAATTAATGAATAAACTATTTTAATAATTAATTAATCATTATTAATTATTAATATTAATCCCATGCCGCTGCTCCTCTGTCCAGCCCTCTCCTCAGGAGAAGGCTAAGTGGCGGATGTGGAGAGAAGGCAGGTTAGAGCCAGCCCTGGTGACAACCAATCAGGACTGAGCTGGGGACAGCCAATAAAAAGTTGGGCTGTAAGAGGCAAATTCTGTTAGGAACAGTTGGAAGTCAGATAGAGTTTGAATTCCAGAGAGTGAGGGTTTGGTGGTGAAGTTTCCAGAGTGGAAGAGGGCTAAGGTCCAGAAGAGAGGGGCCTCATACCCATACTAAGCTCCAAGTGAGGGAGTTAATAAAGAGAATATCCTAAGGGGTATTGATAGCCTGAGGGGGGAAGCAGACGGCTCAAAGGGCTGTTTTGGGGGCAAGGAAGGGGAGGGGCAGCCGCACGGTGGGCGCCCCAACCCCTTCCCGAAGGCATCGTCGGAGCACCAGCCCCTCTGCACGGCCGGCATTCCGACGATGCCTTCCCGCTGCAGCATCCGCAAACGCTGTGGCAGAAGAGTCACCGAAGGTGCACCGCCAGCCTTTTGCAGCGCACCTTCGGTGACTTGTGGAAGGAGTGCTATTTTAGCGCTCCTTCCAGGGGCGGTGAAGCTGCACCTCAGGGCCGAGGTGTCCGCCTGTCTGCTTCCCCCCTCAGAGGATGGTTAAGAAATAGTGGTAAAGGTACCCAAAGCGGGGGGTAAGAGTGTCCCATGGGGGTAACTGAAAGTGTTCCAAGGAAAGGAGTGTTTTAGAGTATTATTATTTGTAACTGTAACCAATTATATGAAGTGCAGCAAGACCAAGTGAAACATTGTTACTTGTATTGTAAATAAAGTTTTGTTGTTACTTTATGAAACACTTGTCTACAGTGTGAATGAATATCTACGTTACTAAACCTTATACAAGATAGGTTATACCAAAGAGTTTTAGAAGAAAAGGTTAGTGAAGGAGTGAAGGAGTGGCTCTTTGCATGGCTTGGTGGCAGCTGTGGGACCAAAAGGGTCCATGGTGTGGCCACAAATGAAAGGAAAGAAATAGTGCGCATCACAGTGGAGGAGCCTTGAGGGATGAATGTTTGGCCTTCCTGCTCCTTCACAGCCCAGCCTTCTCCTCAGGAGAAAGCCAGGTGGTGGAAGAGCCTTGACGTCCCCATGGGCTGCCCAGAATCCTTTGGTGGGCCGCAAGCGGCCCATAGGCCATATATTGTGCAAGCCTGGTCTAGAAGGGTCCTTTAGGTTACACCATCATATATATTTTTCTTTGCACACAACAGCAGTTCCTTAGGGTGAGTGCTTTTGAAAGTCCTGAAGGGAGCAAAGAAGAGTAGGCTGCTGTTTGTAAGGAGGAGACTTGAAAAGAGACAGAAAAGGACAGAGACCCAGCGTTGACTGGGCTGCAGAACTGTGTTACATGAAAAATTCTTCTGCAAGGTTTCTGTTTGCTGTTTCCAGTATATTTTATTTTGCCTGCTTTGCCAGCGTATCTAATGCCAGCTGCACATGCCATGTTCTACTGGAGTATTTATTAGTCCCGTTTCCTCCCCCCCCCCCAGCATCATCTATGATTTAATTACATGCTTGGCTCCACTCTGATTTCAGCTTACATCAATAATAGTTGACTGACAGTGAGTGAAATAAAAATCATATACTTATGCTAAATTGCCAGTTTATATATATATATATATATATATATATATATATATATATATATATATATATATATATATATATATATATATATATAT
The DNA here is from genome assembly GCA_020142125.1 of Phrynosoma platyrhinos. Classification (NCBI taxonomy): domain Eukaryota; kingdom Metazoa; phylum Chordata; class Lepidosauria; order Squamata; family Phrynosomatidae; genus Phrynosoma; species Phrynosoma platyrhinos. The sequence continues at coordinate 193,187,063 of CM034706.1, read as the reverse complement.
ATATATTGTTGTACAGTTAAACAATGACTTCAGTTGACCATATGGTACAAATAATGGAATACTTAGATGTACATAAAATCGAGGAACAACTTGGATATAAACCATTTAAAAACTTTACCGTGCCTCATTAGAAAAGATATATATTTACCTAGCCTGCCCTACATTACAGGAAGTCTGCGGTAACTGGAGATTGCAGATATCTCTGAAGATCTCAGTCTTTTTAAAGCCAAGTTTATCTTTTTTTTTTGTAATGGCATTCAAAACCACAATGATTTTTAATAGAATAAGGCATTGTATTTGTAAGATAACAAAATAAAATAAAATAAAATAAAATGGCTTCACCATATAAGTAAGCAATTTGTCCAGCAACAAGACGTGATAGAGAAGTGTCACAGACAAACAGCTGGAGTGTAAATACATTTAAGAACTCTTAATTTTGAATTAAACATGTATAAGCTTGGAAACACAGGTAAAAACATACTGCCCTTTCACAAAGGAATTTAAACAAACTGCAGTGTGAGACTAATTGCCTAAGTCTGAACTCCACCCATGCAGAACTCAAGCTGAAGTAAATTTCTCATAAGGAAACTCAATGTCTAAAAGGCTATTTCTTTCTATATGGTCTAGTTATTCCTTCAACTACTCTAATCTCCTTCAAAGTTGTGTGGGTAAAAATTTCAAAGAGGAACAATGTGATGTGACTTCATTGGAGGAAAGATTATATAAATACAGTAAATAATTAGATGTAAGCTTGTTTGTTTGTTTACTGAATTTATATCCTGCCTTTCTACCAAGATGGAATTTAAGGCTTGGTACAACCATTCATTAAAATACACGAATGCATCTGTGCACATGTACAGAGAAATGTGCACAGGAGAAGTACAGAATCATGTAGGTTGTTCTCACTCTTGAATTTATGTGCATCAACCTTAGACATCCATGTAAGGAGAGAGCTGTAGCAGTGAGCAATTTCCAAACACATTACAATTATGGCAAAAGAGACATTATTATGATGGCATATATTTACTAATTATACTCACATAAAAGAAGAGAAAATGATCTGATGCTTACCGTTTGGGATGGGGGCACAAAGCATGACTGCAATGCGTATTTCTTTTAAATGTAACATCTGAAGCATCCCAGCTTTACCCACTGGTTTTACTACTGAAGGGTGTTCTTGTAATCTATGGGAGTGTTACCCAAAGTGTTGGTCCCTGGACTGGTGCCTGAGCCACTGGCTGCCAGTCCCTGGCAAGTTACTAGAAAAGAAAGAAAGAATTGTACCAAATGGTATACCATGTCAGGGATGATGGGAGTTGTAGCTCTTCACCTCTGGCTCT
>CM034706.1:193168669-193185623 GCA_020142125.1 Phrynosoma platyrhinos | reverse complement strand
GGGGGGGGGAATAACTGTCCCTCACATCAGATAGCCTTAAAAGCACTGATCTAGGACATGTAGCTGACCTGGTTACCAAGTATGGACAGCAGAGGAAAGAACATATACCCTTCCAGATGCTGTTGAAATGCAACTGCTATCAGTCATAGCTGTTGTGAAGATGATGAATTGCAGTCCAATATCCAAAAACCCACATGGCCCTTTGTTACAAGAAGATGAACGGTGGATAAATGCAGCAGGCTTTTCCTAGACCTCATATATATAGTCAGTCAACCCTTGACATCCCCACAGGTGGTCTCAGTAGTTATCCCCAAACCAACTGAATGTCCTTGCCCAACATGGTGAAGGTGTGCCTTTCAGACATGCTTTGGGACACTCTCCTCCATGTTACTGGAAAGGCAGAAATTGGTCTGGCATTCTGAACACCTATTATGTATGGAGACCTACCATGTAATGGTTATCTATCTCCCTTGCTTCATTTATACATTAGTTTTTAGGGCATTTTCAGTAATGTATTTTTAAATTAAAATTTAATCATTTTACCCTGTCTTTTCATAATACAGTACACAAGTTTTGCGCTGACCTTTATATTTTACACATTTTTACAGAAGCTGCTTATAGGTTTCATTATAAGTGGTATATAAATGCTACAAATAAAATAGACAGAAAATAATAAATCCTCCATGACTTTAAAAGGCATATTACAATGGGGCAGGGGCTGCTTCTTGCAAGCAAATCTCAAGGTGCATTGAAAGCTTGATTACAGCCACAACCTGGGCATTCTGATTTATGTCTCAACTCATCAGGACCAGGTCCTTGATGGGGACCCCCCCCAAAAAACCCCCTCAACTCCAAAGTACATGAAAGTATCCCTGAACATACAGTGAGAGTATCTGCCAGTGTGCAGTCATCCTACAACTGACTGGGTAGATAGAGGTAACTCTCACACAGATCAGATCAGATCAGATCAGAGGAAACTGTTTCTACACACATGCTAGAGGTTCAGCATGCTTTTCTCCTTCTTCTTTGAAATTAAGCACAGCTCTGGATGAAGGGACTGAACTTTGTTTCATCTCATTCCTTCTCTTTTTTGGATTTGTTTTGAATGGAGTGGCATTTACCATGCACTGACACATCTGGCAGCAATGCAGGGTCGAAGTGTTCTATACTTGCAGTTTCATTCAGCAATGATTCCTTAGGGAATTTAATTCCACTCACTACAGTGAGCAGTTCAGGGTTTTATATAAAGAAGACACAGCACCACAGATGTTTTTCTCAGACTGAAGACAACACTGCTCATTGACAAAAATTAAGCAAAACACTCAGGGCAGCTATAACTGCATGCTACTCCTACACTTTTGGTGTCAAGTTGCAGAATGTCACTCTGACCTGCAATGATGCCAGACACAGATGGACAAAAGAATGGAGCTTATGCTCAAATATACACCAAGCAGTTGATTGAAAGAAGTATGCCTGTCTGTCTGTTCAGGAGGACTAACTCAGTTTCACAGAAAACACATAAATATTATCTGACATACTTTTTCAATCATCTTATACATGTTGTATTTTTAACAGGCCCCTATATAACCTAGAGAGCATATGAAGCTTATAGTATACTGTATGGCAAGGCAGTTAAGAATATATTGCCTTTATAAACTAGGCACTATTTTACAAGACTCTAGCTATAACTTCATCAGAGCATGGCAATTGGAAAGTCTGCATAATTCTGGAAGGATAAGTGTTTAGTTAAAGGACACTATTATTGCTAATTGGATACCAAGCTAACATTGTAAATCAAACCAAAATATAGGCTCTTAATTACAAACTTTTTTTTTAAACAAAAACAAGCACTATATGTCTTTACATTATTTTTGGCTAACAAGCAACTGAAATTATTTCAGTCCTACAAAGTCCATAAATCTTTACTTTAGCTGTGGCTGATGAAATGTTACAGGATAAGAGTCTATGTTCCCAAGGAAAATATCTGGTTTGGCAGCTTCATCTTCTCCACCAAAATCAAGATTGAGGAAGGATATAAGTGGTTCATATTGGAACAGCACCAAATAGATCAGGTAAAACAGATCAGGTAGGCTCTGGAATTATTCAATGGAACAGGCTTGCAGGCTGCCTGATTTTGGGCAACTTTTTTCCCCCTGGTATACACAACTGATATCTTTAAGTCATGCTCCTGCATGAGGCAACTCTGAATATAAAGGGTTTTATAAATGAAACATATGGCAGCTGTGTTGGCCATATAGCAAGATGTAACGAAATCCAAAATAAACATCATGGTGATATCTGTATTAGGCACAAAATACATTACTCTAGCTTTTACATCTTCATCAGGCAATGATGTTAAAAATCGTACAGGAGAAGAAAAGTGTTATCAGAATTATGGACCTGCATGAGATGGTTGTTAAGTTGACCCTTATAAACCAACTTAAGCTACCATCTCAAATGAGATACAGGCCAATGACTCTGAGATCATCACTTTCTTCGCCTGCATGATTTTTAATTTACAGGATTTTGAGCTAATCAAACTACTCAGCCTTGAACACATACATCAACATATTAAAATATATCTTTAAATAATCACATGTATTTTCCTATTATTTTTGTGTGTTGTTCTCACAGCTGAATCTAAAAAATATTATCCATCATTTTTGCCTTCTCATGCTACTCTTCTCATATGAACAAAATGGCATTCTCTTTTTTCATGACATGATCCCACTTTCAATTGTCTTAAAGACATATCATTCACTAAACCTAACATCAACCTAGTAACAGCAACAGAAAAACCAAACAGGTTTAAGAGGAACAGAACCAGACAGGGGGATCATCTCCACAACCACAAAACACAAACCATGTAGATCAGAACTGCCAAGTACACCATCTGCGTTTCATTGTCTATCTCACTGAAAGGAAATTCAAATCAATTGGGGGGGGGGAGGGAACTAAGGGGGAAAATAACATTGAATTACAAATCCTTTAAGACCCTTTTGATGTTTTCTTGGTATTTTCTGCTAGAAAATATGATTTAGTGCTTTCTAAACAATAACAACCAACACCAGGGAGTGATGCTGACATGTGACTATCAACCTGGACAGCATCAAGGCCTGGGCCATGTGCTCCTGATTTTAAAACCTTATTTTCTTACTCCAGGAACTCTTCATTGTCAAGGCATACTTAGAACCTACTCAGCATGTTTATTTTCTTACTTTTTATTTAAGAAAATTGGGTTCTGTAAAAAAAAAAAAGTATATAATATCACATAGCAAAATAAACTAACCATTCCAAGCTGCCTTCTCACCTCACTTAATTCAACATGTTTCTTCAGGGTACAACTAAGGTAAGTCCTGTCAAGATGTCTATTAATTTCTCAAAAAGGAATATAAGGAGATTGAGTTTACCAAATATTCCTATGGATTCTATCCAGTCCAAATAAACTGGAACACTAGTTAGACTTCAGTCTATTAGCTCTGAATGAATGCATTTGATTAAACAAGACAATTAATGCATTCATACATTTAAATTAGAACTGTCCCCTATAACACAGGGCAAAATAACATTTACATTAATTTCACTATCTGTAACAGTTAAGTATTTGTTCACACTTTTGCTCTACCTGTTGGTTTATTCAGAGTGCCCTCCGTTGCTACAATGTGATGTAGCAGCTAAGAGCTCACAGATCTCCATAGTGGGTTGGACAAGTGTTATAGATCATAAGAATTTATTCATGTACTTAAATTATGGATACATTGAAAGTCTCTACAGTTCTCTGAAAAATCAAAATGACTAAAACTTCCAATTAACATATTGTTTAATTACAATAATAATATGGTTGGAACATAGTAAAATGCTACTCTAATAAAATTAGGAAAGGGCCTTTGCAGACTGCTAGAAATAGTGCAAATTGAGTCCACTTTAACTAAATGCTAGGGAATCATGGGAATTGTATTTTTTTCTGAGACATTGAGACTTCTCTGTCAGAGAGCTCTGGTGCCACAATAAATTACAGTTCCAATGATTCCCTAGCACTGAACATATTTACCTGAGAGTAAACTTCCCTTTACCTAATACAATGGGGAATGAGGTTTGCCATGTAAAACAACGAAATCACTCTGATCCTGTTGAAACAAAAAAGAAAAAGGGAAAAAAATGAGAAGGAATTCCCACCCCCCAAAAATTTCCAGAAAAATATGTTGGGCTTTAGGGTGGATTTTCCAAATGTCTCATATGCTAATCTGGTTTCATTCTGGATTTCACATATGCTAATCTGGCTCCATTCTGGATTTCAGTAGATACAGTACAAGAGCCCTGGTGGTGTAGTGGTTAAATGCCTGTACTGCAGCCACTCACTCATAGACCATAGGTTGTGAGTTCAATACTAGCCAGGGCTCAGACTAGACTCAGGCCTGCATCCTTCCGAGGTCGCTAAAATGAGTACCCAACTGTTGGGGGACAATGAGCTTACAGTTGTAAACCGCTTAGACATCCCATAGCGCAGTATGAAGCAGTATATAAATGAAGCTGCTTTGCTTTGCTTTTAGCTGGAGATAGTCCCTTAAACAGATCTGGGGAATATCTCATGTGATCTGTGGTGAACTGTGGCACCCCAACTCAGGGGGGTTGCAGACTGCCAGAAATAGTGCAAATTGAGTCCACTTTTAAGGTTAGGGGTAGTGCTAGGGAATCATGGGAATTGTTTGTTTTTTCTGAGACACTGAGCCTTCTCTGTCAGAGAGCTCTAGTGCCACAATAAAATACAGTTCCCATGGTTCCCTAACCCTAACCCTAAAAGTGGACTCAATTTGCACTATTTCTGGCAGTCTGCAACCCCCCTCAGTTCCATAATCTCTAGTTACTGACAATGGTTAGGACTGAGGGAGGGAAGGAACATCGTCTGAAGAACCAGAGGTTTCCCAGCCCCACCATAAATAAATACAGCACAAGATTTCAATCAACATCCATGAGTTTCCAGTGTCTGATCACATGTGACACTCTGTGGCAGAAGTAGAGCTAAAGCAAGATTTAAAATGTATGTGGATTTAAGCAAAGAAAATGGCCAAGATCTATAATATAGTTCACAGTTGTACACTAACATTAATACTTCTTACAACATAACTGAGGCAGACTTGCAAGTACACTCTGAGTTAGTTCACAGCTACCTTATTTTGCTGTGAACTAATTCTCACAATTATCAGGTGGCTTTACATAGCTACATAGACAGCTGTCATCACATACCACATCACTGTCATGGCTCACCAGACGAAAGGGGCAATTTATATCACAGCAGACAGAAATATTCGCAATTATCTGGAGAGAAATACTTGATTATATGCTGAAACACAAAACAAGTTTGTTCAGCATATGACAAAAAACAGCATATAGCACCTCAATGTGGCAGCTGAGTTGTGTAAACCAATCCCTAATTATGATGAAAAAATATGGCACCTCCAAGAGCAATCTCTCAACAACAATTTGCAAAACTGACTAAGGAATCAGCCAGAAGCCTAAAGAACTTTTGAGATGTGACATAGATGAATACTAACCAAGTTTTTAAAAGCAGATTTCACTACCGAAATATGAACATATGCTAGCCATGTCCTCTCAAAATCTGCAGGATATAAATATCACATATAAAGCCTGGAAGGAAGGACAGTCAAATTTCATTTAGAAGCAGATCAAGAGTTGTCTTAAAACAGCATTTGACAAAGTTCCCCCACCCCAGAACAATACAACTCTACTTTAGTTAACCAAATAGATATGTTACTGGGCATTTCTTCCTTGGCAGAAAATTTGGTATTAGAGGTAGAAATAACATTGTAAGAGTGGGGATAGGTTTCTACATCACAAAAAATGAAGAGCAGATCAATGTGTTTCAGCAAACTTTTTGTTCAAAACTAACAATATGCACGTGTGAAATGAAACAGCCAGGTCAGGTAAGCTTTGCATTAATAAATAGAAATATTTAGAAACTTCCAGAGATTCTTCTAAAATAAACTCAGGAAAAGGGACCTGGACAAGTGTTAAAAGCCTTTCAAAAATGAGGGTTTGTGTTAACTGAGGTATGCTTGTGTTAATACAACTGCCAAACTTCTTGGGTTAGAGAATAGCATCTGGAAAGAACTATGGTATACAAAACTGTCTTTACTAAAGTCAGCATGTTTTAACATCAGATGGCTGCATTCATGAGAGCCAAGATGGCATAGTGGTTAGAGTATTGGACTACGACTCTGGAGATTGGGGTTCAATTCCCAGCTCTGGGTGACCTTGGGCAGGTCACAGCCTCAGGGGAAGGCAATGGCAAACCTTCTTTGAACAAATTTTGTCAAGAAAACCGCATGATAAATTCACCTTAGGGTCGTCATACATCAGAAATGACTTGAAGTCACACAACAACAACAACAATGCTGCATTCATCAGTGCTACTTCTATAACACAAATGTGGCAAAACTAGTTTAAGGGCTATCGCTGAGTGATACTCCATACAGCTTGATTTGTACCTACTATAAATTAACAAATTCATTAAAGAGTGCTGAAGGCATCCAAAACTATGTGGACCTTTGTCCCATGTGTTAAGCTTCTGGGTGAGAAAAAAATCATATGGCTGCTCATTGATATCAATTCTTTATTGACTATTATGAATATTTTGGAATACACTTGTCTCTCCCCATTTGCAGAGTTGGAGTCCATGGTCTTGCTCCTTTGCGGATGGCAAGTGGGGAGGGACATATGGTGCACGCAGGGGCACGCACCCATTAAAATCAATGGGCCTCCAATGCGATTCATGGGGGGGGATCCAGAACGGATCCCTCGTAAATCAGAAGGGCCGAGTGTATAATAAGAGAATCACAGTAGACACTGCTCTGATATCTAGGTATGTTGTAAGGTGTGTTGGACAAGGGGACAAGAGCCAATCCTTCTATGGTCTCTCTGTGAGCCATATCTTTGCTTCTGATACTTCAAAAACAACACATCACTTCCAGTGCAGAATTCTGCCTACAGAATAGCTGCTTTTTGTACGATGTGTTGGGGAGACAGTAGGGAGCAAGAGAACCCAAATTGCAAGCGTTTTGTGGAAGTTTAGCCATTAGGTTTTTTTTTTCAATGAAAAATCAGCTGAATAAAATTTCTGATTTAGGGGGATGCTATTAGGAGTCTTCATAGGCTACAAGAAGAGCATGAGACACATTTCTAATACCTTTATTGTGAGGGGTAGGGAACAAAATGGTCATATAGGACAGGAATTAATGTGTCATATGAACATTCTTAAATACTCTCTCCCCAACATTTTTAGGGTAAACTCTTCTGCCACAGTGAGACTGTCACATTGTGCAATTCACTGTCATCATGTATAAAGTCTGCATCTCACCCCATATTCCTAGTGGTAACAAGTAAGACTGCACAATTCTTCATGGGATTGCAGGATCCACATGGAAAGGCATTTGAAGCATAACAGAAGACAAACCAATGCTGGTCTGGTTGGCACTGGCCTCTCTGCACAGCTCTTACTTAAATCAAAGACACTGACAGTCCAGTTCTAGGATTAAACTAACCAAGTATTGTTCAGAATAAATTACAATGGCTTAGACCAGGGGTCGGCAACCTTTTTTGCCGACGGACCAGAGGGGGTGAAAATGATTCTGGGGGCCGGTGTGTGTGCGCGCTTCCCTCCGCGTGCACGTACACGCATGCGCCACCATTTTCAAAAACAAAATGGCATCCGCTGCCCCCTTACGTCACACGCGCATGCACAGGATGGCAGGTGCCCCTTCAAGAGGCCCAGTGCTGCCGCAGGTGCCCCCCAGGAAGCTTCTCTCAGCAGTGCGGGGCCTAGGAGAGGCCCAGCGCTGCCGTGGGGTCCTCCAGGACGCCATTTTAATCCAAAATGGTGCCCTGGAGGAGCCCCACGGTGGCGAAAGGCAGCGGCAGCAAAAGGCGGCAGGACCGGGCAGGGGCCGGTCCAAAGGCCTCCGCGGGCCGCATCCGGCCCGCAGGCTGTAGGTTGCTGACCCCTGGCTTAGACTTTCCAAAATAAATAACCAAGAGTGCCTCTGTAAAATATTACATGATGAATAATCTTCTATTCAGACCTAATATCCAGGCAGAGAACTAACAAATTTATAACAACACAAGCTTTCATACAGCAGAGTCTACTTCAGATGCATAAAGTGTTAAACTGGCTATTTCTCAGCAAAGGAATTTCAAAAATGTTACAATGAGATTGCCTCCTACCCAGCATTGATATCCCCCGCAAGATAGATGTCTCGCCTCCAACTACCTCTAATTTTAGCCAATTTGTTACTTCTTCCACTTTTAATTAGTATTTTATATTGCTATACATTTTATATTGTTATTGTTTTTAATTTGCTTCTTTTTTATGATTGGGAGGGGGTGGGGTAGGGGATTATTTAGAAATGTGCTTTTTAATTGTATATTGTATTTTGTTGTTATTCTTATTTGTTGTAACCCATCTTGATCTGCAGGGAGAGGCGGGTAATAAATAAAATGTATTAGTAGTAGTAGTAGTACCGGTAGTATGTGTATAAGTTGGTCTTTGGTGTTGTTATGTGCCTCCACGTCAATTTCAACTTATGATCAAACGTTCTAGAGTGCTCTTGGCAAAACTTCCTGAGTAAGTTTGTCATCACCCTTCTCTAAAGTTGAGAGCATGTGACTTACACAAGGGCATCCACCAGTAGGTTTCCATGGCTGAGTAAGGATTCCAACCTTGGTCCTCCAGAATCCTTGTCCAACAGTCAAACCATGGTACCACATTGGTTTTCCATATATTGGTCTGCAACTCATAATAACATTTCATGCATATAATTAAGTACACTCTAGTCCACAAACATTTACATTTTAATAAACTTGTTCTTTTAAGCACAACTTTTAAGGTGCTATTGTGCTACAATTTTTTTTATTTTGTTTTTTATTGCAAAGGATTGGAGGAGATGAATTTAACAAATGCATTTTCAAATATCCTGATTTGTTTTCCCCATCCAGGCATTTTATGAGATCACTAGAGGATAATTAGATCTTACCAGAACACTACGTGTTCATTATCTAATCATATTCAATCAACAAGCAAAGAAGGGACTGAGATAGTTTCAACCCTTCAATTCCAAATTCCATTGCTCTCCTCATGTAGAAAGCAACATGATTAAATCAAATCTTGTGTGTGGATGGGATCATGAGATATATAAACAGATGGATTTGCAACCATGGGTAGAGCAAGTTACGATTAGCATGAGTTTTCCATGTTGAAAAAAACAACAGCTAATAAGGGCAGAAAGCTCAGAAAGCTATCACTTATGTTGATCCTGTCAATCTAGAGAGCATCAGTAGTTTGTTAAAAAAAATGCAGTAACACTATGTATTTTTAAAGTACAGGCTATTCAGGGTGGAACCTACTAATTAATGCTATAGGTCATGCTGATTAGGCATTAAAAATAATTGAAGGATTAAAAACTTGATTTGGTCAATAACAACAAGACAAAGAAAGAATTTTCAGGAATCAGGGCATGTTAAACTATTTTAACCCATGTTGACTGCAAAAAATGGGACAACTTTAAATGTCTCATGCATATTTACTGTAGGCTGGCTTGATTCAAACTACAGAATAACTTAGTTGTTTTAAGAACAGGCCTGGAAACATGGAGATTCATTCCACCTATATCTATACACATCCAATTCTTGATCAAGGTAGTTGGCATGGGAAGCTCAGTAAGAAACAATGAAAGGAAGGTTGCTGCATTTAGTCTCATATACCCTTGAAAAAGTGATTGTCAGAAAATAAAGATAAAATCAAACCCACATACAAAATTGGCCTTATACAACCTAAATGTGAGCCCTACTACCTTTTGTACAGAGTAATTCCAAACCAACATGCTGGGACTGAAGCTACACATCACATTGGTATCACAGATACCATCACAGATTACTCAACTTCAAAACAAAGTTGCTAAACTGAATAACAAACATCACACACAGCATGCCATTCCAGTTAATCTTTAAAGCTTTTTTGATAGATAGCAACTCACTGTAAACCATCAGCTCATGCACAGACAGCTCTAGGCTATTGAAAGAAGCACCATGGAAGCTGTAGTTATGTTTACAATAGTGATTCTAGTACTTTTTTCAGACTCCCTTCAGATTGCTCTTAATGTAATCACAAAATTTCAAGCATATGGTAATGGCAACCATGATATTAACTGGAGATGGACCTCACCTCAGAACATTCTGCTTCATTCTTTAATAGGCACCATTTATTTTATGCAGATACAGATCCAGGAGGATATCTGCAGTGAAGAATTTGGGGCTGAACCTCTAGCATCCCTACCATTGGTTAATGTTGGCTAGGGCTGCTGGAAGTTGCAGTCTAACATCTGGAGAGCCATGCAATTCCAAACCATGTTCTAAACCATGTCACAGATTTGTGGAGACCAACTGAGAGGAATGAGCATGAAAGTAAAAATTTCACTCCTGGAGTGAGGCCCTTTCTATCTGTACTTTCCTCATTTGCCTTTCTACCCCAGTTGTTCCACCATACTGCCCCTTACTCTGAACATCAGACTTCATAAAAACTTTTTAAAAAAAACCCAAAACAGCAGCCTGTAAATTATAATGAACCAATTGACAAAATCTACTTAAGTTGCTAAATATATTTGGGAGATTTTGAACAACAACAAAAATGTATCCACCAACTTGTAGAGGGATGTGGAATGGCATTAAGAAAAAGCAGAATATTTTGCATGGGTTACAATTAGAATCCTTGTTTGGAATTCACAAGTGATCTTTGCTTGTAATGGCTATCATTTAATTGTCACTCAGTTAAAAGAAGGTGAGGGCATCTGTTGATCTGAAAAACTATTAACTTTATTTAGCCAAGAAATATTAAGTCTATTCATCATGGCTTTTGTTCCCCATTTTGCTCATAGGTTATTTTGCTCCACATGATTTAGCTCTTGGCCTATTTAATTTTAGTAATAATAATCAAGACCAGAGTGCACAGCTCTTTGTTAACCTAGCTGGATTTAGCTATCCAACAGTACATAAAACAGCAAATTGCATTAGGATAAGAGGTGCTGCCAGAAGCTGCCACAGTTGATTGGAACTATTACAATTCTCAGAAATGAATACTACCATCATGTGGATTAGGTCTCAGTAGATTTGAAATGGTAACTAATACATTTATTAGCTTCCACAATTGTTAAAGAGAATCTGGCAAGCAAACAGACTTTGAGATTGCTTTACTTTACTTGCTTTGGGAGTGATGATTCTAGAAGTTATCCAACAAGAAAATGAAGACAACATGTTTCCCATAATAGTCTGCCAATTACTAGGGGCAGTATAATCAAAATAACTTGTCTCTCCCATAATGCACTGGCATTAGCCAAAGGCATTGTGGGCTTTCTTTACAACATTATTCGAGCTTGGTGATACCAGTGCAGGATATTGCATTTGATGACTACACTGTATACCAGGGGTAGGCAACCTAAGGCCCAGGGGCCGGATGCAGCCCCCCGAGGCCTTTGGACCGGCCTCAGGCCGGTCCTGCTGCCACTGCCCCCCGCCCTCCGCCCCCCCGCCCTCTGCCCCCCGCCATGATGATATTGATTATTGTTGTTATTACTTGTTCTTGGGGTTTTCTTGGCAAAATCTCCACAGGGGTTTTGCCATGGCTTTTCTGGGGCTGAGAGAGTGTGCATGCATTTTTTAATTTTTTAAAAATTGTTTTTACTTATTTATTTATTATTTTTGGTGCTTCAGCCCCCCCAATTGTCTGAGGGACAGCAACCCGGACCCTGGCTCAAAAAGGTTGCCTACCCCTGCTGTATACAGTTTGGCACCCATGTTATCAGAATATATATTTCACACATTTTAAAAGTGTAAAATTTCTTGCTGGGATCTGTTCTGTCAATTCAGTTAAAGTCCAAAGACTTAAATATACACATTCCCATCTCCAAAAGATGTGTTAGGTACAGAGCCATCTTTGATAACAGAAGATTGCTGGGGAACCCTCCATATGTGAAGCTCAGATTATGTGGAGCTCAAAGCCACAGACCACATGGGAAGGCTCTTTCCCAAGTCCTCACCAACCACACCTGCAAAAATAGTGGGGCTGAGAGAAAACCCTCACCTGTCGGTCTTAAAGCACAAATTGGTTTATATAAAGAGTTTGGACTCAAGCCATGTAGGGCTTTAAAGGTCAAATCCAGCACTCTGAATTAACCTGGAAATGACTGGTAACCAATGCAGCTATTTCAACCAAGAGTCACATGGTTCCTGTACTCAGCCCTGTCAACAGCCTGGCTGCAGCATTTTGGACCTGCTGAAGTTTCTGAACAGTTTCCAAAGGCAGCCCCATGAAGAGTCCATTACAGTAGTCTAAAGGGAGCATAATTAAGGAATGTGTCACCGTAGCCAGATTTGACTTCTTAAGGAGCTGGCACAGTTAGCCCACTAGTATTAACTACAAATGCATTCCTAGCCATCCAGCACAGGCTGAATTCCTATTCCTGAGCTACCTTCCGACTGCCCAGGAGAACCTCTGCCTTGTCTGGATTACATTTCAATTTTTTCACTTCATCCAGTCCATTTATTGGCAGTAGACGCTGGCTAATGAAGAAACTGCTTCCTTGGAATCAGATGGAAAGGAGAGATAGAGTTGTATGTCATCACCATACTGACTTAGTACTCCTACAGGAATAGATACATGAACAGAGCCATTTTAAAGACTACAGGGAAATTCACTGATCACCCATTGATGAAATGATTTGAAACTGCCTTGCAGACAAGTTCCCCTCATAACAGTAAAACTGATTTAGCTGAGAGATGAATCACAGAATCATAGAGTTTGAAGGGGTCTGGTGGCGCATTGAGTCCAACCACTAGCTTAGTGCAGGATGTCCACCTAAAGCAGTGATTCCCAAACTTTGGTCACACAGATGTTTTGGACTTCAGCTCCCAGAATTCCTGACAGTTGGCCAAGCTGGCTGGGGCTTCTGGGAGTTGAAATCCAAAACATCTGGAAGACCAAAGTTTGGGAACCATTGACCTAAAGCATATCCAACAGGTAGTTGTCCAGACTCTTTTTGAAGATATCAAGATATCCAGTGAATGAGACCACACCACGTCTCTAGTTCCATTGCCGAACAGTTCCATTGCCGAACTGCTCCTACTGTCAAGTTGTTCCTTCTAATGTTCAGTTGAAATATACTCTCCTGTGACTTAAAACCATTAGATCTGTTCCTACATTCTGGGACAGCAGAGAACAGGCTTGAACCTCTCCTCTCTGTGACAGACCTTGAAGTCACCCCTCAGTCTCCTCTTAACCAAGTTGAACATGCCCATCTCCTTCAACCTTTCCTCATATGTTTTGTTCTTATTATCCTTGTTGCCCTTTTCTGGACCTGCTCCAGCTTCTCTATATATATCCTTCTTAAAATGAATTCAAAAACATAGCCATGTTAGTCTGTAGAATCAATATTAGAGAGATTTTGTAGCACCTTAGAGTCTAACTGAAAGAAAGTAAGAAGTTGGCAGCATGAGCTTTCATAGACTTCAGTCTACTTCCTCAGCATCTGAAAGTAGACTGAAGTCTATGAAAGCTCATTCTGCCAACTTCTTACTTTCTTTCAGTTAGTCTCTAAGGTGCTACAAACACTTCTTAAAATGAGGCACCCAAAACTGAACACAATACTTCAGATGAAGCCTGTCAAGATCAACTTGGAATAGGAGTGAAACAGATGGACAGGAAAAAGTGGCTAGAAGCTGCCTTTTCTAAAGCCACATTGAAACCCTACCAACTGCACTGCCCCCTCTTTGACTGTCTGTTTTGTGTATACTGTACTCATCTCCATGAGAGGTTCCATGGTTTCTCTTTTGGGCATTGCTACCCCCACCACTTGTGTACGGCAGCTCTGTTTCTTTTAAATGTTGTGCTCTTGCAACGGGGCATTTACATGCACAATTAGGGTTAGGGTTTGGAAAGAGAGCCCCTTTAGAGCCACATTAGCACTGGTGCATTTATACATACATGCAAAAGTACGCACTTTCCAGGAAGAAACGGAAAAAGCAGCTTCTTTTTGAAGTGGCTTTTCTCCCCATAAAATGGCTGGGGGATGCTTTCTGGTTGGCTTCAAAGCATGCGTCACCTAAATGCCCTGCCTTGAAGCCAGCCTGAAACCTGCTTATTTTGCCCATCTGTTTCGTCCCTAAGCTTCTACAGCATATGCTTCTATACTATACAAGCTAAAATATTGTTTGCCTTCTTTATTACAGCAGCACACAGCTGGCTCATGTTCAACTTATGATCCCTATAATCCTAAGGTCCTTTTCACATATAGTACTGTTGAGCCATGTAACCCCACCACCACCATCCTATACCTGTGCATTTGGTTTCTGTGGCCTAAATATAAAATTTTGGATTTGTCTCTGGACTTTATCACACAGGAGGCAAGCATCTGCATCCCCTGAATAAATGGCCTTTAAATCTGTGAATGTCCCACAATAACAGCAATGGTTTTGAAACAACATCACACAACATTGCTATTATCCTGCCATTATCCTTTGAATAAAGCAGCAAAATCATGCCACTTTTCATTCATGGGATTTCCCAATGAATGAAAAGCGGTGTGATTTTGCCACTTTATTTATGGTATAATAATGGGATAATAGTGACATGACACAACATTGTTTGAAAACCATCACTGTTATTGCAGGATATTAATGAATTTAATGCCCATTTATTCACAGGATGTGGATGCTTCACTCCCGTGTAATAAAGTATTGAATTTCCTTTTATTAATTTATGCCCTATTTTCTAGTTTATCTAAGTCCTTTTGAATTCTTTTCCTATCTTCCAATGTGTTAGCCACCCCTCCCAGTTTTGTGTCATCTGTAAACTTGATAAGGATTCCCTCCACCTTGTCATCTAAGTCATTGATAAAAATGTTGATTGAAACATGAACATATGAAAAAATGAAATAACGTATGATCATGGCAACACAAGCCTACCAGCACTGTGGGTTGATTTTCTGCTACACAAAGTAATCCACACAATCCACTCCTCCCTTGCTACCAGTTTCCTGCACTTCAAGACACACTCCTCGCATTTCACCCTTCTTCTCACGTAGACATTACAGACATTTAGGTCGTGTGAGTGAAGAACATTCAAACATAACATGAGTAAAATGAAGGGTTGCTCATTTGATACGACTAGCCAAGAAAACCAGTTTAACTTGAGTAAAAGGCAAACGGCATGTATAACTTGTTTAGAAGACCTATTGTGCAACAACTGTGTAGTAAAAGCATTCGGTCCCAATTCAGAAGGAACAAAAATGTACTCAAATGGACTTATGTGAGTTTCTGGACTCCTGCTTGCAACACCAGGTCTGGGATTTATTTAAAATTTTTGTTATTTAATAAGTCAAATGAATCTGTGCTTCTAAACACAGACTACTGATGGCACGGGATGGTACAGTACAACTTGTTCTTCCCTGTTCCCAATCTCTTCTCATATTTGATATTGGCCCCTTTGTTTCAGGATAGAAAATGGAATGGGGGAGGGCAGCTGCACACATGGGTTAAAAGGAACTTAATGAATCCCAGATTATAATAGCTTACTCAGTAAAAAACATTCCCCCATGGTTTTCCACATAAATTATGTGAACATATCATCAAAACATGATGATTTTTATTTTCATAAATAAGGCCATATGTCAGTTAAAACGAAAATCTGTACTCAACTCTGATGTGGGTTACATAATACATTTTAATTGGATGTTACTTTAATGTAAACAGCTTTACATAAAACCTGCACTAAATAGAATCCCTTTTAAACTGTCAAATATTAGTTGTTAACAAAAGTTGATGTACGTAACATTTGTACTGCAAATAATCAGATGCAAGTTTTGAATTCTGGAACAGAGTTGACAAACATGATTACTAAATCACCACTGGCAACCAGAAATTTAATCCTGATGACCAGCAAGTTGTTGTGTGTTCCTTCAAGTTGTTTCTGACTTATGGCAAACCTAAGGCAAACCTCTCACATGGTTTTCTTGCCAAGATTTGTTCAGAGGGGGTTTGCCTTTGTCCTTTGAGGCTGAGAGATGTAGCTTGCCCAAGGTCACCCAATGGGTTTCCATGGCTGAGCGGCGATTTGAACCACGTTCTCCATAGTAGTAGTCCAATGCTCAAACCACTGCACAATACTATCAAACTATCAGCAATTTTGTTGTTGTTGTGTGCCTTCAAGTCATTTCTGACAAGGCAAACCTATTATGGGGTTTTCTTGGCAAATTTCCTCAGTGGGGATTTGCCATTGCCATTCCTCTGAGGCCGAGAGAATATGACTTGCCCAGGACTACCTAATGGGTTTCATGGCCGAGCCAGGATTCAAACCCTGTTCTCCAGAGTTACAGTCTAAATATCATACCCTGTTGGCTCATCCTCCTTGCTGTGGAGTCTCCCTTGGGTCAACAAGTGTGATGCAGCAGACAAAAAGGCCAACGCAATTCTAAGCTGCATCAATAGAAGTATAGTGTCTAGAGATCAATAATGGCGAACCTATGTAGGCATGCATGCCATTGCCCCTGCACACACTTCGCCAGAGTTTATTACTAGAAACTGAGAGGGATGCAGCACTTTGCAATAAATAGTGGGTTTTGGATTGCAGTTTGGGCACTCTGTGTCTAAAAGGTTTGCCATCACTGGTCTAGATCAAGGGAAGTAATAGCACCACTCTATTCTGCTTTGGTCAAGTCTCACTTGGAATATTGTGTCCAGTTCTGGGCACCACAATTCAAAAAGGATGTTGACAAGCTGGAGTGTGTCCAGAGGAGCGCGGCCCAAATAGTGAAAGGTCTGGAAACCATGCCTTATGAAGAGAGACTTGGAGAGCTGGGTATGTTTAGCCTGGAGAAGAGATGGTTAAGAGGTGATA
>CM034706.1:193120956-193164574 GCA_020142125.1 Phrynosoma platyrhinos | reverse complement strand
CTTTGGATACCTTCTGCTTTGGACCCCCATGTGATAAGGCCCTAAGACATGCCCCATATGTGTTTGGTGTACCTTAACCCCAAGTAAGTGTGCATAGGACAGATTGCAGGCAGATTTTATTTATTCCTGGGAGGGCTCAACTGCAATAGCGGTCTTAATATTTCTTAGTGCTTGATCATTTAGCAACTTCTGATTATTTCCAAAAAGGCTTAACTATGAAGGAGTCATAGTGGTCCACTTTTGCCAGATTTCTGAGCGGCTCAGTCCCTTTCCCAGCCATAAGTCTCCGAGCTTCCCAAGCCCCCTATTCTGAGGTCCATGAACAGAGTACAGCCTAACTAGTGGTGAGACTGAGCCCAGACAGGACACTGCTGGTTTTGAGCCAGAAACTCTGAAGGCCAGGCAATGTTTACCTTCCTACTGAATCAGTGATCCATAATCTACACAATTCACCCATAGGGAAAATTTAGATCTGTGCTTCCATCAGCGAGCTATTTGCTAGTCTGCTGCAGTACCTTGTCAGTATGTGCACTTGAGTACCTAACAGTCATTCTGGCTCCTAACAAAAACATGCTAGATCCCAAAATGGACACAGCCTTCCTCTTTGACCTGGGATCTAGAGAACCTAAGGTCAAAACCCTTTCTGGGGCCATTTTTAAAAAACATTACTTAGCCGGCAGTATTAAAAGAAGGCTTTAGGAGTCAGTCCTACAATGATGCCTGATCTAGTGGGCTTATTTAGAGATATTAATCCTATGTTCCCGTCAGACATTAGTCAATGAAAACAAATACAGAGTTGTCACAACAGTCATCAGACTTGAATGCCAACAAACCAAATTGGATCATGTGATAAAATTTAGCCTGCACTAAAGTGTCCAAGTCACATTTGCTTTCTCATATGAGCAAAAATTGACTTTGCTTGCTGCTGCTTCCTGCCAGTGCATTCAGCTTCACCTTGTTCTCTGACTCTTGTCCCTCTAGTTTGGTGAGAGCTGGATATCACAAACTCTTGGTACTACTTAGAAGCCTTCTCATGTGAACATTTTAAATCTTCTAATGCAAGCAACAATCTTACTTTGCTGTCAAAGGTGAAACATGTTGCATAATTTCTACTGACTCTTACCTTTCTACAGTCCAGCAGTATAATACAAAACATGCATACAGAATGCATGACCAGGAACAGTGGTTGTAAACACAGTGGAAACATGGTAAAAAACCAAAATGTAAACTGTCCATGAAAACACAGAGGTGAATGATAACACAAACATGTACAGACTGTAAAGCAACCTCTTCCAACTTGGTGCCCTTCAGATGTGTTAGGCTACAACACTCATGATCCTTGGCCTCTATGGTCATTAACCACATTAGCTAGGGATGATAGCTGTTGAAAGCCAATGCATCCGGAGGGCAAAATGTTTGGAAAGGCTACTATAGTGGTTGTTTTACTTGGAGAAAATGTTACATGAACATCAATAGTCTCCTTTAGTTACAATAAGCAAGATCCATTTAATGAACTAAATCTTGTTGCTGTGTGTCTTCAAGTAATTTCTAATTTATGCTGACCCTAAGGCAAACCTATCATAGGGTTTTCTTGGAAAGATTTGTTCAGAGCAGGCTTGGCTTGCCTTCATCTGAGGCTGAGTGTGTGATTTGCCCTAGATCACCCAGGTTTCCATGGCTGAATGAGGATTTGAACCCTGATCTCCAGAATCTGAGTCCAACACTCAAACCACTACATCATGCTGGCTCTGAGACAAATCTATGTCCCCATTAAAACCTCCATTATTATTTGTTAATGCAAAGACATTTTTCATTCATGGTTTTAAAAAGCATTTTAAAACAGATATTTACAACAATACTGACAAGCAAGTAAAGTCAAGAGACTTACCCAATAAGTTTTGTGAGTAACAATTGTACATATAGGTCAGTCAACATCTTGGGGTCAATTGTAAATAGAGGTTTGAATAACAGTGCAGTATTGTGAAAAATTGAGCCCCTCCCCAACAGTGCTCTTGGCAATTTCACAAGCATAGCAATGATTCAGCTGGCAGATCTCAGTGGATTATTGTGGCCAATTTGGAAAAACACTCCTAATGAGTCCTCCTTTCCAGAAACCAATATAAATTTGGAAGGAGATTATTAAACCGAAGGAAAGTACAACACAAGCTTGAACAGCATTTCTAGAAGAACTGTTTGAATTAAGCTATTAGTGTTAGTTTACAAGGCTTAATAATACAGATTAAAAGTAATACCATGACAAAGGATATTGGCAATTATGCTTCAATTTAAGAGGACATTTTATTTCACAGATGGAAGAAGTGTTTGCATAGGTCCATTGTACAAATAAACTTTGTGAAAATCAAGCTTTGCAAATTTATGGGACTGCATATATATTATCATGTTTTCTATATAATGGATTTATACAATCTATGCAAATTATTCTGTACAACAGTATAGTACAACTTCTGGCTTATTACACAAGTGTAGGAAGAAGCACTGCAGGGTGTGCAGACACTGCTGAGCTTCCTTCTGACTGAGACCAAACTGTAAAATAACTCTGCAGTGATTGGCTTTGTTATCAATGCCATATCCAGGCTTTCGTATCACTCTGCCCACCACCAGAAGAGATACTGGGTTGAATCCAGAATCTGCCTTTCACTAGAAGAAGGGCTCTTAGTGCAAAAGATCCGTCTAGCCAGTTCTAAGGATTATTCCTCTGCTACAGCTCACCCCATGGAACAGAGCCTTCTGACTATATGTGTACCATTGTCATGACACTGCAGTGTCCACCATGGAAAGGAGGGGTGAAATCAGCTATATATGCCTAAATCTGGCCTGCAACTACTGCTTGATTGCCACTCTTTGTACCTTCATTCGAAAATACCTAAGTAATTGGGGGAAAATGTTTCAGTACCCGGGACAGATTTCACAAGGTGTGCAACTGTCTTGTCACCACAATGGTGATACAAAAATGAAATGAATGCACATAGCAAATCTGTTGCTGTTGTTGAGTGCCTTCGGGTCATTTCTGACTTATGGTGACCCTATGGCAAAGTTATCTTGGGGTTTTCTTGGCAAAATTTGTTCAGAGGGAGTTTGCCACTATCTTCCTCTGAGGGCAAGAGAGTGTCACTTGCACAAGGTCACCTAGTGAGTTTCCATGCCCAAGCAGAGATTTGAACTCTATTCTCCAGTCATAGTCCAGCACTCAGACCACTAAACCACACAGCAAATACAATGAAATCATATTTATTTATCCCACTTCCCAATCCCCAAAACCTTCAAGATGGCTAAAGTTGAAAGCAGTACTTCCCAGGCGATCTACTGTGAGGGACTATCAGTTATTTATTTTCCAATGTGCCAGGGCCCAGTTCTATAATTTGGGTTCACTGAGAAGCTATTTTTCCACAAGATATGCTAGCATGGAGTTATTTTCAAACTGATTTCCTAAAGAAATTTGAAGTAATTCCTCTCCATATATTCAGGAAGAAAGCATCTAGGATCAAGGTGCCAGTGGTCTGTAGTCTGTGTCCAAGCATCTTGATCTTGTCCTGTAAACCCATAACACTCAAATCCTATGTGTCATACCTGTTCCAAAATCTCATTTGACAGGGAAAGAAATGCGTAGGCCTAGAGATCCACCATGTCTATTTGCAAATTAGCTGCATATTCTTTAAAAGAGGAAAAACAGTACTGCACTTTAGATAATACTTAAGGGTTTATTTATTTCCATTTTTATTAACATATTAATAACCTCCCCATATCTAAAAATCTCAGGTTGGTTTTTGACAATGAAATAACATTAGACAATTTGACAATTTGAATTAATTTAAAATACAAACCTCTTCCTTTTTATTTATATGCAGGTGGCTGTATCTAGTTGAGGAGCCCAGGCTTTGAGAGTTTTGCTTGAGGAACAAGAAGCAGTGACTTCATATTAACTCAGCAAACTCAGCAACAGAGAGAAAGGAAATGATAGAATCTTGCCCTTACCAGTAGGTTTAAGGCAAAAACAAACTGCTCCAGCCTTTTTTGGCTTGTTTGTTCTTCCACATTAGTAACTTTTGCCACCTAACTTTTGCCATCTTGATCACACTCTGAAGTTGATTGACCACATGTGTCGGCGTTTTCATCTTTGAAATGTTGGAGGGTTATGTGAATGCAACTTCAAGGTTTGTGCATACAGAAACAAAACCATGGGTTGTGTTTTGTAACAACTTTTTCCATGCTGAAACAGAAAAAGAAAGATTCTGAACAGAGAACTGCAAGCCAAGGCCTACAGAAATAGAACAGAAAGAGAAAGGTCATATATAGGAAGTTGTAGAATTTCTAATTTGAGACATAAGACATGGTACTCTAGAATTTCTGCTGGCATTGAGAGGAGAGATCCCAAAGCATGAAATGTTATCTAAAAGCCAGCTGACACTTACTGAGTTTTGCAGAATTTCATTTTCTCTCCTCTCTCTCTATCTCACACACGCATGCATACAAATACTTTTGTTGTGTTACAAGCTGAAAATGAAATGGATTTAATTGCTGTTGTTACCACTAAATATACACAAGATATTCAACAGTATGACACTACTAAATATCTTTACTGTGATACAAAAGATAATTAAACAAGAACAAACTGGCACTAGTCCATTACATAAATATTCACCCAGAGCCAATTCTTGGAAGAAACACCTTTGGCAGCAATTACAGCTGCAAGTCTTCTTAGGTAAGGTCTATCAGTTTTACATATCTGAATCCTGGAATGTTTGCCCATTCTTCTTGGCAACATTTTTCCAGTGCTGTCAGACTGGATGGGGGCCAGTGACTAACAGCCACATTCAGGTCTTGGCATATTTTCAATCAGATTGAGCTCTAGCCTTTGACTCAATAACTCTAAGGCAGGGGTAGGCAACCGGGGGCCGGGTTGCTGTCCCTCAGACAATTGGGGGGCCGAAGCACCAAAAATAAATAAATAAATAAATAAAACATTTTTAAAAAATTAAAAATATGCATGCATACTCTCTCAGCCCCAGAAAAGCCATGGCAAAACCCTTGTGGAGATTTTGCCAAGAAAACCCCAAGAAGAAGTAATAACAACAATAATCAATATCATCATGGCAGGCGGCGGCGGCCCCGGGCCTTAGGTTGCCTACCCCTGCTCTAAGGCATTCAGGCTCTTGTTTTAAAATCATAATAGTTGTTACTTTGCCTGTTATTGTCCTGTTAGAAGGTGAACTGATGGGCCAGATCCAGGATCCCTGAAGATTGAAACAGGTTGTCCCCTAGAATTGTCCTGTACTCAGCTCCATCCATTTTGCCCTCAGTCCTGCACAGTTTCCTAGTCCCTGCTGAGGAAAAGCATCCCTACAACATTATGCTCCCACCATAGGGATGACATTTTCAGAAGATCAAGCTATTGGCTTTAAGTCACACACAATATTTTATGAAAAGGCAAAAAAAGTCTAGTTTTGGTCTTGTTAGAGCAGACAACCTTCCCCCATGTATTTGCTGGGTCTCCCACATTACTATTTGTTCAAAATGGGCTTTTATGTGAGATTGTTTCAGCAATTACTTTTTTCTCACCACTCTTCCACAAGGCTGAGCTCTGTGGAGCATCAGAGTGATAGCTGAGCCATGGGCAGCTGTTTCCATCTCAGCAGTGGACCTCTCCAGTTCCTTTAGGTTACTTCTCTAATAATGTCCTCTTCATTCAGTCACTGATATTTGGTGGATGCTCTTTTTCATTTTTTTAATAATGGATTTAAAGGTGCTCTGAGGGATGTCTGTCATTTGATATAATTTTCTATAACCCAACCCTAATTAGTGATTCAGCACAGAGTTGTTTTGATAGCTAAGTGTTCATGCTGCTGTTTGTTTAAATATGTTCTCTGACAAACTCTGGGACTTTTCAGAAACAGACGTATTTAATCTGAGTCCATGAGGCTTTGGAATTGCACACATACTTAGAAGGAAGGAGGCATGTTACAAGTTTGTATAATTCCTAGGAAGAAGCTTGGGGAATGATCCCACGTATTGTTTGAAGCAGCACGAGATATACAACATAAAGCTGTTCATCATGTGTTTTGTAACTTCTTTAGAATTTTAGAATGTAATATATTCCTCTAGAAAACATATAAACATGCTTTCCTTTGGCTTCCCTACCTACTCCCTCCCTCCCCCGTTTTAAAAGCTATTAATTTTTATTTATTTTTTTCATTTTATGCATGATGGCATTGAATCTTACATTGAATTTCTTACACTGAATTCCTATTAAACGTAGGAAAAATCCATCTTCTTGCAAAAAGTTTTTAGATCCAATTCTATAGCTATAAAGTACTGAAGTAGAACAGTGTACATTTGGGTTGTTTTTGTTTTGAGTAACAAATTAGTCATTGTGACTGCTCTATACTCAAATTCTCATCTTCCTTAGCGACTTATCTATCTTAATGTTTTAATTTTATCTCCTAAGCCATTTATATGGAATAATAATATGGGGGGGGGGGAACCAAAATAGAACTTTTGAACAAATAAAACCAAGGTAAAAGGCACCTGGCACAATGGGAACTGTCCTCAGGAGGGCTCTATACAGTAGTCCCTCTGGATTCACAGGGAATCTGTTCAGCCATTCATGAGTAATTGAATCCACGAATGGCAAGTCCATGGATACAAAGGGACGACTGTATAGCAGATCTAGACAAAGTGTAGCCTTCCAGATGCTGCTGGCCTCCAGTTCTCATCAGGCCTAGCTCAACATCTGGAAGGAAGCACTTGGCCACTTTGCTATATTGTAAATGTAAAATAACAATATAGCCAGCTCTCCATATCCATGGATTCTGCATCCACAGATTCAATCATCCATATTTTTATGGATATTTTTAAAAATCCAAAAAGCAAAAATTGATTTTGCCATTTTATGTAAGGGACACCATTTTTACTCCACTATATATAATGGGACATGAGCTTCCATAGATTTTGGTATCCACAGGAGGTCCTGGAACTAAACCCCAGCAGATACCATGAGTGATGTACATGACATCAAGAGTCTTCAAAGCAACTCTGTACTGGACAAATCTAAAACCAATATTCCTCCAGGCTGAATTCAAGATGCCAGATGACACTTAAAATCTAAACAGGTTGGGACCTTGATACGTTAACAAGGACATATCTAGAATAGTCTAACCAGTGACTGTGGTCTGTTGGTGGGGTTCTTCTCTGTCTTCCACCAGTGGGAGCAATAAATTGAGGAAGGACTTGGAAAGGACTTCTCATTTCTGGCATCCTTTTTCTTAAATGTCCTCTCCTTGAAGGCCCAACTGGTGCTGACATTGGCTTCTTTATGGTGCCAAGTTAAAAACTGAGTCTTACTTGATTTCTTCTAAAACATACATGTTTTAAACTGTTAAATTTTTCGATATATTTTAGTTCTTTAAAATTATTTTTATCACTTTAAATTTTAAACTGTTTCTTCAGAGGAAAGGATTTTTGGGGTAGGTGATATTGGGGGGAGGGGGAAATCTCAAATAAAAGAAGTAATCCTCTTTATGTACTAGAAAAAGGGCCTCTGAATCTGGACCAATGACAAGGCTTTAGTGTAAAGAAAAGTCTAAATATGTTCATGGCTCTGACTCTTGGTACCTTTGGGTTAATTTAAATACCGACATAGGCTGCTGCCATACTGCAAAAATAATCCAGTCTGACACCACTTTAACTGTCATGGCTCCATGCTATGGAATCTTGGGATCTGTAGTTTGTTGTGGCACCAGAGCTCCGCCAGAGAAGGCTAGATATGTCACAAAACCAGCAATGAGCCATGGCAGTTAAAGCAGTGTCAAACTGCATTGTATGTTCCTAATTATCACAAAAACCAGAAATCAGGATTACAATCTCTTTCATAATCAACATTAAAATTGGCTTACAATAGTCAGGAAATTTTTAGTTTGCAGTTTGTTTGCTAGTTAGTCTACTTAAGATAGCACTCCATTCTATGTTTTCAATTTTTTCATATATTTTAGTACACTTCATGGCAAGGAAAGACAGCATTAAAACAATTGCAACATTTTCAGTACAGTATCTGAATCCAAACCACACAATATAAAACACAGCGTTAGTGGTCTATTTTGTCTAAGGTGGCTGGGCTTCACATTAGATTCCTGTATCTCAAATAATTTATGGGCATTGTACCATGGATTGAAAATGAGCACGAGGCAGTTTTCCATGAAAAAAATGTGGTTTTGTTTAAGTTACAATGGATGCTTTCACAAATTGTCCTTGGAAAAATGAACCTTAAAATTCAGAGCATGTTGCTGAAAGATAAACTTTTAAAACCTCCATTTTGGTAAGGAAACACACTGAGGCAAACTAAAGGGACAACAATAACCATTTACATGAATGATTTTCACATGCCATGAAACCAGTTGTGGCTGGGAAAAGCTCATACTGGGCTCCAGTGCCAAATGGTAGAATGAATTATTACTGCAATGCTAGAGGCTTCCGAAGAACATAAACCAGGTCATTCCTTCCAGGAGTTGCTAGTACCATATCTGTGGGACGGTGAATCTGCTCTGAGCTTCAGCCTGGCTTTTAAGGCAGCCATCCAAGCTTCTGAATATATTTTGGCGGTCAGAGTTCAGCGCTTTGAATAGTTCCTTTACGTGGGCTATAATCCTGATCAGATTCATAGCCCCACTGGCATGGGAACAGCTGCCACCGTGTTCTGCCTCTGACTTGTCACCTTCCAGTGAAAAGGCACAGGATGCCAAAAATATATAAAGACAGATGCTTGAAAAACCTAGTGCCCCTGTTTGTACGCTTGCGAGCTGTAAAGCTGTCAATGGTTCATTTGAGTAGCCAATGCAGGCTAACTGCCGAGTCCTGGGGAGGGCATGAGAAGTGGCAGAAGAAAGTCACAACTGCTTTTAAGGCTATTCTGAGAGATTGAGCCAGGGTCTTGAGAAAGTTTGGAATCTAACTTTGCTTGCACATCTCTACTTACAGCATAGATACACAGGTCATAACACACTCTTTAATTGCTGCCTGGCCACAAAGGAGTCACATCAGAAGGGCAGACACTTTTACTGACTATGCTGCATCAGACTATCCCAGAGTTACTTAAACATAGAGACCAATGTGCAAAATCAGCATACCCAGAGTGAGATAATCAATGAACAGGTAGAAGAGGGAGTTCAAGATGTCAAAGGAAAGAAAAAGGTGTATTTTGCTAATTAAATAAATTTCCACTGCTACATTGTTACCTTCCTACCTGGAAGTTATTTTCTTGCAGGGTCCTGCTGGAGAGCATCTTCCCAGAAATGATCTTCCCTTTGACTTTCTGTCTGATACCATTCTTCTAGAGGTGTCACATTCTGATTTGTCATCATTATCTTCCAAATCCCAATTTTTCATTCACTTTGGATCCTCCTATCCAGATTAGCATAATGATCTGGTTATTTTTTAATTCCAGCCCTAGAGAATGTAAACTGATGTAAACCTTGGTTGTTACCGCTAAAAACAGCAGCCACACTCTCTCCCCAGCAACTCCTTGTGAAGTAAAATGTTTAACCATTCTGGGAGTTTGTGTGCTTTGTAAATGGCAGCTATTGAACTGAAGCAGGTTCAGGACAAAGAAGAGGCACAGAACTGCTGTTTTACCCCTTTTAATGTGGAGAATTCTGAATGGCTGGCCAGGAATAAGTAATCCATGGACTGCAATATTCAGACCATACCAAAAATGAAGATTTTTCCATAGACATCAATAAGTCATTTTTAGTAAGGAGTGTGAAATCTGTTCCAGTGAGGATGGCTCTTCCATGAAATCACTTCACACCCCAAGAGGTCTCAGTTCATGTCTGATCATTTTCAATTCTGCTTTTCTCTTTTTCATCCTAACTCCTACTTATCATTTCCTGTACTTTTCTAAGCAAACAATTTTTCTTTCTTTCTTGTCTTCCTTAGTGCTTTCTTTGTGTGATCTGAACAGAGTTCATTCTTTTAATCTTCCTTCAAAAGCCAGTATTTCAAATAGTCAAATAATTCTTTAATTTCCCACCCTTGGCAAGAGTCAAATACAAAAACAAATGTGAGATGGAGACTTGCCATGGCAAAATGGAACTCCTATACTTCCAGACATGAAAGTTAGATGGTGGCTCTTCTATTTAATGAAGAAAGTCTCTACAATATTCCAACTAATTAACACTAATTCCAGCATGTCTTTAAAAAAGAAAAGAAGAAGGAGAAGGAGAAGTTCATCAGCATTACTAAAAGAAGTTGTGCTTGTAAGATTCTTAATGTGGATCATAAAATGAAAATTTCACAAGAACTATATATGTGAAATAAAGTTACTGTATTCTACATAAAAATACAAATACATGATCCTATTTGCTGATGTATTATTTGCTGACGTATTATAGCATCTTTCAGTCTACCTCATTTGCACAGAAATATTCTCTTAAAAGGCATTTCATTTATGTTTCATATACACCTTATACACATAGCCTGAAGGAGATTTTATATGCAATATTTGTAATAACTTTATGAAACAAAGTTAGTATATGCTGAACCATCAGAAAGTGAAAGTTACTATCTCTGCCACCCATGAGAACAACATTTCAGGTTTCAAAATTCTAGATAAGGGATACTCAGTACTCGACATTATCATCATAGCACTGTACCAAATTCCAAAGGGTAGTGCATTGCATATAATGAATGCAAAGCCCAGAAAGTACTGGGGCTTAGGCTGGATCCTAGCAACAGCACAAGCAAAGAAGCTGTCATCTCTACAGTGATGCTAGAACATTTCACCAGAAGTGCTCCAGAGGTAGCACACTGGTCTATAGAACTGTGCATTCACTACTTTCCTGGTTGGTGTAAATTTTTGAGGGAGAAACTTTGTCACAGACAGTTTTGTGTGTGTGTGTGTGATGTGCCTTCAAGTCATTTCCAAATTATGGTGACCCTAAAGTGAACCTACCATGGAGTTTTCTTGACAAGTTTTGTTCAGAAAAAGTTTGTCACTGCCTTCCCCTGAGGTTGAGAACATGTGACTTGCCCAAAGTCACCCAGTGGGTTTCATGGCTGAGCAGGGAATCAAATCCAGGGTCTCCAGAGTTATAGTCCAACACTCAAACCACTATGCCACACTGGGCACAGACAGTTCAGAGCTGAATAAATATTCTCATCCATGTCACTCTGAGAAAAGTCCAGCCATGTCTGGAGATAGCCACTTCCTCTCTCCCAACACCTTTGTTGGTGTTGTTTGCCCCCAAGATTGAGATTAATAAACCACATCTCTTTTCTTCCACAGTTCAGTTGGTAAAGACAAGGAAAATAATTTATTTTTTTGTTGGGTAGGGAAAAAGTAGGAGCAGTGGCAGGAATTAGGAATTTCACACCGCGTGTGTGTCTGCTGTTCTCCATAAACTTTTATCCAGTTTGTGAAGATCTCTGCTGTGTATGTCGCTCAATCTACTGTGCTGGCCTAATCCACCACTAAGAAATGGTTTCAAAAAACAGCCTGTGGAGGAGCGGCACAATGTACAGTCCAGAAACTAGATTATTTTTGCTGTCAGCAAACTAGCATATGCCCAAGAGGCAAGCAAGTGCTGGAAATGCTGACACTGCCAATTTATTTATTTATCTGATGCATACGTCATCTTTCCACAGAGAACACGATTCAAACACACATATAAAATTATAATTAAAAGATAATTAATTAAAAGACATTGAATTAAAACACTTCAATTAAAATTCCTAAAGAAAAAGAATGAACTGCCTAACACAACTAAAATATAGCCTTAAAAAGCTGACAGAGGGACTGACTATGCAGGCTATGAATATGAATCATCAAGTGGAGTATAAATTCATCTGTAATTATAATTATAATTTTGTATCTTTTCTCCAATAATGGTACGCAAGGGTTCTGACCAATTAAAACCAGTGCAGATTCAAAACCAGGTTCAACTGTTATTCCTTGATCTTGCTTTGAACAGACCAATCACACCACCACCACTTCTAGATTAAGTTTCAATTTGTTTGACCTCATCCAGTCTATTACCGGTATGAGCATCTTGAAATTATCTGGCAAGGGAGACAGAGTTTAGTGCACCTGCATATTAGTGACAGCAAACTCTAAAGCTCCAGACATATTCTCCCACTACTAGTTTCATGTGCAACTTAAAGAGCAAATAGTGGTACGAGATGGAACCTAGGATCTCAATGAGAAGGTTTCTAGCATTACCTTCTGAAAATATCATCTCCATGAAGAACCAGGCTTACCATAAAGAAAAAGGTGTCCAAGTCAGATCCTAAGCAGGCAATTCAAAAGGTACTGTGGTCCACAGTACTGGAAGATGCTGAAAAGTCCAGGAGGACCAATAGGGACACACTCACCCACCCATCCATCCAGTTTCTGGACTGTTCATCACAGCAGCCAAGTAGTTTCATGACCATGCTTATGTGTCTCTGTGTGCACACATCTTCAAATCATCTACCAAATTATGGCAACCCCATGAATTTCATGAGACAGTGGTTCTCAAGCTTTCTGGCCTTGTGAGCCCCTTTATACCTACATGCAGATGTTGTGCCCCCTGGCCCGTTCAATGTAGTAAATGAATGAAAGTATTTTGTTTGATTACTGTGCATATTTTCGTTTACACATTCATGTATATTCATGAATATACAGGAATATATTCAGGCAGGATCATCTCATCCTGAGAACTGGGGCTGTGACAGGAAAGGTGGTGGAAAAGGAAAAGGCCATGATCCAGCAAGCTTCACCCTCTTCCTCCTCTTCCTCTCCCCTCCTCCCCCAAAGAGGTGGCTGCTCTAAGTGCCCTCCTTTTTTTTTCTCTTCCTCTCAAGAAGAGAAAATGTTTGGAAAGTGGAGGAGGAGGACTCAGGTCCCCCTGATCAACTTCTATGTGTCCCCCTGCCCCGCCAAGGGTTTCAACCCACTGTTTGAGAACCACTGTCATAGGGTTTTCTTAGGCAAGGAAAACTCAAAGGTGGTTTTGTCAGCTCTCCTCTGAAATATAGGTTGCAGCATCTAGTATTCCTTAGTGGTCTCTCACCCAATTACTAACCAGAGTGGACCCTGTTTATCTTCCAAGATCAGATGGAATCTGGTGCCTCCAGGGTATTTAGGCCATCTATCGTAACCTGAGACACTGAGACCCAGCGTGGTATAATGGTTTGAGTGTTGGACTATGACTCTGGAGATCAGGATTTGAAGCCCAGCTCAGTCATGGAAACCTACTGTGTGGCCTTGGACAAGTCATATGCTCTCAGCCTCAGGGGAAGGCAATGACAAACCTCCTCTAAACAAACCTTGCTGGGAAAAACCTTGCTTTGCCTTAGGGTCACCATAAGTCAGAATTGACTTGAAGACACACAACAACAAACCATAACTAATCAGACTAAGATAAACAAGTAAGTAGACAGAGACAGCAGACAGATAAACACGACATCCAGACACAAGTGCTAAGATACCACCACATATTCCAGTTCTTTGCCCATTACAGGTATATTCCAGACTGGCCAATCTAATACAGTGGGTAGAATCACTACCTACTGCAATGAGGCATTTACTAATAATGTCTTTATCTATTCAGCCAATCCTCCCTGTAACCAACCCAGGAAAGACATAAGTCAAATTGGGAATTTGAGAAATATTTGTCTAGTAGAGTGATTAATAGTAATGAGATTAGAACAGTATAACTAGCCATCCATGCTTCTACACACAATTTACAGAACATTTTTTAAAAAGAAAAGTCTACTTTCATAAAATACATTTTAAAAGTTTACTCATGAATTCGTTCATGTGAACAGAAATACTGGCTTGGCTTGGGATGAAAAGGAAGAAGTTACTTGAAATCCATTGCTTCAGTTACTAAAGGAGAGATAAAGCAGCCTCCAGTTACTCCTCTTTAGGACTGGTAGAGACGAAAGAAATAAAAATCCTGTGAAGAAAAACCAAGCAACAAGGACATGCAAACAGAATGGTAGATCACAATGGAGCACAGACTCTGAGTCTTTTCTAGATGGGCATGAAAGGTTGCCCTATCTAACGAAGAACAAATGTGGCAGATGTCACATGGCTGAGTATCCTGTCCACATCATTACGCAAAAAGAAAAGTATCCCATATAACTGGACAAGGGGAGGCCAAAACTACATTCAATTAGTACATACTGTGGTTTCAAAGTGAGCACAGCAATTCTATTTGAAAGGTTTAATGTAAATTGGCCATGACTTGCTATTATCTATAATTTCTTCTCATGAACCACAAGGTACTTAAGCTGTTGATTCCCGATGGTGGGCGGGGGGGGGGGGGGAGTCCATTGGATCAGAGACAATGATGACAGAAAACAGTTTCCTCACTGCCATGACTGCCACAGAAAAGGCCTTCAAATGGACTCTCTTTGGCATTTGTGAACTCAGGCTGAGTGTTCTGTCATTGTTACTCCAACTGGTTTCATCATTTTAGTAAAAGCAAGCAAATGCCAGGCAAAGTAATGAGCATGTGGTTGTGAGATGTTCAGAAAACACTGCTGTCCCTAGGTACAGATGAGAACAGAGCATGTTAAGAGCACGTTTCCATTACTACAAAGTAAACCAACCAGCAGACACTTGATTGCATGTATCTGTTTTCCTTGTTTCTAAACCTTTCATTGGAAGGAAGGTTTGTCAGCAGCTGATGGATGAGTATACTAACTGCTAGGACCTAACAAGTGGGTATGAAGATGAGAGACAAATTATGGACATCTCGTAAAAAGCAAAATTAAAAAAAAAAACATGGAATGTAGCATTCAAAGGACAGTGAGCTAACTGAGCATTTTAACACATAAGCAAAACCTATAAGGTTACCTTTTCTCTCATCCTGACCTATAAAAAGCCCTGCTCTGGGTTTGTGCTAAAACCCTACAAGGAGTTGCCTACCAAGAACCTATATTTGTTGTTATTTGCTATCAAGTTGGCTGCAACTTACAGAGACCCTAAGAATAAGAAACCTACATGAGGTGCACTCATCAACAGCCTTGATCAAATCTTGCAGGCTCAGTGAATCAATCCATCTATAATGTGGGCATCCTCTTTTCCTACTGCCTTTCACTTTACCAAGTGAAATCGCCTTTTCCAGCAAGTCAGATTATCTTGTATGTCCAAAGCACAATAACCTCAGTTTAGTCCTTTTGGATTCATATGAGATTCACATGGTTAGCATAGATTCACAGAAGCATGGTTCTGTTATTAAGTAAGCCAGTAGTGGACAAAACACTGTATTACTTGCTCTTTGTGCAAGGCTAGCACTGGCCTATGACTCAGAAGACCAGGGTTCAATTTCCCACTTGGGCATGGAAACCTACTGGGTGGCCTTGAACAAGAGGAAAGCAAAGGCATTCCTCCTTCTGAACGAATCTTGCCAAGAAAGAATAGGTTCGCCTTATTAGGGTCACCATAAATTGGAAACGACTAGAAGACATGCATCAACCAACAAGGGACTACAGAGAGGCAATTTTCCCATGTTTTAATACCTCCAGGTGTTGTTTTTTTTGGGATCAAACTTTTTTTGATTCAGGACATAAGCCAAATATTGTAGTCCTGCAAGGTGCTACAGAGGATCAATGCAACAATCACAACCCCAGGAAGCTGTCTTGTTGAAAAATCATCCTTATTCTGAGCAATCCCTTTGATTTTTATATTCCAGATAATATTTTAGTTTGCATATAGCAGTTAACACAACAAAGATTAGAAATACTTGGAAGAAACTCCATCATCCAGATTGTTTTGTAATAGGCTTCCTACCCAGCATTTTAAAAATCTTGATCAACTCCCTATTTAACATTTACCTATGTACCAACACATTTCAGAAAAGTAATCACTTGCAGACCTAGTAGGCACTCTCAGCTGACACAAATGAAAGATTTATTGTTGGGATGATGAAACAAAGAGCAAGTTGTGCAAACTTACAGAGTGGGATTATGAGAACATGCTTTTTCCATTTCCCATTTTCAAATGCCTTTGGGTGCACTTTCAAAAGAAAGGCAAAGATATGTTATTCAGCTAAGCAAGTTGCATGGTATCTGAACACAGGAACCTCTTTGTGGACACACTATCTATATACACAGCAAGAATAATACAAGAATAGAGAGAGGAGGCTGCAACATTTTGCTGAGCAGGTCTAACAACTCAAAACATGTGCTGGTTTTGGGGTGTTTTTTAATATACCATAAACAAAGAATTATAAAGGGTGCACATTAATATAATCTGTATTTTCCTACATCTTAAGACAAAATCTAATTCACAAAAACAAAGCATTTTCCAAACATACATATTTATAATCCAATATTTAATGATGAGAAACCACTTCTGTACTAAAGTTGTGATAGTTAATCCATTCCTAAAACAAACTGTTCTCTGTCAATTTCTTTGTCCCTTTTGTTTCTAAAATTTTAACTAATAATTTTTCAATTGGACAGAAACACTGAGACTAGGAGATTTTTGCAATATTCAAAAAATTCTAGAATAAAAGATCACAATTCCACACTGGTTATCATCAAAAACATTCCACACAAATATTACTGGTTTTAAGACACCTTGCCAAGATTATATATCATGGGGGGAATAGCTTCCCTGAAAGAAACAAATACTGAAAATTATCATAGGGCATTACAGATATTATACCAAGTTTTATATGGTTTTGATTCATATACATTTTGAACCATGAATCTATATATTTCAGCATTTCCCTTTCATACCTCCTCTTTCCCCCCTCTATACATCATATGCTGCTATAGGTCTTAACTAGTCAAGATTTTTAAAAAATATTTTGAGTTGCAAAGTTGTCTTAACTGAAAATATTGGGCTTAGTCAAGTGACCCACTTTGAAGTTTGCAAATAATCTTGTTCCATGCAATAAACCTGTTACCTATCAAAGGGACAGGGAAAATGCAGTCCCTAGATCCACTTTTGCAGCTGCCCAAGCCCCTGGAACATCTCTAAAGCTCTCACACTGCCTCTAAGAAAAGAAATTTTCAATTTTCAACGTTTGTGTGGTTTTTCACCTGAAAATCACTCCAAGACCCTTAAACAATAACACAAATGAAGTGACTGCAACCCCTCAAACCCTTGAACACTGGCTGAAAATTGGCCTGCATAGGAACCAGAAATGGAATGATGCTGCTTCACATTCACTGCTGTCACACCATTATACCCTACCAGAGGTACCGTATGCAGGGATGAAAGCTTCCTTGTGCAGCTTTCCACCCCCATCTATCATCAAGACCTGGATTTTTTTATCTTTCTCATCTATCAACAACAGAGTAACTGTGTTAAAATACAAGATATGCAGATGACACCATAATACTATCAGAAGACCTGGAACAACTACTAAGGAAGATCAAAGAAGAAAGTACTAAAGCAGGCTTAATGTTGAATATAAAGAAAACAAAAATAATGATCACCGAGGACCTAAACAAGTTCAACCTAGACAATGAAGAAATAGAAATAGTAAAGGAATTCCCATACCTGGGATCAAACATTGATAGAAATGGAGACTGCAGTCAGGAAATCAGAAGACTAAGAATGGGGAGGGTGGCTATGAAAGAACTAAAAAAGATTTTAAAATGCAAAGATATACAACTCAGCACAAAAGTTAGAATCATACAAGCCATTGTATTCCCTATTACCATGGATGGATGTGAGAGCTGGACAGTTAAGAAAGATAATAGGAAGAAAATCAATGCATTCGAGATGTGGTGCTGGAGAAGAATGCTGAGGATCCCATGGACAGCCAAAAGGACAAACAAATGGGTCCTAGAGCAGATCAAACCGGAAACCTCACTGGAAGCCAAGATGACCAAACTGAGACTGTCATACTTTGGACACATGAGAAAAGAGAAATCTTTGGAAAAAACAATAATGCTGGGAAAGGTGGAAGGAAGTAGGAAGAGAGGAAGGCCACATGCCAGATTCTATTAAGGAGGTCACGGGTATTAAGGGGTTGCAGGAATTAAGCAGAGCAGTGGAGGACAGAGGGTCTTGAAGATGTCTCATCCATAGGGCCGCCATGAGTCGAGTTAACAACAAAAAATAACCAATGTGCCTCTATTTATTCAAAGTGTGGCAGTTGTTTTGAAATCAACATCTGAACTGGATACATATGTTTGTTTATTTTTCTCAAACCATACTGAAGTTTCTCAGAGGACTGAAATCAGTGCTTGCTTGAGCTTATTAGCTCAATCAAGATTTCTGCTAGGAGATTTAAAGTCTTTTTCAGTCAATTAATTCACATAGGTCAAAAGTTCTAAAACAGGGGTAGGCAACCTTTCCCCTTTAAGGGCCGAGGGACTTCAGCTCCCAGAATGCCAGGAGCTATTGGCCAACATGGGACTATTGGCCAACATGGCTGAGGCTTCTGGGAGCTGAAGTCCCTTGGCCCTTAAAGGGGAAAGGTTGCCTACCCCTGTTCTAAAACAAGCCTATACGAACTCGTTCAAGACATTCTGCTTGTTTTAAATATCACAAAAACTACTAAAAAGGAGAAATTAAAAAGGCAAACATAAACTTTTACAACAATGATATCTTAATGGTAGTTCTCCTTTCAAACCAGAGCTGATTTACACCTTTCTTCCCAGCCCATAAATCCAGATTAAAGAACAGCAGATATCCCGTTAAACTAATTTATCTAGCCCCTGTCAAAAAACCTTGAGGGACTATGGGAATTGTAATCTACTACTTGAGGGATTATGGTAACTGTAGTACAACACATCTGGAAAAGAACTAGGTTGGGGAAGCCTGGCCTATCACCCAATTAAATCAAGTCACATAAACAAAAAATTGAACAAAGTTATGAAAGAAATCTTAAGTCATAAGGGGGAAGGGATTAAGAAATGAAGTCCTCAAGCAAGGTAAGTAGCACAAAAATCAAATGAGGACAGAAAAAATATAAATGTTATAAAGGATTTTAAGACAAAAAAGATTAAAGCTGATATGAAAGAGAGTGGAATATACAGTAATGAGATCTGCATGGTGAAGAGTACACAAAAACCATCAAGATGAGATATAACTCGAACATTTGGTGTGTGTTGATTAACTGTTTCATATTATCAAAATAAAAGATTGGTGTATTTACAAAGCTGGTTCCCTAAAAGATTAATATTTAGCTGAATTTGTCATCTCTCTCTAGCAGATTTCAGCATATACAGCATCTATCTATGATGAATCATTCCTCAACCAAAAATATAATCTACAAATAGCCTCCCTATCATGTAACTTGTTTTGAAGGGAACAGACTGTAGCCTTTTGAAAAGCAAATACTGTCTTGTTAGATGGGCTCTTGCTATTATTTTTGTGTTTTGAGATTTTATGACAAATTTGTTTTATCATTTATTCTGTTTATTTCCTTAAATTTTACTGTAAGCCTCCCTGAATCTTATTTCAACAGACAAATGAACAACTTCTGATTAAATATCTGTTCACATGTATTATTAAATTTATATTTATCAAATTTATCAATGTAAATTTATAAATTTAAATTATTAAATTTATATCACACACCCTCTCACAACAAACATCAAAGACAATAATTTGTTTAAATAATCACAAAGACAGATCAGTAATAAATAAATATCAACACAGTTCAAGTAGAGATAGGGACAGGGAGATGAAAATGTGCAGTGGCTTAGATGGCCTTTAAAAACCAAAAAACTCGTAAGAAAATTTAAAAGTGTTTTGATTCTACAAGACAAAAAATCTAGAAGGCCCACTCTCAAGTTATTAAAATATGGGTGCAGCTAGACTTGAGATTTAAGTGAAGACCTCAGTGATGACGTAGATTGGTAGGGGAAAGGCAGACTGATAGGTAAATAATCCTACAGGTTTCTAATCCATATGGAGTTTTAAAAGCAAACATCAAAACTTAGACTTGAACATGGTGATGAAAAGGAAGCCACTTCAACTGTTTCAATACAAGCAGCTTATGACCCCTTTCGCTTATTATTAGTTTGAAGTCTCCGATCTGTATTCTAAACTAAGTGCACTTGCCAAGAAATATAAGAAGGTAAACCCACAAAGATGCAACTGAACACTCCACTAAACACATTGTTAGAACATAAATAGCACTGGCCATACTACCACTGCCAGGAAAGGATTACAGCTGGTGCACCAATCTATGATGGATAAAAACACTCCAAGCCATTAAGAACTCTTTGCAAGCTCCAAAGCTGGCCCCATGATGACTACATTGCAAATGTGATCCCTTCAGGGCAAGGGGACACAGGTTTCAGCTTGCATAAGGGTCCCAGATACATGGTGTGGCCTCAATGCTCCACCTACTGCTGTCATATCTCACCCAATGGACATCACTGCTTCTGTTTCACAAAAGGTATTAGTGATTAAACAGAAGTGGCATTTAATTCTGTCCCTTTGGAAGGGCAACACACATAAATCTAGTACTGGTTTGGACTGATGGGAGCTGCAGTCCAACAATATTAGGACAGTCACAAGTTCCTCAAATCAACATTAAGGCAACAATAATGAGGCCTGAAACCGCTTGGAATGCATCCAGGTAATCAGTCACATCCAAATTTTGTCTTTATACTTAATAATCTTAGCAAACATGTCAGAACATACCTCTAACGTTCCTTTACATGTGAACATTCACTGTAATGAGCCTTGAACCGGCCAAAGAAGTGGCAGAAAAGCAGTGTCCCCCCCCCCAATACAATTATTGCCACAGAATAGGATAAAGAGAACCCTACATTTAGTCACTGGTATCAAGCCTTTTGCCACATACATTAATTGTTTACCAAATGGTTTAATAATAATAATAAAAAATGTATTTATATCCCACCCCTCTGCAGATGCAATCGGGGCAGCTTACAACAACAAAACAGCGTAAATATACAATCCCAAAATCCACCCACCCCTTAAAATAGTATTAAACAACCAAGAGTTAAAAACAGCAACAAAACAATAAACAGTTGAACAGCTAAGATAAATTGCAATGGTAGAGAGGACAGCCAGTAACAAATGTGGCAAAGAGTAGGAAAAGGCTCTTAAGCTCTTAAGGCCGGGAGATCTAATCAGGAAAGGCCTGCTGGAAGAGATCCGTCTTCACAGCTTTTTAAAAGCTATTTAAACTAGTAATGTGACGGATCTCGTTCAGCAGGCCATTCCATAATCAGGGAGTGGTTGCCGAGAAGGCCCTCTGGGCGGTTGCAGATAGGATCTTATCACACGGGGCCCAAACCAGACAGAATCCAAACGAAATCCCGACCTAATACGTATTATTTTTCCGTGTTTCCACACGACGTCGCACAGAACCCTGACAGAACCCCGACAGAAAGCGGAAAGAACCAAGATCTTTTGAATTTCGGTTTCTTCAGGAATTGCAATTGCGCGTCGGGAACCATTTCGCATTTACCGTAGGTCTGATAACCAAATACGTATTGTGGCGCATTTCCCCGCTGTTGCCATGGTTCCAGCGAGCATTCCTCTCTCTGCGCATGTGCAGGAGGCTCATTTCGGCTACATTTATGGGGTTTTTTTCTCTTGTGTGTGGACACTCGATACACTTACTGTAAAAGTGTAATGAAGGTAATGACGTTTGCGGAAACAAGGGTTATTTCCCGTTTATTTTCGGGATGCCTCGTTTCCACTTTATTTTCAGTTTTCTGGGCCACGTGTGATAAGGTCCATAGCCTAGTTTTTATAGGCTGAAGAAAATTCCTCCCAGAGGACCTAAGTGTGCGGGGTGGATTATATGGAAGGAGATGGTCCCAAAGATAGGTTGGACCCAAGCCATTTAGGGCTTTAAAGGTAATAACCAGCGCCTTGTACTGAACCCGGAAACTGATAGGCAGCCAGTGAAAAGACTTTAGGAAAGGTGTTATATGGTCTCTCCTTGATGTACCCGAGAAACCTGGCTGCCATATTCTGTACTAGTTGAAGTTTCCGGACTAAGAACAAGGGTAGCCCCAGGCAGAGCGCATTACAGAAATCAAGACGGGAGGTTACCAGTGCGTGCACCACAGTTTCAAGATCCCTTACTTCCAGGAAAGTGTGCAGCTGGCATATCAGCTGAAGCTGATAACAGGTGCTCCTGACCGTCGCATTTAGCTGATTAGTCATCTGAAGCGACAGATCCAGGAGCATCCCCAGACTGTGAACACATTCCTTAGTGGAGAGTATGACCCGTCTAGGACTGGATGTTGTATTCTAATACCTAGTTTTGGGGCTGCTACTGCAAGCACCTCCATTTTATCTGGATTCAGTATCAGTCTGGTTTTCCTCATCTAGCGCATTACTGCTTTGAGACAGTCATTGAGGGGAGAGATGCCTTCTGAAGTCATAGCTGACGACCGAGTCATGGAGAAATATATTCATGCCTGTCAGCTCCCAGGTAAAGGTCAAGGAGCAAAATAAATAATGTAATCTGGTAGAATTCAAAGATATAACTGTGCTAGTCTGTAGAATCTGTATGTAGAGAGATCTTGTAGCACCTTTGAGACTAACTGAAAAAAAGAAGTTGGCAGCATGAGCTTTCATAGACTTCAGTCTAATCTGGGTAATGATGCTTTAAAACAGGGGTAGGCAACCTTTCCCCTTTAAGGGCCAAGGGACTTCAGCTCCCAGAATCCCAGGAGCTATTGGCCAACATGGGACTATTGGCCAACATGGCTGAGGCTTCTGGGAGCTGAAGTCCCTTGGCCCTTAAAGGGGAAAGGTTGCCTACCCCTGCTTTAAAAGGTAAAGGTAGTCCCTTGACATTAATGTCTAGTTGTAACCAACTACAGAGGATGGTGCCCATCTCTGTTACTAAGCCAAAGAGCCAGCGTTGTCTGAAGACAAATCTGGTGGTCATGTGGCCAACATGATTGTACCGAATACTGTCACCTTCCCATCGAAGTGGTACCTATCTATCTACTTCTATTTGTATATTTGTATATGCTTTCGAACTGCTAGGTTGGCAGAAGCTGGGACTAGTGACAGGAGCTCATCCCATCATATAGCACTCGGGCCTCAAACTGCCAACCTTTCAATCCTCTGATCACCAGAACTGGCATCTTAACCACTAA
Organism: Phrynosoma platyrhinos; assembly: GCA_020142125.1. Taxonomy (NCBI): domain Eukaryota; kingdom Metazoa; phylum Chordata; class Lepidosauria; order Squamata; family Phrynosomatidae; genus Phrynosoma; species Phrynosoma platyrhinos. The sequence goes on along the minus strand of CM034706.1, from coordinate 193,141,513 downwards.
GCCACCATCATCATATCAACCATCAGAGTCTTCTTCACATTCCACTTATCATCTAGGCCAGAGGTTCCTAACCTGTGGGCTGCAAACCTTCAGGAGGGTGCAATGTCCTTACAGGGGGTCTTCTGGGGAAGAATGCATATGTCTCTTGCCATGCATGACCTTGCACATGTGCTGTTGTTGGCAGTGCCAATACAGGTGGACAGGCTGGCAAGAGTGATGTGCACACAGCTCCTTTAAACACTTTTCCTAAGAGGTGGCAGTCCCCCTAGGTCTGTTCTAGGCCTGAAGAAAGGAAAGTGGCAAGGAGAGAAGCAGCCACCATTGCCATTGTTCCCGATGGAGACAGCAGCCCAGTTGGGCACATCCAGGGCATGAGAGTAGTGAGTAAAGGTGCAGGAGGTGGTGGTAAATGGCTCCTACATGCCTAGGCAATGGCAGCCCCTCCTGCTGTTGCTATCGTTACCAGCACTGCTCCATGCCAGGGCCTGGGAGCGCTGTCTAGGAGTTGGGACATGATGCCTCTCATGTCTCAGCCATTGCTGAGGAGACAAGAGGACATGAGACTGCACAATGGCACCATCCTCATGGTGCTCCTGCTCAGCTGCCTCTGCACACTCTTCTTGCTTTCCTAGTATGAGGTCTTCAGCAGGCAGAAAGCTAAAGAAGCCCAACAAAAGGCAGGAGAAGGGAGAAACCCACTTTGCCCATTGTGCTAGGCCACGATGAGGGGAAAGGCAGCCTCACCAGCCCCTATCCTAAGGAGAAAACTGTCAAATCACACCTGAGGGGACCCAAGAAGGCCAGCACCTGTTTAAGGATTTCCTCCTTGCACTGGAGAAGGCAGAGACCCTTGACTGGAATGTAATAGGGCAATATTTTTTCACCACTTTTGGCTACTGAGCCCCATGTCAGACTGTGGGGGGAAGATCGGAGCCCCTCTCACCTGCCACCCTCTCCCCCACTTTGCACACCCTTCCCTTGACCTTCAAAGCTTCCCTTCTGTTTCAGTCTTCCTCTTTTCTCAGATTGCTGCCTTCAGTCTGTCTGTCTGTCTCCCTTTTCTTGTTTTGGAGTAAATCAGATTCCCATGCAAAAAACAATATCCCAATTGCTTCCCCAGATGAGATCCACCATGTTGCCTTCCCTGTAGACCCTGTGGCCTTCCTGATGTTGTTGGACTCCAGCAACTCTAGCCAATAATAATAATAATAATAATAATAATTTTTATTTAATACCCCGCCCCTCTGAGCGCAATCGGGGCGGCTTACAAGTTAAAATCACGACAACAATTAAGAATAAATCCCTCCCCCTCCCTCTATAGTAGTAGAAAGTAGTAATTGTTTTTCTCCCCCTCCACAGACCTTTTTTCTCTGCTCCTTTCCTCTAATTTTAGACTTCCACAGCCAGATTGATCTCTCTGAAACAGGTGCTTTTGTTTCTCCCCACCCTGGTTTCAGTGCTTGGCAGTTCCTACTGTTATTAGTAGTTTCCTAACATTTTAGGATTTTTAAATCTTGAGTTAAGATATTTAAAGAGGGGCTGTGGTAAAAAGAAAAGGTTAAGAACCACTGATTTAGGACATCAACAGGAGTGCCAGCCTTACAATTCAAAAACATACTAAGTTCCATCTTTGGTAATGACCATACGATTATCCCATGTTAACTAGCTGATTCATTTAAAGTCAACCCATGCAGGACCTGCTCTTTGGAAGGCTGGCTGGTCCCAAGGAAGCTCCTACACTAGGATAATTTTAAAAGGGCCTTACAGAACCAATCCAGTGGGAATCATGTTTTTACACTGTTTTACTGAGAAATGAGGTATTCATCCATCACAAATTAGTAACTTATCTACCATTGTGAATTATTTTATGTAGATAGCCAGATTTAAATGAATAAAAATTCATTGGCTAATCAAATGGCATCCTTTTTTTACAACACCATTATTTTCATTCAGTGACCTGGAGTTGGAGGCTGCACTTAAAAAACAAAAACAAACACTGTTAACTATGGCATTGTCACTGTAATTTTATTTAAGCAATGTAACACAGAAAAGTGTGTAGTTGAATATTCAGATTAAGATGATTCACACTGATGGAGAACAAAACTCCCCCACTTTCTGACTGAAATAACGCATTCACATTTGCAAGCAGGGTCTTAAATATTATTGTACATTACTGGGATCACTATTCATTATTACTCAAAATGACAGTGGGGAAAAAAGATAATACAAGAAATCCTCTTGTTTTGTTTTTATTTTCTAAATAGAAAACATTTAAGCTAGCTAATTTTTGCTCTCAGACAATCAAAATTCCAATTGTCTGGGACATCAAATCTAAAAAAGCATGAAATTAATCTTCAAAAGTTCAGATCTTAGAAGCATTGCATCATTATTTTTGTTGGATATATTTTTGATCATAATGCAGATGAGCACCAAATTTAATAAAACTAAAATAACAAAAGTTAAGTATGAAACATAACAGGATATTGCAAAAAGATTAGGTAGTTTCCTTCAGACTACTTACATAGCCCAAAGAATAAAGAGAGCAAGACCAGAAACAAAACAAAACAAAAGACGAACCCACACAAATGAAAGGGCATGATGTAGAGAAGGAATCAATTAATTAGAATATTTAACAAAAAATAAAAACAGTACTCATACAGATTTTGGCACCAAAACACAAGAGGAGACCCAAAAACATCAGCAATTCCTTTACAGCAGATAGAATCCTGCTTTTCTACTGTCTATTGCCGAGAAGGGAAGCACACTGGCTAAATTTAAACCAGCTGTAATGATGAGTGTTACAGTTGGACTGAAGGGAAGCTTACCTCATGAAAGTATACTGTGGAAACTGCCGTTGGAAAGATAATAAAAGGATTAACTGCCATTTTAGTGGACCATTTACTTTTCAATCAAAATGTCTCATGCACTTCCTGTTCTCAAGTAGCTCGAATTCCAAAATTCCTTTGTCTATTACAGTACATAGTAGCAAAGCCTGTCATAAAAAATTAATAATTTTAAATGGACAGCAGCTTTTATGCATATGGACAGGGAACTACTTGTTGCCAGTCTCCCTTGAACACACTCAATTCATATTTAGCCAACAATTTTTTGCTGAACAGACGGGAAAGATACCCAGGCGCAAAGAAAGCAAAAATGTGCTTTGGAAGGGTACTGGAACCAACAGGAGAAGAAATCTCTTACTGGTGAGGCAGGAGGGTGAAGAGGTTGCAAAACAACAGACAAGTTGTTGGTTCTTACTGATCCAAGCTTTTTAAACACATACACACACCAACTTCTGCAAAATATTTTTAAATGAACTAAAGATGTCAAAGTATGAAAAATAATACCCTGCTTGAACATGGTTATTCATTTTATCTGAAGACTACAGAACATTTAAAGCAATACAGTGCAACACAAAAATATAAACAAAATATATGCACATAGATCTAGTACAGTGACAACATTTTACTCTATAAATACACACATTCCTAGTTGATACTTATTTCAAAGAAATGAGCTAACATTTTCACTTTGCATAATTTTGTAACTAATGCTAAAAGAAAGATGCATTTAACAGCCCAGAGTGATAGTTTACTCAGGTGGTGAACTTAGGATCTTAATAATGCATTAGTTATTTCAAATATTTAAGTCCCACTCTTCTTTTCTAAACTAATGCACCTAGTCTTACCACAAACTCTTCCATAGTCAGCACAAAACAGTACAGTTGCTTGTGTAATGGCAGCCCCCCAATTATTATTGGAATACAAAGCATACTCAAAAATACAGATTAACACAATGACATAACGATAATAATCTCAAAGCATTCCTTAACATGAATTACGAGTACTGCTTTGTGTGAAACATCTGACAGAAAAGGTAACATTAGAAAACTGCCATACAAAAGCTGTCAAAGACACAGTTCAAAGAATACGTGGAGAATAATTCTTGCTGTTCCTAGATTTCTGTATCACATCTTTCATCAGTATTAAAAAAAAAATTACCAAGCCTCTTTAACTGGAAAACTAGCTTTTAAATAGGAAGAGAAAAGGAGGAAAATAATTTTTTAAAAATGCAGTCTACAATATTATATATCCCACTTGGTTGTGGGATGTATAATATTGTAGACTATTACCGTACTTTTATCGAATGACATATTAACTTGATTTTATGCTTATTTACTCATTGGATGTGTACTCAAGAAACTCACAGTTTCAAATTTCTAACACCAAGAATAAATTGTCTTTTTTTCAAAAACACAAATAAACTGAATGTTTATTAAATGGTTAGCCCTCTTCTAGCTCTGTACAATTATTGGTGCTATTTGATACATTAACTAGGAATTATTTTTGCAATTAATAATTTTCTAAATCTTTTCTGTTCATATAACTGGAAAGCAATATGGTTTATAAGGAAAACTGTGTGTACTATTTTATTGTTACTGTTTTATTTCTGACCACAAACATTATTCACCAAGGAAAGCTCAGTGGAAATATAATTCACCAAGGAAAACTCAGTGGAAATTTTACACATCAAATGACTACGGTGAAAGAATACATAAAACAAAATCCCTGCTGTCTTCTTATTTCAAAATATTAGGTAATAAACCTAACAAAGAATTCCTAGCATAAGGAAGCAAAAATCCCCCAAAACACATAGTTATGATATAAATAAATAAAGTCTTATGTACAGAAAAAAGCAGATGCAGAATGACAATTTTTATTATATAGGCTTACAAATAAACACCTATCAACACAATGGCACTTTCTGCAGCTGCCCATTCCCTATAGGTACTATGCAGTACCTAAAACTTGCCCTAGAGAGTTCCCCAGCCTTATCAAAGAAGCTTTGAAGATAAACAATGTACTGAAGAAGGGAGGATGAATTGACCTCTTCCCAGTTCCACTGAAGACACCAGTTTTGTTAGCTGAATGACCTCACCAGGTCCTGCCTGCTATTTTACTTCTTCACACAATCCTTTATATACAGCTGGGTATGTCAGAAACAGCAATAAGACTATGATGTCACATGAATATATTGTATGTTTACCTAAGTATGTCAGAAATATGAAACATGAAATATGAAGACAGCAGGGATTCTGTCTTAATGAAGTATAAGCAGACCTATAGGACATCTCATCCCAAGATTCTGCTCTGTAGGCACTGGTTCAACAGTGCTACTTTACTTGCTGTAAGGTTACCATATGTCCCTTGGGTTTCAAATGTTCAGGGAGAATGACTCTAATTCTGAAGCCGCAGTGTTCCTTTTGTCAGAATGCATGTTGAGTGTGCTCTAGTGAATACACACCATATCTCTGAAGAGCTCTGTCTTGCTGACGTTTTGATGAGGCAACCCTATCTACTGGTGTGGTTATTCCTTTGTAAGCAATACTTTTGGGGTTGCAAACAAAAGTTTCATATTTCACAGCTGGGTTTGGAAGCTCTGACCAATCTTGCCTTGTTGTTATCTATTCTATTCAGGTTTCATATTATGGATGCTTTCAGCATGTAAAACCAACTGCTAGTCATTAGCTTTTATTTTAATTGCTCACATTACTGTGATAATCCAAACAGAGACAATACTGCCCCTGAAATGTCATTTTGGAATTATTATGTACCTGAAACTGCTTGATCTGAAAAGAAAAGCTTCATCGGTCATCTCAAAACTCTTGATGCATCTGTTTTTTAAACATAAAATGAAATCCACCCTCAAAGTTATATTACATACTCAATTTTAATTGTTAATAACTGCTAGGATTCTCTTCCTTTTCGGTAACCTATCATTTCAAAGGCCTTTGCTCTGTTGGGATATTGTTCAAAAGGCAGAATGATTTTTTTTTTCATTAAATGTGTTTCATATTTCTTGATTTAAAATGTTGCCTAAGGCACAATACCCCCTCCCCGTTTTACATCAAATTGCTGCAGGTTACTTTGATCATCATATTAATGTTTCAGGGGCTACTTCAAAAACAAACCACTGCATTAAATGTTAAGCTTTTGGATGAGGGCAACAAAACATTATTCACTGACATTACCTTTATAACTCAGGCACTTCCTCTCAGAAATAACATTATTCCATTCCATCCCTCTCCAAACAATTCTTCCTCAGAAGCATCACAGACCAATAATATAATTGTATTGGAAGTACACTCAAAGAGAATAAAGAGTGCAAAGAATTCAGTGTGTCTTTCCAGACCAATTCTATTTAGAAATATAACACAATACGTTAACAGAAAAACACAATAATTAGATTTGAAGAATGTTTTATAAAGGGGAATATTTTTTAAAGGAGGGAAAAGTGCAAAGACCTCAGTCTGTTTCTATTCAAATAAATACACTCCATACTTACCATACACTTGTTTGGTTTTTCGCCAGAATGAACTCTCATATGGATCAGCAGTTTATAACGGGCATTGAAAGGCTTATATCGACGAACACAACCTGTCCAGAAGCAAGTGAAGTCCTCTCCTTTCCGTTGATCAATATGTGTCTTTTCTATGTGCCGGACCAGTTCATCTTGTTGATCATAGGCAGCACTACAGTCAATCCACCGACAGGCCTGTTTTCCATTGCTGGTCTCCTGTTCATCTCCCTCGCTCATTTGAAGAGACTTTGGAGACATGGAAGCATGTAAATGTGAGAGTGCCCCTTGACTTTGGCTTCGCTGCTGGTGTAAATGATAAGGTGGTGGCAGCTCTTGATGATGCTGAAAAGGATCTGAGGCAGAAGAATATTCATCAAGTGGTTCTTGCTTTAAAAAATTCAACTTCTGGTTGCTAAGTGAAGTCTCTTGCTGAGGAGCGCTAGCACTGTTCATGATAAGACAGAGGTTTGCATTTTCTCCCAAATGCTGCATTGGCGGATGATCACGGTCCGATCGGATGATTTCAGAGGGAACAGGTACAAGGCATACAGAAGGGGAAGGAAGATGGCAGTGGTTCCCAGGCTGGGAGCAAGACTGGGGGCGAGAGGGTTTTTGTGCACTGTGGAGAGTAATCTCTCCAGGAGAAGAGGAAATGCCAGTTGAATTCGTTCGCAGTCCATTCACGCAGGTAACCAGTGACGTCTGTGATGCGTGGATGATAGTTGTAATATCAATCCCATCAGCAGAAGACGGCAGCATGGAGAGGCATCTCTTTTTCAAGTTGCTTGCCTGGTGCCTGCTCGAATGCTGAGGGCTGCTGAGTGACACTGAGCTCAGGGAGGAGCAATGTTCATTATTAAACAAGTATGATGAAAGTGAATTTGTAAGGCCATTGTTCATTAGGTCTATTTCAGGGTGGAGGTTGCCCAAGCCTCTCAGTTCCATTCCTTCAGTAATACCTCTGTATGTGGAAACCTCAGAAAGGCCCTTATAACTGCTTGGGTACTCTTGTTTTATATGTTGAGTAGTGTGACTTCCATTCATGCATGGAGCAGTAGGGTCTGCGGAGTCTTGAAAAGAGGGAGGCCTGTAACACAGTTTCGTTCATCATCACTAAATGGAAAGGTATTTTACCATTTTCATGCAAGATGCAATTTTTATTAAGACCCTTTGCTAGGCATTATTTTAATTCATGTAGACATTCTCTTCTTGTCTTTCATAATAACATCATTTCAAAAAATAAAATGCTTTTTCTTTTATACTACTTTCATTCACACAGCTATTTTCAAAATGACGTTGTTTTGCCTTCAAGCTGTTTCTGACTTATGGCGACCCTAAAGCAAATCTATCATAGGGTTTTCTTGGCAAGATTTCTTCAGAGGAGGTTTATCACTGTCTTCCTCTGAAGCTGAGAGAGTGTGACTTGCCCAGTGTCACCCAGTGGTTTTCATGGTCAAGTGGGGATTTGAACCCTGGTCTCCCAGAGTCCTAGTCCAACACCCAATCCACTATGCTAACTCTCAAAGTGGCATGCCCCATTTCAATGTCTCTGAGCCATAAGTGGGAAATGAAGACAAATTATAACTTATTAGCAATATCCACCTTTTTCAAATTATACACAGTGTAACAAAATTACATGAATAAAGAACTCTTGGAATGGTACTAATATGTCTGGGGGGGGGAAAGCAGGTCATACTTTCAAGTTATTTAGAGGTATATTTATTTCCCATTTGAAAATAACATGACAGCGCTTAATGTGACAATTTTTTTTTCTCTGACCAGCCTGTTCTATATATACCTACAAAAATATATATTGCAGAGCCTTCAAAAATGGCATTCTTCAAGCTAGTGTGATATCATACAATATGTTCTACCAACTCAAGACTCTGCTACCTCATTCTCCTTAATAAGTAAAAGAACTGCAGGATAAAATTCAGTTACATATTTTTTGAAGTATGGGAATAGAACAAGGAAAAACATGAGCCCTCAATCCATGTTGGCTAACAAATCTGACTCCAAGGGTAATTTATTCAAATTGTTCCTCTGCACATATACACACATCAGTTTATACAGACACACAAATCCTTAATTAGCTCTAACAGACACACATGTAAAGACACACCTACAGATTTCAACTAACGCATGAACTAAGTTGTACACTTGGCTAGAAAACCACAGAAACTGGAAAAATGGCTGAAATGTTTGAGCATGCAAATTGAAAAGAATTCTCTCAGGCATCTTCCATACATATGTGCATCACATTGTTACGTAATGTTGAAAACCATATAGTACATATCAGTAGCATGGGGTGAGATACACTTATTTTAAAGATATTTTTACCTCAGCCGCATGCCATCTTTCTAAGGAATGTTAGTTATTCTAAAATGCCACAAAATGTTGCCTTCTCATAAAATCACATTGGTCTCAGATGCAGAGCTGGAAAAATTTTGCCCTCTCTTTGTGGCAGGTTTACAATTCATTATCTTATGAACCACTGGAGATAGTTTTAGCATTTTTATTCCCACTGGAAACTTTCCTCTCTTTCCACTGAATCTCCACATTCAAACCTTTCATCTCTAGAATGATGACTTGTAAAAATTATATTTCAAATAATGTTTATTACTCGCTATAATTTATTATTTATAATATCTTAATCCTTTAGATTTCATCTTATATTAACCAACACACCTGGCTTTTACAGGTGGAACAGTAAATACACATTTATTAACACATCTTAAAAGCCTGTCTATAAAGTATGGCATACCAGTAAAATGAAGAATGATGTGGTACAAAATCTTTTCCTGACAAGCATTTGGAACAACCAGCATAGCTTAACTCATGACTTTACAATGAATTTTAAATTCCAACCCTACTTTTTCACAGTATTTAAATCTGTTACTAGATTTTTAAAATTGCCTCATTTCTGAATAAAGCTTTTTAAGTTAGAGGTGGGTAAGGCGCAGCCATTTAAGTTCTTCACAGCCCTCACACTCTTTTGGAAACAGCAATTTTCAAGCCCTAAAACATCAGGGCTGCAAACTGTTTGGGTCTGAAATGTTAGTGGCCTCCCAAAGGAATAGAAATGAGCCATGCACAAAAAGGTAGACAAGGTAGTCCCATTTAATTAATTGAAGTTTATAAATAAACAGCTCTTCCTGGGATACATTTTTTAACCCACATCTTCAGAATAAAGCCTATTGTTAATATATCAAATTGGGATGGTTTATGAATATTTTCATATATCAGATTGGGATACTATATATTGTATACAGCATGAGTCTGAGTAAGAATTTCTATTGTTAAATCAATTGAAGCCTCCGAGACTCAGACTTGTTACGTGAATGATGATGATGATGATGATGATGATTCCATTTTGGCAATGTATGCTAACTTCTAATCTAGGTAACACAGCTGTAATTTTGTTTTTGTTTTTTGGTATAGTAATAGTTGTTAACCCAATTGGAATTGACCAAATTGCATTTCACTTCTGCTATCTGCTTTGTAATAATTAAAACCATGAACATGGCTGAACTCTGTGACTCCAACTGAATACCAATTAAGACTGGTGGTAAGGTCTTTCCAGAAGCACAGCTGTCCTGGAGCAAAATGATGGCATCATCAACTGGGCACTTTCAGCCATGTCCTCTATCTTGGGTACAAACCTCAGCAGGGATGGTTAAAATGGCCCAACTGGTGCTTTTGCTATCACAGTAGCATCTGAGGCTACAAATATTAGAACTTAGGGCCTTTACAGAAATAATGCAGCTTGAGGTCATTTTAACTGTTCTGGCTCAGTGCTAGGGAATCATGGGAACTATAGTTTATTGTGGCACCAGAGCTCTTTGACAGAGAAGGCTCAATGTCCCAGAAAAAATACAATTCCCATGACTCCCTAGCACTAAGCCAGGACAGTTAAAGTGGCCTCAAGTTGCATTATTTCTGGCAGTCTGTAAAGGCCCTAGTAACTGTATTTTACTGCTTTCGGCACATTTCTAGAAGATAAAGTTGAATACAACCCATGACCAATATTGTAACTTAATTTCGAACCCAAATGAATCTATAGGCATTTGATGGATCTGCAGAAAATTAACCTGGTGATAGCAAATAATAATAATAATAAATTTTATTTGTATCCCACCCCTCTCTCAAATAATCAAGGTGGCTTACAGCAGTTTAAATTCCATACAATATATTAAAGTAGCAAAGTAGTTACTCTTTGGATTGCAAAATGAAATTGGGCTGTAGAGATAGGACTCATACAAAAATGAATGATTAAAGCATCTATTTCTTCATAAGACTGAGTGACACTTGTTTCTAGTAGTTCTACCATAAATATAGCTTGCAATCAATTGTTTTGAAGCAATACATTCTGGATACATTTAGTATGATTTTGTATTTTATTTAGGATGCTTCTTTTCTTCCAGATAAAAATCTACACACCAACACAAGTGCACACACAAGTAGAAAAACTTACATACTACTGATGAAACTTAAAACCCAATGGCTCAAGGCAGTAGAGATGAGGATGGTAAGCAGATATCCTCTTAATACAATACCATTCTATATTAATATAGATATATAGATTTTTATCTAGGAGAAAATAATAATAAAAGCTAGATACACAAACATACACACACACAAGCTGAAGTTCCTAGATTAAAGCATGTTTAATTTTGAGTGTCTTTTGCTACATCTTTAGAGCACACTTCCTCTGCTGCTTCTACAAATATATTCAGCAACAGAATGATCTCTGAGCCTAATAATGGATAATCTGAAAAACAGCCAATATTAGCTATTTAATGGGGCCAGTTGCAGTGAAGAAACTATTAGGATTCCTCTAGCAGAACATATGCATTGCATTTACCTGTTCCGAATAGTGGAAAATGTGGTGTACAATTTTGAAAGCCTTCAGATAAGACAGTGGAGTGAGTGAGAAATAATGGTTCTCTTTGGAATACAGTTCTCAAACAGGTTAAGAAGAAAACGAAGAGGACAACATTTTTCAATATAATAGGGGGAAATAGGCTATTTTATTAGAAATAATAAATTATCTAAAACATTCTTCTTGCTGATTGGATGGGCAGCACAAGATTTTATTAGTAGTGCCATTGTATTTGTTGTTGTTGTATGCCTTCAAGTCATTTCTGACTTATGGTAACCCTAAGGAGAATTTATCACAGGATTTTCTTGGCAAGATTTGTTCTGAGGGGGCTTGCTTTTGCCTTCCTATGAGACTGAGAGTATGTGACTTGCCCAAAATCACCCAGCACGTTTCCATGGCTAAGCAGGTATTCAAGCTCTGGTCTACGGAAGCCTAGTCCAAAGTCCAAACCACTACACCACACTAGTTCCCTGTCTTTGTAATTACAATTCCAGAAATTTAAAGATAAATGACAAATTCTGTGGCCCAAAACTCAGGATATTCTGTCATCTTAGCTCTTTTTCCCTCATTGCTTAATAGTCACACAGTTCTTGGTGGAATGTAACTTTAATGGATGTTAAATATAACAGTACCACAAGCTTATGTTTTTAACCTGAAGGAGGACATTGTCTTGATTTGGTTTGCAAAGAATTTGCACTGTGAACTTTTTAATAGTGCTACAAAGAAAAAGTCTTGGTATGAAAAGTCCAGACTTTTCTTTCTCTTCTTAGAAATGGATTTTGACCAGGGCTGGCACAAGTCATTTTGCTGCTTGAGACAAGAGTCCCCACTCACCCAAGTAATAATAACAAAAGCTAGATAAGTTACTTTGGCACATGAGGCATAAAATGCCTGCAAAAAAACCTTTCCTTCCACCCTTAGTAGTAAAAAATACAGAATAACAAAAGAAAATAACCAACAATTTGTTGCCTTTCCATAACATTCAAAACCTGCTGTCTCAAGCAGCTACCTCAATATATGTAATGATACATACATCCAACTGTGTTTTTGACTGGTGACTAAATACAGGATGTTCAGGCTGCACACTGAACTGGCACATGTAATTTCTGCAGTCTGAAATATCAAATTAAAAAACAAGAAAAGCCAAATCTTCAGTACAAACTATTGGAAAAACTATATGTAATGGAAGCTGATCCATGAAGGAAGCTGATCCAGGACTAAATCAGATGTGTAAAGCAGTATAGTCATCCGTCCAAATTCGCAGGGGATACATTCCGAGGGGGGGGGGGCACAGATACAAATAGTGTGCTGCCATTGGGGACAATGGGAACTTGAGTATTTGCGAATACTCAAGTCCTCCCTCCCTCCCTTCTCTTCCTCGTTCCTTCCTTCCCTCCCTCCTTTCTTACCTTAGGGAGGCAAGGCATCAGCATGAAAACTGTTATCTATCTTCAAAATGACCAAATATAAAATTCTGTTTTTAATGTGATTTTTGTGCTGATTTTGGCCTGATTTTTCAGAGTTTTAATGGCACTGTGGTAGTAAGGATGGATACATTCTGAGAAGCATCCTGGGTTGTTTGAGTGGTTATCTTTCATTCAGAAAGAAATTAAAGGACTTTTAAATTTTTAGAATTCAAAATTTTAGAATTAAATTTTTTAACTTTTAAGGGACTTTTAAAATCTTCTAGAATAAGAAGATTAGGGGTTGCATGCAGCCAGTAGACCATACTTTCCCCTCTTTGGCTGTAGACAGCAATTTGGATGAGAAGAAACATGCACAGACAGCAGAAATTTAATCTTTATGTGTGGGGAGAATTAAATTTAAAAAAACAGACGAGGCAGTCTTCAACCAGAAGTAGGAATCATGCTGTCCTTGAGACTGACTGCAACTTCCAGCATTCCTAATAACTGACTATGGTACGTGATAAGAGGACTTAGGAGGTGCAGTTCAGCAACATCTGGAAGTTCTTCTGATTTCCATCCCTAGTTTAAATCATCCCCACCTGCACATGTAGATCAAATATGCATTTGGGTCTGCATGCTTCTTCTAGCATATGAAACTGCACACAAATGGTCCAAACCCTGACTGGGACGGATGGGAAGAGCTGTTGGACATGGAAGAGTGACAAGCAAAATACAGTTTCAGCATTGTTCTGCCACCACATACATCTAGGCTAAAACTTGCCTGAAGTCAACATTTGGCTGCAGCTTTTTTAAAAATTAAATATTTTAATTACATTTTATGAATGACATAACATCAAGCAATTTTTAAAAAGCCACACATTAAACCTTTCCAAAAACAAAAAATTAATTAATAGAAGATTAAACAAACAACAATAAAGATTACCTTAGAGTCACATGTATTAAACATCAATAAAGTTCATTCGCAGAGATTTATTAAGCATTTATGACATTAGCATTATCATCTAAATATGTCTTTCCACAGCTTTGATTTTTTTCTGGGACTTTTGATTACTAATAAAATCAATAAATCTATTTTTATTGGTTGCAAAGAATAGGTCTTTTACGTTGAAAGCCAGAGTTTGCCATGGCCACATATACTGTAGTTCAATTCTATTTATTACACTTATATTCTTCATTTTCTCCAAAACTGGGATCCTAGGCAGCTTACAAACTTAATTCTAAAACAGGTACAAATAAAAAACCCAACCCAGTGGGTTTCCATGGCCAGGATCTCCAGAGCCATCTAATGCTCAAACCACTACACCACACTAACTCTCAGGGAACTGATAGTTTACACTTTAACACAAAACAATGAACGACTACACTACACTACTGTAAGACAAAAATATCATTTAATAGCGCCTACCTGCCTTTAGTAGATTTTGATCTAGTTGAGATAGGCTGAAATGAGGGAGGCAGATTAAACAGTCAGAAGTTTGCAAGGCAAATCTGTGGGTTGAGCTTTGAAAATACCCACAAGAAAGTGAGATGACATCCCAGGGAGACATTCTTGATGCACATCGAGAAACATAAAATTCTGGGGTATCTGAACAAGTGAGTGAGCAAAACAACCAACTGTGCTGAAAAACACTGATATCTCGCCTATGTTCTTCCAGTTACTGAGAAAATGGTAAAACCTGCAGAACTTAGGCCAAGCTTTAGGAATAAAGGGTATTGCCTCAGTCACCTGCTGCTTTATATCACAATAGTCTCTCTCTCATGTTCTGTGGCATTTAATCCTGTGTTGTTCTGGGAATCTTTCCTGAGACAAAGTTGTAAGGAGTTCATATTTCGTAAGAGAGTACTATGATCCCCTGTATAGAGGCATCTGTCATTTCCTCATTATGGATTTTTCAAACAGCTCCTGAAAAGATCTAAGCAGGGTCTTCTCTTCCTTCTTTTGTTTGCTCCAACCCCAATTATCTTTGCATCATAATTGTCTTCAGTGACAGAATAAAACCAGCTTGTTAGCAGTAAGCACCATGTGGATTTATAACAAAGTCAATATGGAGTTAACAAACATACATAATAAAATCAAAACAGCAAAATTTCCATGACCGAGTTAGAGTTCTTGTTTCTACAGTGCTGTGTTGATGGAAATTTGGATTAGAAGATTCTAGACAAAGAATACTTATTAATCAAAATATCTCAAATAAAAGCTACAATGCTGAAGCAATCTTTTTTTCTGTTCAGATTTTCTAGAAAGTCAAAATTGCTTCATTGCTTAGTTAAAAAAAAAAAGCAGATTGTTTACAAGCAAACCCTCCCTCCAATGGAACAGTAAGGAAACAATTTCCCTATCCTTCCTCCCACTGCTGCTTCTGATGCTTACTCAAAATCTGCTCCAGAGAGTTGGGGAACCTCCCACAGATATTTGGGGGCAAGGGCTGCAAAGATGAGGAGAAAACTGAATAGAGAGAATGGAAGTCCACTTACCTAATGTTTCATTCAGACAGTCTAATTACTTTCCTGAATGGCAGGGGGGTTGGTCTATATGGCCCTTGTGGTCCTTCCAACTCTACTAGTCAATAATTCTACTGTGAAGCAGACAATTAAATCCAGTGTTGATCCTATTTACAGTAGAGCCACTGAGATGAACAGAACTCAAGAGAGCCAGTGTGGTATTGAGCACTGGACTACAACTCAGGAGATCAGGGTTTGAATCCCTGCTTGGCCAAGGAAACCCACTGGGTGACCTTGGGTGAGTCACACACTCTCAGCCTCAGAAAGCCCCATGATAAGGTTGCCTTTGGGTTACCATAAGCCAGAAATTACTTGAACTCACACAACAACAAGGAGTCATAACTAACATCAGTCCTGTTGATTTCAATGGCTCTACAAAAGTGGGACTTTGGGATTAGCCAATATTTTTAACTCACAGCAAGTTAATTTAACAATTCACAACTGCTTAGGGGGGCATCTGATTTAAAACTCAGTCAAATATTATTTTAGGAATAAATTAAACATAGAACTTTAAACTTTTCTACAATTGATAAATACAAATGTTGAAATAGAAATCTACTATTAATACAACTGAAATAAAGTACAGTATAGTCGTCCCTCCATATTCACAGGAGTTAGGGGATAAGGACCTTGCGAATGCGAAAATTTCGTGAATAACCCCTCCCCCCAATTACAGAGTGGCAGGGAGGGGTTGGAGAGGAGCATGCACACTTGCCTCTCTTTCCTTGCTCCTCTCCATCCCCACCCTGCTGTTCTATAACTGGCCCAGTTGAGTCGGCTCCCTGTTGCCCTGTGGCTGGCTCAGCTGGGCTAGTTACAGGGTGGCAGGGAAGGGATGAATAGGAGTGCATGCGCTCCTCCTCTAATGCCCAAGACAGCTCAGGCAAGCTCTCTGAGGCAATGGAGGAAGGGGGAGAGAAGCGGGCACAAGTCCCCTGGCTTCCTTCCAATGTCTCAGAGAGCTTGCCTTACCTGTCTGAGGCATCAGAAGGAAGCTGGAGGACTCATGCGCGCTGTTCTCACCCCTCCTCTGATGCCTCAGAAAGTTTGCCCAGAGTCTCTGAGGCATCAAGGAGGGGAAGAGCAGTGTGCACATCCTTCCCAGCTGCTCCCTCTATCCTGGTCTTCTACCGCCCCAAGGGGAAAAGCGCAGGGATGAGGAGGAGGGGGAGTGCACACGCACGTGGCGGCCTTGACCTCGCAAATGATCAAAATCGCGAGTGCCAAAGCCATGAATATGGAGGGACAACTGTACAATGGAGCAAATTTATTTGCAATTGCTCCATAAGACAGAGCCCAAATCAATGGGTTCTAATTAAAAAATGGCATAACATTAGGAAAAAATTCCTGAGAGTACTTGTCACTTCTAGAGAATGAAAAAATTCACTTCAGAAAATGGTGAAATTTTCTTCATTAAAGCTTCGTAAACAGAGGCTGAGCAATGACAGTTGGCCTTCTGTATCCATGGATTCTTTAGCCACTGATTCCATCATCCATGGCTTGAAAATATTTTAAAAATACATAAATTCCATAAAGCAAACCTTGATCTTGCCATTTTATGTACAGGAAACTATTTTATTCTGCCATTATGTATAATGGGACCTCAGCATCCATGAATTTTGGTATCCATGGGGGATCCTAGAACCAAACCCCAAGCAGATACCAAGGACCCACTGTATTACGATCACTGCTGCCTATAGGTTTCATGATTGACAGAGGGCTGGATGAAATAACAGCGAAGGTCCTTTTCTCTCAGACTGTAGAGTAATCAGAATTGGAACTAGAGTTTTTCTTTAAATTCTCAAAAGCTGAACAGAAATTGAGGGTGTGCTTGAGGTATGAGGTACAATCCCTAAGAAGCTTAAGTTGCTGAAAGCAGATGAATACAACTGCTGATTCCTACTCAAGATGGAATTTTCAGAACTATTACAACTTTCAAAATGACAGCACATATAAGACAATAAAAGGTGAAAGCAATACCTTGTGTCTGAGCGAGATAAATTCAGCTGACTAACTTGTAGAAGTCTTTCACAAGGCAACGGGTGGTCTCGGGTAAGTGAGTTTCCTGAGTGGATGAGCAGGTTCTGTCGACACACAGGTCCCATGCTATTTGTCATGTCCATGTCCATCATGTTACTCTTCTCAGATATCAAATTACAATGATTGTAGCTACCATTCACTGTTAAAGAAAAGGGAGATGGGAGAGAAAAATATAATAATAAGCTCTTCAATATGCTGCTTTATCTCCTTCATTCCTCTCAGCATGTTCCATTTTCTATTGGTAAACAGCCTCATGAAATCAGGGAAGAATGCAAAGAATTTCAAATTAATCAAGATTTAGTCTCAAAGGAATTACCCACCATGATGTACTGTCATCGTAGGGTTCTTTCCAAATTATATTATATCTCAGAAAATTGTAATATTTCAGACAGATTTTTCTTTTGTTAGGGAAAAGGTAATAGTACAGCCCCTTTCTCCAACCACTATTATTTCTTGGAATGGGGAAACCTCTATGTGGAGTTGGAGAAAGGAAGTAGATCTTTGCCTAAAAGCTTTGGAAAGTCCTTCTCAACACCAGATAAGAGTTTCAGCTTTTAAGATGAGATTAAAATAAACTGAGGTCCAGTTGCATTTTCCTTAATGTCTTCCCTCTCTACCAATCAATACAAGATCTAAGTTTTGTAAAACAAGCAACTAAACAAAATAGTTTAGACTTTGTAGATCCATTTCTGATTGAACTTTTTACTTAATCAACCACAGAAGCATGCAATATGTAAAATAAGGAACAATAAGGCAATAATAAATTGCTATGCAGCACGGAAAAAGTGTAATACACAATTAAATGTGCTTCAGATCTCTTGCCTTTAAGTAATATAATTAAAATCAGTAGTTCAAAACTTCTGCTTATGTGTTAGACTGAAGCCTTTCTGTTAACTTCTGAGAAACAGTCCCTTCTCAGTGCCGAAAGTAACAGAATTGTCAACTCGGATGAAACTTTTAAATCACATTATAAAACCTGTGGTTATAAACAGGTTTACCAAGCTTCTTGACTTTTGACTCAATATAGGTTGTAGCCACTGGTCAACTTTCAAAAAATGTGAAAAAACACAGACTGCCCTTTCTATGACGCACATAATGGAGAAGTAGGTCTGCAACCCACCAAATCACTCCAGTGGATGGTATACTAATTCAGAAGGATAGAGGAAGTTATAAGGATGGGCCCAAGAATAATGCTCTAATAGCTATATCTATTCTAATTTCAAAACATTATTAGTATCTGAACATAAGAAATACAGCAAGTATAATTTAAAATTAATCACACTAATAAAATAATAGTTTAGAAATCTATTCTTCATTAAAATAGTTTTCAACAAGCAATGTTTCAAAACATGGCCTGTTGATTTATGGTGACCCCATGAATTTCATAGGGTTTTCTTAGGCAAGTAATGCTCAGAGATTATTTTGCCAGTTTCTTCCTCTCAAATATTGTCTACAGCACCTGAAGTTCACTGGCAGTCTCCCATCCAAGTACTAACTGACCCTGCTTAGCCTTCAAGATCAAACGGGATCTGGTGCCTTTGGGTATTTAGGCCCCATTTGCCCTAACTAAATGGTAATAATTCTGCTGAGATCCACACAGCCTCAGAAAAATTATCTATTTACATATCTGAAAGAGCAAAATCATATAAACATATACAAGCGTCCCTCCCAATTTGTGGGGATCTGTTCCGGACCCACCCACCCCAGCCAATCTGGGAAAACACAAATATTCAATATTGCCATTGGTTACAAAGGCTGTCTACTCCCGGGAGCGGGCGCCATTTTATCCCTCCCCACTTGCTGTCTGTGATGGACCAAGACCGCAGACTCCAAGCCTGCGAACAGGGAGGGACAAGTGTGATATTATTATTAATAATTTTTATTTTTATAGCACCCTAAGTTTTTCAAGGCACTTTACAAAGTCATAAAGAACATAAAACCTGCCAATGGTGTACAATCTAAAATCACAAGATATAAAATAAACAGTAAATAGACAATTTATCAGATTAAAAAAGCTATAAACTATAAAACTATAAGCTAACAACACACTCTCAGTCTAGATTATGAGAAATATCAAAATGCAGTCTGAAATGCTCCCATAAACAGATAGGTCTTTAGTTTGGACTTAAAATTAACTAGAGAAGCAATAGTCCGTAAGTGTTTGGGGAGGCAGTTCCAGGAATAAGGTGCGGCAAGCGAGAAAGGATGAATCTGGTCCCGGGAAGAAGAAACTCTTAGCTGGGTCAGCCGCCCCAAGTCCACAGATCACATAATTCAAACAGATTTATAGGTAGAGATAAGAGCTGACAAATAAGGGTGGGGGGCAAACCATGCAAAGATTTGAAGGTTAAAAGAAGAAGCTTGCACTGAATCCTGAAAGGAATAGGAAGCCAACAGAGAGATGTCAACAGCAGGGTGATTGTTGGGATTTGTAACCTGAGTTTAAATGTCCAAATGTGGGAAAGTGACAAAGGGTACTACAGGTCACTTTACAGCTTGCTAGCTGGGAAAGTTGCTTGCAGCTGGGACTCAACACATCTTAGCAGTGTCCAAGGTCAGGATGTGCCAGAGGGCATGTAGACCAAGTGTAAACACATTAAGTCATCATGTTTGGGGGACAACAATTCAAGTGACACAGGAAAAAGTCACAGGAAGAGGCTGGACTACGAGTCCGCGTGGCAAGTGTCTATAAAAAACCGAGACCACAGGTTGTTGGTAGTTGGTGTGGGTTGTTGTTGGTGAGTATATATAGTTTTGTATATACTGCAACTAAAGAATAAAAGTGCCTCTTTGGAGTTTAAACCCGTCTTCAGTCTGTTTCATCAGAAGCAGGGAGGAATGCATTCCAAAGCAGTCAGACAGCTCCAAGGTCGCCGGGTGTTTTTCTCCGCAAAGTGAAGAAAACTTCCAAAGATTTTGTCTGTGCACTCAATTGCTTGACAAAGGTTATGGGCCAAGGCTACTTCGGCTTCGATGTGGAATTCATTGGTTATGAGTGAGTGGCACTAATTCTGTTGCTATGATTTGTTCCTCTCTCTACACTGTCATTGCCAGAAGGCAAGAGTGCTAAGATTTTAGACTATGGTCTGTGTCTTATCACAATAGAAAGTGGAAGCTGGGAAACTGCCAGGATTCTTGAGTTCTAATTAATCATGGAGGCAGCTAAATTTCCCAAGTTAGATTAAAGCAATTATATTGCATGGAGTGCCTAAGCTGAATCTTTGCTAATTAGAGAGGGAAATCTCAAGACTTACATAGGGATTGAGGTACAGTGGACTGAGGATGCTAGATGTTTATTGAGTCAACAGAAAAAGATAGAAAAGCTGATTGAAAAATGTGGACTGCA
>CM034706.1:193094117-193107718 GCA_020142125.1 Phrynosoma platyrhinos | reverse complement strand
TCATTTGGATTCTGTCTGGATTGGGCCCCGTGTGATAAGGTCCATAGTTAGTCTCACAGATGATACAAGTTTGCTTTGCAGTGTTATGTACCATTAAATATCTTTATACGACAACAAGACCCATTTTTTCCAAGTGAGAGAGAATATAATTCCTTTTATAAAGACAAGTTTCTTTCAAGTAGTACCATGGCCTATAGGTCTTTGATTAAAAACTACACTGAGAAAACCATCTTATAGGAAAGTTCCAATAGGAGTGAGATACTGAGTCATATAAGGTCTTGCACTTTTGAAGCCACTAGAGAAAATACTGGATTTACATGTACAACTGTTAAAATCATTGTGCCAAAGCAAGCATTTGCATTCAGGAATGTTAAATGAATGCGGAAACCACCACAGAGATTAGCACCATGAAAACATCTGGTAGCTTCAGGAAAATATAATGCTTGTATGATGTATATCAAGAGCCTCCCCCTCAACACCAAATTTCTGATATTTCAATAAAGGAAAGGGCAGCAACTCTCAGCCAGAAACATCTTAAAACAACCATGAAAACTTCTTGTCAGTAAATTGAAACCCAGTAACCGAAATCCCAGTTCTCAAAAAGGCACCACAATCTCTCCAAACTTCTCCAAGCAACCCAAAGCCTAAATGATATTACGATAAAAGCACTGAAATACTGGAGAAATACTTTTGCAACCACTGACTAAATCAACCACTAGAATACAGGATTTATCCTCAAGGCACACCACTTCATCCACCCAGGTCAGTATTATCTACATTCATCAGATCTCAAACAGGTTCAGACAAGCATTGTTACATCATTGTTATTTATCACTACCTAGAGTTGCTAGAGATTGAACTTGGGATCTTTCACATCAAAAGCATGTGCCCAGCCATGGAGTCATGGTCCTTTTCCATTAGCTCTTACAGAACAGGAACAAGCAATGGGATGAAAATCTCAACTTTTAAAGTAAACACCATAATGATGGAGTATTTTCTCCACTGGTACAAAAAAATCTTACGTACTTCAGTATCCTTCCCTCCTCAGTGGGAATGTATCATATGCAGGCTTTTTGTTGATAACTCTGAAAGGCATGTAGACTTGACAGAGAATAGAGAATATAGATCATGTGTAGGATAGAAAAACTAGTAGCAGAAGCAGGTTGGTTTTACTGGATATGAAGACTGATAGTTCTCAGTGATTTAGAGTAATGCAGTGATGTTTTGCAATTTACAATCCCCCACATTTTTCAAAACATTATTAGATGTGCTCCAGCAGAGTTTTGTTTATCTTCCTCATTTTGAAATACAATTTATGTTATATTTAAAGCTACCACAGTAAGCCATTGCTCAGAAAGCCAATATTTAACACGTAATGTAAAGGTAAAATAAGCTTGGCAAAATAATAGCTAAACTATATAAGCTATAGTAAAAGGCTTAACAAAGACCCTGACAACTAGATGACGCCACTGATTTGAGTGAAAATTCGTAATACGGTACTATAACAAAAATTGCTCTGAATTATTTTGGTTTACATTATTTTATTAGATGCAGCAGGGACTGACAAAGCCGGAGAGCAGTAATGAACCTTACAGAAACTGTTGCACAGCTACATGTATTATTTATTTGTTTGTTTGTTTTAAATTGCAGATAACACTTTCTTCCAACAAAGGATGTCAGGACATATACACAAAAATTACATAGTCAAAATAATAACAGCATAATCCCCAATTCAATATGATAAAATGGAGGTGCATAAACACTGCTGACCAACTAAAAATAGAAATGTAAATGTTAAAACAGTAGGGCAAATAGTAAAGGGTTTAAATTGGCACAGAAAATAACAGTGTTGTGTCAGATATGCCTCCCACAGAAGGTTATTCCTAAACTAGTATACCACTAGAGAGAAAGTAGATTCTTGGTAAATGAAACATGTGCTTTTATATGGAATACAGACAAGGACCAGCTCTGATTTTCTTAATGTGTGGCTAGATTGATATGTAAGGAGATGTACCTTCAGATATTTGATATTTTAAAGCTGTGAAAATAAGCATCAGCATCTCAATTTTGACTTTGTAATGAACTGACAATGTATTTTCTTCAGACCAGGGATATACAATGGGGAAGAGGGTTAATTTCCCCCTCCAGACTTTCCTGTAATCCACCCCGTCCACAGAAAGCACCCACTTTATAGTCCATCTCCAAATGGTGGCAGAGGGATGTCATGTCATTTCCCATTGCTATTTTGAGGGTGACAACAGAGGAAAACAGGAATCATAGGGCAGAGGAGGGTTATGGTGGTTGTATCAGTGGGCTTGAGGTGTTTAGGCATATTTTCATGTGCAGGACTTTTTGTGTGATTTTTAGGCAAAATTGTTCTTTTTTAAAATGGGGGTACTGAGAGACCTTTGAGGGACTAGTAGGGAACTGCAAAAGTGAGGTCCAGGGGCCTCATGTGGCCCACAGGACAAACTCTGTCCACCCTTGACCCAGACAAACCAGCCAAAATCCTAACAGTTTAAATCTGTCCTAGCAGCCACTTCTGAACCATTTTCAAAGGCAACACTATCTATAACACAATACAGTTGTCCCTTTCGATTTGCAGGGGATTCATTCCAGGACCACCACCACCCCCCATGAATTGGGAAAATTGGCAATACTGGATCCCCACTGACTACAATGGGGTGCGCTTCCATGCACGTACCATTATGTCCCTCCCAGCTTGCCGTCCACAAAGGATCAAGACCACAGATGGATGACAAGACCGTGAATCGGGAGGGACGACTACAATAATTCACCTTTCCAGAAGATGGATCACCATAGCCTGCCTACACAGCTGTTCTTGCAGTTCTAACACAAGTAAAATGAATGCAATGTTACAACAGCATGGGTAACTAAAAGATTTTTAAAAAGGACATGAAATAATTCTAGGAAATCAAAATGGTTTACCTTTCACTTAACAGAGAGCAACTGAGGTCATTTTGTAGACAAAAAAACCTAATTTGATCATTCAGAAACATGACATAACAATTCAGCCTGTTGCAGCCATTCCCACTGGAAAGATACAAAATATCAACCAAATTAATTAGCCAAAATTCTGACATCACAAACATCACAATCGGGCAAGGGTAACCAAACATGTGAACAAAAATGAGGATTTGGAGAAGTATTAAAATATTGAGTTAAAATCAGCATTGCACAAGAATACTTCTACTGAAAGTATTATGACTTTCTCCTTCTCTTGGTGCCATCCACAGCAACCTGAATACCCAGCCTCTGGAGCATATTCTGAGTGTATACAAACATTAGTTTCTCTGATAGTACTGCATCTGTCCTCTGAATGAGGATGTTCAATTTAAGCTCTTCTGTAGTATAAAATAGTAGCCACTATTATATACTACAGAAGAGCTTAACTTGAACAAAATATAATTTCTAAATTCAGTACATACCTCCCTCAAAATACTTCACATAAATTCCCATTCATTTTGGAGTATCTGAATACCACATTGAACACATTCAGTCTTGTCTGATTCTGGAAGATAAGCAGGGCAAAGCTTAGTGCTTGGATGGAGGACTCAGCCAAGAATTTCAGGGATTTCCAGGTAGAACTGTAAAAGAATCCTGCATGAAACCCTGGAAAGCCATTCCCAGTTAGTACTGGGCTAGACAGAGCAACTATCTCACTCAGCATAAGGCACTTTACTATGTTATAAATGTGTTGATCCTTTTCTCTAGACCTCTTAACATGCGTAAACATTTGTAAACTGGAATGGGTTAACAGCCTGAAATGTTAAATTAAATTTCTTGTGTAGCTCATTATAATACTAAGCAAGGTTGCATTGTTCCTTACTTATGAGAAAAATATCTTAGCGCTGATAACAGAGTGGCATAAAACTATAGGGTGAAATACCTCTGAAAATGCCTGGTGAAAAAATTAAAAGTTATTTGAAAGCATTACACATACACACGTACAAATTATTGTTGTTCCCATTCATTTTATTACTTCTTAAAGTGATTGCTATACAGTTTTTGTAAAAAGTGACTCTTTATAGGTAATATTACTTTTCTCTCATTGCTTCCAAATACTAAGGGGGGGGGGGATGTTCTCTTCCATTGTGCACTGAGTAATTTCAGCTTTTGAATTTGGGGTTGTTTTTACAAAAGAAAAGAAAAGAATTCAGAACATTTTTGATCCCCTGCATTGACTGAAATCTTATTTAGAATACTCAAATTATATTTAAAAAATATAAAATAAATACACATGAATATTAATTTACACAGCATGAATACAATCAGCCCTCCTTATCCACGGATTTTTCATAGACGGATTCAAGCATCCACAGTTTTGGCTCAATGCTATGGAATTCTGGGATTTGCAGTTTTGTGAGATATTTAGCCTTCTCTGTCATAGAGAGCTCTGGTGCCACAACTAATTACATTTCCCAGAATTCCACAGCTGTTTTCTCCTTTTTACACCCGTAGCAACCAATGATTTCACCATGGGTCCTTTAGCACTATACAATTATAATGCTATGATTCCACTTTACCAATCAAGATTCCTTGTTGTGGAATCCTAGGGTCTGCAATGTAGGAAGATCTAGAATTCTCAGTCAGAAAAGAGCTCTAGTGTTTCACCAAACTGAAAACCCAGGATTTCATAAGATGCAGCCATGGCAGTTAAAGTGGAATCGTAGTGCTAAATCTCCTCCAACTATCCCAGTTTGACAGTGACTGTCCTGATTAATACTCTGTCATCCAACTTTCCCAGCTGTTTTTAAAACGGCCCAGTTTGTCTCTCCTCCTCCCACTTTCCTCCTTTGTCCTCTACCTATTTCAATTGGTGCAAACTCAGTTCAAAGTGCAAAAGTGGTTTGCACTAAATTAACTTAGCAGAGGAGAGGAGGAGGAAGTCATGCCCTTCCCAGTAAGCCAAACAATAGCAAACTGCTTCAGCCTCTCCTTGCCAGGTGGATCACCATCTGATGTCATTTGACAAGTGTCCTGGTCTTCATCTTTGAAATGTTAAGAGGATATGGTGCTGTAACTGTGTAAAATGAAAGAGTCCCATCTCTTGTCATTTTGGACTGGCAGAAAATAACTTGTGCTATGATGAGTTTTGTACTAGAACAAGTTAAAACAATTATCTCAGAAAAAGCATAATGAATATAAAGAGTCGTTCTTAGTGCTGTGCATTTTCCCCTCCATAGGTTGCCACTGTGCCAGTTTTTTATGAGCTTGGATGGGCTTTAGGATTTCTTTTTTATGAACACCAGCAAAAGCCAGTGCTTCTTAATGTCTCCAGACA
The DNA here is from genome assembly GCA_020142125.1 of Phrynosoma platyrhinos. Classification (NCBI taxonomy): domain Eukaryota; kingdom Metazoa; phylum Chordata; class Lepidosauria; order Squamata; family Phrynosomatidae; genus Phrynosoma; species Phrynosoma platyrhinos. The sequence continues at coordinate 193,102,413 of CM034706.1, read as the reverse complement.
ATTCTGGGAAAGATACTTTATGGATAAAAGTGACAGGCATTCTCTGAATGTTTCTGAAATGCTCCTAAGTCTAACCCAGAATTTCAATTATAAAAATCTCAGCCCTGAATCTGTTACCTTTAGCTGTGATCTGTCATGTTTTGTAATGAAATCAAGCATACTGTGTACACCAACTCTGGATATGACCAGTCCAGACACTGCAGGAAAAATATCAACATTCTTCATCAATGAGAAGCACTCACAAAGCACAAAAAACAAACATTGGAGTTGGATTAGTAGGATTCCTAATTATTTGTGCCTTTGTACCAAGTAGTGCATTTGGGAGTCAGTGTGATGTCGTGGTTTGAGTACTGGACTATGACTCAGGAGAACAGGATTCGAATCCCCACTGGGCCATGGAAACGGGCAGCCATGGGCTGCCCTGGGAAGTGGAGGATTGGGGCCGAGGCTGCCCCATGCCTCGGCCCCAATCCTCCCTTCTGCCGGCCCTGAAAGGAGCGCTAAAATGCTGGTCCTTCCAGAGCCAGCAGAAGGGATGCATCAAGAGCCACCGCACAGCTCTTCTGCGCCTCTTCCGGCACAGTGCATGAAAATGCTGCGCTGGGAGGATATATTCATGGTGCGCGCCGTGCATAACAGCGTGCACCCTGATGACGTCCTTGGGGAGGGGTTGAGGCAGCCGCCGTGAGCTGCCCCTCCCCTTCCATGCCTCTGCAGATGGCACTTTGCACCTTCTGCAGAGGCCCTGAGTGACCTTAGGCAAGTCACACTCCCTCAGAGGAAGGCAAGGGCAAACCTCCTCTGAACAAATTTGCCAAGAAGACCCTGTGAAAGGTTCACCGTCAGGTTGCCACAAGTCGGAAAGGACTTCAAGGCACAATTTGGCTCATAAAATGGATCTTGATCATTGTAAATAAAGGGCACTATGAAATGACCTGAAGGCACACAACAATAGCAGTAACAAAACAACATAGTAGTAGTAGTAGTAGTGATCCCAAGGAATTGCTATACTGGAATTTTGGACTTACCCTATTTGAGAAGCAACATAATTCTGGGCTGTGGTTTATGGCATAAAGTGCCTACAGAGGCTTCCTGCAACCAGTGGTCAAAACAGCACAGACAGTAGGTGAGAACAGGGCTCCTGGTTTGATCAAACTCCACAAAAACCTAGAATCTTTCTTCTTTGGTTCACAATTTATTGGGATACAAGGACATTTACGTTCTACTTAGTCAAACGTTTCCTAAATGCGAATAACAGTAACTAGTAGCCAACATAGTCAGCATTAGCAAGCCCATTTTAATGATCAGGTGACAGTTTAAGAGATTTGCATCATATGGCTATCTTCAATAAGTCGGATTTTCTAGGAATATAGAACCTCAGCAGTAGTAGGCAAACAGTATCAAGGATGGTACAGACACTTGCTGCAGGAGGTATGGTATTGTTTGTACTATTTCAGGAGAAAGCTCTTAAGAACATGAAGAAATAGTTCTTCCTTTTTAACATCAGTGACTCCTCCTGGAACAGAGAAGATTTCTTTCATCTTTAATTTATTTCAGATGTCTATTAAATTCCAGCACAATATTTCTTATTCTGATGCAAGCAGAATCAATCCATGCAATACTGTGAACAAAGACAGAATGTTCATTTCCCATGACTACCTCATGATAGCCAACTTTTTGTAAAAAGTGCCATTTTCAGAACATACTGGAAAATAAATTGGGTTTTTTGTTTTTCCAAACCTCTGGCACAAAACATATTTAAAGTTTGGGTCAAGAACTACTTTCATTTCCCATTATGGGCATACCTTGGTTAACAAAGCCTCTGACAAAGAAGTGCCTTATATATGGGTCAATACACTAATGCTGCTCAGAAAAGTCCTGAAACAAGCACTGCCTGATGCCCCACTCTTCATGCCTCGAGGCAGGAGTGTGTGTGTGTGTGTGTGTGTGAAAGAGGTCCCAAGTCCAATTTGAAAGCCTTCTCTTCCCATCAAAGAAACACCCCATTTAGCTCCACTTCTTTCCCTTCTCAGTCTGATCTGAAAGCCTTCTCTTCCCATAAAAAAAAACACCCCTTTCAGTTCTTCTTTCCCTTTCCAGTCCAATTTGAAAGCCTTCTCTTCCCATCAAAGAAACACCTCATTTAACTCCACTTCCTTTCCTCCCCAAACTGATGTTAAAACTTCAGCACCTGGAAAGTGATGTTAGGTGGTCGGGAGAGGTCCAGAGAAGGAGGGAAGGAAATTGTGTTTTCCCCTTTCCATCCTTTGTTATAGACCCCTAAGTTTTACCCTCAAGTTATCCACAGGTCATATCAAAATCCATGATTTTGACCCTGAAACTTTCCCTTGATTTATATATGAGGTTTACTTGTATATGAGGTTGACTTGTACACGAGTATGTATGGTAGTAACATTCAGACTTTCTGTCGAGCCATACTAGGCATACCAGTTAACTGATGACAACCCAGTCATGTAAGCTTCCTCTGCACATTTATTATTTTCTGGATCAGGAGTTCTGTGCATAAATTAAGGCTGTCAGTCAAATGTGCATCAGAAACAACGTCCAAGTACGGATACAATCCATTTGCACATAATGCACATAAGCATTCAATTTAGGAGCAACCTTAGATCTTAAAAAGGAAAGCTCAAGTTGGATCAGGAAGATGGCATCCAGATGACCTTTTGGCTGAGTTCTGTGGTTTTGTGAGGATGTGTAGCTGTTGTGAAAAAACAAAGTTAACCAGATAATCATGTGCTTTCAGCACTCAGAAGCTAAACTCATTAAAAGGAGCTTTTTTAGCCAACTAACACAACAAAATAAAAGACTGTACCAATGAAGAGGCTCTATAAAAATACAATTTTCACTATTGCCTCTTATTAAAATTCCCATTGCTTTCACCATGCCCTGAGCCAATGAAATACCAGTAAAATCTGTATGTATATAAAGCCTATCATGGCCATACAGGGGACATACACTGTTTGTACACTACACTGTTTGTACACTGCTCTTGGTTACTTGACTTGTGTCCAGAAGTTGGGAGCAAGGAGAAGAGAGAATAAACTTGCAATTAAAAAAAATCATGTCCTTAGGATTGGAATGAAAAACCAAATAATAATAGAATCCATACCAAAATGGATAGTATATTATATAGGTGGTTCTGGAGAGTTCAGCAGCTGGCAAAACCACAAGAAGGAAAGCATCATCTACTAAGAAAACTGGAAAAGTAAACTGAGAAAATAGAGAAGGTGGGAAATGTATCTAAATACTCAACACCATCAACTATCCTTTGAAGCAAATAAAATGGTGTCAATTTGATAACTCCAGATGTTCTCCTTTCTGTTATACAGGGGCATCTTTTTGTATCTACAAAGAGAATTTAGAACAAAATTCCTAGTTTAAAACTTAGGGTAAATATAGAAAGTTTACAACATTACACAGGTCGTGGGCCCAGAAGCTGTCATACATTATTTATAAACTCAGTGCAAAGCATGATTGGGCACTAGTCCATTTCTATCTTCCAATTGTGGACACAAAGTTAGCAGTGAAGTATAAGAAATATTCACATGCTAAACACACATACATTGTTTTCTATGGATTCATTCTATGGATGAAAAATAAATGGTTAACTAGTCCACAGAAATGTGGTAAATGTGCTCCCTGATTTAAAAAAAAAAGTTCAAAAGCACTCTGATGTCTTTCAAAATGGGGAAATAAACTAAGTAATATGAGATCACCTAATTCGTTACCTCTGATTCCTATTTGTATGTTTTTAATTATTTTTAATTTTAACTAATGTGGCATTTTTAATTGGCTTGTAGTTTAATTCTGTTTTAAGGGGATGGGAGGGTGGGATTATGGGATGAGGGAATGGTTTTTAACTCTGTTCTGTTTTTAAACTTGTTGTACCGATTGCCACGCAGAGGGGCGGGCTATAAATAAAAATTTATTATATTATTATTATTAGTGTATGTCACCCATGTAGGAACAAAATGGAACTGGACTGATAGATAGGAATGATATATCCACAATTTGATAAATGCAGTCATCCAACAAAGTATAATAGCCATCTTGTTTTGTAATTAATTAGCAGATTTAAAAAAAAACAATCTAGGAAGCTTTACCTTGGGTTAACATGGGTTTATCATTAAAATATCTCACAGCTTCTTTTGTCACAAATTACAAAGTTATTATCATGTTCACTACTTTGTGATTCCCAGTTTAGCAAGAGAAAATGCAATGTTGATGCTAGTTAAAGTACTTCCTTAGGGATAATCAATTATTCTACTCAACACATATACATATACATGTACATATGCAGAAATATTTGCTAATCTGTGAAAATGTTTATACTCCTTACTATATTATATGTGTTAACAATAGTGAATGTACAAAACCAGAGCCAGAACAGAATAATTTATGTTCCTGGTCTATCTATTGGTAATAATACTTACACTATTTTAATGAATTTGCTGGAAAACCTATAGTTTAATTTCTGTTCTGCATTACCAGTATTATAGCATGTCAAATAAATCATTATAATGAAGTTTGATGAACAAAGATTTCGATGGTGGTGTACCATAATTATAAACATCAGCAGTATAGATTTTTTGAATCATGAAAGGAAAAGCACTTTGACGATGGCTTAGAAAAACTCCTTGATTAAAATTACTTTTGGCATTTCAGGCAATGGAACTCTTCAACTATAGCTTTGACCTTTACTCTTCAAAAATGCTTCTTTTCATTAGTAAATTGCAATATCTTTAATCATCTAATATTAAAGACACTAAGAATCAGTATACTATACAACTAAAGGTTTGATTTATGTATGTACATTTCAAGGAATCCATACTTCAATCTGTACTAAAAAGACAGTCAACTACTAAAGAAAAAAGAAAACTATACCATCCCAATAGGCGATTTCCACTTTCATATGGAAAGAATCAAAAGGCTGAAGAAATAAAATATCTGCTGGAACAGACATCATATTATCAAGACTATAAACTGTGATTTATGTTTGGGTTTCTTCTTGATAGAAGGATCATAAATTTAAAACTCAAGCTGGATCAGGTGCAGGTCTCAATATGAATCGGAAATCATCAGTCACCACTTCCACAATGTTTTCACATATTATATCAAACACAACATGGCTAGTTCACAGAGAAAAAGCTTTGCATCTATCAACATGTTATCCTGAACCATAAGCATCTTGGTACACAAATATGACAGATAACAAATCCAGATCTCATAATGAGAACAGATGTGAAAATCTGCTACTCAAAATCTAGAAACCAGTGTATTTCCCTAAGCATTCTTGAGGACGAACAGCTTTTAAATTTTATTTCCTTTGTTACTATATACACACACACATGTATGCATAATTATTATTTTCAGATGGGTGGAACAGCTTCCTCCAAAACCCAAGGCATCATGCTTTGCTATGAATTCTCTTCCTATTATAGCCATAAAGGTTTGTCAGCCATTCCTTTTTTACTATTATTGAATGTCATTTTCTTTTACACCATAAATGTTTATCATTCGTTTAAAGGGAACTAATCTCATAGTTGTCCATTGCAGAGGTGGGAAATGTTTTGATGTGTAGGATTTACTTTGTTTTTTTACTAGAACTTTAAGATCCATTGACTGGCTCCTGAGGTAAAAGATAAAGAATTAAGGAATTCTGAATCCAGGAATTTGTCCTAACTAGCAGATTGGAAAAGATCTCACAAATCTTCCACACAAAAATTCTCTGCTGTTTCTCCCAAGTTTTCTAAATGTTACAAATATTTAAAGATGAGAGGTCACTGTGTTGCAATTACACAGCTGGAAATCAGAAATTCTTAATAATTTTACTCCAAATGAAATCACCTAGAGCAGGGATAGGCAACCTTTTGGAGATCTGGGCCGGTCCCCCGAAGTCCAGGTCTCCGCTGGGCCGAGGGGGTGGCGGCGGCGCATGTGCTCACATGCATGCGCTCACCCACTGCAGCCATGCGCGCCCCACGCGCTCGCGGCCGCAGCCACCGCAGCGCATGTCGCGGCCACCATTTTGATTTTCAAAAAGGCGGCTGCGACGCGTTTGCGCATGCGCAAACAAGCCACGGCTGCCATTTTGGAGAACAAAATGGCAGCCGCAACACATTTGTGCATGTGCAGTACTCCTGAGCATGCGCAAACGCATCGCAGCCACACGGACGGCAAAACGCACAGCAGTGGTGGCGCGCGGCGGCAGGGGTCTGCCTAGGCCGGTAAGTCCGGCGACCTGGGCCGGCCCCTGACCTAGAGATTTCAGTCTAACCCATGTTGGTCTAAAATGAATGCTACATTGCAATTCTAAAGCTTTTACACTTGTTAAAATGACATCTACTTCAAAACCCTCAGTATGCAAAGAAATAATATGACAAACACTACATTCAAACATCCTGCATTTCCCCATTCCAACTGGGCTATATTTTAGAGGAAGGAACTGTATTCTTTGCCTAAGAAAAGCCTATGAAATTCATAGGGTTACCATAAGCTGACAGGTGACTTGAAGGCACATGTACACACACACACACCGTCACTTGCTGGATTCCCATCACCAGTACTTCTCTAGTTATTAATTTTACAGGGCTGCATGACAACATATAAAATTTTAACCACTGTTTGTGCAGCAAAGCAATGGTTTTCTTGTAATACAGATGTGTCACATCCATAAAACTAATTAATAGCCAGCCATCAAGAATATACAATAATATCAGAGAAATTTGTGGACAGTTCCTGTGAAAGCATTAGGAAAGGAACACAATGTCTAAATAGAATTGTCAAGTACTCTACAAAGCTTTTGTTCACTACCCTCTGATACATCACATCTATGGCAGCCAACAGACATTATTAAACTGTCCTCTATTATTCGAGGGCTTTATCAGCTGTCTCTTTAAAACAACTGAGTTCCAAAATAATGAAATAAATCACACCACTTCTCCATAAACCAATTAAAAATATGGTTGCAAGAAAATCTATGACTCCTCTGTTTATAAACTGCATCTTTGTTGCTATTACTCTATTAGATCAGGACTGAAAGTTATCAGGAAAATAAAAGGTACAAGTAAATCAGGTTCTGAACGATTAGGCTCTTATGAACATGTCACACTCAAACTTTTCCTTGGAATTTGAACTGAAGATAGTTTGAACCACAGAACCATTGCAAAGAAAGTGGCAACAATTACATAAACACACCAAATGATTCTCTAGGACGATTCTGGGAGCTGAAGTCCCCCGGCCCTTAAAGGAGAAAGGTTGCCTAGCTCATCTGTCTGCATCACTGGATAACCATGTCATCACCCCATATCTCTCTTGCTTTTCTTACAATACCCAAATCTCTAAAAAAAAAAAATAATGATGAAATGAGCTAGCGTTTATCCCTCAATAAGTTTACTTGTTTTTGGAAACACTTTACACAGCATAAAACTGGGTATGCACTACTTAACAAGGCAGATCTGTGAACAATCTATCACCACTGCATCAGCTGTTTATAATAAATGCCTTACACAAAATTATTCATTCTGCACATGGAAAGAAAAAGAACTTTTAAGACCCACTTTGCTGAACACTATATAACTTCACTGGCTATGGGCAAGAATATGGAAGTTGTTTGGTTTTATTAAAGAAAGGAAACAAGGGTTCTTATTTTCAAATAAATTCAATAAAAACTATTAAGAAATTGGCCACAAAATGCTTTGGGATTTTATGTATACAATATCCCCCTGCCAACCTGATACTAATGGAACTGCTTTTTTTCCACTTGTGTTTAAATAAATAGTTAATGGAATAATTTCCAACCAGGGTTCCTAAATGCTTAGGGGTTGCTTATCCCAGCACCTTCATATATTTCACTGGCAAAGTGTATTATCAAGCTATGAGACAGCATCATTCATATTTGTCCTATACTCAGGGGGAAAAAAGATTTAAGGGGGAGAGGGAATAGAACTACAGCAACTTTTCCCAATCCGGTACCCTCTAAATGTGGTGGACTGCAATTCTCATCATCCTCCATCAGTTTGATGTGGTGTAAATAATTCTGGACAACATATCTAGACGGTACCAGGCTGGCCTATAACATGCCTATGTTCAAGACAATGTCTGCATCCTCACTGGAGAAATAATCCAGTTCAGCACCACTTTAACTCCCAGGGCTCCATGCTATGGAATTCTGAGAATTGTAGTTTTGTGAGACATTTAGCTCTCTCTGTCAGAAAGCTCTTGTGCCACAAATGTTAAGGAAAATGCAACATGGGACTTACAGTAATAGAAATAA
>CM034706.1:193073597-193094017 GCA_020142125.1 Phrynosoma platyrhinos | reverse complement strand
TTTTGTGGATTTGATTATTCATGGATTTTATTAATATGTTCTCTCTAGCAATATCTAAGTCCTCTAGTGCAACTCTGTGGTCAACTTTAACAAAAAGTTGCACTGAAAGACCTAGAGATTCCTACAAAGAGCACTCCACTCGGCATTTGTAGCTCCTCCAACGCAATTCTGTGGTCAATGTGCCAGATGTTAGCAACTGAGTTGCACTGGAGGACCTAGAGATTCCTAGAGAGGCGTTCTCTCAGGTAAAAACATAGGGTTTTTGTTATTTGCAGTTTTTCCACATTCATGGGGTCCTGTGCCCCTAACCCCAGCGAATGTGGAGGGACAAGTGTAAAATGGTGTCCTTCATATAAAATGGCAAAATCAAGGTTTGCTTTTTAGAATTTATGTTCTTTTGGAATATTTTCAAGCTGTGGATGCTTGAATTTGTGAATAAAGAATCCATGGATACAGAGGGCCAACTGTAGTATGTTAACTCCATATTGCAAAGGAGACCAAATGTGTCCCTCCTGATATTGCTAAACACACACAGTTCCTATGATTCCTTACCACTGGCTATGAGGACTAGGATTGCTAGGAGTTGCAGTCCAACAGCATCTAGAGAGCCACATTTGTTAACTCACATTCAACTTAAACAGGAAGGGTTATTTGTTGTGTTTTGACACAACTGACCTGCAAAAGTAATGAACCAGAAGACTGTCAACTACTGGACCCTTCTCATGTTTCTCTTTCCTTTGTCTTCTATTTTGATTCTACTAGCCAAAACAAACTCTTTCTCAATTCTATCCTTAGAGCTCATGCCTCTAGCAATGAGATTTCTAACTTAGGATTTTATCACACAGGACGGAAACCATGCAGAAACTGGATTTAAAGTGAAAACAACCCACAAAACTGGGGTTTTTTTCACACAACCTTTGGGGTTAATCCAAACAGAAAGTAGAAATAACCTGCAAAAGAGAGTTGTTTTTCACATGACACTGGCATCAAGGAGAAATAATGCGTCATTAATCCGAACGCAAAGTCATCAAAACCTACTCCTTTTTACGGGAACTTCCAAAAGTAAAAAGGAGCGGGTTTTGGTGGCTTTCTATTCGGGTTAATGTTGTGTTATTTCTTCTTTACACAAACACGTCTTAAAAACAACCCGCTTTTACAGGGTTTTCGGATTTTTAAATCCTGTTTCTGCACGGGATTTAAGCAATTTGCCTCTATGTGATATAATCCTTTGTCCTGTCCAATTTGCTCTTCTGATGCCACTTGATAATTACACTTCTTTAACCATACTACTCTTTGTCAACATCCATAATCCTATTTTTCATTTCTATTTTAATCAATGATCATACATCCTTGTAACACATTGAACAAATCTACATGTGATTCGCTTCCTCCCCCATACCCCTCTTTTCAGGGATACATCAATCAGAAATCTGTAGTGTAGAAATGAAGACTTCCATATATTTGTTCACTAGTTTCCAATAACAGTTCCTATCATCACAATTGCTGAAAAATATGGTGTTGCAGTTGTGGATACTGCCACTGTAAACCTTGAAGCTCTCACATAGAGCCATACATTGGTAATGTATAAATCACACTGTAGCTTGTAAACTCCCTTGCGGTGTTGTTGTCTGTCTGTTTTTACAGACTACTTTACTGAACAGACAGTTCATAGAAATATCCTTTACTTCGCTGTCACTGGCTGCTTCTCAAAAGTTTTTTTTTAGAGGTAAGTAAGAGCCAGCATGGTTTGAGTACTGGACTAGCATATGAAAGACCAGGGTTCAAATAATCGCTGGGCCATGGAAACTGTGGGGTAATGTAAGTTTCCTAATGCTTCAGCCTTTCGTACAGACAAAAAAATATTAAAATATCAAAAATGTCAAAGCCAAGCCTGTTAGGGTCTAACTTTAAATTAGCAGAGTAGCAGAAATGTGCTCTTGTCTAACTATGCTTCCCTAAGAAGTGAGACTGAGTCCAAAAACAACAAATATGTAGCTTGTAGTTTAAAACAAAAGTTTTCTAATGGCTTTAATCTATGTTTACATAAAAGCTATATCCTAATATAGCTAGTGAACAGTTCAGGTAAAAAGAAATCTTTATTTCACCAACTTTCCAAAGAAAGTTGAGATAGGAGGAAAACCAACAGTTCAGTAGAAAATCTTGAGAGAATGTCTGTTAATCCCAAAGAGGGAGTACCTGAGTCACATGAATGAGATGAGAGTTTGCATACAGGAATTCCCTATCTATCTAAGGAGGGGGAAAGAGAAGCAAAAAATCTTCCAACAGAAACTCGCTGGGTGACCTTGAGCAAGTCACATTCTCTCATCCTCAGAGGAAGGCAAGGGCAAACTCCCTCTGAACAAATTCTGCTAGGAAAACCCCATGATAAGACTCCATAAGTCAGAAATGACTTGAAGGCACACACCAATAACAAAAAAAAAAATCATCTGCCTTCACTGGAAATACTAGAATGTAGAACATGCTGATAAAATCCATTAAAAATATTTTTTAATTCCAATGAACTTGTTTCAGATTTTTTTAAAAAAAATCAATAAAAATCCATAAAATTTCCTTCTCATTTTAAAATGTCATGGTTACCATTAAATTACATTACAAACATGCTAAACCCATACGTACAGTCTCTGCAGATGAACCTGCTGGCCACCATAATGCTGCTAGCATAAACAACAGCAGCAACAATATACATTGTGAAGCAACCATAGGGGTAAAATGGCCATGAGTGCTGCAGCAACAAATTAGGAAGCCATCTCTGTCCAAAGAGAAATCTGCCTTGCTGGGTCCTGAACTGCTCAGGAGATGGCAGGGGAGCTTTCTCTAGTGATACGATGTAAGCCGCCCCGATTGTGCTCAGAGGGGCAGGGTATTAAATAAAAATTATTATTATTATTATTATTATTATTATTATTATTATTATTACTATTATTACAGATAGTTTTATCTTAGTTTTATCTTGCGTCACTATGCCACCACTGTGCAGCACTCCAAAAAGTGCCTTATGCTATCATAAAGGAACATTAGGCCAAAATAGGTCACTGAGACAATTCTGGCCACTGAGTTACCTACCTATAATGCAAGGATATTCATTTCAATTTTCCAGTGGTTCTGTCCAAGGTAACAACCAGCTCTTGGTTCTTAACAGTTTCAGGATTTCAGTTTCTGTTTCTCTAACTAAAAATTTTATCACATGAGAAAACAAAGCCGAAACAAAGCAGAGAGCAGTGGCTTTCTCCATGTCTTACTGCATGACACCATAGCACTTAAGTCCTCTTCCCATGGGAGACAGACATTAAAATGAGTTGTTTGTCGAACCAATTTTTCTGGCTAGAAAGACTTCTTTTGACAATCATCTCCTGTGCAAAGAAAACTTAAGCACTACAATACCATGCAGTAAAGCGTGGAGAAACCACTACTATTTGATTCCATTTCAGCTTTGTTTTCTCGTACAATAATGCTTTAAATTGCACATGCAATGATCCAAGCTGGATACGATTGTAATTGTTCTGAGGGTATGTGTCTATGGAGCTGGGCCAAGGACTCAGGTGAGACCACACTGCAGAAATGAAATACAGTGGGGCCCTTGGTTTTTGCTGGCGTTTGGTTTCAGGCCTCTCTATGGATATCAAAATCCATGAATGCTTAAGTAATGCTTATGTAAAACAGCAAAAATCAAAATCATATATATAACATTGGCTCTTTGGCTTGGTAATGGAGATGAACACTGCCTTCTATGGTTGGAAGCGATTTGACAACCTTATCAATGGGGAATACCTTTACCTTTACCTTTACCTTTACCTTTACCTTTACCTTTACCTCTCTCTCTCTCTCTCTCTCTCTCTCTCTCTCTCTCTCTCTCTCTCTCTCTCTCTCTCTCTATATATATATATATATATATATATATATATTGTGGTCCCTCTACATTTGCTGGGGTTAGCAGTGAAGGACTCCCATGAATGTGGAAAAACCACAAATTAAAAAACTGGGGTGTAATTTTTGTTTTTCAGAGTGTTAACCCTTTTAAAGGTAAACTAAAATATGCAGGTATGAAAGCTAAACCTGTTAGGAGTTCATCAGGGCAGCTTTCATCAGGGCAGCAAAAACGTAGGTTAGACTATTTTTTAATATGCTTTTCTAAAGAATAAAGGCTAACTCAAAAAACAACAAACATGTAGTTTGTGGTTTAAAAAACAAACAATGGCTTTAATAAATATTTATATAACAGACTAAATCTTATCCTATTTGGTGCTAACATAGCAGGAAGAGACTGTTACTCCATCTTAGACTGAGGACCTTTACAGACCAGCCTAAAGGGCCAGTTGGGGCACATCAGCCACCCCAACCCCACTCTGATGCTGTTTTGACAATGCTGCAGCCCTGATCCTCCCGTCTGCACAGCGCACAGAGTCAGGATGCCCTCCTGGCACAGCGTGTAGACACACTGCGCCAAAAGAATGGGGAAGAGCCACAGCGCCAGCTCTTTAGGGGCGGCAAAAGGGAGGATCAGGGCTGCAGCATGGGGTTGCCGCAGCCTGGATCTGCCACTAGCAGGGGCGGCCCAGAGCCGCCCGAGATGGGCCATCTGTAGACGCCCTTAGAGGAGGCAGTTACTGACTGGAGACTATTGAAGAGTAAGAATAAGTGACAGGAGAGAGGGAATTCCCTGCCCATCCAAGGAGGGAAAGTAGAATGCAACACATATATTTTCCAACAAAAACACTATTCTTTTTACCTGAGAGATCGCCTCTCTAAGAATCTCGAATTCCTCTAGTACAACTGTATGGTCAACATCTGCCAGACGTTGATCACAGAATTGTGCTAGAGGACCTACAAATGCCTAGACAAGTGTTTTCCCTAGGAAATTCTAGGTTCTCCAGCACAACTCTGTGGTCAACCTCCAGCAGAATTGCATTGGAGGACTTAGAGATTCCTAGAGAGAGCATATTAATCAAATCCGCAAATAATCAAATCTGCAAAAGTCAATGCCACAAATGTGGAGGGCCAACTATATATATTGAATATGTGGATGACTGAATCTGTGAATAAGGGATCCATGCATATGGAGGGTTGACTATACTATTTTATATGGAAAAAGCCAGAAACATCTCAGTTTTCCTGAGATTTTTTTTAAATCTTTATTTTATTGTCAAAATGTATTTGACAATAAAATTTAGATTTTTTTCTTATCATTTAAATACAAATACTGTTTTTTTAAATAATGCATATCAAGTTAATATTAAATGTCAATCATGTTAATCTGTAATCTGAATCAACTCCTTTACCATATACATTAAATTAAAGGAGATGAAAACAAATCTATGTAGATAAAGACAAATCTGATTATTTCTCAAATATGAATATTTAGTCTCTACCTACCAAAGACAGGCATTTTCCTGTTCCCTTTATGAAAATAAATTATTCTACTCTGTCCTGTAACTATCAAACCTTGTCTTATCATCAGTCATAGGTATTTCATTCCTGCTACTTTATTTTTGTGATGGTAGGCCAAGATTGACTGAAATCAAAACAGTGTAATTAAGATTTGTCCAGTATGAATTGTGTAGTATTTCAAACATGGTCCGCAACCCTATTACCGTTTGCCTGGAATTCAAGCCCCACTGAACTCAATGGAATGTTCTTCAAAATAGACATGTACAACATTTGCATTGTTAACTTCAAACTGTCATTGATGCTAGCCATAAAATACCTTGTATTTAAATATTCTCTCTATAGGTTAAAAAACAAACCATGCCAAACACATACAAGACCAAAATTAGAGACAGATACAGAGAGAAATGCAGTGCCTAGTTATAAGAATGAAACTGTCAATACTTCACTTAACTGTAAAATAACATGTTTTAGTCATTAAAATGAGTGGGCAGGTTTTCACCATAGTTCAGGAAAGATATGAAAAGTATTCATGGGAGACCTGATTTAAATCTATCTGCTCTGATCATATATACCACAAATAAATCCACACTTTGCATTTATTTGAAATGTTTAGGTTGCAAACCTATGATCAAGAAGCACCAGTGAAATCAAAGGCTCTTTAGCACAATGGAATTGTGTTATTAATCTCACTCTTATATACTCCAAAGGGTCTTGCACATTATAAAACATAGCTACAAATCCAATAAACACTAAGTAAATCATCCAGCTAGTTCAACAGAGATAAAGAGATTGAAGCAATAAGCCAGACAGTAGCACAAAAGTAAATTCCAGCATAACTTCAACCCATGTTTCAGTATACCATAAAGCTGTGTTAAATGCTCTGAGCTTACAAATGACCATTCTAGGATTGCATTAAAAAGAAAAATCCAGTACTTATCCATTCCTATTTTTACACATGAAAAGTGTTAACATTTGCATTCCTGATAGACACAACACATTCCACAGTGCATGGATCTTCTTGACAGATTTCTGCATGGAAAAATATGTGCTTTCCTGATATAGAATGAGAAATATTCTGAAGATCATCTTGTAATGTTAAAGAGCTACATCATGTGGAGATGTGAATGAGCTAAACTACTCAGTTTGGCACAAAGATGTTGGACTGCAAAGAAAAATCAGGAAAGATACTCCCACTTTATGTGCAGAATTAGCACCTTTCATTCTGGGGCTTACAAGACAGCAAACAAGAGAAACATCTCTATGGCCTACACAACCATCCATTTTCTGACTAATGGCAACTGTAATCTGTTTTCTATTTGTGGTGCTGGCCTTATTTGGCTTGTGCAAAACACAGCCAGCTCTTTCTTTGGTAAACAAATAAAGTATAAACCAGTAGCCCAAAGAATCTTGGAAAATGTTGCTGAAATCAAAGAGCCTTGCTCTTTGAGAACTAGAGTCTTTCAAAATTTTGAAAAGTAATTCTTCAGATGTAGTATACAGATGGACAAGCTGTAGTCTAGCAATGTAGCCACCACTGTTCTACTGACCTGGTCACAACCAACAAACAAAAAGAGAGATAATTGTTCTAAAAATTAATTTGATTCCTTTGTGCTAGTTTGCCAACCTGTCTTCAAAAGTTTCATAATGAAGAACTTGTCAGGACAAATATTTTTATTGAACACACTATCTAATAACATAAACTGCAGTGGGCCCTTGGTACCTGCTGGGGTTTGGTTCCAGAACCCCCCGTGGATACCAAAATCTGTGGATGCTCAAAACGCATTAAATACAACGGCACAGTAAAATGGTGTGCCCCTTAAATAAAATGGCAAAATCAAGGTTTGCTCATTGGAATTCATGTTTTAAAAATATTTTCAAGCCATGGATGCTTGAATCCATGGATAAAAAAAATCTGTGGATACGGAGAGTTGACTGTATGTGAACATAGCACCAAAAGAACTTGAAATATTTCAATCCAATTTACATAAAACCAGCTAATTCAACATTGATGTTGTGTGCCTTCAAGTCATTTCTGACTTATGGTGACCCTAAGGTGATCCTATCATGTAGTTTTCTTTATAATAATACCACACATATAAAATGAATTAAGAAGTCAAAAAAACCTCTGACTTGTACTCCTAGGGTAAAGATACACAGTCCCACTTTTGAAATGAAGGATCTGTTCACTTTCAGTTACTTTCATTCTCTTACAGCTCACAAAGAGCTAAGGAGGTTCCCTTGTCATTCCTATGCTGTTGGGAATGATGGTCAAAAGCTATCAGCCCATGTTGTTTGGATTTGTTAAAGGAAAGAGTAGAGTAATCCACAGATACGTGTCTTTAAAACCTGACACTGTGTGGACACGGAGACATAACCAGTGATCAGCAGGAAACCCATTATTCATCTTCTTTGAGGAGAGGACATTTAAATCAAAGGAGCTCAATAATTAGATGAGAAAGAAGAGCTATAGTAATATTAATGGGAGCAGTTATACTTAGCACTTGAAACCTTGAAAGTGGACTCTGGAGTCTGTATCTGGACACTCTGGTGTGAGGGTTAAGAGTGGTTGACTAGGATTTGGGAGACCAAAGTTTAGAACCAAATAAGCCTATGAAACACATGAGTGACCTTGAGCCAACTGATCTTTCTCAGTCTGACCTACCTCACGGGGCACCAGTAAAGTCCTGGGGGTGAGAGTGGAGACAACCCACAGTGGGCAAAGTGAGGGAACCATACCCCTGTTCGGACCTCACACTGCCTGTGTCACAGGGCTCTTGTCAACCTGAGTTGTGAAGGAACAGAGCCATATATGCTGCCTTGAGGTCACAGGAGAAGAAACAAATATTTTTTTAAAAAAAATCTAGTCAATTTAGACAAGAATTTTGACTATGTTTAAATTGAGACAGATAACAAGCCCCAGCAATTCAAAATCTCAGCCATAATCAGCTCTAACCCCACCTCCTGCTAAAGGCAACTAAGAGGGGTTGCAGACTGTCAGAAATAATGCAAATTGAGTCGAATTTTAGAGTTAGGGTTAGTGCTAGGGAATCATGGGAATTGTTTGTTGTTGTTTTTTCTGAGACATTGAGCCTTCTCTGTCAGAGAGCTCTGGTGCCACAATAAAATACAGTTCCCATGATTCCCTAGCACTAACTCTAACCCTAAAAGTGGACTCAATTTGCACTATTTCTGGCAGTCTGCAACCCCCCTAACTCAGACTAAGAAACTGCTAGAAGCTGGGTGTGCAAGGCCATGTGTCTTTTTGGAAAATAAAACTGTGTAGTCAGGGGCAGGGGGAACTGAGATAGTAAAGAAACCAAATTAAGCCAGCAAATGACAGTATATCTGAATACCTGAAGACCTAAGTACTAGAAACACATAAAAATGAAAGCCAACATGGTTTAGTGGTATGAGTGTTGGATTGGGACTACATTTGAATTCTCACAGTGATAGGAAAAACTCTTCTGAACAAATCCTGCCAAGAAAACCCAATGACAGGTTTGCCATAAGCTGGTAATGACTTGAAGGTACACAACCACAACACATATACAGTATATTTCACCTAAATTATGAGTACAATCCTAAATGGTTTAAAAAGCATGAAGCAGTGGATCTAATGGCTCACTCCCAACCCTGCTAGCTGATGTTGGAGAGAGCAGAAGAACCAGCTGATTTAAGGCTGTCTCCTCCCTGCCCTGGGAATGCCCTATTTTACATTTTTCAACTTTCAACTTTTGGTGTTTTTTGCCCATGAGTGCAACGGGCCCCCTGTACCAGCAACGTACCTTTTCACTTGCAGACAGGTACTTCCACCAGATCGTAACTTCATCTAGCTATCAAGGGGTTATGACTGCTCTGAAAAACAATAGTTTTTGCTTTTAAAAATTATTTTGTTTCTCAGATAAATCAAAAGCTACTGTTTTGCAGTTCTAAACATAGCATGAGAAAATTACTGTGAAGCCATTACCAAAATAAAAAAAGAAAAAGTTCTTCATAGAAGAATTAGGCCCCTACCCCAGCTTCATATCTTAAGAATTGCTCTTGAGGGTACTGGTGTTTGCTGTTAAGATATTAATTTGCAACACAAAACCAGAAGCCAAGTACACGTCATTAGGAATGACAGTAAATAAAGTCCTGATGTGATTGGTGCAGTGTAAATAACACCTCTTGGGAAATAAATATAATTCCAGGGACTGCGTGAATTGTTTCTGTATCCTGGCTTGCAGTCCACTAATAAGAATATATAAAATAGAATGACAGTCTGAATGGGGAGAAGGATGCAATGAATTGATAACAGTGTTCGGTTATTTCACTCATTTAAAAAATGAAGAGAATATGCTGCACTTTTTTTTTTTACCTTCTGCATTTCTCCTAGCCCGGCAGAATGCCAATCCCATAATAATGGTTTTCAAGAAATGCCCCTGACAAACAAAGATTCTCCTTTTGCCAGATCTCAGTATTTACAAGCAAGTCCAAATCTGTGAGAAAATTCAATTGAACGCAGATGGCAGGAAATTCCTTCAAAATGACAGTGGCCAAATGCAAACCACAAGACATGAAAATAACCCAGCATACTAGACATGAAGAACATAGCTTATAGATTTTTTCCTCATGCAATTCCTAATCTGTGATTGATTACTGGGGAGATGGGCTGCAGATTTATTGGACTTCTGTAGAACAAGTATTCCATTTGCAACAATTAAACCATACGTGGTTGAGAAATGGATCAGAAAAGCAGGGAAGAAGTTTTGGCACTAAAGAATGCATATCTAGGTAGACAGTAAATTCACTGCTGTGGAAGAATGTACTGTACAGGCATGTATACTTTTACTTCTGCTGCAATGCATGAAAACTGGGGTGCCGTTAAGTCTTCATGGATTGGATTTTTTTAAAATGTCTAGTAATTAAATTGTGTAAACTACTAGGAGAAGGCACATGCATCTCCTGCTTCAATTTTTTAATAAACCGAGCAAGATTTATTGTGGGCCAGAGCAGATGGGCAGGAAAAAGCGACTCAAACTCGAGTTTTCTAAAAGTGGCTTGAAACCCCACTGTCCACACAGCCAGCTCCCAAGGCAGGCCGAATATCCATGGGCTGTCTACACTATGTGGTGTCAAGTTGTGATGTGCAGGGTTTTGGGGGGGGTCACCTCCCCACCATGCATGTGCACCATCGCACAAACACACCACCTGCAACCTCTAATCACTTCCCTTTTCCTGCCCAGATGCCATTCCTTTGGCCAGTTGCCTGTATGATCAGTCACATAGTTGCACATGTGATGCACTGCCTGTACGGTGCCTGGGTGCATCTATGTGCCCAGTGATACATTGGCAAAGCACAACATGGAAATTCCCCACCTTCAGCATGGTGAATCAACAAGTGCTCATCTCGCCACTTGGTGAAACCAAATGGAAGGAAAGAAGGAACCTCTCCACACACCTTTTTCATGGATGGGAAGAGAAAGAAAGCTATATGCTAGTGTTGCTTCCTCAATACTGGGCGGTGATAGCAGATTATAGAAGTGTGGTACTCATGGTTACTGGGCCAAAATGGCTAACTCTCTGAGCTTCTTCTCTTTGCTGTTGTTCTAGTTCTGGCTGCTGTAGGGAAGCAAACTGCCAATGTCCCCAACCGCTTCCTAGTTTGGTGTAACAAAGCAGTAGCAGACTTACTTACTTCCTCCATCCCTGCTTCCCTCATGCAGACAGTGAACCCATGTTTTCTGTCCTTCTGCAGAGAATGAAGTTACTAAGTGTTTGATGCAACTGCAAGAAGTTAAAGTGCATGTACATGCACAAGCACATGCACTTTTAAACTTCCAAATCGTCTACAACAGATGATTCCTGGAGCATCTTTACACTATACAATCAGAGTGCTATGATTCCACTTTAACTTCCATGGCTGCTTCCTATCGAATCCTGAGATTTGGAAGCAGGGGAAGAAGCACTTAGAAATCTCAGCCAGTAGTGCCTCACTAAACCCCACAATTCTACAGGATGTTTCCATGGGCTGTTAAAGCTCAATAATTGTGTAGTATAAAAAGGGTCCAAGATATCCATTGGCCATCCTGAGAGTCTCATGCCACTGGCTGATGTCCAGCTTTAACAATGCAAACCCTGCATATTATGCCATTTTTTGTCACTGGAATAATAAAGTTTCTTTTATAATGCTAGACTACTGATAAATTCATACCACCAGGTGTATTCTGTTAACACTGCATGACAAATACAGGACAGGTAAGTAATGATTTAAAAATCCCTTATTCATAATTCTCCCTGGATCTTTCTTTATTTTTTGATCCCACTCATGTCTACTTTGACTCTTCAACTCTCAAATTAATGGGGGGAAAACAGCTGCTGTCCCCATCCCCATAAAATCAAACGTATGTCAGCACTTAATATAAGTGAGTATTAAATACATTATTTAAGAAACAATATCTGAAAAATTAGGTATATTTATCCTCACCACACAAGATAAATGCCTATGTAAATCAGCACTACAATGGAGTCAGATGAAAGTCAACAACAGGAGAAAATAAAATAGCAACTCAAATACAGCTGTAATTGTGGATTGTCATATTATGAATAAATCTCATATTCAGATATCCTCTTTCCTTTCATACAAGTCAGTTTTCTTTCTCGTTCACATTTTAGCAGCAAACCACAATTTGTTCTTAGTTTGGCAGTTTAGATGTTATGGCAATATTATTTGCTGCTAAATCATCAAGAGTTAAAATCAGAGTAGATAATGAGCAGATGTAGCTGAACCAAGTTTACCATATATGAAGTAGGAAATGATAGATATCCAAGCTGGGTTTAGAAAAGGAAGAGGCACTAGCATTCATATTGCAAACAAATATTGAATAATGGAGTTTACCAAAGAATTTCAGAAGATAATCAGTCTGTGCTTCATATATTATAGCAAAGCCCTTAGCTTTGTTGATAATAAAAAAAACTTTGGAAGAAATGAGTGTGCCACAACATTTGATTCTTTTCACGTGTAACCTATACTCAGAATAAGAGAGCACTATCAGGACAGAATATGGAGAAGCGGAATGGCTTCCAATTGGCAAGGGGGTCAGGCAAGGCTGCATTTTATTACTTTTTAATTTGTATGTTGAATGTATCATAAGTGAAACTGGATTAGATGCTGAGGAGGAGGTGTAAAAATTGGAGAAAGAAACATTAACAATTCAAGATATGCAGGTGACATCATTCTACTGGCAGAAAATAGCAAAGACTTGGAGCAACTATTGAGGAAAGTCAAGGAAGAAAGTGAAAAAGCACAGTTACAGTTGGACAGTAAGAAAAAAATGATCACAGATGATTTATATCATTTTAAAGTGGGAAAGGAAGACATCAACATAGTGAAAGATTTTCTATACCTTATTTCAGTCATTAATCAAACTAGAGTCAAGAAATCAGAAGATAACTAGGATCTGGAAAAGCAGCTATGAAGATACTAGAAAAGATCCTCAAATGTAAAGATAATTGGATGCTATAGTAATAATTGTGCATGTCATCCTATTTCTATGTATGGTTGTGAAAGCTGTCAGGAAGAGAATCAACTGATTTGAAATGTGATGCTGTAGGAGAGTTCTACAGATACCATGGATTGCCAAAAACAGAAATAAATGGGTCAAGGAGCAAATCAAGCCTCAACTCTCTTGAGTAGCAAAGATGACTAAACGGAGACTGTTGTACATTCACCCCTCAGTATCAGTAGGGGATCTGTTCCAGAACCCCTGCCCCACCATGGATACCAAAATCTGCAGATGCTCAAGTCCACATTGTCCCCAATGGTGGCGGGTGTACACAGCTGCACCACCATTGGGAACAACAGAACTTAATGGCTGTATGACCACATGCGCACACCACCATGGGACAATGGGGGCTGTTCCTAATGGCGGCACAACTATGTGCACGTGTCACCACTGGGTATTACATGGGCTTGCCATCTGCAGTTGCTTGAATCTGTGGATGGCAAATCCATGGATACCGACAGCCAACTGTACCTTGAACATATCACAAGAAGGAATGAATAGTTTAAAAAGTCACTAATGCTTGATAAGACAGTCAGACAAGAGATAAACTGCATTACGGTAGTTAGACTCAATCAATGAAGTCATAGCCCTGAGTCTACAGGATCTGAGCAGAGCTGTTGATTACAGGGTATCTTGGAGGTCTCTAGTTCATAGGGTCACCATAAATCAAAGCTGACTTGGTAGAAATTAACAACATCAACAAATCTGAACCAATGGGGCAAAGAATTTGCTGTCCAAGGTGCTGAACCCATTTTGGGGTAAGAGTTTGTACCTGGATAGCTCCCTTGAAATCTGGACTACAACCTTAAGCAGATTCATTGACATGGAGGCTACCTGCTAACACAAATGTGAACAATAGGCTTATTAATTTAGTGTCAAATTATGGTAATTACATCTAAGCTGCTCCTCGGCTTGTTCCTTGTTCATGCCAAGATTACAAAAAATAACACATGCTTAGGTTTTCATGCAACAAATGGCTATTGAGAATGTAACTATTAAATAGTTACTGAGGTGACCAAGAACCTTAAATGTATACAGTAGACAGACAGGATGGCCAGAGAAAACAAGAAAATGAATTCTGATTACAGTCCTCTCATATTTTATTCTTCCCCCAACCCAAAATGAGAAGAGACTGTGTCACACTATATTATACATATACCAGGAGATGACTAGAAGCTATGAATCATAAAATAAGTAATGAATAATCCTTATTGCTTTTGATTTTGTCTTCACACCCATTAAACCTTTCATTTATGTCTCCTGAATTTTCTTTGGCCTTCTAGCCATACTGTGTAAAGCATGTTCTTCTCTTTTTACCAGTGTGGGAGAGGGAATGTAATAAGATATACACACACATTTCATACACACAGAGAACCATTTTAGGAGAGTATTTCATGCATTTAACAAAGTGGGCTCTAGCACATGAAAGCTTATGCCACAATAAATATTAGTGCAAGGATTATTTTCACATTACACCATAGAGAAACAATTATGAAGGATACGAGCAGCAGGCTACTTTATCCACTTGATAATACATCAACTGTAGACAGCTGCTGAATGAGTGTAATGATTTGAATTCCCCCTAGTGGCTCTAAGATGGAAATGTAAATTATCATTTTCTGTTTGTTTGTACTACAATTTTGTTAAAGGTAAAGAATTACAGCCTCTTAAAATCAATACAAACTTCATCACTAAGAATGTACTCTTGAACAATTAAACAGAAGGCAATAGATTAACTGGTGTTAATCTGGTGTTTTTTCATCTTCTCCAAAATTTAAGTACTAAATGACTGAGGGAGGAGGGAATCTCATGGCACAAATTCTTGGTTATTGGTTCTGATCCTCGTTCAAACTCCCAAAGCCATTCCTTTACATCATTTTAAAAAACAATAACAGGTAAGGAGTGAATGGCTGAGTCTGAATCTGGCTCTGATAAGAACACAAGTTATAATTCACTAATAGAGACATGCACAAAATCACATTTTGGCTTAAAAATCTATCTCAACACTCACAATAAAATGCATGACTGTATGTGTTTTAAATATATGTATGTTTTAATTATTTTGTGGGTTTTATTTTTATACCTGATTACCTGAAACAATACATAAATCCAAGAGGATAAACATATATGTACAGTAAGTATAAGAAGAATGTAGGGCATGGATATTCTACCATTAAAGATGTCCTATAGTGCTGCAAAGCCTCCACCGTTTCTCTTAATGCATATTGCTTTGTTTTTTGCCGGAGAGGGCATGTCCGAGAAGACTCACAATCAATCCCAGTGCTAAAACTTCCATGCTTGCATTCACTACAACAAGGAAGCCCCAGGCTGGTAAACATGATATGTAGTGGGAGCAGAGAGGTTGAGAGGAAGAAACAAAGATATAGATGACCCCCTGCTCTGCAATGTCATAATATGAACACTTGGAAAATAGTCTTGGCACCAACAAACTATAAGGTAACAATTATTGGGAAGATTAGATATGGTTGAGAACTCCACTGGTGACATACTAGACACTGTGATATGCATAGAAACACATGAAACATTTAGTTTCCTCTAGCTCTTACTTATTAGACCAAATGGATGAGGCAGGAAACATAAGCAAGAGGCTTAATATTCACAAATACGGAATCCCAAAATTGGTGGAAACTTCTCATTTCACAAATTAAAGATTTCTGCCCTGATCTAGCAACAGTACCAGATGATTTAGAAAGAATCCAGAAAGCAGTTTAATTGCTTCCAAAGCCAGGCCAACTAGTAAGAAACATTATAATGTATTTTACTATGCACTTACTTGAAATTAATTACATTGTTATTATTATTGTTGTTATTATTTATATTGTTTACATGATCAATACTCTTGCTGGAAGTGAGGAAATGGATATTGCTCAATTTGAATATGCATACAAAAAAGGAAACTAAACCCTTATTTTTCTTTAACATTTACATGAGTTTGATTGGGTGGTGTGAGGGGTGTCATGTGCTAGACACAATTATGCTATGTGTTGTGCTGGTACAAAAGGGAGGCTGGTCATTGTGGTATAGATATAAAAATGATGGCAATTTACAGCAGAGTATAGGGGTAATAAATCATTCATATTACAGTCATAAATCAATCATAAGTTGGTCATAAATCAATCACATGCTTACCCAAAATAATCGTATTGTGGTCATAAATCAATCATAACATCATCATAAATCAATCAAGTTGTTATCACAAATCAATCACCGTCGAGATATCACAAACAGTTATGAAAG
This sequence comes from Phrynosoma platyrhinos, assembly GCA_020142125.1. Lineage (NCBI taxonomy): Eukaryota > Metazoa > Chordata > Lepidosauria > Squamata > Phrynosomatidae > Phrynosoma > Phrynosoma platyrhinos. The sequence continues at coordinate 193,077,809 of CM034706.1, read as the reverse complement.
TTTGGATAAACATTCAGGAGAAACACAGTGTTCAAAACATACAGCAGGTGCGCCCTTGCCCTCTTCTCAATAAACATCCACCTTATAGGGAATACATTGGCCCTGACTGTAGGTTAAATTGGCCCTGATTTCAATCCACGACCACCCCCATGTTGTTTCCTTTCCCTCAAGTTGCCCACACTCATGTTCATGTCTTGTGCCTGATGGCCCACCCTATCCTATAATAATCAGTTGTGACAGTGCAGGGAGCAGTATCAATGTTACCCAACAAATACAAATGCTATATAAGAAGCAACTATAAAAAATCATGGTTAATGCCTTTAACTCAGTCTATATTAGGATGGACTGCAGTAATTAAAACTTTAATTTTACCTAAATTTATTTTCTTATTCCAGATCATCCCTTTGTACCCTATTCGAGATAGTTTAAGGAAATGGAAAAAGATGTTAGAGAGCTTTATGTCAAAAACCTAAATTCCATAACCAGACACATGATACATTTCTGCGGTGATCTAGAGGCCTTCCTCCACCACCTACGCCTCAAAGAATACTTCAAGGACTATGACACCAGTCAGGAGAACGACACACAAGGATCACACCTGTCTCCTCAACACAACTGTGGAAATTACAGCAATATATCTCAGATTCATAAAAAGAAGAACTCCACATGGACTCCTCCTGATGGCTGGTGCACAGAATTAGATTCTTACACAGAAAGTTTCCACCACTATGTCCAGACAGAAACAATCAATAAGAAAAGCAATTTACAGCAGAATCTCAGTTGCAAGGAAGAAAATGCCATACAAAGTCTTAAGAACAACCATAACATTGTCATCAAAGAGGCTGACAAAGGAGGAGCGTTAGTCATGGACATATCTGACTTCATACAAGAGGCTGAGAGGCAACTGTCCAACACCACATTTTAGAGAATCGTATCTAACAACCCAACAGAGGAGTAACGGGAGGAATTCCACAGCCTGCTCAGGGAATTTCCCATGGAGGTGCAAAACCAAATCCTTATTTACCCACCCCAGGAGTCCTGACCAGGCACATTCTACTTATTACCCAAAATACATAAGCAGGGCAAATCTGGACAACCTATCGTTTCTAGCATTGGAATATTTACAGTGGGTGCCTCAAAATAAATGGACAATATCCTTATGTAATCAGGATATGTAATCAATAATATGTAATATGTAATCAGACAACATCCTTCCATCTGATGTCATCTGGGGGAGAGACAACATGCCCAGCATCATCAGGCCTAGACTAAGAAGAGGAGCCCTCCCTCCAGTCCATCTGATGTCATCTGGGGGAGAGACAACAGGCCCAGCACCATCGGGCCTAGACTAAGAAGAGGAGCCCTCCCTCCAGTCCATCTGATGTCGTCGAGACAACAGACCCAGTACCATCGGGCCTAGACTAAGAAGAGGAGTTCTCCCTCCAGTCCATCTGATGTCATCTGTGGGAGAGACAATAGGCCCAGGACCATTGGGCCTAGACTAAGAAGAAGAGCCCTCCCTCCATTCCATCTGATGTCATCTGGGGGAGAGACAACAGACCCAGCACCATCGGGCCTAGACTAAGAAGAGGAGCCCTCCCTCCAGTCCATCTGATGTCATCTGGAGGAGAGACAACAGGCCCAGCACCATCGGGCCTAGACTAAGAACAGCCCTTACCTTTTAAGGGGCAGGTGGGTTTCGGGATTTTAAGGTTCTGTTTATATTTATTAAGATATCTTTATGTAAATTTTAATGTTGTAAGCCGCCTCGATTGCTCTGCAGAGGGGCGGGATATAAATTATTATTATTATTATTATTAAACCATATGCCATCCCCAGCTATGTGAAGGACACCACAGACTTCCTATAGAAGATACAATCCATCCATAGCCTTCCAGGAAACACTATCTTACCCACTAACCTTTTTGAGCCAGGGGCCAGGTTGCTGTCCCTCAGACAATTGGGGGGCCGAAGCACAATAAATAAATAAATAATTTTAAAAAAATAAAAAAATATATGCATGCACACTCTCTCAACCTCAGAAAAGCCATGGTAAAACCCCTGTGGAGATTTTGCCAAGAAAACAACAATAATCAATATCATCATGGTGGGCGGTGGTGGTGGCAGTGGCAGGACCGGCCTGGGGCCGGTCCATAGGCCTTGGAGGGCCGCATCCAGCCCCCGGGCCTTAGGTTGCCTACCCCTGCTGTACACTAACATCCCACACAAAGATGGACTACAAGCCATCAGGAACATCATTCCATATGGGAATCTATCAGGCCTCGCCACTAAGGTCTGCCAGTTTGTTCCCATACACAATTACTTCACCTTTGATAACAACATACACCTTATGTTAATGGCACCGCCATGGGCACACACATGGCACCCACAATATGCCAATATCTTCATTGCTGACCTAGAACAACGCTTCCTTAACTCCTGCACCAAGAAACCACTCCTCTACCTAAGGTATATTGACAATATCGTCATAATTTGGATTCATGGAAATGATTCACTAAGGACATTCCACCAGAGTTTCAACAACTTCCATCCCATCATCAACCTCAGCATGGAACTATCTATTGAACAGGTTCACTTTTTGGACACCATAGTACAACTACAAAATGGACAAATAAGCACCACACTATATAGCAAACCCACAGATTGTTACACGTACTTACTTGCCTCCAGTTTCCACCCTGAACACATCACTAGATCCATAGTCTACAGCCAAGCCCTCTGATACAATCGCATCTGCTCAGACCCACAAGATAGGGATGACAAACTCAAGGAATTACAACACAAGCATTCCTCAAACTACAGTACCCACCACATGAAGTGAAAAAACAAATAAACAAGGCAAGGCGTGTACCCAGGACTGATCTATTACAGAACAAATTGAAGAGGGAAAACGACAGAACCTCATTAGTGGTCACATACAGCTCCCAACTGAAACCACTCAGGCACATCATCAATGAACTACAACCCGTTCTGGGCTATAATGCCACTCTTTCAAGGGCTCTCAGTGGCAAACCCTTACTCGCCTACAGACAGCCTCCAAATCTCAAACAGGTACTCACCTACAGGATGAGCGACACAGGTACTAAGACTTGCCACAAACCAAGATGCCAACTCTGCCCACACATTTATCCAGGAAATGTCATCACAAGACCTAATGGCATCACCCACAATATTAGGGGGGGGGCTTCACATGCTCATTCTCCAATGTGATTTATGCCATACTATGTCAGCAATGCCCTTCATCACTCTACATTGGGCAAACAGGCCAGTCCCTGCGCCAGACATAAATCAGACATTAGGAACGAGAATACACAAAAACCAGTAACAGAATATTTCAATCTTCCTGGGCACTTCATTTCAGACCTCAGAACAGTGATTCTTGAACAAAAGAACTACAAAGGTAGATTGGAAAGAGAAACAGCATAATTGGAATTCATCCACAAACTACAGTCCCTCAGCAATGGATTGAATAAAGACAATGGTTTCCTGACCCACTACACACTTCAACACAAGCTAACCCCATACTCATGGGGATGCCCTAGATTCATCTATGCTCCTCACCACAGGCTAGTCCCATTGCAAAACTGGATCTGCCACTTCACATCCATGCACAAAGACCAGTTTCCCATGCTTTTATGCACTAAAGATCATCATGAAAATTGGACCTGCAACTTTATTTCCATACAAAAAGGATTTTGAATTTGAACTGACATTCTCACACACCAAGGACATATATATGTCTGTATCTTGCTTCCACCAAATGCATCTGAGGAAGTAGACTGAGGTCTATGAAAGCTCATGCTGCCAATTCTTTCTGTTAGTCTCAAATTTAGAAAAGTTTGTGTGTTTTTTGCTTGTTCTATTATTGTTATGAGTTCATTACTTTCGGGCTCTTGTATATCTTTTCATAAATTTTTGTATAGTATTGTTGAAATTTGGCTTTAATTTTGTCTTGTGTTGTTAAAGTTTCACTTTCTTCTTGAATCTTTTCTATTATATTTTTTCTCTTGTTTTTTAATTTTAATGCCAAATATTTCCCTATCTTATTGGCATGTTCAAAATTTCTTTGTTTTACCATCTTTAAGTTTTTCTCTGTTTGTCTTGTTAGTTCTTTTCTTAATTGGCATTGGAGTAGTTTCAATCGATTTTTTAAGTTCTTTGCCTTAGGATTTTGTTTCAGTTCAATTTCTA
>CM034706.1:193058348-193073497 GCA_020142125.1 Phrynosoma platyrhinos | reverse complement strand
AGATGCTTGTCCGTACAGTTTTGTCCAAATATCCTCCAAGTCGAAATGGTCACAGAGGTTAAAAAAGGATTTAGGTAATTTCCCCTGATTTTTCTTTCTTTTTCTTTATTCTCCGTATTGATGTTCTATCTCTATCTCTTTTATTCAATATATTATTGAGTATTAAAAGTCTGAAGACCCATCAGAAATTCAGTCCACATCCTGAAGAGGAACTTATTGAATTTAGACATGCTTTCTGAAGTGACTCTTGACTTTAACTTGATAATTGTTACTATATTAATTCATCTTAATGAATTAAGAATAATGGAAATAATGGAACATTAAGTATTGCCATCTGCAACAATGAAATTGAAGATCTACTTTTAATCTTTCTTTTTGTACCAGTTATACGGTTATTGATGCCTGTATGAATTACCAAATTTAATATTACCAATTATATCTGCTGCTATGTTATTAAATATTTTTTAATAGCAAGTATTTTAAAAAGTGACATAAAAACACACTGACTATATTATCTACTGAGTACTGCTGTACAAAACTAGTAAGATTAATACAACGTAACAACAAAATAAACATGGTTAAATATACAGGTACTGTATTCATCAAAGTTAATAAAGAAAATGCCCAGTTTCTTAATGGAGGGACAATTAAATCCTCTGTTGATTATGTTCAGTGTACAGTATCTTGGAAGAAAGAACTTTACAAACCTAGCATTTCCCTTGTTCTGAGATGTCAGCTGTATTGTACAGCACCTCAATTTAAAGTATCATCTTCCCACTCCCTTATCTGTTATCTTGTTCTTTAGTCTTAAATAGAGTCCTACAGCATATCACCCACAGGCATCTCATTTTCCTCTGTAAAACATTTTCCAAGGCATTTGAGGGCTTCAGCATTGAATGTGATGTGCCACACACTTTGGCTCCCTCATAAATTATAAACCACTACAAAGGATTAAAATACTCTGCCTTTTCCTTAATGTTTGCTCTCAGTAAATTAATTCAATACAATATGCTGCATTTGACGTACTGATCTGGAGCTACAGTACATGCTAATAACTGAAGCTCAAGAAGACATCATACTATGATTCATGTGGCCTAATAATTCCCAGCATGGTGTTGGAAACCTACTGAGTGATCCTGGGCAAGTCACACACTCTCATGGTACACACATAGTCCCAACCGCCCTCTGAACAAATCTTGCCAAGAAAATCCTGTGATAGGTTCACCCTAGGATCACCATAAATCAGAAATGACTTGAAGGACCACAACAAGAAGAACAGTAATTGCCTTTAAAAAAAAAAAAGTAACGGGGGGTTGCAAACTGCCAGAAATAGTGCAAATTCAGTTCACTTTTAGGGTTAGGGTTAATGCTAGGGAATCATTGGAATTGTGTTTTGTTTTGTTTTGTTTTGTTTGAGACATTGAGCCTTCTCTGTCAGAGAGCTCTGGTGCCACAATAAAATACAGTTCCCATGATTCCCTAACTCTGCACTATTTCTGGCAGTCTGCAACCCCCCTACCTTCTTCTTAGGAAAACAGATTAGAGAGGCCAACCCACCTCTAAACACATAGGACCAAGCTAGGGAAGATTATCCATCTCCAGACACATGGAAGTGAACTAATTATTGAATATCCATAAGAATTTAATTCACTGACCTTGCATGGTGCTCTGTAAATAACTACAGGCATTCCTAATTATCACTGAGGGAAGAAAGAGAGCTCAATACGTAGGGCACGTGCAATGACTGAAGTGGCAATGCACAAATCACTAGAGCAGGGGTAGGCAACCAAAGGCCCGGAGGCCGGATGTGGCCCCTCGAGGCCTTTGAGCTGGCCCCAGGCCAGTCCTGCCGCCGCTGCCCCCCACCGCCGCCACCGCCTGCCATGATGATATTATTATTGTTATTACTTGTGCTTGGGGTTTTCTTGGCAAAATCTCCACAGGGACTTTGCCATGGCTTTAGTGGGGCTGAGACAGTGTGCATGCATATTTTTTAATTTTTTAATTTTTTTTTTTTTTACAAAATTATTTATTTTTGGTGCTTTGGCCCCCCAATTGTCTGAGGGACAGCAACCCAGCCCCCGGCTCAAAAAGGTTGCCTACCCCTGCACTAGAGAGTCCCTGAGGGCCTGCAAAATATTTCACACATATTCATCACTAAGAAACTAAGAACACAACCATATGTCTACTCAGAGTTTTAAAAAGATCTTACTCTTGGTCCCAAGCATGTGAGATAGGGGGAATTGCAAACTTTGAGTAATAACATTATAGGAATATCAGAACTACTTATTGGATCAACAGTAATGTGGATCTTTATAGAAGATTTATGTATTTTGGCTGTGACATAGCTTCACTATCATGAAGCAGTCCTGCTACATTTGAATTATGTTGTATCCCTGTGGAACACCTCTTCATTTGGTCCCAAGAAAAGCAGTAAGCCATGCCATGATGATGCAGGATCTTGTTTTGTTGTTTAGCCAACACTGCTAAGCATTTTGTGTCCTTATCAGTAGGCACAAATAAGCAACAGCCAAAGAAGGAGGAGGTTAGTTTTATGGTGCGGTGGCAGTCACTTTTGTCTACACTAATCTATATTTGGAACCAATGCCATGCCATCACAGTATTTGATCATAACAAAGTCCTAGACCATACAGACAAATGTGCAATATTATGTCTCCAGAGAGGTTTATATTGATCTTAGAAAGTATGAACCACTGAAACTGGTTGACTGAAATATAAAATTGGGTCATCTTCTCTCCTTGGAAATCACATATCTACAATGGCTGGGAAACATAACATTCAGTACTATAAAGACAATTTATTTGCATATGCATATTTAAAACAATGCTTTTCAAAAATAATGTTTATTGTTCATTATTTATAATGTTTATTAGGCCACACTATGGCAATTCTTTGCTTTATAGAATAACAGAATAAGTGAGTTCTCAACCCCAAAGATCCTACAACAGGCTGAATTTCCTTTATCTGAAATGCTTGGGACCAGAAATTTTGGGTTTTGGATTTTTTCAGATTTCAGAGTACCTGTATTGGCATACACATACATAATGAGATGGGAACCAAGTCTAAATTCATTCATGTTTCATATATACCTTATACACATAGCCTGAAGGTAATTTTATACAATATTTCTAATTATTTTGTGCAAGAACCAAAATGTGTGTGCATTAAACCATCAGAAAGCAAAGGTATCACTGTCTGAGCCACTCATGAAAAAAGATTTGGTTTTTGGAGTATTTTGGAATTCCAGATAAGGGAGAGTCAACCTGTATACTCTACAAGAACTTTTCTGGGCCTCTTAATATTTAAACATTGCAGGACGATATGGGAGATGGTAAACTAAGAGAAAATGTTGAGAAAAATGGGCTTACAGGCCAGAGTGGTGCCAACACTGGCTTCATTTCAGTACCAAGTTGAAGTGACACATTATAGCCATTGGGTTATAATAATTTTATCTAATTTTATCCAATTTGTGCAGATACACAGCTCTAATTTGTTGTTGTTGTTATATTTATTGATTTCCTGTCCTTTTCTCAAATTGAGACTCAAAGTGGCTTACAACAATTTAAAAACGTTGTTAAAAATCCACAAAATACTAAAATTTAAAAACGATTAATCATAAGTAAAGAACAAACAGGTTAAAACACAAATTACACACAAACTAGCAGAGTGATTAGTAATATAGAGCACATTGTATAAGATAGGTCATATATTATTACAGTCGATCCTCTGTTCTTGCGGGGGATCCGTTCTGGACCCCCCCACACACACGAGAACAGAAAACTGCATATATTTAAGCCCCATTTGCCACCTGCAGATAGGCGAGGGATGTAGATCTCAAGTCCGTAAGAATGGAAAGGCAATGTACTCATCAAATGCCTATTGAGATAGAGAAATCTTTGCTTGTCTACAAAAAGAAAGTAGGGAGGGTGCCAGTCAAACATTCTCTGGGAAGGGAGTCCCAGAGCCTGGGGCAGCTGCTGAGAAGGCCCTCTCCTGTGTCCTCACCAGATGCACCTATGAAGGTGATGGGACAGAGAAAAGGGCTTTCAAGCAGATCTCAGAACATGGACTGGTTCGTAAGGGTGAATACAGTCCTTCCAGTTCAAATTTGTTTTAAATCTGTTGCATAGTTTAACATGTTTTAGACTCTACATTATCTTTCAATGGTTTTTAATCATTACTGGTGTTATTGTAAGCTATCCTGAGATCCTTAGTTATAGGATGGAACATTAATATTGTAATAAATAAATAAAAAGAATAAGGGATAAATATGTGCAAGTACTGTACCTAAATACCGTACTTGGGATTAATTTTAATTAGTGATGAGGGCTAAAGGGTTAATACTAGGGCCAATGGAGGAGGCTGCTCTGAGGCAAGATAGGATGAAAGAAAGGGAGAGATGGTATCACTGTGAGGTTCCAAAAAGGACTATAAGGAATGGATGTAATAACAGAAAACGCATGAAGAATAACAGATGGCAGTAGAGATGGCAGCAGAAAAGGTCACAGACAGAGTAGGATTTAACTGACCTTTAAGATTTTAACAGTTAAGACAAAAAACAAAAACAAACCCTGTTAGATACTAAATCTCTATGCAAGTATTTGAGGAGGACCATCATATGTCCTGAGTTATTTTTCTTTCCCATTAAGCATTTTGCTCATCCTATCTCCAAGTTAAACAAAATCAAATGAATTAAAAGACCTTTTCAAGCAAGACAAAAGGAGAGGAAATACCACAGTTCTTCATTTATAAGTATTCTTGAGGCTCTTTTTCTGGCACATGTGATACAAGGCAGTTCTGCAGCAAGAATAATTGCTTGTTTAGAGTCTAATCAGAATTTGTTTTTCTGACTAAACAGATTATGACATGAGCATAAACAAAATGTAGTTAATTTTGGGCTCTGCTCCTTTCACTAGATAGGTCTCCCAGGGCTTGGATCCATCAGTGATGCTCTTTGACCTCAGCACTTTGTTTTGAGTCAGGTCGCACATCTGTTCTCTCCAAATTTTAATTCTTTTTTCACTCTTGAAAAAACAGTTTAGAACAGGGCGTTCTGCCTGTCTCTGTCTCACATCACCTCTTGTCCAACTTACAACTTGAAGAGGAGCTTTGGGAAGGAAGGGGTGGTTTCAGCTTCCTAACCTATTAAGCCAGGGGTAGGCAACCTTTTTGAGCCGGGGGCCGGGTTGCTGTCCCTCAGACAATTGATGGGCCGAAGCACCAAAAATAAATAAATAAATAAATAAAAATTAAAAAAGAATTTAAAAAATTTAAAAAATGCATGCACACTCTCTCAGCCCCAGAAAAGCCATGGCAAAACCCCTGTGAAGATTTTGCCAAGAAAACCCCAAGAACAAGTAATAACAACAATAATCAATATCATCATGGGGGGGGCGGCGGCGGTGGGGGGGGGCGGCGGCGGCAGGACCGGTTTGGGGCCGGTCCAAAGGCCTTGCTGGGCCGCATCCGGCCCCGGGGCCTTAGGTTGCCTACCCCTGTATTAAGCCCTTCCTAACCTATTAAGCCTCTCTCTCCTCTCTCTCTCTCTCTCTCTCTCTCTCTCTCTCTCAATCCAGGACATTCACCTTGCCTCATTACCTCAGATCCTATGATGAACTAACCTGAATATAAAAGACATATGCTGCCCATTATGGTTATGTGCTACTTCCAGGATAAGCTTCTAAATTCAATTTACTAAGGAGCAACAATGGGGGAAACTACTGTTCTCATACTATACTTGCTTGCTTTCCATAGGCACGTCTCAGAGGGTGCTCCTCTAGGACAGTAGCTCCAGTAAAAGGGAGATCACCTGTGGGGTTCCACAGGGTGCTATTCTGTCCCCAATGTTAGTCAACATCTATATGAAGCCGCTGGGTGAGATTATACGGGGTTATGAAGCTGGGTGCTATCAGTATGCTGATGACACCCAGATCTATTTCTCCGTGTCTCGTTCGTCGGCCTCGAATTCCAATGGTGTCTCTTCTCTCAATGAATGTCTTCGGGCAGTAATGGGCTGGATGAGGAAAAACAGATTGAAACTGAATCCAGACAAGACGGAGGTGCTCACGGTAGCAGCCCCGAAACCAAGAATTGGGTTGCAACCTCCAGTCCTGGATGGGGTCACACTCTCCTCCAGTGACTGTGTTCGCAGTCTGGGGATGCTCCTTGACTCGTCGCTCCTGATGACAAATCAGGTAAATGTGACAGTCAGGAGCGCCTGTTATCAGCTTCGGCTGATACGCCAGCTGCGCCCTTTTCTGGAAGTAAGGGATCTCGAGACTGTTGTGCACGCGCTGGTAACCTCAAGTCTTGATTTCTGCAATGCGTTCTACATGGGGCTACCCTTGTGCTTGGTTCGGAAACTACAGTTAGTACAGAATATGGCAGGCAGATTAGTGTCTGGAACATCTAGAAGGGACCATATTACTCCGGTTTTAAGGTCCCTCCACTTGCTGCCCATAAGTTTCCAGGCCCAGTACAAGGTGTTGGTTATCACCTTTAAAGCCCTAAATGGCTTGGGTCCAAACTATCTCAGGGACCACCTTCTCCCTTATAATCCTCGCCACACACTCCGGTCCTCTGGGAGGAATTTGCTGCAGCCACAAAAAGCTAGGCTTGCAGCTACCTCCCAGAGGGCTTTTTCGGTTGTCGCCCCCAAACTATGGAATGGCCTGCTGGATGAGATCCGTCAATTGACATCTTTGGACAGCTTTAAAAAGGCTGTCAAGACGGATCTCTTCCTGCAGGCCTTTCCGGGATAGATAACCCTGGCCTCAGGAACCCCTCTCTTAAGATGGTTCTGGGGCTTCATCTGTTAATTAAGTACTGCCGTTGCTCGCTGCAAATGGTTTTAATTATTGTTGTGTTGTATGTCGTAGTTTTAACTTGGACTGATTTAATAATGTTTTAAGGGGGGGAGGGAATCTGACTTGTTTGTATTTTGTAATATTTTATTGTTGTTAGCCGCCCCGATTGATCTCAAAGAGGCGGGATATAAATAACAACAACAACAACAACAATAATAATAATGTTTAGGCACTATAGGAAATAGATGTTGAATTAGAAACAACTTTAGTCTGATCTAGCAAGGCTGGCCTTATATTCATGATACCTTTGAAACTGCTAAAATTGCCTCTCAGTTTGCTTGTTCTTTATGGCTGTCTACTCACCAGTACTGAAAAGAGATTATCTGGAGCAGTGCTTCTCACACTATTTGATGTCAGAACCTGGCAACTATTTTTTCCAAGGTGTCAGGGATCGCCACCCTATTTTGATCCACTGGCAATGTTTTATTTCTTTCCTGAAAACTGCCAGGAACTAGAAGCAAATGGTTGAGGGATCAGCAGTGGTCAAGAGACCACTATTTAGAGTAGTATTGATCTAGTCTAGGGAATACATGGTCAAAGTAGGGATCACACAGTTCTCCCTCCATATGTTGAGGATTGCAAATCTCAGCAGTCTTAAAAGCACAGCCAGTGGTGAAAAATCCTGGGAGTGCAGCCCAACAGAATTTGAAGGGCTGTATGATTCTCACTCCTGATCTATAGGATAACCTGTACTAGGAATAAGACAGGATTTGCAGAGTCACTACACAAAGGCAGCTCACCCTGAAGATAAGTGGTGACATGCAGGGCTGACTGTATCTGAACTTAGGGTAGGCCTGATTCTGCATCATATATTTCTATATCTAGCCAGTAAGGCAACTTGGAAAAATGCTTTCTGTGCTGGACACATTTTTCTTGATTGACCTTCTGGAGTTTGCTTATTACCAGTATCTAAATGTTACCAAACTTCCTATTTCCCCTGACCTCAGTATTTTACATTCTATTACAGTAAGCATATCTAAATATTGTGGGTATGAATCAGAACTGTAACAATAATTTGTGTGTGCCAGGACCAATTTCAGAGAGGTATGACTACACAGATGTCACTCAATCTTAGTAACCATCACAAAGGAAAATTTCCTTTCCAGACTGGCTTGTGCAGTTGAGGATAAATCAACTGATCAGCAATGACTTCTGATAGTTTGCTTTGTACCTAGACAAAACTTGGACAAAATTAAATGGAACTACTATTTCTGTAGAGCTCATATTGGAATTTATTATATAAAGTATTACTGTTCTGAAAACACATCTACTTTATGTTTTGTGTATCCAAACTTGTTTGCCTTAGATGTACTGATGATCATGAAAAGTACAGCCAGGGGCTCAAGACATAAAGCATTGTGCTTGTATGGCAGAGATGATTTATAGAGTTATGTTATTTATTTTATAAAGGGGAACTTCTCTACTATGCTGATGTCTTGAAAAGAACTCAGCCATTCCATACTACCTTTTCTTTAGTACCTGCAGCTAGATTGCTTTCACATTAAACAAGCAGTTCAGCACCTTCTTAGGCAATTGTATACAGCTGCAAAGTTATGTATAATATCCAAAACAACCAGCTAACAAGCAGTGGATTGATAACATTTGGAATTATGTATAAATTTACTCAAAAACTGCAGGAGGCAAGCAATCCTAATTTTAATAAAGATGGTATGTCACATGGTTTACATTTATTTCCTGTGTATAAGCCTTTCAAACGTCTGATCCAATTTCAGTCAAGTACAGTTGTTTATATTTTTCTGACTAATACATACAAACACAACTTATATATGCTATTCAACATATAAAGCCATTTTTTCATTATGTACTGAGCTTTCTGCATAGTCTGTTTCACTCCAGCTGTTCCACAAACATATCAATGATAGACTAAAACTTATAATCACCATGCATTATATATTTACTGATTTTACTGTTCTGCTTTGTATTATAATCTTTTGTTATCTTTATTTGGAAATTTATTGTTTAAAATTTTTTGAAAATTTGGAAAAACTACTTGGGTTTGGTAATGTTATACATCTTAGAAAAGAGGGTTCTTTTAAAAATACATATGTCTACGTATTTCACATAAAATAAATGAGAGCAAAACAAGGAGTTTCAACTACCATTTTCAAATGACTCTCAGTGGCATGCAGCAAAGTTTATGAGCAGATGGAGGAAGCACAGAAATATCATCTATGAACAAGGCATATGGATAATTCACTAAAGCAGAAATGTTCATATTATTTTGGATTGTTTGGTTGAAATGGATGCCTCCAAATTCACAAATTGCATTTACACTAACATTTATCATTAGCATCTGTCACCAAAAGTTTAACTGACTGGCCTTTTCATATTTGTAGAGCTCAGTTTTCTCCAATTCTACCATACTCTGAAGGGGGAAAAAATACTGAAAAGAACAAGAGAAATAACACAATGGTTCCACAGGTTCCACAAAGACTCATCACTGCATAGCAAGTAAAAAATATAGGTTTTCTGAGGTAGTTCAAATACTGTGTTCCTGTGACAAATTGAGATCACAATTAGCAATAAAAAGCAATGTGGCCATTCCAAAAAATAATTCTAAAAATTCTAAAAAGAATTATTGATGCAATATTGTTATCAGTCTTCCCTCAAATAACACAAAATGTGTGTGTAAGCTCTTTAGTTCTCCAGAACATTTCATTTAGCTGAATCATGGGTTGGTATGGCATGGTACTACACATGTTACAGTACAGCAACATCCAGTATTCCTTGCCATTAGTTATGTTGGCTAGAGCTGCTACAAGATGCAATTCAACAACATTTGGAGGGTCATTAAATTCCCAGATATATGACTATAATTTCTTGTCACTGCATTATTTGTCATTGCAATTATTTGAAATGTCATTGCACTGCAAATTGTCATTACATTATTTGCTCTAGATGCATTACTAATCCACCCCTAAAATTTGCATGCACTATTTCAGTCTATGCTGTTGTGTGCCTTCAACTCATTTCCAACTTACAGAAGCCCTAAGGTGAACCTGTCATGGGATTTTCTTGGCAAAAATTTGTCAGGCAGAGTTTCCCTTTGCCATCCTCTGGGGCTGAGAGGGTGTGACTTGCCCAAGATCATCCAGTGAGTTTCCATGACTGAGTGGGGATTTGAATCCTAGTCTCTACAGCCATAGTCCAGTGCTGAAACCACTACACCATGCTAGCTATCATGGGTACTACATTTTTTAAAAATGTAATGTCTTCCAATGACAATTATTCCAAACTTACAATTACTTCAGTAATACAAAAGGTATTTTGCTATGTCTGGGAAAAGTGAAAGTCTTGCATTTTAGAAGAATTGTCTTTGCTGGTGGCAATGTTGGCAGTTCCTTCTCCTTCTTTTTCCTTTTTAAAGATTATTTTTCTGCTGTCCCACATGTACTTTCCAAGACAACTTTTGGAGATTATTTCAATCCATTAAATATTGCCTTCCTCTGAGGCTGAGAGAGTGTGTCTTGCCCAAGGTCATAAAATAATAGAATCATAGAGTTGGAAGAGATCACAAGGGCCACCCATTCCAAATCCTTGCCATGCAGGAACTCAAAATCAAAGCATCCCCGACAGATGACCATCCAGCCTCTTTTTGAAGACCTCCAAAGAAGGAGACTCCACCACTCTCCGAGGGAGTGTGTTCCACTGTCAAACAGCTCTCACTGTCAGGAAGTTCCTCCTAATGTTGAGGTGGAATTTCTTTTCCTATAAGCTTTCATCCATGGTTCCATGTCCTAGTCCGTGGCTCTGATCCAACTTTTTGCCACTCCAAAAAAAAGCTGCCCTTAGCGCCACTGGCATAGCTCTTCTGAGCCCCTTTGGCTCAGTGTGTCTACATGCTGTGCCAACAGGGTCCCCTGACGCCGTGGGCCATGCAATGGGCCGCGCTGTGTGATAGCAGTGTCCGGGCGGCCGATGTACGGTCACCCTGCCCCAACTCCACTCCCAAGCTAGACCTTTTGGCTGGTCTGCACAGGCCTTAAGTCTCTCCTCATAGGGCATAGTTTCCAGACCCTTCACCATTCTGGTCACCCTCCTCTGGACTCACTCCAGCTTCTCAACATCCTTTTTGAATTGAATTGCTGCTTACATCAGTAGTCTAGTTTTTGTTGACATGCCTACCCACCCCTAAACACTAGTATGAAGCTTTTAAATTTGAATTTAAATGCTACTGAAAGTGAAAGTATTTGCTGACGAAGGGGGGAAGCAGACGAGAGCTTCCCAGACGCCCTGGGCCGGCGCGCCGCGGGGCCGCAGCCTCCGCACCTCGGCGCACCGGCGGCGACCCTGGAAGGAGCGCTAAATCAGCGCTCCTTCCTCAAGACAGCGAAAGTGCGCACTAACAGCGGCGGGCGCACTTTCGCTGTCTTTTCCGCCGCGGCGCGTTCGGCTGCCGCGGCGTGAGGTCTTCCCCGGAGCGCCGGCCGTGCAGAGGGCCGGCGACTCCGAGGGCGACCTCAGGGAGAGGAAGGGGCGCCGAACGTGCGGCTGCCCCTCCTCTTCCAAGCCTCCAAGACGACCCTATTAGTCGTCTGCCAAGGCCCAAAGTCCCTTTAAAGATCAACTACTTTAATATGGTATGAGGTACTACATCAAAATAAAGCAAGGATTTTGAAGGATTTTCATGATATTGCAAGGTGCTTTTCCCAGAATATCATTTAGCTTTAAAATGGATTTTGTGTGGCTATAGGATTGCCTCCCTAGAACAGAAAGATGCATCCTTCCTCCCTACCTGCTTTCATTTTGCAGATGTAGACATTTTTATTGAGGTAGGCCTTTTGAATTTTAATTATGGAGCAGTAGCATGTGTGTAAAATGGTGTGCTGTATTTCTGAATCTTTATTGGAAATTATGTTCTAGTAATAGTAATAACGACAGTATGTACATTTCTATACTGCTTACCAGTGAACTCAGCACTCTCTAAGTGGTTTACAATCTGTAAGCTAATTGCCTCCAACAAACTGAGAACTCATTTTACTGACCTACGAAAGGATGAAAGGCTGAGTCAACCGTGGAGCCCTGCCTGGGATCGAACTCAAAACCTTGTAGTTGCAGTACCAGCATTTAACCACCATGCCACCAGGGCTCCCAAAAATGTTTTAAGTTATTTTAACTCTTTTAATTGTGTTTTAATAATACTGTAGATTAATTCTTTTTAAGCTTTTGTAAATTAATTAATATTTTAGCTCAATCTTTTTAAATTACAGTAAATTGCCTTGAATCCCATCTTGAATCCCATCTTGGGAGAAAGGCAGGAATAAACAAATGAATAAATCTGCTCTGATTACATCCTTCTGGCTCAGTGTCCAGACACGCTGAGCCGGAAGAGATGCCAAAGAGGCACCATGCGGAAGGAGCACTATTTTAGCGCTCCTTCCAGGGATGGAAAAAGAGAGGATCGGGGCCGAGGAGTGCGGCAGCCTCGGCCCCAATCCACAGCTTCTCAGGGCGGCCCATGGCCGCCTGTCTGCAGAGGCCCTTTAAGTCTCATCGCTGCACTATTGGCTATGCTGGTAAAGGCTGATGGGAACTGCATTACAACAGATGTGGAGAATCACAGCTGCTCACCCCAATATAGTATCTTAACTAAAACCTACTTGAGACAGTTGGAAAGTTTGTGAAAGAGGTCTTAGTTTTAGAGCAACGGCCTACAACATTCAGCAGAATAATTGTGGCCTTCCTTGCTTTGAGGAACACACAGCCTATAAAATGTGTCAACAAAAAGTGACTGCCCCTCAGAATTATAAGAAAAGTTCCATTCTAAACCGAAGACCACAGATTTATTTATATATTTAATGAATAGGTAGTTTGTTCAATTTCAGGTACTTTACAAAGTTAAAAAGAAAATAGTAAGTATGAAAACATTTAAGGGGGGAAGCAGACAACTGCTTCCCAGTCGCCGCGGGTCGGGGCGCCGGCGGAGCGGAGGCTCCGCACCGCAGCGCCCCTGCGGCGAATCTAAAAGGAGCACCAAATTGGCGCTCCTTTTAGATTTCAGGGAAAGTGCACCCTAAAAGCGTCGGGCGCACTTTCCCTGACTCAAACGGCGCAGCGCATGTGGGCGCTGCACCGTGAGGTCATCCCCGGTGCGCCGGCCGTGCGGACGGACGGCGCTTCTGGGGGCGACCTCGGGGAGAGGAAGGGGTGCCGCTCGTGCGGCTGCCCCTCCTCTTCCCTGCCCGGAAGACGACTTTTTTAGTCGTCTGCTTAGGGCCTAAAAGGGTCAGATAAAAGCTTGCATAAAAGTCTGTGTTTAAAAGTTCAACAACTCTGGAGAATTAGCATGGCACATTCACTAAAAGTAGCAACAGGGGAAAAATGTTATTGAGATCCAAAGATCAAATGGTCATTTGCAGAAAGAATCAACTGTGAACTCCATACTTAACATCAGTACCTCTATGTAGTCAACTTTAAATGGAATATTTATAGCAATATATTGAGAACTTCAGTATCTGTAGTATCTCCAACACCCATAATATGAGGCATGTCACAATCTGAATCACAGTAGAACATATTTCTGGGCCCATATTCAGCACTTGCTATGATCCACATAGGGAGTTATGATGGTGTGTTTTGCAAAGAAATGCCCATTAATTCCATTCAGTAAGTCAAATCCATACAAAACTTTGTAAAGTTAGATGTTTCTGATGTATTTAAAATAATGCCAAAAAATAACATAGCAGTAAATCTAGCTTCTTTTTCTCTCCTGAAATGTAGTACTTTGAAACTTTTTTTGAAAAGATTACATGGCAGTTTTCCACACTTGCATATTTGTAGAACATCCAATGTAAAGAATCAGACCCAGGAAACTGATGACTCAGCCAAACCAAGATATGATATCACTGATGCAATTGGAAACTAAATGATTTTAAAATATAGCAAGAATTAGGGCCCAGTTCAGAAGAGGAAGGTAGGTGGTTCTGCCTCCCACTGTAGTCCCAGTCCAAATCAGGGCCCCCTTGCCTGTAATTTGCACTTGAAGGAATTTTTCCATTGGTATAAACTGGAGTTTTCCTCCCACTGCAAATAGCAGGCACAGAGTTCAGATCGGAACTGCAGCAGGAGACAAGGAATTGAAGTTTCATACCCCATTTCACAGACATACATGCACATAAGGTAACCTTGTGAATGATACCACTTCTAGATTGGCCTATATAAAGCCAATGAATATATTGCTTTGAAGTTTAGATTTGAATCACAAACATTTGTGTCTGGTCCACTAACTTTTTCACATGTCACAAACACACAAGCTGGAAAACTACCATGGAATTTTTTTTTCAATAAAAGTTTCAAAATATTACATTCCAGGAGAGAGAAAAAAATCTAGATTGGCTACAATGTTATTTTTATATATTATTTTAGAGGACACATAAGAGAGATCTGACTTTACAGTATTTTTACATGAATACTACTATAACTCAATGTAACATTTAATCTGAAACAGACCATCTTAAACTTATTATTCATCTATCTAATAGATGAAAAGTATGATAATGTAAACAGCTAAGTGCGTCAGTGAAAAAACAAGAATATAGTGCAGAAAAATATATATGAAATGAAAGATTAATGGGCTGCCTCTGTGGACTACCTATTAGGCAATAACTTCAATACAGTCATCACTAAAATTACAAATGCTGGTGAACTGTCTTGTAAACTGTCAACGTACAGCTACAGTAGATCACAGTCTTGTACAGCAACAGATTACTAGTGGGCAAACATTACTCATTCCAAATTGGACAAATTTTGTACAAGTTCCCAGTGATGGGTTTTTGCTAAAATGCAATAAAATAGAAAGTAAAGGTTTCTAGGAGTAGCTGCTGCTCATTTCCAACCAAACAATGTAATCTTAAATTTGATTGAATTTTTGCAAATGTGTCAGGCAGACGCTCGAAACTATTAATACTATACAAAACCAGTCACATTTCAATTATTTTTTATAGTTACCAAATAAAACATATTATATATGAATAGTGTTGCTTTACACACTATGTAGTGGCAAATGCGCACTTGTTCAGCAAATGAATACACCAAAAGATCACAACCAAACCAGCTTCTCTGGTTCATGTTGTTGTTGCTGTATGCCTTCAAGTCATTTCCAACTTATGGCAACCCTAAGGTGAATCTATCATGGGGTTTTCTTGGCAAGATTTCTTGCCATTGCAATCTTCTGAGGCTCAGAGTGTGTGGCTTACCTAGGACCTTATCACACGGGGTCCAAAGCAGACAGAATCCAAAAGA
>CM034706.1:193018057-193058248 GCA_020142125.1 Phrynosoma platyrhinos | reverse complement strand
TCTTATTTCGCTTTCTTATCGCTTTGTGGCCCGCATGTGATAAGGTCCCTAATGTCACCCAGTGGGTTTCCATGGCTGAACCAGGTTTTGAACCCTAGTCTCCAGAGTCTTAGTCCAACACTCAAACCATTACACCACACTGGTTCTCTGGTTCATGAACATGTATTAATATACATGGCTGAAAATGCACATTTGTTGTATGAACACACAGTTTTATGTTTACCTGTAAGAATTGTGCACAAAGTGGCCACCTAACAGTTATTTTATTCTCACTTTGCCATTTATGTTTTATTTTAGGAATGTATGTTCAACAAAACATGTTGATTCCCTGTTTGTTGTTCCTCTTGCTGAGGTTCTGCACACCCAAACAGCTAAACATAATTTCAAGTCCTCAACTTCCTTTTTTATGGGTCTCTTGGCATTACATAATGTCTGCCTTTTCCCCCTTTTTTCTTTTTTAAAAACATTATTCTTCATAGGAGCATAAGCTGTGGCAATGTCCTATCCAAGATAACAGCTGTAAGCAAAATATATTTATGTGAGCCACAGAGCTCCTTGAGACATGACCTAAATGGTCTAGGTGGGCATATCAAGTGGACTTTTTTCTCCATTTCCTTCCAATCCTACACCCCAACCCACTTATTCAGCTTCACAACCTGCTTTTTGAAAAGACTCCAGATTTCCAAACATAGTGTGCAGGACAGAAAACTGATGATAGAGAAACACAAGCCCAGCTCCCTCATAGGTGCAAGGGAACAGAGATGCAACTTGTCTGAAGTGGCCATAATCCATGGAAACCAATCTATTCCTACATAAATGGCAGCAATTCATTTATTTGGCTACTAACTCATACCTCCATAGGATTCCCATTGATCCCGCATTCAACAATTACTTAATTAGCTTCAGAAATGCTGCCACACTGAGTGCCCTAAAACCACCCAAATGAACTCAAAACTACTGAACATCCCAACATCTCTTGGTTTTCTCCAAATCCTCCTGACCTTCATCATCAAATCAGCATTACATCTGAAACATACAACTATTCTTGCTTATTATGTATACATTCTTAACCACTTCATGCAAAGTTGCAAGCAATCCACATTTATTTGAGGAAAATGACACTCAAATATTGCCCTGGTCTTACACTTGCATAAAGAAGTTGTTTACAAGATATTTCAGTCAATTTGATTTGTGCTCTATTTGAACACCTCCTGACAATCTGCTAGCTATTTGTTTGTTTGTTTGTTTGTTTGTTTGTTTACAATATGATAGGCAAGACTGGAACTGAGGGAGAAAAGAAACCACATCCTACCAAAAGTTTGATGGGATGCACATTGATTCTTTTTCTGTAGTATATATAATCTCTAGCTCCACATCAAAAACCTGAAGAATCAGTGATCACAAATGATAGTGGAACAGAGGAAATGAGTATACAAACCAAAATGAACAAGGGCTTCACTGTACCCCTATCAGCTCTCAAACAGTCTGCCTTCAGCCTTGAATTCTGGACTGAATATCAATGATCCCTACTGTGTACTACTACTGAAAGCAAAATGCCTTTGATAAGTCATAAGCCCAAATGTGGGTGATGGGCTGAAGGGATAATTGTAAGCTCTTTTGGAAGATTAGACAGGGAACTTTCTCTCACGTCTGCCTGGGAGAACCTGCCCTCAGCTAACCAATCTGTCCTCTGATTGCCCAGGCCTTTCCAACTACCCAAGAGAAAGAAGCTGGCATTTCACCGAGAAAATGGCTCCCTTCTTTTGCTCTTTGCCCCTTTGAAGCCAAGAACAGGCTACCTGGTAAGTATGGTGATCTTGTATATCCTTCAAAAATATCAATATAAAATCAAATCAAGACTATTAAATAAGTTCTTTCACAATAACTGCAGTTCAAGACTGCCAGAATTAGTTACGGCAGAATTTTTCATGCAATCTTTTTCTACAAACCTCTTTTCATAATATATCAAACAAATTATTAAATAAAATAAATCCTTAAATAAAAGAATGGTTGAGAAGCCACACTTGTTAACCTTCATCCACATAAAATAAAAACTTGCATTGAGTGCATTCTGGAGTATTTTCTGACTCCAAAATAATTATAATGTGTTTCGGGGATAAAAATGTTCCATACAAGAGCAGGTAAATTGAATGATATCCAGCAAAACTCACACAGAACAAACAAACAAACAAACAAAAACCCAGCAAAAAACACAAACCTATTCAAGATATAATATTTGCTTTTAAGATGACACCCCCCTTTTCTTTAAAAATTGTAACTAACATATTATTTTGTGTCCTTAAATATTCCTATCTGAAAACAAATTAATCTTGCTGTGAACCCCCAATATAAGAGACATAAACCTATATAGATATATATTTTTAAACCAACATTATTTGCAGGAAAACCCATCTTTAATGGTATTGCGGAGTAATTTTCTGCCTGCTGAAGCAAATGTCCTCCAATAAAAGGCAATTCTTTGTGCCATTGTATAAAAATAATAAGATGTCACTTAAGTGCTATAGTCTTTACAAAATGATTTTTCACATACCGTGCACTATTTGATGGTCCTCTTATCTGCTGCCCTATTATAAAAACAACAGTGTTTGCAATGTATTGCTTACTCTATCAAGCATGCATTACTTAGCAGAGCTTCTGACAAGTTCTAAAAAAAACTTGTCACCAACAACACTTCATCCAGTGTAGAAATATTGTGCAAGTCACATTGTCACCACAATGTTACCATGCTGGCAGGCTTTTTAATACACATTCTAGCCAGTTAAATGTCTCCCTTCAGTGTATATGATGTCATAGCACTGTAGCATCACAATACTTCTCTACATCAAATCCAGATTACAAAGTGATATGGGATATTTTCTGTCTCAGTACATTACATCGTGTTGGGCATGAAAGTATCTCAATCGGAAAAGGCAACAGATGAGTCCAGACAATCCTTCCTCGAGCTGTTTTCTATTCTTTTAAAAAAACAAAACAAAAACTTGTACATGGCAGGGGCTAAAACTTGAGGATATTGCTGTTCAGATAACAGTGTCATAGAAGGCCTACTTTGTATGGCTACCTCAGTTTGAAGCATGCAAAATATATTTCTTTTACATATCAGGGCTAAACTGAGGTTTCTATGCTGGTCACAGAGGGTTAGGGTTAAAAACTGTATGTTGGATTTTTTAATTTTCCTAACCCACATTTTAATTCTGACTTTAACAAGCCTTATTCTTTTAGATTAATAGACATGCTATATTTTTATTTATATGTGCACATAGCTGACCACAGCATTACCTGCTAGCCCATATATTACTAAGATCTGCATTCTTTTCTGCTTATGTGGAGACTGACATCATGTCCCAACACAGCTTAAACTGGCATCAGCACAAGAAGAGCTGATCAGTAACATTTTCCTGCAATATAACAAGCTGCTGCTGCTGCTGCTGCTGCTGCATAGAGAGCAAGATAAAACAATCAACTCTCCTGATTTACTGCTACTACTATCAATACAAAATCCACAGCAAGACTTCCATTACATGGTGTTTTCTATCCAAACACTTCCACAGCTTTTGCAGAGCCATTCTGTATCCAAAAAATGTACCAGCAGGGATGCATAAAATACAAAATATGTCTGAGCTTGTATTTTGACTATTTCTAAGAAATATGCTTCAAGTAATTACAGTGACAAATAGAACAGGGAAGGGAAGGAAAGAAACTACTAAAATATTTCAAGCCAGCATTTCATGCCGTAGTGACTTTATAGGCTTTCTTCTTCAGGTCATCCTTCCATTTTCCTCTATTTTCTCATTTTTCCAGAGAAATGAACTCAAACCATAGATACCTCCTGGCAGCTGCAGACTCTTTCTCTAGGTTGCATGTGACAATCAGAAAGAGGGCAATGCTGACAACATGAGTGTTCCTAAAAATTCTTTGAAGGTAGCATACCTTCAGCCCACATAACCACAGTAGTAGTTTTAAAACTAATGATCCAGATATGCTTTATAATCAACAATTAAGTGTCCTGCCACTACATCTGTCAACTGCCCATTATTTTACTGGTCCAAGTATGCAGTTACAATCAACATCAAGGTGTTAATGCACAAGAACCATTCCAATGGCTTGCTCAGATCAACAGGTTACTTTCCACATCAGTACTAACATCCAACAGAATTGTACCTCTGGCTTAAGAATTAAATACATGATTGTAATCCAAGTGAGTGCCCTTGACTGTATCACTATCATTGATCATGCAGAAATATTTTTCAGCTTGTAGCCAAGTTGCCTACTGGGAAGAATGAAGGCCCAACATTATAGTTCATTACATTACATTCTTTGCCTCCACCAGCCATTTGTGCTGGTAAGAGACAGGGAGCAAAAAGAATAGAAAAAATGATCTCTCCACATGCAAGTCACAGTGGGATGAGATCACAACTTTCAGTCATAATTCAAAGAAAGTTGTCGCTAATTTTCATCATACCTGTTACAATCTTGATATTCCTATATTAGCTGTTCATTATATGGACAGAAAAGCTTAAAAATTACGACTGCTTTCCAAAGGTGAGAGTCTTATTTAGACAATTTTTCTCCTCATGCTTCTTTAAGCCATCCATATCAAGATCATTAATAGGTCATCTCCACCTTCCTCGCCTTCAGCAGAATGTAGTACTTTGACAGATCCTGCTTGACAATGTCTGGTGCAGTGAGCAATGTGGGCAGGAGGCATATTCACAAGTCTGAGACTTCTATTCCTGTCAGACTAACAGAAAATGAAGTCATGATGAGATTACAAATTATTGTTAAAGAATTCTTGTGGCTCTGACAGACAGACAGTAATTTAATCTCCCTCTTATGTCAGAAAACATATTTCTACCAGATATAGGAAAAGGAGTTTAGTGGCTTGTTTGAGTAACCATTACATTATACCTACTCAAGAACTTCAATCCATTTTATCCTGGTACACTAGAAAACACCCCATGTACTGTCATGTACTAGATAGCCACAGGCTGTGCCACTGTGCTCTCTATGGTAAATCAGTTTGCCACAAGCAAAAGAATGGAACTTACATCATCACCACTGTACTCCTAGCTAAAATACCACCCAAACTACTTCTGTGAAAGGTATTTAGCTCATGTTAAAGTAACATTAAAATAAAGAGGAAGACCACATGCTAGATCAGGGGTAGGCAACCTAAGGCCCGGGGGCCGGATGCGGCCCCCCGAGGCCTTTGGACCAGCCCCAGGCCGGTCCTGCCGCCACCGCCCCCCGCCACCCGCCATGATGATATCGATTATTGTTGCTATTACTTGCTCTTGCGGGTTTTTGGCAAAATCTCCACAGGGGTTTTGCCATGGCTTTTCTGGGGCTGAGAGAATGTGCATGCATATTTTTTAATTTTTTTAAAAAAAAATTAAAACAATTATTTATTTATTTATTTGTTTGTTTGTTTTTGGTGCTTTGGCCCCCCAATTGTCTGAGGGACAGCAACCCGGCCCTTGTTTCAAAAAGGTTGCCTACCCCTGTGCTAGATGAATAGCCTTTATTAGGGAGGACACAGGTATGAATTTACAGGACCTAAACAGAGCAGTAGAGGATTGGGAATCTTGGAGATGTCTCATCCACATGGCCATCATGAGTTGGGATTGACTTGAAGGCAGTTAACAACAAAAAGTAATATTGAAATTACAAATCCTGCCTATATTAGAACATATGGGCTGCTATGTTAATTTATCCACAATAAATTGTTGCTTTGTCTTTAAGAATTATTTTGGCAGCATAATAGGGCTCATAAATAACTTTCTTCCTTTGTAAGATGACTGAACAAATTTTGTGACTCTACATTCCAGATTTAAAGGAAAATCTGATTTTTTTAAATAAAAAAATCACATCAAACACTGTGGAGCTGGAGAGCATGAATATTGTGAGAGGAAGATGGACAAAAATGAAACCAAGAAGCCAAGAAGAAGCCAAGCCAAGTTATACTCCAGAACCCGAGCAAATAATGAAAGGATCCATAAGAAATACTCTTATCTGAATTTGAAATTGCATAGGAAAGTAGGGCTATTGGTATGCTAAAAATTATTTTAGAAATTTCATTAATTTACAAAACTGCTAAGAATATTCTTACTTTGGCAATGCAGTTGATCAATCAGACATGACTACTTCCTTTCCAAAACAATATTATGTTTGCCCAGCTCTAGTCAAACTGTCAAAGATGGAGGGAAATGAGCTGTGCTGAAGAATCTAGGCTATGTTTTCAAAACAAACTCTTGGATGGCTGTTTTAAAACACATTAAAGCATGCTGTGATTACTGTCAGTCATAGAAAGACAGATACATATTAACTGTCGGATAGATTTGCTGTTATAGTCTATGCTGGAATATTACACAGCTCAACCAGCAAAAGCCATGACAAAAAACAGCTTAAACATCAAATCTCTTACCTATTATAGTCAGCTCTCTATATCCACAAATTCAACCATCTACTGCTTGAAAATATTAAAATAATATATGAATTCTTAAAAAAAAACACCTTTGATTTTGCCATTTCGTAAAAGGGACACCATTTACTATACCAGTCTATTTAGTGGGACTTGGGCATCCATTGATTTTTGTATCCATGGAGTGTCCTGGAATCAAACACCAGTGGATACTAAGGGCCCATTGTAGTACCAAAAGAAACTGAAATGTGACAATTAGCAAGTACTGAAAAGTTTCCTTGGGTTACTTTAATTATTGCAAAGTGATTTGAAAGTACAAAAATGGCTAGCATTCAATTAATTCAGCAGGAGAGAGAAGACAGGATTTGTTGAAGGGTTACCTTTCCTAGTGGGCTTATTGATATTTTTTTTCTTTTTTTTTCATACTTTCCCAAACTAATTATATAAATTCCAGAGTTACTTTGCTTAATTTTGTGTGTCTTTTCTCATAATGTCTGCTCTCTTGTTGCCTGGCCACACCTTTTGACCACACTTAAATGTTGGTCTACTACATGCATCCCCATTTTCAACTGTGAAATTTTGATGGTTATGCCATTATTGTTAACTAGCAGATACACAGTTGGGGTTACCAGCTGGGTTATTTGGTATATTCCTTCACCCAAGAACTCAACAATAACTGAAGCGAGCACAACTATGAGAATAATTTCAAAGTTATTACTGCAAGCTGCAAATGTTTTCAGATAACTCAATTCAGTGCTATAGCTGCATGAAATAAGCATCCCATGCAACTGAATGCCTTCAGAAGGAAAAGTTATGCTAGGAAAATTTCACCTTCTCACATGACTACTACTTAGGGCTAGTGAGCATACTGTTAAAATTGGTGCTCATTTTCACACATTCACATTAATGGTTAATTGCATTCACTTTTCTTTACAAATTTGCATCTGTCCACCTTCCCTCTGCCAAAAATGCATAGCCATATGAATGCATGCAAAGCAGATCGACAGCCATATGTGCAATAATGTTCATTTTTGCAAATTTCAACCAATTTTCCATTAAAAACCATGAAGCCTTTTCCTCCAAACAAGCCAGAGTTTAAAGACTCCCCCCCACACACACACACACAAAGCCCAAACTCCTGCAAATAGCATGTGGCTAGATCATATTCTATGCAACTAGAATTAGGAGTACTGTATTTTACACATGCAGATCCGTTAAGTTTCTACACCATCTTTTGCTCCACACTAAGCCCCAAAAGCTATAAACAGTCCCCCCAAAAGGACAAAATCATCAAACATACATATTAGAAAAATGTATCATAAAAGTGTAAAACAGCAGATATAAACAACAGTGGATAAGCCAGTCAAACAGTAATCATCTTAGAAGCTGTCCAGACAGAAAGTCATGGCATGGAAATTCACCCTGTTCTTCCTAAGGAGTCTATCAAAATGGTGTCTTTTATATAAAATGGCAAAATCAAGGTTTACTTTTTGGAATTCTTTTGTGTATGTGTGTGAATATTTTCAAACCGGTTGGTTGAATATGTGGATGCAAAATCCATGAATTTCAGAAGGCTGACTGTACTTCCAATACTATGAGAGACTTATATTTAGACATTTAAAAGGCTTACCTAGTACTTTGAACATAACTCAGCAGTGAAAGCATGCAGTAGAACCCACAGAGGCAAACAGTTTAGGTCAGGGGTAGGCAACCTTTCCCCGTTAAGGGCCGAGGGACTTCAGCTCCCAGAAGCCTCAGCCATGTTGGCCAATAGTCCCATGTTGGCCAATAGCTCCTGGGATTCTGGGAGCTGAAGTCCCTCGGCCCTTAAAGGGGAAAGGTTGCCTACCCCTGGTTTAGGTAATATTTTCTGTAATTGTGCTCTATCCCTGCTTTGTCCCCCGTCTACCACCCCCATGTACTACAGTTCTGATCTGAACAGAAGCTAACATGCCAAGCAGCACATGTTTGTTTTTAGCAGTAGAGACAACTTGTGTTGCTCAGATATAACAGCTACAGATAAACAAACATGGCTGCTATAGCTAAAGAATGCAAGTCCCTATGAAACAATCATGTATCAAACGTATTAGACATTCTAATCCGGTTCGATTTTGAGGAAACAAAGGGCAGAAAGTGGGAAATTTGTGAGAATCGATCGTCTTATGTTACTTTTATCTTCACTGATCATTACATCCAGTTCTGGCATTCTTCTTCATAGGCTTTAATTATGAAATAATCACACTTTACATGTTTTATCTATATTTAGCCTAACAGTTCTATTCAATTGGGAGCATATGGGTTAGACCAGGGGTAGGCAACCTTTTTGAGCCAGGGGCCGGGTTGCTGTCCCTCAGACAACTGGGGGGCCGAAGCACCAAAAATAAATAAATAAATAAATAAATAAAATATATTTTTAAATGTGCATCCACACTCTCTCAGCCCCAGAAAAGCCATGGCAAAACCCCTGTGGAGATTTTGCCAAGAAAACCCCAAGAACAAGTAACAACAATAATCAATATCATCATGGCGGCGGCGGCAGCAGGACCGGCCTGGGGCCGGTCCAAAAGCCTCAGGGGGCCGCATCCGGCCCCCAGGCCTTAGGTTGCCTACCCCTGGGTTAGACTTTAAAAAGGTAATTTATGTAATCAATATCTTCAGATCATCAAACAACTTTTTATATACTATATATACTCATGTATAAGTCTAGAAATGTCATTCAAAAACTGACCTAAAACCTGAGTCCATTTATCCACAGTACTGTACTTTAACTCTTATATTAAAAAAAAGGAACCACCATCAAAAAAGGAACCACCACGTAAGAGTGTAATCTGTTCTGGAAGCACTGACCCCACATTACTCTCTCATCCATTCAACCTTTAGTGTGAGCACAAACAGTTATGCCTGCTGGATTTTTCTAAGTTCTTGGCATAGTTTTCCTCCACTTCATCATTTAGATTTGTTGCTTCATCTTTAGATTCTTTGCTACATACCCCGAGGCCTTTGGACTGGCCCCAGGCCGGTTCTGTTGTTGCCGCTGCCACCCCTCGCCGCCGCCTGCCATGATGATATTGATTATTGTTGTTATTACTTGTTCTTGGGGTTTTCTTGGCAAAATCTCCACAGGGGTTTTGCCATGGCTTTTCTAGGGCTGAGAGAGCGTGCATGCATATTTTTTAATTTTTTTTTAAAATTATTTATTTATTTATTTATTTATTTATTTATGGTGCTTCGGCCCCCCAATTGTCTGAGGGACAGCAACCCGGCCCCTAGCTCAAAAAGGTTGCCTACCCCTGGTCTAGTATATACGGTAAAACAAAGAAAGTGGTTGAGCGAAGTCTTTTAAACTAACATTTTTAGTGCACAAGAATGAAACAATTATCCAGAGAACACAAAATACAGAAATCTGGCTAAACCCAAACTTTTGCCATGTAATTTGTCTAAAGTGTACATTAGCTGACATTAGTATAAAGCAGAGCTTCATCTAGAAATATATGCTCTCTTTTATTTCAATAAAGCTTGTATTTTGAATGATATACTCTTCTAGTTTCTTATAATAAAAGGCTTCTTAAATATATTAGCATTTACTCTATATTTTGTCTGCAATATTCTGCCTAGCTATGAAGCTTACTCATTGCCCTAAGCTACTTAACCAAGTGATCTAGTTCTTCCGTAATAAGGATAAAGAGAATTAGAAATCCTTAATGTCAAATTGGATAATATATTTGCATATCTGTGTGTCACCAACAATCTGTGCTGCTGCAAGCATACATGTCTTGCTGGAATGCACAGAAACAGCTGAATTTTTTTTAAACAGTGTGATCTATTCTATCTATTTTCTAGCAAGAAACAGAGGGCTGCCCACAAAGTATTATGAGGCTGAGCTTATGGGTAGAACCTTTTAATTAACAAAGCCTTCCCACAAAATAGTGACCATGTTTAAGAGCATCCATGAATGAATGTGACTTAATTTGGGTTATTTATCCTAGTCTCAAATAAGAGGTATGATGTGGGTAAACTAGCTTTCCTGCTTAGCAAAGTGGTACACTCGTGCAAGTTACAATCTCTCAGTCTAAACCATCTCCCAGGATTGTTATGAAGGAAAAATAAAAATCCCATCAGGGGCAAGGTGGGGTACCAGGTTTCTACTTTGGTAGGGGCCAGCCTGGCATAGTGGTTTGAGTGTTGGACTACAACTGTGGAGACCAGGGTTCAATTCCCCACTCAACCATGAAACCCATTGGGTGACCTTGGGTAGATCACATGCTGTCAGCCTCAGGGGAAGGCCATGACAAACCTCCTTTGAACAAATCTTGCCAAGAAAACCCTATGATAGGGTCACCTTAGGGTCACCATAAGTCGGAAACAACTTGAGGGAACACAACAATGAAGGGTAATATCAGTCCAAACGGCAAGAAGGAAGAGTACAGTTATGGGAACGGGGCTGGTTCATATGTAGCATCAAGATATATTATTCTAAAACTTACCTTTCTCCTCCTCTTCTCATTCTGATCTTCACTTGTGGCAAGTCACAGCATTCTTGGTAGTAGCAATCATCTTATAGAAGTCTCTCTCTCCCCTTTGTTGATTAATTTCAGACCAACTTTTAATGAGTTTTTAACTATGTTAACTTTACTGACTACTTTTTTGTAGTGGTTTTCATGTTTACCTGTTTGTTCTACCAGGTTTGCATTTTATTATATTTAATCTGCTTGGGAGTCAATATGGAGGCTGAGAGGTTGCACATATATATATATTTCTAGAAATAAATAATTTCATAAGAGAGGGACATATTAGGGCCAGTTAACTACTCACAATTTTATATCAGGAACAAAGGTCACCTTAAACTGATTTATGTTTATGATGCCATTGAAAATCTTCAAACAAGTTATAAATTATGCTAATGATTGCACATGAGGGAAGGATAGGTTCCACTCAGCTTCCAGTGAGGTAAATGGAGGGACCGTGGGAACCATATAATGGTTACAACCTCAAGAAGTCCACAACATGGAAAGTATTGGACTTAGCTCAAATCCCAGCTCAGTCTGGGATTCTGACTAGGTAGCCTTAAGCAAGTCATAATATCTCCAGCAATGCAGGAATGAATAAAACAAGGATTATAAAAGCACTTTGCACATACAAAGGAAATGAAATGATAAATTAGGCTACTGAGATTTGTTAGAATAAATGTGTATGTGGGGAGGGGTGTTTGTCTAGTCACATACTGAAAAGCAAGACAACAATAGATAAAACCTGGTGTTAATGTGGGGATGGAGAACTGGCTTGAATATTCTGGGTGGAGGAAGGAAGTAAATGTCACATTTTGTATGTGAACAGGCAATATCTCTTCTGAGCATTACTACGGAAAGAGGGAGAATATCCACTATTATGTAATATATGGAATAATGTGAACTAATACAATGCATTTGGATACGTGCAGTACACTGCTGCTCAAACATAATAAGCAGGGTGGTGACATAACCTGTAACCATATAATATATGAGCTTTTTAAATTTAACTTCACATGTCTTGTTTTCATCTCATGCTTTACAGTTTGCTGACAAATATCAAACTATCACTTTTTATGTATGTTTGTCTTTGATAAATCTTCTGTGCTTTTTACTTATGAAGCAAATTTCCAGTCCATTCTCAAAGATGAGAGGCCAAACCAAGGATTTCCCGTTGGCCAAAGTTCATAAGATATCTGCATAGCAGAGTCTAAAAAAATCCTTGAAGGCACTACCAGTATTACCAAACCATTAAAATTAACTCCAATAGATCGCAGTGTGTAGGGAGGGGAGCTATAATCCTTTCTTCTGCATTTACATATGGCACTAATGCCCTCCCCTTCCTGCAAGCAAGTACATAGGCTGGATTGCATCATGGGAAGAATTATTGCTCTTCCCCATCCGGATAGTAACCATTTTAACAACTTGATAGGGTTTCTAATTTTTCATCTTCTAGAACTAAAGTGGGAAACCTCTTTCAGCCCAATAACCAAATTCAATTTCAGATAAATTCTCAGAGAAGAAGGAACATTCCAATGGGGCACAGGGTCAAAAACAAAAATGTGAGGCCAAAAATACCAGCATATTTTATCTTAAAGCTCTTGCTGCTAGCAGCTAAACCTCTGGCAAATCATGTCACCCTTTCTGAAGAGGAAAAATTCATATAGAAGCCTGGAAACCACTAGGATAATGAAGTGGGGTAACATGAAGTGGGGTAACATAGAGAACATGAGGGCCAGACAGTGGAATCCCAGAAGGAACGGATTTGAGATTTGACTCCAAGGTTTAAGATTCCCCAACCCTAATTTAGAGACCTATCTGGTTTGTCCCTTTATCTGGACCAACATGGGTTACAACATATGAATTTCCTAAAAAGTGAAAATGCAGAAGTCAAAGGGGGCATTTACAAGGAACAATCCTCATAAAGGTTGATAAGATAAGGTTTAAGAGTCCTTTCACATCAGTTCTCTATAGATGGAACACCTTTAGATCCTAAATGGACACTCACAAGGCAGAGCAAGAAACCGAAGTCCTGTGTACATCTAAAAATGAAAATCAA
The DNA here is from genome assembly GCA_020142125.1 of Phrynosoma platyrhinos. Classification (NCBI taxonomy): domain Eukaryota; kingdom Metazoa; phylum Chordata; class Lepidosauria; order Squamata; family Phrynosomatidae; genus Phrynosoma; species Phrynosoma platyrhinos. The sequence goes on along the minus strand of CM034706.1, from coordinate 193,045,245 downwards.
GTGCATGTACACGTCAACTACACACATGATTTCCAAGATAAGAGACAAAAGTGTTGCCTTTGTATGACCAAAGCCAATGTTGGAATGCCATGTTCTGACATGCCATGTACAAAATGACGAACTGTGTGTTCCCTCAGTGGTACTTGCAATATGAGGAGGTATCGTAAAGTAATAATTATCACCTGGAAGATATTATGGTGGATTGATGAAATTTTGTTAGTGTCATCATTGGTCCCTAAGTGCATAATGTTGAGAAAATCAGGTCACTGTGTCCTTTACTTTCATTACAGGTTGTACCAGAAGTGACTAAAGTGTAAGATGAAGAAGATAGAGGCTCATAGCATGATAAAGTTCCTGCATTTGAGGGGTAATAGTGCCTGGCAAATTCATTATGAGATTATCGTGGATTATGGAAACGATTGCTCATCTTATGATACTATTGTGAGATGGAAAAGTAATTTCCAAACTGGTCACATGTCCCTCACAGATGAGCCAAGACCCGGAAGACCATCTATTGTGGACAATACGGCCACAGTGAAGAAAGTGGAGTGTTTAATCCTCAAAGATAGATGAGTAACCATCCAAATGATCATAAATGAAACTGGTCTCAGTTATGGTGGTATGTGGAAAATTATTCATGACCAACTGCACATGTCTAAGGTGTCTGCATACTAGGTTCCACATTTGCTAACCCCTTTCCAGAAGCAAACACAGTGTGACCTTTTTAAGACAGATGTTGACGCTGTAGGAATAGGATGAAGAGGATTTTTTTGGTCATCTGGTAACCATGGATGAATCTTGGATCTAACAATATGATCCAGAGACAAAAAAAAAAAAAAAAGCTGGAGTAGAAGCATGTCGATTCCCCTCACCCCAAAAAGGCAAAGGTGCAAAAGTCAGCAAGGAAGATCATGCTCTCAGGTTTTTGGGACTATTGTTGGGTCATTCTCACAGATTACCTTGCAAAGGGACAAACCATCACTGGCACATAGTACAGCAATATTCTGGACAAGTTGTGAGATGTTCTGAAAAACCAACGCCGCGGTATGCTCTCCAGAGGCATTTGTCTCCTAGCTGACAATGCACCAGCTCACTCATCTCAAGTTGCAATTAACAAAGCAAGGACATGTGACTTTGAGATCTTTCACCATCCGCCTTATTCTTTCAACCTATCACCAAGTGACTTTTTCTTGTTCCCAGAAATGAAAAATCCATTGCAGGGTCACTGATTTAACAAAACAAATGATGTCATTCATGAAGTAGAAGAGCGGTTTAAGGCACAATCTGCAGATTTCTACAATAACAGTATTTGGCAGGTCAAGGAACGCTGGGAAAAATGTGTAAACCTGGATGTAGAGAAAAGTTAACAACTACAAGTCAAAACAAACTTTCTGTCAATTTTTTTTAAAGGTGATAATTAAAACTTTGCGATACCCCCTCATATATTCCCACCCTGTTTTGTCTGATCATCACAAATTAATTATGGGTATTCTGTCAATGGAGTAGGGGCACTACATGTTTAGCCAAATACCATTCCATACATGATGAAGCACCTTGAAGGGAGGAGGAGTTTAAAATGCAGTAAGTAATTAAAAAGCTGCAATATATGCTAATTTAAACTTCATGTTGACATACATAATGGACCACATGAACTGGTCCTGAACTACTCTAATAACATATCAGGTATGGCTTTAAAACTAAGGAACACAGTTCAACTTGCTATATGACAGAAAGAATTTGCATGAATTTATTAGTAGGTAGGTATAGATCACAATAAATAAATATTATTATTTCTTCAAGCAATTAAATTACAATATTAAGTTCTTGAACACCTTCCTTATTGAAACTGTTTCAGTTGCATTGCTCTGAATCAGACTTTAAGCACTACAAATGAAATATTATCCCATTCATTAAAAACTATCATCTCTTTTATAGTTTTCAGATACCACCACTCAACTAATGCATTGTAGACTACACTTAACTGCATTATAATTAACTACAGTTTTAAATGGATAGTTGGCTTCAATAAACAGAGAATTCATTTTATTCAGAACTAAAGGCAAACATTCATAAAAAAAAAAACCCAACATACTGTGCTATAGCTTTGTGCCAGCGTCTTGCACAATATTATATGAGGCATAATCCATGTAATTGTCAGCACAATCTTCATGGGCTTTAATACTTTTTTCAAAATTCAATAGTAGTCTAGAAAGTAAGTATTAAAACATATTTGATTTAAACCTTTAAAACATGGGTGCAAGCCTTGTCCATAACCAAGAATTCACTGCTTGGTGCATTACTATATCCTGGCATTTCTCCCACTCTATCACAAAAGCATCATTTGTGACTTGAGGATAAGTACTTCCATAGATCTTAGGGTCCTCTGAGAATTAAGAGAGGCCCCATTCACACTACAGAAATAACCCAGTGTGAAACCAGGTTATTTCTATTCACACTGGCCCGGCACCATTTGTGGGGGGGCACATAAAAACCTGCTTAACCTGGTGTATTTGACACCAGGTCCCTAAGCACATCTTTTTTTGAGAGCTGCAACAATCTGCATCTTCAGTAGTGTGAGTAAGCTGTCAAACAGATTCAGATCACACTGCATCATTCCCAGAAATAGTGTGAATGGCAACAGGGTTAAAATGCCATGGAGAGATTCAGAAACAGAAAATGTAGTGTGAACATCGATCCTGTATTGCATTGCTGGAAGATCTGCATCACCTTGGGATAAAAAGTAAATGTGAATGCCCCCAGAGGATCCACAGTAAATTCAATCAGTCTCTGGCATTGTTCATCTAAATTATGACAGCAACTACTTTATCTGGCTTTACCAGAAACACTGAACACTTTTAATCTTAACTACCACCATTTGTAAGACTGTTCACTTCAGAGTGAAAATACATAACTAGAAGAGTGATTACTTCTATAAGCATATATGCATTGTGACTTAATTCTTCTTAATTCATTCCTGGCAAACAATGGAGTTTACAAAAGTTTTATTAAAGAATAAAAACACATATTGTGGGGGTAATTGGCCTTTATTTAGCTATATCCAAAAAATGTCAATTCAGATTGCTGATTTTTTTTTAAAAAAAAGACACAATAATTGCTTAAAAATACATATTTAAAATGTAACAGCAGCAGCACAGGTTGTTCTGTGCATCCGGATATAGTCACTACTCTCTACAGTTCAGCTTACTTTTTCTCAAAAGGATGTTATTGCTTAAATCTAATCACTAATTCCAAATAGACCTATTAAATCAGTGCGAACCTAATGGATTAAAATATATGTAACTTCCATTTATTCAATGGGTCCACTCTAATTTGAGATCAGCAATTAGATTTGGGCCTTAAAATCAATCACCCTAGAGCAGATATGTAGTATTACTCAACATATATTTCAACTTACTTAAATAAGCATGAAAATTAGTCTGAACAACTGCAGGGATAATGTATTTAGAGCATGAGCAACCAAAGTATACAGTTATATGAAGTCCCCTGAAGACTGTTTTTTCCAGCCCTTGACCGCGCCAAACACTGCAGGCTGAATTTTTTTTAAAGATAAATTGCTTCCAGGGCAACAACTCACCTTCTAAGTACAACTTGGCTATGTTTAAAAAGGACATTTGCCTTGGTATTATTTTCTTGTTTTTAACAACTACATATATATCAGACACTGACATGATACACAAACATGTGTCCTAGGGATATTCTTTCCTATTGTCCTATATTCAGAACCTTGCAAACTCACTAAAGGAGAGAATTAATTTTGTTGTTGTTGTTAACTATCCTCAAGTCGACTTTGACTCATGGTGTCCCGTAGATGAGACATTTCCAAGATCCCCTGTCTTCCTCTGCTTTGGTCCTGTAGGCTCAGGCCCATGGCCTCCTGATTGAGTCTAACCATCTGTCTTCCTCTCTTTCTGCTGCCCTCTACCTTTCCCAGAATCACTGTCTTTTCTAATGAATCATGCCTTTTCATGATGTGGCCAAAATACAACACTCTCAATTTAGTTATCCTGCTTCCAGGAATTGTTCAGGCTTGTTCTGTTCTAGAATCCAGTCATTTGTCTTCTTGGCCACCCACAGTATTCTCACCACTCTTCTCCAGCACCATATCTCAAATGAGCTCATTTTCTTTCTGTCATCTTTCTTTGGTGTCCAACTCTCACACCCATACATGATGATGGGGAATACAATGGCCTGAACTATCTTCACTTTAGTGTTCAGAGTTATACCTTTGCACTTTATGATCTTGTCCAGTTCTTTCACAGCTGACCTTCCCAATCCTAGTCTTCTTCTGATTTATTGACTTCAGTCTCAATTTTGGTCAATGTTTGATCCAAGGTATGGGAATTCTTTGACTATTTCAATTTTCTCATTATTCAAGATGAATTCTTGTAGATCTTCTATGGCCATTATTTTTGTTTTCTTAATGTTCAGCATTAAGCCTACCTTAGTTTAATGAAAAATGAATACTTATCACACATTAATTTTAATTGCAGTGAGGAAAATATTAAACACTTGATAGTGTGAGTAACTGATAAACATTTCTATCCCCAACATTTTTGGATCTCATTTGGATTTGGATAAAGGTTATAGGTGCTCATGCAGTTCATACTTTGAGGGCTAGAAGCATAAAAGGTATCTGAGGTATTATAACTGAGAATGTGAACTGTAAAATTTGAAACTCTGAAAAGCTTCCCACAATAAAAAACTAGGTGAACCCTCACAGCCTTTGCAACCTTATGCTTTTTGCAAAAGAGGTGTGGAGATAATACAGTATCTTATCCTTACAGAGCGTTTTTAAACCTTAGAAAGCAAAAACAACAATATGCTCTAAAATTCTAATATTTCATCAAAGTGCAAGAATAACAAGCAGATTTTTTTTAAAAAAATTCTCCATTTATAAAGAAGGAAGGTTAGAGCATTCTGACATTTTCTTCACAGTCATCCAATCCTCTCCTTTTAAATGTAATTCTTTTAATGAAGTGGAAGTAGCCTTAAAGTACAAAGTTCTTTATTACGACCAATCGGTCAGCACAGGAAGTAGCCTCAAGTTAGTTCAGTGGTTTCTAGTCACAAAGTCTGCCTGTGGCCGGTCCCGCCATCGCTGCCGCCTCCCCCGCGCAAGCATGGGCGCCATTTTGGAAGGCCACAGCGCGCATGCGCCGGGCGAATTTGCCCAGAGCAGGCACGCTGCGGCCTTCCCTGGGCCCTGGCAAGGCCACAGTGCACGTGCGCCAGGCGAATTCGCCCGGATCAGGCATGCTGGGGCCTTCCCTGGGCCCTGGCAAGGCTGCAGCGCGTGTGCGCCAGGCAAATTCGCCTGGAGCAGGCGCACTGAGGCCTTCCCTGGGCCCTGGCAAGGCCACAGAGCGTGTGAGCCGGGCGAATTCGCCTGGAACAGGTGCGCTGCGGCCTTCCCTAGGGACGAATTCTCTGGGCGAATTCACCTAGCGCACGCGTGCTGCGGCCTTCCAAAATGGCACCCGCACTTGTGCGCATATGTGTGCAAGCGCACAATAGCGGCCGTCATGCACATGCGTGCGGGGGGAGTGTGCACGCACAAGCACGCACGTGCCCACCTGGTCCCCGCGCCATTTACCCCCCTCCCAGCCCCCTGGCAACAAATGTTGCCGACCCCTGACTTAGACTTTAGTAATTCCCTGGGTTCAAGTCCTTCTTACAGAACGTAGCATCCATAAAGCTCCAGCTAAGTCAGGTGAGAAGCACTGATAGCAGTGTCACTACAAAACCCAGCCAAAACATGTATTGGCCACAATTTTATCCATATAATCAGGTTCACAGGGAATTGGCATTGCCCCAAGCTCTGTCCAAAGATTTCAAATGAGATGCAGATGAGAATTGTGCTCGGTAACACATGAAGGCTTGCGATGGCAGTGCCCTTGCAAGACTTCTGGGCAGCTCCAGTGCCCTATCTGTCTGTGCCAACTCAGAGCAAATGCGACTGCTCCCTGTGTGTCAGGGTAAGTCTAGCATCTAAGTGATCATTGTAAGAACTGAATATTAGACTAGATAGATAAACCTATGCCATTATCTGTGCCTGTTAAGAGATCAATCTTTAAGGGTTGGCACAGACAGTAGGGGAAAGTGTGTCAATCCTAGGTTTTTTGGAAGTGGGCCAAAACGCTGTTGGCCACACAGTCTGCTCCTGAGGTGGACCAAACACTTACAGGCTGTCCGCACCACACAGCATCAAACCACACTGCTAAGTTGGGTTTTTTTGTTACCTCTCCATCATGAATGCACACCATTGTGTGTATATATATATATATATATATATATATATATATATATATATGCTGCTGCAACCTCCAATTACCTTCCTCTTCTCACCCAGATGCCATTCCATTGGACACCCGCCCATGTGTGATGCACTACTTCTACAGTGCACCAGTGCATCGGTGTGCCCAGTGACACACTGACAAAACACAATCATGGAGACTCCCCATACATGCCCCCTTCAGCCCATGCCCCCTGTTGAACTGTCTGGTCTGCGCACGTTGTAATTACATCCACTGCTTTATTGGCCATCACATTTTTGCTTTGCCACAGTCCTGTACCAGTTCTGGGTTGTTTATATGCTGGTGTGATTGTGAGCATTTTCCGCCTTGAGTGGGAGTATCATAGCTTCTTTTTGCTGTTTTTTAGCCTCAGAGAACAGCTTCACTTTGCTTTCCACCCAGTTTTGTCTCATTCACCATCTAAACAGCCAGCCTTAAAAGGTGTTAGAAGTTGCTTTATTTGACCAGTACATACTACCCCTAAATTTCTATGGATATCATTAATGAGGATATCATTAAGGCTGCAAATGCAAAGAATCTTTAGAGGGAATGCATCTGAGGAAGAAGACTGAAGTCTACGAAAGCTCATGTTGCCAATTTTCTGTTAGGTGCTACAACATCTCTCTTTACAGGGAAATAAGCCCCATAGAACACAGTGGGAACTGCTTCTGTGTAAATATGCATGTGATTACACTGTCAGATAAACTGCAGAGTATCTCTGAACAATACAGACTCTCGCAACATATCCAGGAAGACTGACACAGGAATATAATGGACAGGGATCAGTCTAAAAATCAATCTGCTTAAAAACTGATCACAAAAAGGCAATCAGTTGATTTTCTTGCATTCCATAGGAATGCTTATTAGCCTTCTTTTCCAGACAAAGCCAAATTTTATAACCAGGTATTTTGCCTGTAAATGGCCAATGTGTCTCATTCTGTGTAAACTTTCCAATCAAGGCTGCACCCTTTTCTATTAACCTGCTCTTTAAAATATGTTCTTTTATCAGGTTTTAATGTCCAATGCAGTTTAATCAGAAACATATGCTTCATAAATATCATCTGTCATGTTCCATTAGTTTCATGCAGAAAAAGTACAAGTCAATAAACAAAGGTTGTGCCATAAATCTGCCTTGAACACATTATACCACAAATAAGAAAATAAAAACATGTGTGTCCTTTGACCTGAAACATCTTAAGAAATGGGAACTCTAAGTATTGTTTTATACCTTCAGAAATGCTTTAAATGTTCACAATTAATTGCGTACCTAAGCAATTTTGATTTATATAATGTTGATATGTAGCTGGTGATTAAACAAGAGCCATGCCTGTAAGGCACCTGTTAAATCGTATCATTGCTTCTGCGGCTGATACTGATAGGAACTGCACAATGAATGCAGTTTCCTCCACCAGGCAACTGTTCTATAAAAGCCCCTCGTAACTTGGAAAACCCGTTATGTATAGCAATTAAGGGAGAGTGGTGGAAGGAGTTAACTGTATTAACTTGGAAACATTTTGCAGCCATTACTGCTTGACAGGAGCAGCTAGGGCAGAGTTACGGACTCTATTAGATAGTAACACTCTACTCCATAGAGCTGGTTCAGATAATCATATCTTAGCTTCACAGGATGAAATATCAAAAGCTTTGCTTCAATCTTCTTTTACTCCATTCTATACTCCCTTCATGCAAGCCACAAGTAAACTAGGAGGTCTCCAATTAACTAAAGAATTTATCATTTCATCTAAAGCTGGAAACTATTATTACCAGTCAGAGTCAAGGAAGTTACTTTTAAAAAAAGGAATAAAATGGCATGTTGAAGATATTTATAACTGAACAGTGATAGTGTGATACTATAGATCCCAGAGCATCACTTTATGACTGACTATTCAGTTATGGATGGCCTCTGTGTGTATTCATTCTGCTTAAAAGTAACTTTCAAAACTTGCTAATATGTTTGTAACAAATCCAGATGTCAAACTAGGTTCCAATGGTTTGTTCTGCTATAAATGTCTAGCAGAAATATATATGAAACCAATCAAACATATAACACATAAGAAAATGTTACAGACTGTCAGATTTATGGAATTTTATAACGTTGATTTAAAAAGAGAAAAATAATAATCTTGGCTTTTCCAAAATTATCAGCCATAGTTCTTTCCCTGTGTCTCTAATCAGGGCTTCCATACTCAATTGCCAATGCTTACTTAACCCATTTTAAGTGGCTGCAAACCTACCATAATGTCAATTCACAGTTTCAAAACCACGGTTTGTATTAATTATAATTAAGCATTACAGCTCCACCAAACAAACCATAGCTGAAGCATTTCCCAGCCTACATGGTCTTGATGGACATGGCTTTATCTCTCTCTTCACTACCACATAAACATACTTCTTTAGACTGGATATTTAAGAGACAATGGTATGGATTATATTTATCCAGGTATACTTCAGTTTCTTTAACAGAAAATTTGATACTAGAGGCAGAAATAGCATGGAAAGAATAGAACTAGGCTCCTTCACCACAAAAAATAAGAGCAATTCAACATGTTTCAGCAAACAATTATTCAAAACTAATAATATGTACATGCAAATAAAACAACCAGGTCAGGTATCCCTTGCATCTGTAAACACAACCATTTTGAACATTCTAAAGAGTACTTGAATGCTTCTTTCAAAATGCATCCAGAGGCCATTTTTCATTTTCACCAGCTTTCAACTTTTCTTATGAGTCCACTTTGGTAGCCAAACTTACAGATTTATGGGTTGTTGTTGTTATTGTTTTTAAATATTCTGTGGTAGCTGGTGAGGCAGGCTTATCTTTTTCCTTTTTTCTCTCTGTTGTGACATTCATGGATGTTCAGTAAGAGGGCATCTACTGTTTATCTTACCTGGTATAGTCAGTCACACACAGTCCAGGTAGAATTGACCAGAGAAGAATATTGCTTTTTCTCAGTTCATACTTCATTTATGCAGACATGCTGCTACAACCTGACACTGAAAGTCTGTGTTTCATGAGCCTTTTACAACATCATCCCAATGCTTTTGTTTCAAAAAAATAAATCCAGCTAGATAAAGGTAAAGGAGGAGGATTGGGTAGGCATTAAAAAGTCTTTGTAAAAATGCATTTCTTTACCAGAAGCTTTGTTAAGTGAAGTGTGCCTGTATTTATGAAATAAATCAAATCAACTGTTATGTTCACAAATAAAACAAAAGTACTCTCCTTTTTTGACATCACCATGACTGTGAATCAGCCTCACAAAGAAAAAACATCGCTTGATATATGAAATGGACCAAGCTGTTTGCTGAGGTAATGTTTCTGCAAGTTCCATGGACAAAAAAGTCAGTAAAAGGTACATTAAAACAAGCTGGCTGGCTAAAGATATTCCCAAACTCAATTTTTTATTATTTCCTAATGATCTTAACAATTGTTGATAAGGACGAATCTATCAAAGAAAGCCCAACTAAATAAAAAAATGTGTTTCACAGGAACCATAAGAAATCAACAGCTTGCCACACGATCAGCACTTTCCCTGAGGGAAGGACCTAGGACTGAAAGTATCTATAAAGCACAACTGATCATTTCATCCAGTGTATTACAATTATTTCATTATTTTTGCATCCATTTACAAATAAGTATCAGTCAGAGGTGCATAAAGTATTCACAAGGGAAAGGGAGAGGGCCTATTGCAGCCTCTCCCAACCTGTTGAATTTCAGATGCCTTATCAGCACAATGGTCAGAAATGATGGGAGCTGCAGTCAAATACACAGAAGACATCAGGGTGAAAAAGGCCAACCTAATGCAGTATTTCACAAGAAAAAATCATAACTCTATTGTGTCTAAATTATTACTTCCCAAATACACTGGAAGTCTTGTATTTGTATTTTCAGCATGCTCCTAATGCTATTTTGAATATGCTCTATTCTGGTATTAATTCTTCTAAACACTCTCCAGTCTAATGTATTATGGACTCCTCTCTTCCTCACCCATTACAGTCAAATTTCCCTTTGAAGTGAGCCTATTAAGATAATATAATTTCACCCAGTTATTCGGTACTTCCTTATTATACTGCTTTACACCCCCTTTGTATCTAACTGAGCTGCTTCTTATTGCATTGCAGGAAATTGGAAAGCTAGACAACATTAAGAGTTACAAATCTATCAAACTGTGGGTCCCCCCCCCTTTATTACAATCAAATTTATATTGATTTTACATTTTCCTGGAGATGACAAAAAAGTAGTCAAATCTACTGGGAGAGCTTTCAGACCTTTGATTCACTTGATAATCAACAGAACAACCGCAGAAGGAGCTTAGCAGGATTATTGGAATGTCTTTAAAATGTGTGACTAAAACTCAGCTTTCTAAAGAGGTTATTTGGGAGTTAGCTTTTTGGTCACTCCACAGAAAGAAAACATATGAGTAAATTGCAGGCTGTAATCTTAGGGGCATGCTAAAAAAATGTCATTGCAGCAACCACTAAGCAATCAAGAATGAAACACCATCTTTGCAATTCAGAATTACTGGGGAAATCAGCTAAAATTAATTGGGAAAACAAAGGAGACAGGAAAGAGTATTCTTATCTAAGTCATCTGTAGTTTTACTCTCATGGAATTTGCTCCACTCTATTTCTAAGCAGAGAGCAGGCCAGCCCCACTCCATACAACCACTGTTGAGTATATACTATCATATGCACAAAAGCAACATGAATGCAAATGGAGAAGGCAGACACAACCAATGAAACATTGAGGAGAGGTAGAGAATCAGAAGAATTGCCTATCCAGAACTAGCAATGGAGATTTCTTAACAGGAGGTCAGCCCAGTGAAAATCAGGTTCCTGGAGCTGTGTTTTGTAGACCACTGAAAAAAGCACATCCGTGACAGGTCCCCCTCCTATCTCTTGCAGTAAAGTTAAGGAGTATTTGCCATGTGGGGTAGCATCATCATATGGTCTTCTCCAAGAAACACACGCCATCACACACTTCACAGGAAATGGCATCAAGAAGGACAAGGAATTCATACAACATAATGAAATGGTGTAATGTTGAGGAGTTAAGCATGGGGTAAGTTAGCATCCCTGTCTCATGTCTTCATTCACAAAGGTCACTGATCTGTCACAGCAGTCATAGGCAAAGTGCTGCCTGCATACAGCTCATCAGGGCAATCTATTCCTCCTTCACATGTACCACCCTACCCCAAAGAATATGAAAAGATCAATGGCTTCATCCCCATAGTCCATTTCTCACTGACGTCAATCATAATATTTCAACAGGAGCACAATCAAAGTCATATTTGGTCTCTGTTCCAAGCGCAACAGTGATGGGAGTTTCATAATACCCTCAGAGCAAAATTCTCTTTCCCTTTGAAGACAACAATGGGAGCTCCCTTTGATTTAAAATGGAAGCTGTCCAGAAAAGCTAAAAATTAACAAACCTACAGCTTTAACACTCAAGATTTATATATTTAGGAATTAAGATTACTGAAGAAATAACTCAATTTATACCTCATAACTACAACCAGATCACTAAATGGATAAAATCTAAAACTATCATGGAAAACAAGTTATCTTTATAAGGCAGGATTACTCTTTTTAAAATGTTCCTGCTCCCATGCCTTCTTTCTTTCCCTAGCAATTTCTCTTTACCTTCCTCCCTCAAAAAATAAAAAAATTGGATGACGATCATTAACAACATCACATTTGGAAATAAAAGATTTGCACAGCATGGTTAGGCACATCACATCTAAAAATGGGAGTCTTGCCATTCCAGACGCCGAAATTTACTTTACAACCTTCCAGTTAAATCAACTTGCCCAAATTATACAGCAGGATGCTACAAACAAATGGGTAACCTTAGAGACTGATAGCAAGGGCTTTGTAGAAATGGAACTTATATTATCAAACATTTTGCATAAGGCTATCAAAGACACATGAAATCCATTCCTACAGAAGTCTTTGACAATTTGGAAGACATGGAAACTAATCTCAGCACCTAACCTTTCCTCTATACAACTTTTTCTCCTTCATCCAATTTTTTGCGTGCCTGATAAATTTATTCAATTTATATTTACATTTAGTAAATGTATCAGTCGCACACAAAAATGGATGAAGGAAAAAAGTTTGTATAGGAGAAAGGATAGGTGCCAAGATTAGTTTCCATGTCTTCCAAATCATCAAAGACATCTGTGGGAATGGGTTTCCAGTCTCTTTGATAGCCTTATGCAAAATGTCTGATAATATTCTTTAAAATTAAAATTTTAAATTAAAAAGTCATGATTTAAAATTGACAGGGTAGGCATGCCAGAAGATATATGTCTTTAGTGCTGTTTTAAAAGGAGTCAGCATTTTCAGCTGTCGTATCTCTTCTGGCAGCAAACGAAAAAGTCCTCTGGGAAACCACTGCCAGTCTAGTCCTGGCCAGTTGGAGCAAACCTTTCCCAGACGACCTGAAATGTACAGGACGGATTGTACGGCAGATCATTTCTGGCATGAAGTACTGAATGTAATTCTCAAAATTACAAATGAAGAGATAAAATACTGCTCGAGTCTACTGCTGCTCTCTGTTTAGCAGATAACAAATTGTTGAAACATAAAGATTTACAGTAATTGAATTATTTACTGTGGTTGCTAGATCTGTAATTTCCAAGGATTGGAAAATAGGAGATTTTCTATGAATGGTTGGTAGAGGAAGGTACGGAACAACTGGTTAATGGAAAAACTTCCTCATTTTTCTCTAAAAAAAAAATCAGAGGAGGAGGAGGAGGAACTGTCCCATCAGTATACATACAAAACCTAGAGTAAGTATGTAGCTCTCCTTGGAAATCACTAGGGAACTCATTTTGAAGCTCTTCTGTTCATAATCCACACAGAATCATCTGCCTGGCATAGGAAAAGACATGGGTGTTTTTTTTAATTAAAAAAGATAAGGAAGTTGGGTTGTCTATTCTAGTGGAATCTGAAAAACCAGAAACTTGATTCAAACACTATCCCAATGCTATTTTGTGTTTCCCTTTGGGACTGTTTGCCAGCATGAAACAATTCCAGAAAACAGTGAAGTGTACCCCAAGTCACCAATATTTTGCCCTCTGACTAGGACTCATATCAAAATCCCAGCTGCTGAAGCAACAGGATAACGGAAAAGACATAAAACATATTTTTAGTGGAGGAAATTTGCTTCTATTCTCACCCAGTTTCTCAAATGCTAACTTAGGACAAATAGGGTTTTTAAAAAAAAATTAAGAAAATATGTCACCCTGCTCTGTTGCCTTTGCTATGATAGGTCTGAAGTGTGCCACTCATCCCTCTCAGCAAAATATCCCATTTCATAAGCCTGCTTCTAGATATCTGAAACGACACATCATTAAGCACTTAACTTTAGGCATCCAACATTCCAAAGAATTACTATTTAAACGTATTATAAATAAACCTGGAACGTGTTAAGCATGAACTGCTTAAGAGCACATCCCTCTAGAAAATTGTTTCATTTCTTATTTGGCAGTTATGTCACTATCAAACTCCAAGAAAGAAAATATATATTTTGCACCAAAAACAATGTACAGTATTTATTTTGGTCTTTTACATAGTAGCAGATATGATCAAAACTGATTTATATAAATGACTTTAAATTATTGTTGCTAGCTTTGGTGTTTTTTCACCAAGGATTGGTGGCTTTGCTTTTTAACTACTTCACCACAATAAATCATGCAATAGCAGTGAATCACTGGCATACGTTGGCAATAAAGTTTAGACCTTATGCTACTTGCCGGGAAGTTCCTTGGCTTCAGAGCTCTAGAATATATTCTTGCTCTTGTATATATATTCACTTGTAAAGTTATTTGACTACAGAATGATTATTATTTTATTAAAAGTTAGGCATTGATTTACACATTGAATACTCTCTGTCTCAGCCAGTATGTCTAAATTCTTCAGACCAGGAAGGCAGGCAAAATACATCACCTACTATTATACATATTTCTACTAAGTATTAAAATACCAAGTCCCAAGAGTCACATTTCATACAGTTCAGCAACGTTCCAGAATAAACTAAGTCTTCAACCCCTTAAGAGCTTAAAATAACAGCAATTGAAATATGAATTTAAAAGTTAGTTTTATGGCATTTGCTGATGTCTTTTTAGAGCCATTTTCCTACAAAGTAAAACATGCAAATGCACACAAAAATTAAATTATGTTTCTTCTTTGATTCTGTTGTCTGTAAATCCTTCAAACATCAAGGATCCCTTTGAATCTAAAAATTATTTGTCTGATCTCTGAAACAAATTTACAAATCAGACATATTCCATTGCTATGCTTTTTATTAGGAAATTATGTAAAACCATCAAAGAACCATTCAAGCATAACAATACAAAAACTAATCAACATCAACTAGTGCATCAAACCTTACAAAACTTACCGTATGTTAATGTACTGATTGGCCAGATAGAACTTGGCGCATTACTTTGCAGTGGATTGAATAATTCTTGCAATTCGTAAATATACAAAACCACATGAAAATTGAAACGGCCTAAGTTGGATCTATTTCATACAGCAGCATTTTTCCCAGGAATCGTCAGTGATGAATAATCATGTAATAAAACACAAATTAAATCTCAGAAAAGTGGGGAAAAGTCCTTTTGCCAAGTTAGAAGTCAGGCATGCATTTTGCAAATAAGAAAGCACTCACACATACTACATGTCTTGAGGTAAGGAGAAAACTCGGCACCTTGTCTTGAACACTGAATCAAGACTAAACCTACAGTAAATTTAGATGATCTGGTCTTTGGCTTTTCACATGCCATGTTGGGAAGGCATTTACAATTATTAAGGAATTTTCTACACATAAATAAATTTTAATGCAATAAATGAATTTTTTAAAATAATCTGCAGTACATCCCCTTTCAGACTATGTGCTTCATTGCAAGGACTATGTATTCTCTGAAATAGAGAAATCTTGCAATTCCATAGGTATAACTTGTATTATAACATCCTTTACATCAGTCAGTCAGTATATGGGTACATGACCATAACAAGTAGCTATCAGATTTTACAGTTTATACAGACACACCAATCTCCACCTTCACATCATTTTATGAATATCTATTTGAAGTGTGTGTGTGTGTGTTGTTTTTTTTGCCCCTTCCACATCACTAGTCATGTTCATCCAGCCCTTATCTTTAATGCTGCAAAAATTAGCAGCATTTACCCCATTTTCTATCCCAATATAGCATGATCATTTACTTGTTACGCGTTTGGATGCTGAGTTCTTCTTGTGATAAAGCACACATCTATCAATTTTTTTAAAATGTGTATCAGGAATACAGCTATTACTTTCAGCAAGGCACTTCTGCCATCTCTACTGGGATGAGTAAGTACTGCTTGGGGCCTTGAGCAACATATTATGCAGGCATTATGTGATCATGATGTATTTCATTTAACAAAAAATTCAGGGGGAGGGGGAGACAAGCCAGCAAGGTGTAGTGGTTTGAATGCTGAACTTCCACACTGCGAGACCAGTTTTCGAATCCCTGCTTGGCTTTAGAAACCCACTGGGTGACCTTGGGCAAATTATACTCTCTCAGCCTCAGAAGAAACCAAAGGCAACCATGTGAGAGGGTTGTCATAAGTCAGAAATAACTTGAAGACATACAAGAAGGGGGGGGGCTGTGCCACAACCAGGGCTAACTTGACACAGGAGAATTATGCTTACAAACACATTTGTTAGCATCAAAATGTGCCTCCCCTTTTGTCGGTTCTTCTGCTCTTCTCCCCTACTAAAATCATCATTTTCCTTAGGTAATGATACCATGGGTAAACAATAAATTTCAGTATTCCTGAGGAAACTTTGCTTCAGATTACAGGTTTTACGACTGCTCAAGGTGGTTCTGAAAATTAATCTTTCTGAAGTCTCACAGATAGTACAAGTTATTAATTAGTTATCTGGCTATGAACTGCATTGTTGGTGTTATAAAGGAAAATCTCTCAAAAAGCGCTTGCTTTTCTAAACTTGTATTAAGTTCCCCCTGTGCTTTTGCAATAGTGTAAGAGAAACTCTCTCTCTCTCTCTCTCTCCCCCCCTTTATCATAAATAGTCAGGCCAAACTCTAACCAGGTCTTTAGAGTACCTACAAGACAGAACATCAACAAAATGTTGTAGAACAGTACTATCGGATGTGGTGGATCATAAGGTTTTTCCCCCAGTTTGCCCAGGGACTGGCACCATATTTGTACCTATTGACTATAATTATTTCTTTCTTTCCTGGAAACTTGCCATGGAGCAGCAGCCAATGGCTCATGGAGTGGCTCCAGTTTATGTACCACTGTTGTAGAGTTCAAAGATATAGCAGTGTTATAATCTGTAGAATGAGTATGTAGAGAGATCTTGTAGCACCTTTGAGACTAACAGAAAGAAAGAAATTGGCAGCATGAGCTTTCATAGACTTCAGTCTACTTCCTCAGATGCATATAGTGGAGTGGAAACCAAGAACAGGCATATATATGTGAGGATGTCAATTCAAATTACAAATCCTTTGTGTATGGAAATGAAGTGGCAGGTCCAGTCTTAACAATGGTTGTTAGTGCACAAAGACATAGGAAACTGGTCACTGTGCATGGGGCTGAACTGGCAGATCCAGTTTTGTAATGGGACTAGCCTGTGGTGAGAGGAATTCTGTGATGTTGTAGAGTGTTGTTCTTCTATGTTTTCAGAATATTCCATTCTATATCCCTTCCATGAATTTTTGTTTGTTTTCACTCAGCACTGTTACTATTATTAGTGATATATCCCACCTTTTCTCAAATGACTTCAAGCCTGCGTACATAGTTCTCTCCTTTGCACTTCATCTTCACAACAGCTCTGCACAGCAGTTTAGACAGAGAGCAACCAACTTCATGATTTTCATGACTCAGTGGGAACTGAAACCTGGATCTCTCAAATCCCAGTGCAACACATAATGCTTTATACTATAATGATTCTCAATGCCTATTGAACATTCTGTGCCCACGAAGGATGCTCAGTACTTCTTAGATCTATTTTTTAGGGGAAGGCAAGTTTTAAGATTATTTGTACCTCTGTGAACTTTGAGATTCCGTTAATCTTGCTGATACCTTCATCTTGTGTTTGGATGATACTATTTTGGCTATAGAAGGATCCATCCAAGGAGACCTGAGAATATTCTTAGCATTTTGGGTAATGGTGTGAAAGTTAAGACTGCTTAACTCTGCATTAGAGTGTGGTTCCTATGTCTTGCTTAACAGAAACTACCTGTATGAACAACCATAATAAAGACATTAAATATTACTATATGCAATAATATATTTCATACAGATTGTCAAACTTTTATTGTAGGCTGATATAAATCCAGTTCTTATTTGAATCACAAGTCTTCTACAGTACAAGAACATGTTATTAGTTTCATTAATTTATATGAGAATGTTTTTCTTTTTGTTCTCCAGGTCTCATAATAGTTACACGAATTATAACAGGCTTCTCAAATCAATTTTTAAAAAAAATCTGTCATCAGTATTCAGCTGACACACATACACCACAAATACCTGGGGATCACCATTAGACAATTCTTAAACTCAAAAGGATGTGATTATATACATGCACTCCCAAGAGAAGATTCAAATACAGAGAAAGAATACCCTGTAATTTACTTGCAGAACTGTAACATATCAGACTACCCTTTCTCAACCTTTTACCCTGGAGAAATTCTTCAAATAATTTTCAGGTCTAAGGTCTAATTCATAGGTTCTCCTTAAATCAAAGATAATTTGATTATACATAACAACAATGCACTGGCACTTTGTAGCCTAAGAATATACTTACAAGACTTAAAAGGAGTATTATTCATTTAATGAATGCCACCAAGAACAGATGTCAACAAAATGGCCCTATCCATACAAACCTCTGAAAATTAGCAAGAGTGCTTCTTCTAATGAATGAAGTGATGTTATTTTTACAAACTATATTAAAAAAAATTTATTATGACACTTTGTTGTTAAACTTTATCCAGTGTGTTTTAAGGAAATTGTTCTTCATTTCCTACAGTCCAGTTAAAGCAAAGGAAGTATTCCCTAATTTGATACAGGTAGAAGAGGCTCTTTTATACAAAGCAAAAGTCAAAGGTGGGCAGCCCGTATATGCAAGGTGACCCCATCTCTTTTTCTAAAACACAGAAATCATAACCAACATAGATGGATATATGGGTATATATAAGGTACATATATAATACCTTATATATTTGATAGCAGGAAGACCCAAAGTGTGTGTTTGCTTTTTAAAAACTACAGAATATAGTAAATTCAGGTTCTTCTCTTCCACAGTGAGTTGTATTGTGCTGTGTAACTCAGCATATGAGTTACAGAAAAATGCTCCTCCTGTTATTAATATATAATTCAGACAGCCAATTACACATACCCCAGATAAAAGAATGACTCCCAGCATTTGCCCAAAATTTTAGAGTACTTCCCATATACTCATATCTACTAATCTCAGATATGAGCAGTCTTTTGCTATGTTTGGGTAGCATACTGCCTCAAAGTGTGAAACCAAGGAAGTCCCTGGCTCAAATTTCTCCTCAGCAATGAACTTTCCAGCTGCCTTATATGAGCCATCATATTTCAAGGCCAGCAGGGTCAAGATCAGGAGCAAGACATGGGAGGGCTTGAACACATTTTGTTGTTCTTGTGTACCTTCAGTCATTTCCAACCTATGGCTACCCTAAGGCAAATTTATCATGGAGTTTTCATGGCAAGATTTATTCAGAGGAGGTTTGCCATTGCACCCCCCTCCAGGCTGAGAGCATGTGACCTGCCCAAGGTCACCCAGTGGGTTTCATGGCCAAGTAGGGGAATTGACTGCCAGGGTCCAAATTGGAACCAGCCCCTTCACCCACACCTGCCACCTGCAATGAGATAAATGACTCCCAGAGCCTTTGGGACCCTTCCTCCTATTGGAAATAGCAGGTACAAAGTCAAAATAATTCCAATCAAAATCATGATAATAGCGAACGGTTCAAGCCCCCATGTTTCAGTCCTGATCTATGCCAACAAGCTAGATCAGAAGAAGAAAAAGAAGAAACACACACCAAGTTAACCCACGTGAATACTGTTACTCGTATTTAGGCCCTGTCTTCCACTTTTATATCTGTATTACAAGAACATTTTTTTGTTTTAAATATATTATTATTGGTTTTCAAAATATTTATTCCAATCATAGCAACAGCATTTAAAAAGGCAAGGTATGTTGAGTTTATTAGCCATTTCCTTGTTTTACTGAAATTATGTGCTCTGAATGCATGAGTGTACACAAAAGCCTATCCAACAAATATTACAACAATTTAGACCAGAAATAAATCATAACCAAGAACACAGTTTGAAACTCTGCATCTGGAAAAAAGTTGGCAATCCATATTAAGTGGTGAACAATACAGTATAATCCCTGTCCCTGAATAACTTTATTTGCATAAATTCTCATCTTCCTCTGTCTTCTTTTCGTTGAAGACTGAGAAATCTCAGGATTAAAGGCAAATGGGACTGTACTGTAAAGAAATGGGATGTTTTTCAAATTCCAACCCTAGTGACAACAGGCAAGAATTTGTCTGGTTGATTTAGGTACTAACATCTCACTGTCTGCATCACCCTCCTCCAGCTAAAAGTACAAATGAAAACAATTTTAAAAAGACAGAAGTTACAAGGTGAAATTGCTGAATTTCTCATTACTAAGTACTCCATAACCAGAACTTTGGAAAAGGTGAAAGATAAATTGCCACACAAATAACATATAATTGTCTGGCAAGTCAAAGCTATTAACATAGTTCATATCAGCTGCTTCATTCTATAAAATTTACGGTATTTACTTTCCATCCAAGCATGTAATAACTCCCTCTTAAAAAGAATCCTTTAATTGGACTAAAGAAAAATGTTGAACTTACTGAATAAGTACTGCTTCTTTAAAGATTGAGCACTTTCGGTTTAAGGAAGTCCTCCAGCTTTAAAGATGCAGGAATTGCTTGATTCTGAGTGAGTCAGTGTTGTGTTGTGAGTTCAACATTGGACTATGACTCTGGAGTTTGAATCCCTGCTTGGCCTGGAAACCCACTGGGCACCCCTGGTCAAATCACATTCTCTTAGCCTCAGAAGGCAAAGGCAAACCCACTCTGAAAAAATCTTGTCAAGAAAAGCCTAAGGCAACCATAATTTGCCATAAACAACTTGAAGGCACACAAAAAACCTTACTTGAACCCTTTTCCTCCCAAATATATTAGATAACAGTGAGTGAATTATTCTGAAACCCCCTCCCCACAAAAAAAAGGATACTCAACAGAGATCACTTCAAATAGCTAAATTATGTTCTTATAAAGTAAGGGTGAGAAAGTACGGTCTATAGGTTGTACTTAGCCCCCAACCTCTTTTACATCGCCAAATGCCCCAAAAGAGCACCAAACCCCCATCATTTATATTCAGCCTCAAAATATCTCCAAACTACCTACCCACCCACCCCCTATGTTTTTTTCCCTCTCCCAATACACTACAACCCCACCCACCATTATTAAATAAACCTAAAATGAAGCCTGGACAGATGTGACATCACTTCCATTGCAGCAGGCACATGTTGGTACAGCCTGCCCGCAGACTGTGGAAATTAAAACTGGTCTTCCTCCAGCTGCCAACTGCTGCTCTACATAGTACATGCTAGAGTAGAAGAAAACTGGAGGCTAGAAAGTTGATGCATTTAAACAAAGGGCCTAAGCAGACTGCCAGAAATAGTGCACATTAAATTGAGGCACTGCCCTGGCTCAGTGCTAGGGAATCATGGGAATTGTATTTTTTTCTGAGACATTGAGCCTTCTCTGTCAGAGAGCTCTGGTGCCACAATAAATTATAGTTCCCATGATTCCCTAGCACTGAGCCAGGGCAGTGCCTCAATTTAATGTGCACTATTTCTGGCAGTCTGCTTAGGCCCTAAGATATCTTTAGCAGAAAGGAAATAAGTGGATACAATAACGCAGGGATAGGCAACCTTTCCCCTTTAAGGGCCGAGGGACTTCAGCTCCCAGAATCCCAGGAGCTATTGGCCAACATGGGACTATTGGCCAACATGGCTGAGGCTTCTGGGAGCTGAAGTCCCTTGGCCCTTAAAGGGGAAAGGTTTCCTACCCCTGCAATAACGTATTCTAAAGAGAACTTTCTGTTTATTTTACTGATTCCTGAAATCTCTGGGTTAGAAGCACAACAGAAGTTCACCTGATATCCAAAGATTTAATTAAAATTAAAGATTAAAAGCACTACTACTCTGAAGCAGAAAGTAACAGTTTGAATAAAGCCAGCTTTGCTTCAGCACTGAACCTTCTATTAGAACCCTCTCACTTCCTCTCCATCTATGAACTAAATCAAGTAATCCAGTTCTAAAGAACATTGCCACAGTGCTTTTGCATATGGATTGTCCTATGAAAATTTACCCTAATATCCATTATTTATAATTGGATCATTTCAAGAACATCTGTCACTTCTTAGAAGCAAGATGTCATTTCCCAATTAACAGGTTCACTTATACCACCACAAATTCCAGTAGATCAACCTGAAATCCAATTGACAACATCCAATTTCCCTTTCTAAAAACAAACCAAGGCTTTTTTTTTATTATCAACACACATCTTAGGGAAGAAAAATGATCATAGGCTTGACCAGCTACCCTATTAGAAAGGTCTAGGGCTTTTTATTTGTTTAGAAAAAAGATGAGTAACAGTGGGACATGACTTAGGTTTGCAAAATGTAGAAAAAGAAGTTTTCTTCCTCTCAAACAATACTAGAACTAGGGTCATTCAATTAAAGAGAACAGTGGGGGTTCAGGAAGGCCAAAAAGACACACTCTCATCATCTGCATAAATAAGCTACAGAATTCACTTCCACAAAATGTAGTTTCAGGTGTCCACCAACTTGGGATGCTTTAAAGCTGGATTGGACGACTCATGGAAAGAAAGACTACCAATGGTCACTACTTATGATAGCTGTATACTGTTTCCAGGATCAGGTGTAGATCTGGAGGAAGATCAGCAATAACAGCTGCTGAGAAACAATAAAGAGAGAGGACTATTGCTCTCATGTCCTGCTTTCACCCTCCACATAGACATCTGGCAGGCCACTTTGGGAAATAGGCGGCTGAACTTAATATGCCTTTGGTCTGTTCCAGCAGGGCTTTTTTGGGAGCATTAAAGGAGAGCAAGTTAATGTTGTAGTTTTCCTGCTGCTTTTAAAATATTTTTGTGAATTTTAAAAGTGCTTTGTATAGATCCAATGAGCTGTTCTTAATTAAGTTTATATAGTGGTCTACCTTGAGAGCTCTTTGAGATGGAAAGTGATAATGTGAAATTAGTAATAAAATATTAGGCACATCGAGACAAGGATTTTCTGCACTTCCAGTTAGCATTTTCATCACAAAAGAGGAAGCACCCACGTACCAATTAACTACCATCTCTAGTGTATAGAACCCAGTGTGGTGTAGTGGTTTCAGGGTTGGACCAGGACATTGGGAGACCAGGGTTTGAATACCTGCTCTGATATGGAAACCCGCTGGTTGACCTTGAGGCACGTCACACACTCTCAACCTGAGAGGAAAGCAAGAGTAAACCCCCTCTGAACAAATTCTGCCAAGAAAACCCTGTGATAAGGTCAGCATAGGTAAGAAGTAACTTGATGGCACACAGTAACAACTGGTCTATAGCAGACACTAGTACGTATCATTCTTGCCTTGTGGCTTGGAATAAGTGCAGATTTTTCTCTTCATTTAGTTTTTGAGAATATTGCACACTTTGGATTACCATGCTATAGACAATTGACATAGACAAAATAAAAACGTCTTGTGTATATATCTTACCAGATCTCTTTTCAGAAGATATCTATTCAAAATCCCATTAGTCCATCATTTAAACTCACTTCTAAATTAAAAAATGAAAGAAATACTAACCTATTCACAAGATTCCAACAAGAATGAGATACAGTGAAGATATTCGTTACTTTGCAACTACACAAAATTGTTATGAACAAAATTGTTATGAACAAAACTAAAAGAAGCCATTTTGAAACAGAAACGTCACAATCCAGGTTTTAAAAAAAAGCTTCTGAGAGTAATTTCTTGCTCAATTGACATTAACTGTTAAAATCATGTTAAAAATAAATTTAATTTTTAAATACCCAAATTTTAGAGAGCAAGTGCAAATAAAAAGGTGGCACACTGTCTCACTAAATCCAAGAGAAAATGAAGAGGCAGGCAGTAGCTTTCACTGACATGGTGCCTTTTACAGTACTGTCTGAGGATATTTTGCAATACTTGCAATATATTTCTTAGAAAAATCATTGACTAACTAGGTCATCAATTAGGAAAATCTGATTTAAATTATCTTGTGGTGAGAGAGTGAATAAAAAGCTCCCAAGCTAACAAATAAATGAATGAATAATAAGGCAAACAGCATCCTAACAAGGGGAGTAAAGGTTACCAGAGGCTGTATTTTACAGTCCATGCATTCTGTTACTCACCCTTCTGCTGGAGGCATTCTCCAGTAACTTTAGGACACCGTGTCTCCTGCGCCCTCTGAAGGATAGGAAATCTTTCAAATATGTTAGGTCTTTTTGGAAAAAGATCTAGCAAAGGTACTGGCAGCTCTGGTGGACTCCGCTGAACATCACCGCTGTCACTGCCATTGCTGACAGTTATTTTAAAAGACATCTGGGAATTCAAGAAAGCTTGGCCACTACTGGAACAACTAACTTGAGGCAGCTCCCTTCTAGGCATGACTTGACATGTATCAAAGACTTCAAAGAAAGCTGCACTGCTGCTGGACTTGGGATGATCTGCAGCCTCATAGTGCATAATGACATCCTTCTTCACAAGGGTCCCTTCAAAAACTCCAACATCAAATGGTGCAAAAGGCAGAGAGATGAAGCCTATCAACAAATGAAAAGTGTGTTTGTTAGTCACTCAGCAAAAATAATTTAACTCAGGTTTGTAAATTCATCAGCTTCCTATAACAGTAGGGTACCAGCAAGCAAAGGATTCCTAATCTAGGTGGTTGGTTGCTTTAAATTTTAGTCAAAAGTGATTGTAAGCAGACCAGCCAGAATTATTTTTCTCTCCTACAGACTGCCAGAGTTTGGGAAAATTACTTTTTTTTGGAATACAACTCTCCCAGTACCCCTTCCAGCATTAGCAGCGATCCAAAAAGGGAACTTTTCTTAGCTCTGACCTTGCAGAGGGACAGACGTATCCCCCCCCCCCATTTTAGTCAAATTGCCCTGTAAGTAGCTTATGGTCAGATTTGGCTATAAATAGCTTACCACCAGCAAATTTTTGTCGAAAATTGAAAGCAACCAACCACCTACCGTATCTTCTAGATGAACCAGAACTCGTTGCCAGGTATGTATGGGCTTATTTACAAGGCTCATCTATCCCTATTTACTAAACAAATGTGTTTGTTATATTTGGAAAATACTCCATTTTTAAACTTTTCATTATAATTTTGTCATTCAGTATTGGAGCAAAAATACTCTTCACAGAAGGCATAAGCTTATCAATAGGTATCATTGAACGATGTTACTGTTTCAAATCCCAGTGTCTGGAATAGTCTCTCCTCTAAAACAGAGAAAGGATGAAGTAACTCAAGAACTATTCAGTGGCCATTTTCTAATAAAGTGCCCTCAATACCCAGAGAATCTTCTGGATGTGTATGAGAGGGTCAACAATAAAGTAAAATTAATCCTTTCAACCCCAAGAGGGGGTGCTTATTAAACATTTACAGTGTAAAATGTACACTGTAAAATGGCATTTACTACCCCATGCCCGTTGTGACACTTTCTGATGTCGTGCCCCAACATACATTCCAGTCAGGCACTCAATAATATAGTATATATAATCTCCCCCGTCACCTCAGCATTTAAGGATCCTAAGGGATCAGTAAACAACATCTAAACTACATATTGCCATGTGCAAATATCCAACTATTGTCCAATAAAGTGTAAATCCGATATAGTTTTATGGAGAACAATAAATACCAAATGTTAAGAAGACAGGGGAGTATTTTGCAACACAAATCTTTGCGGCTGAAAGTTTGGAGGCTGTTGGAGAGGGAGTGTGGAACTGGGTTCAAGTCTAGGAAAGCTTGTGTTACCAACGTCTTTTAGCAGTGTATTTGGTATTTCCAAGAGTAGGGCAGGAGCAAAGTTTTGCTCCTGGTAGTTCCTTCACCTAAGCCTTGCAAAGATAACCCACAATGTTGTTTTAAAAGCAACGTGCAAAGGGATCTTGTATCACCTTTGAGATAAATTGAAAGAAAGAAGCTGGTGGCATGAGCTTTCCTAGATTTGAGCATCTGCATCTGAGGATCTGGGTTCAAGTCTAGAAAAGCTCATGTTACCACCTTTTTTCTTTCAGTCGGTCTTAAAGGTGTGACAAGATCCCTTTGCAAGCTAATTTTCCAGACAAACATGGCTATGTCTTTGAATCAAAAGCAAAGTGAGTGTCAAAATTTATTGCACTGCGCTCCTCGTTGCCTTTTTTTAATTTTCTCGAAGGGAAATCCTAATCCCATCAACATTTTTATCAAAGACTTCTGCAGAAGCTGAAAACTTGCTCCTGTCCTTTGAGAGACAGACCTATTTAGAAAGAGAAAAGAGAGAATGGTGTTTGTGTGTTTTAAATCTCTCTGGCCGGAGGAATCTGGGAATGCATTAATCACTTGTGTGTGTCTGTTGTTTTGGCTTCAATTTTTCGACTTATGGTGATCCTATCATGGGGTTTTCTTACCCGGTTTCTTCAGAGGGGGTTTGCCATGGTCATCAGGGTGACCAGGCATCCTCCTTTTCCAGGACACATCCTCCATTTCCACCTTCTGTCCAGGAGGAATTCCAAAACATCCTCCATTCTGAGCATGACTAAGGAAGCATGGGTTTATATTTATATGAGCGTTTTTAGCTTATACTTGGTCATGTCCTACACTTTTCTTGATACTTCACAGTGCCTCATCCTCTGCATTGAGGACATCAGGTCACCCAGACAGCCATCTCCTGAGGCTGAGAGAGTGTGACTCACCCAAAGTGGGTTTCCACAGCCAAGCCAGGATTCAAACCTTGCTCTCCAGTGCCATCCATCCCCACGCAGCTCCAAGGGGAAAAAAAATTTTAAATCAATTTTTTTTCTTTTTTCACAAGCAAAAAGACTTAAGAGAAATACTGACATGGCTGGAAGGGAAGTTGATATAAGCAACACTTAACAGATATAATATGTCGAAAGGAGGGGAGGAGAGAGTAATTGACAATGAATTAAATAAGAAGCAAAATTTGACTTTTTCCCTCCCTGTGGCTTAAGGTTTGTTCCTTAATATTTCCTTTTACTATGTGCTTTGTTTGTTGTATTAACATATGTGTGTGTGTGTGTATACACACACACACATATATATATACAGTATATATACACAGACATACACACACACATATATACACATACAAACGCACACACATATATACATACACATATACAACACATATATACATATATACATACACATATATGACACATACACACACATATATACATATATACACACACATACACATATACACACACATACACACACACATATATATACATATACACACACATACACACACATATATACACACACAAACACACACACATATATACATACACATATACACACACATACACACACATATATATACATACAAACACACACACATATATACATACACATATACACACACATACACACACACATATATATATACACATATATGCATACAGTATATATATATGCAGACATATACACACACATATATACATATATATAATATACACACACACACACACAC
>CM034706.1:192985578-193014411 GCA_020142125.1 Phrynosoma platyrhinos | reverse complement strand
AGGGCATCATTACTTGGTTATGTTCGGAATTTTCTCAATTGTGTGTGATCAGCAAATACGGTTCCCGGGAGCGCTTCATTGCGCTTTCCTTAATTGTGCGATGATGCTAGTTGCGTCTGATAGCCATTTACGTATTGTGGGGTTCCTTTCGGTTTAGTCCTGGATTTATTCTTATTTCGCTTTCTTATCGCTTTGTGGCCCGCATGTGATAAGGTCCTAAGAAATGGGTCCTTGAACCGATAAAGCCTGAAATTTCCCTAAAAGCCAAGATAGTCAAATCATATCTTTTCTTGTATAATTTTTTTAATCATTGTTGTTATCTATCATTCATTATGTACTTAAATTGATTTGTCTCTATTGATGAAAGTTATTTTAATGCATATTAACATCTATGCATATCCTACAATAAAAGTTTTTAAAAAAAAATAAATCAAAACTAAACCAGAAGTAAAAGAGCATTTGTACTTCCCACTCTCTCCCCCACCCTTTTACTGGTCCAACTATCTTAGTTTTGTTTCCTTTGTATGTGCAATATAGCATCACCCCAATATGTTCTATAATTACAATACAGATTGGTGTACACACACCCAGAGGCCATGATATTTCATGGGCATAGATGGCATAAGTATACCCTTTCAAATGCCAGAGAACTTGCTTTTGTAGCAAAATGACTAACAGAGCAGACCTCCTCCAGAAAGCCTTAACTGACTGATCAAAAAGTGTTCCTTTACAGTGAGAAGGCTGCCTGCGACAGTGTTGACTGCAAATAGCTGGTGGAGCTGAACTTTTTCGCAGACTAATTACTTTTATTAATTAATTTCATTAGGACAGTATCTGATCAATGGGCATTAGCCTACAAAACCTTGTGTGCTATAAACAGATGTGTCACATAAAAGCCAAACATATTTTCTCCAGTTTCAAATTGTTTAACAAGGTAGAGAAATGAAATCTACACCCCACTCCATTACCACAAACACAATCAATTACAAATAAAATAAAGTTGGATGCTATTGTAATACTTATTCTGATACATCATTAAATTGATTTCCCCCCACAAATCTATTAACTAAAAGTTTCTAAAAATTTGATCTAGAGAAATTACAGTCATGAATGCTATATAATCCCAGTCTCTTAAATCATTTGGAAAGACCAAAGGCATTGTGTCTTCCTCCAAAACCTGCCTCACATTTCTGCAACTTAGAATTAATAAGGCTGACACTTTAATCTACATCAGGAGTAACAGAACAATGTTTAGGATACACACCTGTACTACAGCCATTTTTTTCTTGAGTCATTCTGATAACTTCTCTCTTTCTCTCCCTGAAGCAAAACTCATGCGACACTTCCAGAAGATGACTACAAACCAAATGGTCCTTTACCTAAAGCAAAAATGCAAAGATTGAGGTTCTGAGTTACTGTATAAAGATATCAAATATAACTGTTTTGTCCTGGCTCAGGATATAGTATGCCCAATTCATTCAAAAAGCTGGAGTTGGGAAGCTGTGGCACTTCCAGTGCTGGACTACAGCACCTATCAGCGACAGCATAGTTAAAAGTAACAGATTATGAGCATCATTTTTTTTAAAAAATTTAAACAGATATTCCAACTACACAAATTCCCCATCAGGTACCCCATTCTTAAAAAAAAATGAATACAAAGCATGCTTGACTGTCTGCTTACACCCTGTTGTCAGAGGCAATTTCTCCACAGGCATCTGTAATTTCTTATTTATTATACAGCAGTAATTCATTTATAAATCTGCCATTGGCTAATTGACTAAAAGGACAAGCCAGTGGCTCATGCACCACCAGAGTAAACCTTAACTCAGTGACACTTCCACAAGTACAAGGGCCATTCCTGTTCCCTTATCAACTCTGTACTGCCAAAACTGGTTTGTTATTGTTGTGTACCTTCAGGTCATTTCCAACTTATGGTGACCCTAAGACCCTATCGTGCGGTATTCTTGGACTAATTTGCTCAGAGGGGTTTGCCATTTTCTTTCCCTGAGGCTGAGAACACGTGACTTGCCTAAGGTCACCCACTGGGTTTCATGACTGAGCTGGGAATTGAACTCTGGTCTCCAGAGTCATAATCCAACACTCAAACCATTATGCCATGTTGCCTCTGCCAAAATTGGTACCTACCTAAAAATTGGCTTTTCCTGTTTTTACCAAGATTGCACAACTCAACTGAGAGTTTCAAATTAGTAAATTTTACACCAACCAGTCAATAGTAAAACTGAATACCAGGAGGTTTTGGCCAAGAAATATGATGTTTTAAGATTGTTGGGGAGTTTGTTACCAGTCACTTAGATGATGGGGTAAAGTTTGCAGATGATACAAAAACTAGGAAGAGTAGTTAACACATTGGAAGATAGGAACAGAAATCAAAAGGACCTTGAGAAACTAGAAAAGTGGGTTGAAACTAAATACAATGAAATTCAGCAATAAAAAAAGATAAACTTCTACATTCAGGGCACAAGAAAAAAACACAAATGCACAAGTACAGGTTGGGGAATACTTGGCTTAACAGCAAGACATGTGAAAAGGACCTTGCATTTATTGTTGATCATAAGCTGAACTTTAGCTAGTTGTAACAAAGAAGACAAATATTATTTTAGTCTTCATGAACAGAACCTTAGTTTCCAAGAAAAGAGAAGTTAATAGTCTCACTATATACCACACTAGTCAGGCCTTATCTGGAATACTGCATTCAGTTCTGGGTGCCTAATTTTAAGAATGATATAGATGAGTTGGAGAAGAAGGGCAACAAGGATGATAAGAAGTATGGAGAACAAAACATATAAAGGAAGGTTAAGGGAGCTGGGCATGTTCAGCCAGGTGAAGAGAAGACTGAGGGGTGACATGATTGCTTTATTTAAATATCTAAAGGGCTGTCACAGAGAGTTGGATACAGATTTGTTCTCTCCTACCCCAAGGCAGGACCAAGTCTAATGGTTTTAAGATACAAGAGGGTAGGTTTCTATTAAACATCATAAAGAACTTCTTGACAATAAGAACAGTTCAGCAATAAGAGCAGAAGCAACTACCTACAGAGGTGATGGGGAGATTATCAGATGGGGGGGGGGGAAACGAAGAAGAAAAAGGTATACTCCCAGGATAATTGTGTGATTGAGCTGAAGGTTTTCAGACAACGCCCCGGGAAGAACCAGGAATGCTGCAGCAACAAACCATTCTGGGGATTTCCCCACGAATGGTTTGTTGCTGGAGATTTCCTGGATCTGTGTGTCTGAAAATCTTCATCGCAATCATGCAATTTTGCTTGGAGTATGCCTTTTACTCCTGGCTTTTTTCTAGGTCTGAAAATCAAAAAAGAGTCTAGACAACTACCTGCTAGATATATTCTAGCTGGAGCACTGAGAGGGAGAGATTGGATTCAATGGTCTACTATGGGATCCCTTCTGATTCTATGCTTCTATAGTCAGCCCACCATATCCACAGATTCTGCATCCATGGATTCAATCATTCATGGCTTGAAAAAAATGTTTTAATCCAAAAAGCAAACCATGATTTTGCTAATTTATAAAAGAGGCACCATTTTACTACACTATTGTATATAATGGAACTTGAACATTCAAGCCCGCGTTGTCCCCAATGGAGGTGTGTGCACATAGAATCATAGAGTTGGAAGAGACCACAAGGGCCATCCAGTCCAATCCCCTGCCATGCAGGAACTCCCAATCAAAGTATCCCCGACAGATGGCCATCCAGCCTCTGTGTAAAGACCTCCATAGAAGGAGACTCCACCACACACGGAGGGAGTGTGTTCCACTGTCAAACAGCTCTCACTGTCAGGAAGTTCCTCCTAATGTTGAGGTAGAATCTCTTTTCCTATAACTTGCATCCATTGTTCCAGGTCCTGTTCTCTGGAAAACAAGCTAGCACCCTCCTCAATATGACATCCCTTCAAATATTTAAACAGGGCTATCATATCCCCTCTTAGCCGACTCTTCTCCAGGCTGAACGTACCCAGTTCCCTAAGTCGTTCCTCATAGGGCATGGTTTCCAGACCCTTCACCATTTTAGTCATGCCACCATTAGGAACAGCTCCCATTGTCCCCAGTGGCAATGGATGCATGTGACCACACCGCCATTATGGACAACGGGACTTCACCTGAATTCCCATTTTCCCTAATGGTGCTGCTGCTGCTGCTGCGGACATGCACCACCATTGGGGACAATGTGGACTTGAGCATCCACAGATTTTGGTATCCACAAGGGGTTCTGGAACAGATCCCCCACAGATACCAAGATCCCACTGTAATTTGTCTCAATGCATCTCAAATGTTGGTGTTTCAGGTGTTTTGGACTTCACGTCCCAGAAATCCTACCCAGTTTGGACAGTGATGAAGAATTCCAGGAGAAGTCCAAAACACCCAAAGAGCAAAGTTTGAGAACCAGTGGTTTAGCTAACAGGAAGTTTAGCTTCCCATTCAGTAGTCAGCATCTCAACTTGTCCCACGTTTACTAAAAAAAAAAAAAAAAAAAGTTACAAAAGTAAGCCAAGATCCTCAGAACACAGTGTGGTAGCCTTTGTGAGTGACTGTTAAGTGCTATTCTACTTATTAATGTCTGCATTAGACAGGTACACCAAACGAACTGGAGCTGTAAGTGTAACATGAAGAGAGGATTGGGAAAATATTAATAAAGATTGCAATAATCTCATCCTCCTCAGAGGAAATTACTAGTTCAAATGGATGAAAAAAATGCTCTTATGTTCTATTGTGGTACACTTTTTATGGTGAATTTCCTGTCTCCAGGCTTGCCTCTATTGGCTATGACAAACTGTGAACTATAATGAATCCAGAAAGCGAGAGCTACTCTATAAAGAAAAATAAAATTAAAAGAGGCAACCTCCTGTTTATGATCTTTTGAAGTAATTATCTTGGACGGACTATCACATAACTTCAAAATATATGAGAAATAAACATTGACTTCATAAATATAACTCCATTTTGCTTCATCCTGACTTGCACATTTTCCTCACCTGGTTAATGTGGCATTGTTTTACAAAATTTATCCTTTATCATTAAATAGGACATAATATTGTGGATTTTAAAAAAAATTTTTTTTCATCCACTCCACCAAAACTCTTTCTCTCTTTCTCCTTTCTTCCTCCCTTATGTTCTCATATCCTTATCCTTCCTTTTTCTTTAGTTCATTTTCATATGAATCCCAGCAGAAGTCCCAGGGTTTCAAAATTCACTTTCAACATTCCATTTTCTGGGACAGATAAGGAACCTATGCCTAAATTCTCTAAAGGCACCAAATCCCACCTGATCTTGAAAGCTATGAAGTGACAGCCCTGGTTTGTACTGGGATGAGAGACCACCAACAAATACCAGGTGCTGTAGGCTAGATTTCAAAGGAGGAAACTGTCAAAACCATTGTTGAGTATTGTTCCTTGCCTAAGAAAACTCTATGAAATTATTGAGATCACCATAAGTCTACAAGTGACTTGAAAGCACATACACACACATGATATCTAGAAAATAATACAAGAAGATGCAGACCTGGATGCAGAGATCAGGTCCTTCTAAACGGCCATTACTAGTTGTAGTAACATGGTATTTTAACCTTGGAATTAACTGAACTACCATACTCTAATCATGGGCTAAAATAAGTTGTTTAGATCTTGTGACCTAAACACTGTAATTACCCAACCCTGAGGAACTAACAAGAGCAAGAAGTAGTTTTGCATTAATCCAATATAATTCAGCTTTGGGTTAAAAAAAATTGGCTAGGAAATGTTGGCTCTTTAGTACTGTTTCGCAATTAATTAATAATTTAATAAATATGTTAAGTCTGGAATATAGCTGATGCTGAAACTGCAACTTAAGTATCATGCTTGAGTTTAACTTAAAAAATTTCCAACTTGACTGGTAACATTGAATTAGTTCCTATCTCTGACTTTTATGTATACAGAATGCCAGTAAAGGCATGGGGGGGGGGGTGTGCAGCAGTTTGGGAGAAGGAAATTTGGAGCAAAGAAGTGGGAATGGGGAAGGGGTTACAACCTTCACCTTACTGTTAATTCACTCCAACCCCACTCCTAGCAGTCCTTCTCTCATAGGGATCCAAAGATGTTAAAATGTTCACAACCACAAGCATTAAGTATGCTTCTGTGCATACTCAAGAGAAATTGGCTTTCATAAACTCAGTGGGATTTACTTAAAAGTAAAATATAAAATATCACATGCAGCACTTACATCATTCCTTTAACAAAGACCACTGTTATCATCTCTTCATTATAGATAGATCAAGCTGAGAGAATAATGATTTACTGAAGGCTACATAGTACATAACTGGGGGAGAGATGTGAACTGGGAATTCCTGGCTGTCTGCTCACATTCTTAGACATTACACTACACTAAACCAAAATGTTCTGTAGGCTCAGTTCCAAACTTGTTCCAGTAAACAAGACCAAAAGTTTAATTTACCAGCAGACCAAAAGTTTGATTTACCAGCAGTCAATACTGAAATATCTATTTAAAACATGTCATGCACCACCCATGCTTATTTCTACCTACGATATGTCTAGCGGGAAAAACCTATTACAGCTGGCATTTAAGTCCCCTGAGAAAAATAATCATGAAGCTAAAAATGCTCTGGCCACTACATTCTGTTATCATATCATCACATCTGTCTCTCAAGAAATGGAGAAAAGTAATCAGGCATGATTATGGAGCTTCCATGTTTTTGCCTGTTAGTCTGCACAGTGTCTAATCCTTTTCATTTTTGCAAAGTAGAATGAGACAGACAGACAGATTGACAAATGACAGAGGGCAGATTTGTGAATTTTTGATATGAATGGTTGTGTGAATGGTTGTGGATTGGGGTTGGGGAAAGAAAATGTATTGATAGTTGTATGTTTGTGCAAATGTGCCTGGCTGCATGCATGTGTATACATGGTAGCGACCAGGATTCTACTGTGAAAAAGTAAAACCTAGCTGTTCTTGTTTTCAGTTGTGCTGTGAGTTTTGGTAATAACAAATTTTGTTGTCTAAAGTACAATGGAACCTAGGACTACTTACAGAGGTGGTAGTGATCTGTTTTCCTTGGATGGCCACACTCACTAGTTTATTAAGGAAAATGGACTATTGGGTCTCAAAATTAGGCTACACAATTCATACATAGCTATACTTTCACAAAGATGCTGAATGTTGGTTGAAGAGGCAAACAGTATTTGCTTCCTCAGCCAACACACCCAATTTCCATCCATGCACCCCTCCAAGCCTACTGCTGCCATGCAGGAGCCAGGAGAATGAAGCACATTGTTGTTGGTGTGTGCCTTCAAGTTGTTTCTGACTTACAACCACTCTAAGGCAAACCTATCATGGGATTCTCTGGGGCTGAGAGTGTGTAACTCATCCAAGGTCACTAGTGAGTTTCCATGGCTGAACAGGGAACTGAACCCTGATCTCTATAACCACTGGCTCTTGCACTACACCATGCTGGCCAATTTTTATCATACTAATCTTTATTGGAGATATTTGTTGAGGCAGGAGGAAAGGCAGACAAAAGTCATTTTGATACCACCACCCCAACTCTCCTAGAAGGGTATGTCATTTCTAGCTTTCATTTGGACCGCATCTTTATGCAGGAGGTCCACCCTAGAGAATATAGATAGCCTATGGCATTAGCCACCCAATGCAGAGCAATAAAGGGCACAGATACACATTCCTTAGGCAACGCACATTGTACTCAAAGTTAGCCCAGTGAATCTGGGACATGAAGCAGAAAACACCAGAATTACCCCTCCTTGTCAGTAAAAATACATTAGCAAGAAATTAAATAACTAACAATTTGCTATCAGAGGGGACCATTTCACTCTGCTTCAAGGTTGGGGATAGAGGGGAGGGAGAGAGAGAGAGAGATTATGGAAATATCTCATTATCCAACTCTCTCTTTGAAACCACATATGCAAATATACATTGTTATACAGCGATAACAACTGCTCTTCCCCTAGGCCATCTTCTTACAACAGATTGGGATGATGGTAGTACAGGCACTTCAAAAACCCTAAAGTGAACAATAATAGTCCTTTGATACGGCATCACTAGGCTTGGCATCACCCAGTGTTCGCCTTAGAGTTGCCATAAGTCAGAAACCACTTGAAGGCACAAAACAAGAGCAATTAGTTCACAGCTACACATTGTACAGGGATGGCTAGGATCCAATGGAGTACATCCACTCAGTGGCATTATTAGGGTTGGTGTCATCTGGTGCGGTAACTCATGGCGTCCCATCCACCGACCTCCTCCCACACCACACCATACAGAATCCTTGGTAATGTTTTCTGTACTAATGTTACTCGTAAATTGTAATTCTCGTATATCACTGAATGAAATGGTAATTGTTGTGACATAAACAACTAGCAAAATTAAAATGATACCTTTAAATTACAATTATCATGCACACTGCCTAAATGTATTTACATGCACATCATTTCATGTGGTTAAAATGAAATTTTGATGTTGTTAAACAAAATTTTAAATGAATTTTAAAATTTAAATGTATTTTTCCCAAAAAAATTTAAACATTTTTTTTAATACATGGGGCCTTTCATCTCCTCTCACTGAACCTTGCCCCACTACACCATCTCTTCAGAGTTTTAAAGAGACGCAAGTGAACACCATAGCCTGTTTCTGCCAAAAGGCAAATGTTGAAGTGTCACCTGGTGTGGTCCATATTCCTCGCACCCCTCTAGTGATGCCCCTACTTTGATGGGATAGTCTATCCACCCACTCCCACAGTGAGGTCTGGATATCACTCTGTCCTGCATCTGAAGAAGTGGGTTTAAATCTCCAAAAGTGCACACTCAAATAAAAACCAGTTTATTTTAAAGGTGCTGCTGCTACCTTCTGTTTCTCCCCTCTCCCTCCCTTCCCCTAATTCTGCGAGAGACTATCATACGGTAACTCCTTTTTGGAAATCTACTGAACAAACTTCCTACGGAGCTTCATACTCAATACAATTTGAGAAAGCAAGTTGCATGAAGCAGGTATATCCATTACTGGAACACAAGACACAGAGGAATACAAGACACAACCCTTTCCTGGGCAATAGTCGCTTCCCATGGAAAAGACTACAGACCTATTTACCAAGTGTAGCACAGTGACCTCTGATGGCCAACTAAAGATATATTCAGCAAGATTGTAGTTTGCTATACATTCTTTGTTCCATGCAGCAAAACAATAGTATGCTTTATCAGGTATGCTGAAATGGCATCATACAGTATTTACACAAGATCATTTAACAACAGAACCCACAGCATTGGCGATCTCCGTCTTTAAATGGTTTAAGACTCAGTTTAGTGAGTAAATTCAGATTAACTGGTTTGACTGTGGAATTTCCTGCACTAGACCATTTAGTTTTTGAATATCACTAGTATTCAAATTGTGTATAAAATATGAACCATGGTGCTTGTCATTAATCTGATGGGAAATGATTTGTCAGTGGAGAATAACATTTTTTTGCTAAGCCAATATTTTTGGGCTTTTTAATTGTATTTTGTAGGAGAGGCACTGAATTCTTATTACGGAAAGTCTATTTACTAAGCAATAATCTTAATTTAACTGCAATCAAAACGTCACATGCCTACCCATCTGAAATTTTAGGAACACGGATGAAGAAATGTACCATGCTTCTTTGTTGTGTAATGTATTCTGAAGAATAGATTATTCAAAGTGAAATGGATAGTTTTGTTTGCCCTTTATTTTTATGGCAATAGTGCAGTCTGATTAAAAAGAGGATCCCTTTCAATTAAGCAACCTCTGAATTAAACTTCCAAAAAGAAAGGGACTATGGATGCCGGCCATGAAACTATGGATGCCGGCCATGAAAACTATGGATGCCGGCCATGAAAGCCTATGACTTCACATAAGAAAGGGACTATTCACACCCAATTAGATGGGGAAGGGGGTTTGGCTTTCCAGATAGTTCTCCACACAGTTTTCCCACTATGACCTGCTGGCTGTGGATCCTGAGAATTGAAAACCAAATTATCTGAAAGGCCTAATATTTCCCATTCTGCCCTGGACTAATAATGGTAGTGTACCCTCAATCAACTTTATATACAGTGACACCATCTCACAAACAACACAGAAAGGGCAGCTACTGGAGGGTCCATCGTAGCTCCTAGAGTAGGTCAATACCCTAAAAAGGGTAGGTCATACTGAGAAACAAATAAATTCACAGATAAACCGAATGTACATGTAGTCCTTAAGAGACATGGTCCAGTATACTAAGCAGACTGTCCCAGAGATCAAGTATTACGCCTATAGAACAAGAGTGACTTTCCTCAAACATGCTACCGGCATGACACTGCCTTCAGATACTGTTGATTTTTAAATGTGCAATCAGATAATGAATTTGCAGTTCCAGATGAACATCTGCGCAGTTCAAAAATTAAGGCAATGCAAAAGTGATATTATGTTAGTTGATGTAAAAGGAGACTGATAACAATGTGAAAAACAATGTAATTCAGCCTCCTCTAGAACCACAGACTCTGACCAAATGTCATGGCCATTTTTTCTTTGTGTAGCTGTTACTATTATCTGGCCACATCAAGTATTTAGTTGATACTAAATGGATGAAGGCATCCTAAAAACAGGAGAGGTCATCAGAGACTTGTCACCACTGAGGATAGCTGGTAGCTTAGGTTCTTGAGATTTCTCCAACTTGTTGCCGGTCTTACGAAACAAGTAGAAAAGGAAGCTGGTGGTATTCACCAATCTCTTGTTCTGGCTAGATGAATTCTTTCTTTGTTCTTTCTACTTTGCCTGACATTACTTTGACAAAAATGGTGGGCTAGGAGAGTTTATAACAGCATGTCTTCACGAAAGCAAAACAGGGTGGATTTCCTCCAGAAACTCTGTTTAGAGACTCCCCAGCTGAATGAACTATCAATTCTAATACAAGTGGCCATTCCATTACAGATCCTATGAAATACATTGGCTGAAGAGACTAAATCAGAGTTGAAAGTAACCACAAAGACCATCCAGTCCAACACTATGCATGCTGGAAAATACAATCAATGTAAATGTGTGCTTACATCTCCATGTGGAATACTGTAATACTGTTAAGGCAACACATAGTTTGTAGTTGCAAGAAGTGGGTTTTTATGGCTAGTTTTTCACTTCAGTGCTCATCAATGTAGGTGCAGACTGAAATTATGCCATTTTTGGCTCAACATAATAATGTTGATGTAGACAGAGTAACCTTACAAGGCCAAAGTTAACTCTGTTAGGCCCCCCCCAACTATGTGATTTATGTCTAAAGAAGCACATGGCAATCAGAAAGCTATCATATGTGTATGATCTCATGTTTATAGAGCAATTATCAGCACAATGTGAATCATGTAACAGCAGTAGAGCTTCAAGAAGCAAGTTAAACGCTGCTCCCCCAAACCTAAGCAATCCTATACTTAAAGTGTAACACCAGTTAACCACTCCAAAGCATATTTGACTTTTTAAAAAATCAGTTTATTATACAAAATGTCAAACTAAAGTTATCCAAGTTTTTCAGATACTTCAGCTGACAGCATAGTCACCCTACGACTTGCAATTAAAGTACACTTTTGAGAAATCAGTACGAAAATTCAAATTATTTTCATTTTCTTTTGATGAAAAGTTGTTGTATAATCCATCTGTAACAGCATGGTCATTTTGTCTTCACTACTCCTTGAACTCAAGGAACTGCTGGAGTTTCTTCTTATGTTCTGAAGATACTTGCACTGCACTGAAGAACAGGATACAAAATAAAAATTTGCAGACCTCATCCAACAACGTGCTAATATACAATCTGGAAAAGGAAGTTGGTATTTCCTGAAAAATGTGAAAACCCAACCTGTATGAAATGGACCAGCAAAGCTCTAAGCAAAATCAAATCTTTTTGTTCCAAACCTACCATGACTTTAGCCCTATTTCATTATTCAAAAGGACATGCAAGAGCACAAATTGTGTGGATTGAAGCAGGAAATGGGACAAGGATCTGATGTCATACTTCCCTCCCCTTTTTTTTTTAAGGCCAGCTGTATGTTTTATTTCCCACTGAATATCCCAGGATCAGGCGAGACCTCTAAGCTTGCCTGCTACACAAAATGGGTTACTGAATGTTGTACTACAGCAATGATTCCTAACTCTGGCTTTCCAGGTGTTTTGGACTTTGGCTCCTAAGATGGCAGAGGCTTCTGGGTGCTGAAGTCCAAAACAGCTGAATGACCAGAGTTTGGGAATCATTGTACTAGTTTCTGAAAGATAAAAAGTGATTTGTATATCATAGCCACTCTGAGAAGTGGGTGGTTATTATTTTATTTAAAGAACCTAGGGAGAAGGCACAGGTTTAAGGCAACGCATAAGGCCTAGGGATTGAATGAAAAGCTCTGGCTTTGGCTTCATGTTGAATTAAGAAACCAGGGGCTGTGTTGTTGTGCGACTTCAAGTCATTGCTGACTTATGGAGACCCTAAGGCAAGCCAATTACAGGGTCATCTTAGCAAGTTTTATTCAGAGGGTATTTGCCGCAGTCTTAGAGTGACCTGCCCAAGGTAATCTAGTGGGCTTCTATGGCTGAGCAGTGATCCTGGTCCTGAAGTCCTAATCCAACACTCACGTCTGCATACCATACTGACTCCAGAGCCACACACACTAACCTTAAGGGGAAAATAGTAATTTGAAACCTTCAATCACGTGGCTGATATCATAATTATGATCCTTCTATAGCAACTTTCATTTCCTACGAAGTAAATAGATAGCAACACTAGCCTCAACTGTGGCCCGAAACAGATGGGCAGATGAGGGCAGCTTTTGGGCTCATGGCGTTTATTTAATGCATGCCCCAAAGTGACCAGAACCTGCCCTGGGGCTGCCTAAAGCAGTCCAAAACCAGCCCCAGAATGAGCAGATCTTTTCTGCTTCTTGCTGCGATCCATTTGGGACCGTGGCAGGAAGCAACCTTGGGGCCGTGGCATGTGTTTGCCATGGCCCCAGGGTGATGGGGCTGGGAGCAGCTTCTGGCCACTCCTGGATGCCTATCTGCTTCACCCCATAGTGCTCCAAATTTATGACATAATAAAAGGCTGCCATATGGTAAGCTTTTGAATTTTTACCATGTGGTTCTTAGTCACTTGAATCCACTCTTAGATGTACAATTCTGTACAAAGCTACTCAGAATGTTGCATGATAGTGCATGAATGCCTGAGCTCTGAACTCTTAAAATTCCTCTGTAGAATCCCAAGAGCACAGCATGGTTATCACTAAGAGTTTTTTTGTAAGTTTCAATTCACTGGTGAGAAGACCTACAGTTTAATTTTATTTTAATGTTGCTCTTTTGTATATTTTTGGTTATACTGTGTTAACTTTAATTGTAAGCTATCTTGAGTCCCAGTTTTGGGGAAAGGGTATAAATAAAGTGATGATAGGAATTAACACAACTACTGCTACTACTAATGCATGAAATCACATATATAGTCTTTGCCACCATACCTAAGTTTGGTATATAATGAAATGAACATTATAATCACTTTGTTTCTTGTAACCTTACTTTAGGTGTTCTCCAAATGTGGTGGTTATCCGATATATGGCAGTTTTCAGTGAGGCTCTTAAAGCAAATCGAAGGGTTTTGTAGGAAGTGTCTGCCAGATTCCCTGAGATCCTGGGGGGTTTGCTGGAAACATGAGGAAGTTTGAAGTGCTTGTCTACCACCTAGAATGCAAAATGAATCAATAAGAGAACATGCTGGCAGCAAAGAAGTTTACATTTCATAGAGATGAATCATATCAGCTCACGCAGTACAGCTGAAACAGACCTGGAGATCAAGCTTCATGATATCAATCAGATCTGGAAAGATCAAGGTTACAACAACTGATGGATACAGTTCAACTTCCAACAATAATATTGGCCTGGTGAATCACTGTGAGAATTTTATGCATACAGGACTAAATTATTTACCTTGGATAATATTCCCAAGATCATCTTATACTTATTTATATTTGTCAACTCAAAACCTTTCCTGGTCCTCTCCAATGTTCTACTGCAGATCCACTCTAGGAAGTCCTGAACAAACAGAATACAGATTGAATCTCCCTTATCTGAAATGCCCCAGAAGTGTTTTGGATTTGATTATTATTATTATTTTGGAATATTTCCATATACAGAATGTGTATCTTGGAGATGGGACCCAAGCTGAAACATGAAATTCATTCATATTTTGTATACACCTTACACACATAGCCTGAAGGTAATTTTGTATATAATATTTTTAAATAATTTTGTGCATGAAACAAAGTTTGTGTACATTGAATCACCAGAAAGCAAAGGTGTCACTATCACAGGCACCCATGTGGACAATTTCAGAGTATTTTGGATTATGGAATTCTATATTGGCATTTCATGGTTAAATTAAATAAAAAGCCACCTAATATAATACATAGCTCCCTCTAGTCCATTACTGCCAAATCTGACTGGTAGTGGCTCTGTAATATTTCAGGTAGGATAATTTCCTAGGCCTTCTTGGAGAGCCCTGATATTCTCTGATGGTCTCCCGCCCAAGGACTAATCATGACTAACTCTAATTAGCTGAAATCAGGTAAGATCAGAGGCTAAGCCTCAGAATGACAAAGAGACAGATTTTGGTCCCTAGGTGTCGAAATACATTTTTGAGGACATCTGTTGAATACATGTGATCTCAAGAATGCTGTTGGTAGAGTAACTGATTATAGAATCCAAGACGGCGGAGTGTGTAACATACAAAAATGGAACATTTGCCTCCTCTGATCTTTCTTTTCTGGTTAGCTGCAAGTACCTATAAGAGAAGTTACTGTAAAGTTTAGTAAGAGTTCATAACACTTTTACAGAGAAGAAATTAAGACTTGTACCTCTTGAAGAGTTAGCAAAGTATTCAGAATAGCTGGCAGTGTTGTTTGAACAACTCCATATCTATCTTCAGTAAATGAGGCTGCTACAAGATGTGATAAACCTTCAGAGAAATGAATAGATTTTAGTTCTGATGTGTTATCTGCCATTTAGTCTAGGTTATGTTACATCTCTATCAGGGTTCTGAATTGAGAAAAAGGTAAGCAGTGAGGGCCCTCTCACACTTCTTTACCTAAATCATCCAGAAATTAGCTTTTGCCACCTACAGGTTTCAGGCATCGAGAACAGAAACTAGGGATGAAAATTCTAGATATTATGTTCTACACCAAAATGCTCAGACTGGATAAAAATGGAATGGGATGCTTACAAATGCATTTTATTGCCAGTCACCATAGAAATCAAGGTAATTAGCAGAAACAGGTCACTGGATATAATTCAGTTGCAGGCTATTTCAGATATGAACAGAATGCCTACCTTCCAAAGCCCAAATGTGCATCTGGGTATCAGAAAAGAGGGCCTGGATTGAAGCCTCGGGGTGCTAAGAGAAAGTAATGCGTTTTGCAGGTTAGCCAACCAGATAAACAGGATGTTTCAAGTACTGACATAATTATGCTAACTGTAAAGCATTTAGTCATAAAGAATTCTGCATTAAAATGAGTTTGATAATACTTTCAGTGCTCAGTGTATTAACCCACTTCCTTCTGCAAAAGATGCATCCCATGAATTTCTTAAAGAATGTTCCACCAAATTAGAATGTTCCACCAAATTAGAATGTTCCATCAAATGGAAGGCAAAATTTTGAAATTAACTCTTCAATCAACAATCTGAATATAGTGGTCTAATTGTTGGACAATGACTCTGGAGACCAGGGTTTGAATCCCTGGTCAGCCATTTGGGCAAGTCACACTCTCTTAGCCTTAGGGTTGCCCTAAGTTGGAAATGACATGGAGGCACACAACAACAAAGCACTTGTTTCAATGTATTCTAGTTTAATAGTTATGATGAATATATGCAACATTTAACACTAAGACCGTTAAAATAATTATTTGCTGCCCAGTTAGTGTCAAACATTTAGTTATGTATTCATCCTTACCTTGCTGAAAAAATACATTATCAGTACTCGTTTTGACAAGAAACTTTTGAGCTGGAAGAAGAAGAGGAAGAAGTCTATGAAGAAACACAGAACATATCTAACAGATAAGAGCAGCATGTATTATTTTTAAAGTTTTTACCAAAAGAAACTTTTTTTAAAAAAAATTGGCTTCACTGATTGACACACCAGTTTCAAAACTATTTAATTGGAATTAAAGTCCCTCATGTTTAAAACGATATTCCAGTATGAGAAAACAAACTAATTATGGAGATGAATAGATCCATTAATCATTTGATTAATACCTGCTCTTTCTTGCTCTGCAGCCACATATAGAAATAACTTGGTTGCACTACTTCATTAGCACTTTTTGCAACAGCAATTGTTGGGCGGGTTTCATGTGGAGAGTCTGTCCACTGCATATCTACAAGACAAACCCAGTCCATTAAAACAAACAAACAAACAAACATCCTGATAAGTAATTCACTGAACTACAAGAACTGAGAGCACCAGTGTAGCTTAGCAGTTAAAGTGTTAAGACTGGGGCATTAGCAAACCAGGTTCAAATCCCTTGTGAGCCATGAAACTCAGGGTCATTCAGATGTCATTTTTTTTAGTGGAACAATGTGAATGACCTCTCACACATTCCACGCCTGTTATTCACACTATGGAAGTGTATCTATGTGCATCTTTGGGAGTTTGGTTGCTCACACATGCAAGCACTCAAATAAACATGGTGTTGACAATGTGAATCTATTTGAAACATAGATTCACTGCCGATGGTGTGAATCTTTTTTAAAAACTCAGGAAAAACCCGAATTGGTTATTCCATGTTGGGGGGAGTTGGCAACCCACTCACCCAAAAAAACTTAAATCAGGTGCATTCGGGATGCATGTGAACAACAGATTCAGCCCAGATTCATCCTGGATTATTTTCACCATCTGAATAGAACCTCAGTGGGTGACTTTAACTCAGTCACACTCTCAGCTCAACCTGCCTCACATGATTACTGTTCCACACAGCCATGAACTTATTGGGGGAAAGGCAGGATATACATTTAGAAAATAGAAAACAAACAGTATTGGGACCAAAGAACTTCTCCTACCTGATGTCCA
The DNA here is from genome assembly GCA_020142125.1 of Phrynosoma platyrhinos. Taxonomy (NCBI): domain Eukaryota; kingdom Metazoa; phylum Chordata; class Lepidosauria; order Squamata; family Phrynosomatidae; genus Phrynosoma; species Phrynosoma platyrhinos. The sequence continues at coordinate 192,997,309 of CM034706.1, read as the reverse complement.
TAGTTTTGGTCCTCTTCTCATAATGTGGGGGCTCTGGACTGATCCATGCCAAGGAGAGCTTAACTCCAATACTCCACACTTGTGACTCAGAGGAACAGGACTAAAAGGTGACTCTAAATTGCTTCCAAGATCAGACACAGGTGAAGCTTTTAAAGGCAACAAAGATGATTTAACCAGAGAAGGCATATGGGCTCGAGGAAGTAGAGTGGACCTTGGGGTTTGAAACAAGTTCTCTTCTGCTGTTTCTCCTCCTAGCAAGGAAGAAATTTATAAAAGAGTATGGTCAGGATAGCTTGTCCCAAGTTGCATTCCATAGTCATGCACTTCTTAAAGCAACCATTCTAACTACTAACAAACTCAGCATACTCTTGCAGTAGCATTAATAAAACAAAACATTTAAATAAAAGGTTGATGTGAAAAAGCAACAATGTTCAGATGATTTTGGTAATAGATCTCCACATGAGCAGGAATCCAGCCTTACTAGAGATCCCAAGTACATGGGACTCTGTTAATGCAGGAAAGTCACAGAGAGAAGGGGCTACTCTGCAGAATGCAGACGCACTTCCCTCCACAATTACAATGACCTAAATATTTCCAAGGAGTTTCCAGCAAATCCCTACAGAAATAATTAATGTGGCCCCTTTGATCCTGAACAATGTATGGTGACATAGATCATATGCATTAGGGTATGCTGATAAGTAGCCTGTCCCTTAGAGATACTGCAACCATGTGAGACTCATGTACAGTGGGAAAAGGACCAGCAAAGTGCAAAGTACAGATGGGTATTCCTAAATATGAAGTGGATAAAGACTTGTGTACACATACCCAGAATTCTCCAGTTCAAATCTACTTTATACAGTCAGCCCTCCTTAATCTTCCACAGCTTGAACATAGTACATAAAAATAGTAATAATCCCAAAAGCAAACCTTGATTTTGACATTTTATATAAGGCACACCATTTTACTACACCACTATATATAATGGGACTTCAGGATGCTCAGATTTTGGTATCTACAGGGGGAAATTAGAACCAAACCAAGGTGGATACTAAGGGCCCACTGTATGATCATGCTGTCAGTAAACGGGAGGGATGTACAGGCTCTTCAGCAGAAGAGAGTGAAAAGTAGCAGAATGATTTATGTTGGGTAATGTTGCTCTAGGCACCACCATGGCTAGGGCTAGTTCCACCCATATGTCTTAATAATTATTTTTTGCAAAGTGATTTATGTAAACATGTGAATTAAAAGCTGGATCCAGTTCAGTCCAACAACAAAGTTTTATGGCAGATTTAATGACAACTCATACAACCACTGAACATGAAAAAAAAGAGAAGAAATACAGGCAAATAACAGAGAAATAATTTGTCTCAATGCATCTCAATGTTGGTCTTCTAGATTTTTTGGACTTCAGCTCCCAGAAACCCTACCAAGTTTGGCCAATGATGAAGGATTCAGGAGAAGTCCAAAACACCCAGAGGAGCAAAGTCTGAGAACCACCAATTTTGCTAACAGGAAGTTCAGGTTTCTATTCAGTAGTCAATATCTCAACTTGTCCCAAGTTTATTAAAATAAATTATGTTACAACACTGGTTCATGACTTTCCTATTGGGCCCTTTTTATACAAACAGGCAAATATCTGGCAGAGTGTCCATTGTGGGGAAAACCGTAGAAAGGTGCCATTCCCATATAATGCTTGAAGGAGTTCTAACATTAATTCATCAGAATGTTAGTTTTTATTATACCAAAAACTCAAAATGCAAATGAAGAACATACCTTTCATCTTGTACAACTGTTTCATTAATGCAGAGTTCTTATCCATGCTGCCTCATCCATTTTGGAACATGCTTTCCCCCTGTGGACAAACCCCATTGTCAAAAACACAAAAGCTGTGTGGATCTGTCCATTACCTGGAGAAGTGGGGGGTTGTCTTAAATCTCCCCCGGGTGGCTGTTTCAGCCTCCCATTTGCAGATGCAGCTTCTTGGTGAATTATCAGCTTCTGTGTGAGATCATTTAAAAGATTCAGGCACTCCTTGGAAATTGAAGTCCAGTTGTGCGGATGTCCACCTTTCAGACAAGGGGAATGAATATTAAAATAGAAACAAAACAAAAGTTGAAAAATGAATGAAACTAACAGCTATTGCAAAGCAGTGAAGCAGAGTATTGGCTTCTAAAACACCTAAGTGAAATAGTTTTACAATATTACCCTGCAAAGGGATGTGGGAAGAGTGCAAATTATTGTAAGTATAAGGAGCAGTGTGTAATGTACTCAAATCAATCCAAAACAATAGTCACCATTAGCCAGTTTGCAACTATGGCCAAACCATAAGACTAGAAAAACATCAACCATGGAATCAGAAACTAGGTCCTAAGTATTAAAATGTCAGGAACTTCTTTGACACAAGATTTTATTGGCTTCCAACAATCTGAGGCAAAATCTGCATAGGCACATTTTAATGTAATCTACAAGCATTTTTTTTGGCTTTGGTACTTTTTGGGAATGAATAGTCATTTGAGATATATGTTTCATCCAGGTCTTCTGCATACTCACCTTTGGACACAACGATAGTAGCTTGTTGTTTTTTTCAGCTGCAAGATGTTCAGTATAAAAAACCCACTACATTTCCTCATGTTTGCATTTGGTAAACACAAAAATAAAAGAGAATCCTTCTCAATTGAAGTCAGCTTCTCACAGGGAGTTTCCCATCTTCCTACTTAACAAAGCCCTGGTTATGTTCTAAATACCTGGTTGGCTAAGGCTAAAGACCTCTTGACGTCGCACAGAAGAATACTGGGAGAGAAACATCAGGTCCTGTAAAGCTAAGAACTGCAGAGAAAAATATTTGAAAGTATTAAAGACTACCAAGTTGACTAAATTTGCATTCAAATTTCCAGTTTTACTTCTAGATGCTACTAGACATAATATTTTTATTAAAATAATTCATGATGTTTTATTATGCAGTCTCATGAAAAACACAGTTTTGATTAGTAAAAAGCAGTGCAAGCTACATTGCCTATGCATTTGCCCATTTAAGGAAGTACGAAATTGTATTTCTTTCATTTTCTTTACAAACAACATGAAAATACATAGAAGGAAGTCACTCAAACTCTGTGAGAAACAATTCACAACTCTAGTACTGAGAAACTAATTTTCATCAAGCACCAGAGCTGATACTCTCAAAGTTATAGCTATTTCAGTTATTCAAGCAAATCTCAATTTAGATAGCTAAATTTATGTAAACCTAAGTGTAATGCACTAAAATGTTATGGTGAGAGAGTGTGCTGTTATGGTGACAGAGTGTGCCATAACATCTGGTTGAGCTGCTACAGATGCTACAGAGAGATAGAGTACTTCTGGCTGCCATTTGTCACTTGAATCAGATAGGAAAAATGTATTAGGGTGGGATAAAAACATCAGAGACCTAGGAATGGAAAGAGAAGTGATTCAAAGGAACAAGAGGGAAGGGAGCAAGAGAAGTGTAAGAGATAAAGAAAAATTAGTAGAAAAGGCAAAAGGGGAGAGAGGTGAGGAAAGAAGAAGTTTCCATATTAGTGTGAAATACCAGCCAACTCCTAGGCTGCAGGCCTCTCATAAGTACTCTATAATTAAACTGATAGTGTAACATTAAAACTATGTTTTTTTCTTGGACAATTATAATGACTAAGACTATGCAATAAACAAGTTGACGGAAAGCCCAAGAATCAAGCTGCACTCATACCTTTAAAAGAGATGGAGGTTTACTGTTTAAGATTTTGGGTAAACACTGGTCTGCTTCTTCTGTAAAAGTTGGCTGGACAGGAAAGTGATGTGCCTAAAAATGAAACACACACACTGGAACAGCAGTTAAGCATGAAAAACAACCTTCATCAGTACTAACCAAGAACATAATCACAACAACCATCATTTGCAAGCAAGATGATGGGCAGGATGCCAACTAAGCACTGACAGAAAGGAAGGGAAGGGTAAACTCTTCAATAGAAAACAGATGAACCTTAATGCAACAATTTCTGCTGCACTCTAGTAAGAGATGTTTTCCACATTGTTTGAAAAAGAAAGGCTACAATGGCAGCAGAGACCATCCAACTGCATAGCACAGGGCAGCCTTTCCCAACAGCCTTTAGATGTTGAATAAGGAAGATGGGATTGGTAGTCTGGCACATCAGGAGGATGCTGGGTTAGGGAAGACTAGCACATGATCTTTGGCACCAACCTCAGTAGAAAAAATTCTGAAGATCAGCCATGCAATGTACCAGGTCATCAGAAGAAACAGACCACATAGCCAGCTGTGGTACAGGAGAGACAAATCTAGGAGGCCAGCCACTGTGTCGAGAAGAGGAAGTTTACTAGAAACCAAACAAACAAATACACACACAAAATTAGAGAAAGTGTTTTGTGCAGCACATATCTTAGTATAAATTGCTTATGAGCACTATAAACAATAACTATTAAATCAGACTATTATCAAAAGTTTGTTTTTATTTTATCCAATTACAAAACCCAACAAGTTAGCATGTAAAAGAAATTTAAATTGGATAATGGCTCTAAATTTTCCTTTCAAGAAAGAGCCCCCAGCAAAGAAAAAGAAGAAAGATTGCTCAGGATCTCTCACTAGAGTACTGACATTTACTTATTTAGAATATTTATATACCAGTTTATATATTTTTATATCACTATTTACCACTTTTTAAAAAAACATTTTCAAAGTAATATGTGTACCTAAAGGTACACGTTTCACTAAAGTTTACAGTCCTAGATCCACTACCTGCAAGCAACAGAATTTACTCCTTCCTCTTATGCCTAATTATCAACACCAATGCATCTCACACTATCTGATGTGGGGGACTGGTGTTTTTCCCCAGTGTGAAAGAAAATGGTACCATATTTGTGCTCACTGGCTATAATTATTTCTTTCCTTCCTGAAAGTTCACCAGGGGAGCAGCAGGAATTGGTTCATGACCAAGAACTGGTCCAAAGACTACCACTTTGAGTAGCATTGATCTTCAGAGATTCCGGCTGTATTAGCGAGATGCTTTCCTGGAAGCATCAATTGTCCATCCTGTTCCAGAGCAAATTTGGGAATGGGTCACACAATGTCTAGAGATCTTCCCTCAAACAGCTGACCTGATGGCAGTCAGGATCCCCACAGACTGGTTTTGATGGAGTGGTTTTGCTGAAACCATTTGGTGGCTGCTATTTTCTTGGCCTCCATAATCAGCAATCCATGACCAAGCATGCTCCATAAATCCAGCAAGAAACACAATGACGCACTAACCATCTCTTGGAGAGATTGTTCCTGCCTACTGCTAAGGACAGGGGTGTGAAATTGCAGAAAGTCTGGGAATCAATTTTCTCTCCCTTGGACCCTCCATGGGCTTTGTGTTCTAATTTAAAACACCACCAAAGAAGAGGCAGGAATGGCTGGGCTCCCATTCCAAAAAGGAGGAGGTGGACTTAATCACAGCACCCTCACTGCATTAAGAAAATGGGCATTAAAACATTAAGAAAATAGCCAGTTGTACAATATAGCTGGGGTGTGGTGGTATTGAAGGGGCATCATTGTCTTGTCATCCACCTCTTTCCTGAAAAAGGAAGAAAGCATCACATTCTTCTTCACCTCTTGGGAGGCGAAGCAAGTACTGAAATTGCTTCCTCTGGGGTGGTGTGAGGTGTGGGAACTCTGTTGCAGAGTCCTCTTCCTCAGAGGGTGGAAAGAGTGCCCATCACTGCTTGCATATTGCTATTTCTCCTACTTCCAACACTGGAGACAAGATGCAATGGACACCTTCAAAACTAGCACTGCCAATGTCTTCCTAGAGCAGTAGGGTGTGGATGACATTGCCACCCAAGCCTTCTTCCTCTTCTGAGGCAACATATCCTCTCCTACCTAATTCATTCTGTGCGGACACTGAATGATGTGGGGAGCAGCCCTTTGCTTCCCATTTCAGACAGCAGGACAGTAAACAGCCAAGTTATCATGGAGACCAGGAGTGTTTTCTAATAATTGCATCGTATTAGAAGGTGGCTACTATGACGGTATTTAAAGAGATAATCATCTTCACACAGACTGGTGTAGAATACCTATCAATAGCATTTACATTAGCTTCCTCCTCAATGTGGGGCTTAATGAAAACAGTTGGTATTAATGTCTTAAAATCTGAATTGTCTGGGTCCAACATACCTGAAAGCCAGCTACCAAATCTATTCACCTGTCCCTCCACATTGGTGGCTTTGACTTTTGAGAATTTGATTATTCACGGATTTTATTAATATGTTCTCTCTAGGAATATCTAGGTCTTCCAGCACAATTCTATGATCAACTTTAACCAAAAGTTGCAATGAAGGACCTAGAGATTCCTAGAGAGAACACTCCACTAGGCATTTGTAGCTCCTCCAGTGCAATTCTATGGTCAATGTATGACCATAGAGTTGCACTAGAGGACCTAGAGATTCCTAAAGGTGTTCTCTCAGGTAAAAACATAGTGTTTTTGTTATTGGCTGTTTTTCAACATTCGCGGGGGTCCTGTGCCCCTAACCCTAGTGAATGTGGAGGGATGAGTGTATTCTGTTACAACCTGCAAAATTACTAGGAATACCACTTTTACTCCAATTTTGGATTAAGAAAGAAAAACAACAGCAAACATTTATAGATACTAACCTATCAGTTTGAAGGTTCATTGTGGTAATTAGCCATGCCCGTGGAATGTAACCTAAGATACCACAAACAGAAAAATCAAGCTGTAAAAACATAGGCATAATACATTGATCTCAAAAGAAGAATTTTCCAGATGGTAAACAATAAACTTTAGTTTAGCATAGCTGTTTAATAGTCAGACGCTATTGCATTCCGTGGAATCCCAGTCCAATGACACACAGTTTTACCCTGGCTGTTAACCCAACCTAAGGAGCCTCTCCCTGCTAGATAGTTATTAAGTTGCATCCAGAATTAGTTGAGTAAATCCAATGAAATCCATGAGTCTTAAGTTAGGCATGACTAATTTCTCCCAATAATTTCAACAGGTCTACTGTAAGCATGACTAAATCTGGAGAAGAATTAATCCCGTACAAGCATATCTTCCCAAAACAACCATCTGATACCACCACTTACACTACATCTGTCCCAAGGTACTCTACTTGTATAGCCTATCTCTGTAGTTGTCCCTGAAGTCCCTTTATGTTATCTAAATACAATTTTAGAATCAGGAGAAGAGGAGATAAGTCACAATACCACCCACACAACTCCTTCCCAGGCAAGTGTGAGCTTCTTTCATGTATGTCCAGCTCCTTTCTTTCCTACCAACTGTGGAAGTGAAGGGTACAGTTAGCAAGGGATATGGTACTTGCTGTTCTGCTTAAAACTACTGGTCATGTGACCCAGTCACTACATTTGAAAAAGATATATTGAGACCAAAACTGTAGCTGAAATGTCAAGATTCTGAGCTGTACCAGAAATGCTATTAATATCCTACCTCAGTGGTGTTCAAGACAATACCTTAAATCAGTGCTTTTCAATCTTTGGCTCACCAGAGGTTTCAGTTTTCTGTTTTCAGGAGCCACGGGCAGCATGGCCAATGGTCAGGGGTTGTGGGAGTTGAAGTCCAAAACATCTGAAGAACCAAAGCTGAGAACCACAACCTTAATGATTCAAGTTTTTTAAAGCTTGCTTGAGAGTGTGGATTTGAACAACTGGAGTGAGAGTCAGTGTGGTGTAGTAGTCTGAGCACTGGACTAGAACTGTGATTTGATTCCCTGTTCAGTCATGGGAACTCACTGGGTGACTTTGGGAGAGTCACACTCTCAGCCCCAGACTTGAAAGCACACAACAATAACAAATGCTACTCAGTGTTTTGAGTTCAACACTTGTTCCTGTTTCCACAAGAAACTAATAGCTCTCCTTTATATCTCTCCTCTATCCTCCCAGACCAATTTTGCCTTGTCAATGAAAACCATACACATGAAGTTGCAAGGTCCATATCATTTGCTTCCCCTGCTATGCTGGGCCGAGCACTTGTCATATGCAACAGCAGTTAACAGGGACTGAAGGGGTGGGGGTACATTTTGCTGCAGACAAGATTGTTTTTCTCATCCCCAGAGTTATCTATAGAAAACCACAAAGAAGCCATGGCAGTGGAGGGCATGGGGCAAGAGATAAGAGCTCCTAATAATCCACTGGACACATTTTGCAGCAGGGATGCCACACTTAATTGAAACACATGGAAGGAATCGTGATTTGCTGTGCTCTCCAGCACAGAATACCATTAATCGGTGGAGCCATTTGACTGGATATTACTAAAAATGATTTGTCCCTCATGACAGACTGTCCAAGGAAGAACCATTTTGCTGTACCATGCCAATATCCCTTTACTCAAGAACACTTTCCTTCGTATATTAGGCATCCAGATGCCTCTGGAAAACTCACAAGCAGAACGTCACTCCTTGTCCACCACCCTCATACCTAGCAACAAGGTATATATTGCCTTAGAAGAGATCTTAACTGTCTCAGGATTGTTTATAGAAGAGTGAGCAAGTGAAATCTTACCAAAGAAGTAGTAGGCAGCACAGAAGTTCCTAACCATATAAAGTGACTCCACGCAACTATGCTTTGCCAGTAGTGGAAGGGATCTTCTGAAGCGCAGGTACTTGTATTGCTGAAAAATATTGTACATACATATTGAGGAAGGAACCGTTTCAGGAACATATTGATGTAGCACATCTGATTTGGAAGGGCAGTCAAATTTTAAATTAGAAATTGTTTCAGGGATGGCAGCTGCACTGAATCTCCCATTAAATCTAAGTAGTAAATCTAACTTGTTTTACTTCTGCAATTCTCAGTGGTATAGCAACTATAAAAGACAGCAGGTAAATCCAAGAATTGTCAATTTTGATCCCAAGAACTGCAAGCAGAAGGAAGATTCATTTATGCAGTTAAGCAAGGTGTCTCTGCCCAATCTGGGACAACTCCCCTTCCTACTGGAGCTCATAACATTCAGGAAGGTCCTTAACCTTCCAACGGGGTTTCTGGGAGTTCAAGGGGTTTGAGGTAGAAAAAAGGGAATACGAAATTCTGTGCCTATAAATTTTAATCTACTCATGATTCTCAAGATCTCATTTCTGTATTTTATTACACCACAGTATTTTTACACTGACCAGTAACAAACACAAATATTAAAAACATATAATACTAGCCATGTACAAGAGAAAGCACATAATAAAACCAAGATAAAACCGGTGGGGTGGGGTGGGGTGTGGGGTTACAGCATGTAACATCTAAGTAAAAAACGAGAAAGAATGATCCAAAAACACTATTTAAAAGTTCTTATAATGCTGGAGAGAATTTTTAAGTCTTCACCTGGTGTCCAAAAGACTATTCTATAGATCTAACCTATTGTATTTGAGGAATTTCTTATGAAAGAATCCTTTCTGAATCCAACTTGGCATTAGGACTTTTCCCCCCTGCCCCACATCTGCAAGCTGTAATTGCAGAAAAGAATGTGAACAAGAAAGAACAGCAGATCAATCTTGAACCATATCCCCACTGTGCTTTTTGCAACCTACCTGTATAACTGGGAATGGAAGGTAGTTCAAATTGTTGACAAGATACCGGAGACTGTAGCTGTAACCCATAAAAGCTCCAAGGAGCAAGAGAAAGAGGTGGTACTCATTTAGGCACAGATGCAGATCAGCATCAGCTGCACTGAAGCAAAAACAGTAACTTCAGTTTAATTCCAAAAGTAGATATATGCAACAATACTACCTTTAAAGATTTGTTTTCAAAAATTAGAACCAATTCTCCAAAAATTATTTAAAAAATTTAACTATAAAAGAACAGTTGACTGTTTTTTACAATGATAATATCCAATCATATTCTTTCAACTATTGTATTCTGTTTCAGTTCTACAAACTAGCAGGTTACCTATACAAGTGTGGGCCAAACCTCCTCCTTAAGAAATTTCCTCCATCCCTGATTGATCCAGCAAAAATAGCATAATTTTCATGCAACCATAACTAGGGGGAGGAGATAGAAGGAAATATGTTCACTCCTCAAATGTGTATGTGGATTAGCGAAATTGATCAATCTAGTTAGAGGAAGAGATTTAAAGGAATTTGTGGAAATTTGGAAACCTTTTATTGAGTATATGAAGAAGTTGAAAGGGGATGTGGTTATTTCAGTATAATGGTTAGGTGTTGATATAGTGAGGGATGAAAACAATGAAAGATGTAATCAACTGTAAATTATATGGGTTGGAAATCGAAGGGTTTTTTTTACAAAATGTGTTTTAACACTGGTGGCGGGTGGAGTGGTGGTGCCTTGTATCATGTTTTTTCCTTCTTTTTCCTTTCTTTTTTTGTTTTAATATATGGATGCAGTTTCACCAACATTATTATTATTAGTTAACAGTGTGCTTATTAATAATTTTTTTTAAAAAAAGAATGTGTGTGTGGATGCATGTGTTCGTGTGTGAGAGGGAAGAGAGAGAGAGAGAGAGAAACAGATGGACAGAGCAGTTTGCTATCAGAAAAGGAAGAAAATACACATACTTCAAATCAGAAAATCCTAACAGAGCAGTTTGCCTTGTTCACCTTCTTAAAGTTCTAATACTGTTATTTTCAAACTTTGGTCCTCCAGATGTTTTGGATTTCAGCTCCTGAATACTGTTATTTTCAAACTTTGGTCCTCCAGATGTTTTGGACTTCAGCTCCCGAATTCCTTACTGTTGGCCAAGCTGTCTGGTGCTTCTGGAAGTTGAAGTCCAAAACAGTTGGAAGACCAAAGTCTGGGAACCACTGTTCTAATAAGTGTTTATGTAACAATACATCAGATTAAGAATTATGCAGCACTCTAGCTTAGAAGTTGCTGAATTTCAGCTTCCTGCAGCCATACCCAGCACAGCCAGTGGCAAGGCATGCTGAGAGATGCAGTTCAACATCTGTACAGCCACATAACTCCTACTGCTCTACTTCAGGAAAAGTGCCTGTTCTACTCTACCATTAGCTTAAAAAAAGAAAGGCACAAATGGGCAGGCATTTGCATGGAAGAGTTCTCTTCCCAGTGGGAGCAGTGGACACCATCTAACTGACCAAGGAAGAAAACTAAAACGAGTCACAAATCCAAACTGCTACCCTCCCCACTCCAACCCTCTGTGGCCTGGACAATGTCAGGAGGTGTGAAAATACCACTGAAATGAGGCACACATCCACATACCATGCCATCAACAGATTTCTCAAGCCAATGCACCAGGTAGAGCTTTTCTACCCAGTGCTTTTGGGTGAGGACCAGCTTTCCTCCACCTCTTTCCATATACTGGGAAGAAGAGGAGCAAAGCACTCTCAGGAAGTGCTTCCAACATTGTTTGAAAGTGGCTTGCTTCATTCCTCTTCTCTCTTCTCTATGCAAGAAAGAGGGAGGAAAAACAAAGCATTCTCAGCTGGCACTTGCACAGACCTCATACAGCACCTCCACTGATCAACTTGAGTCTTCAGGGCAAAAGCCAGTCTCCTCTGTGACAAATATCTGAACTTAAGGTTGCAGCTGGTGGTTTGTCTTATTAGATTGAAGACTTACCATAACCACAGAATAATTACGAAACCATTTCCCTGGGGTGGGGTGTTGCCATCTCTAGTCATTTGCCTTTCTTTCTATGCTAGCAGTAATTAATGATTTCAGGAAAGGAGGATGTAAAAAAATATATGTCATAGGCAGCATGTTGATCTTTATTTTCACAAGATGTTATAC
>CM034706.1:192953690-192979768 GCA_020142125.1 Phrynosoma platyrhinos | reverse complement strand
AGGGCAGTTAAAGTGGTCTCAAGCTGGATTATTTCTGGCAGTCTGTTCTAGTCTCTGTTCTGTTCTGTTCTCCTTGGAAGATAGGGATGAAAAAGATTTAGCAGACCTTCTATATGGATGAAATACACTGAATTCTCATGGCTTTGGATATTTACAGCAAGTTTTTTGCTTCTCAACCCCAAATATCTGGAGGTCGCTTGATTTCCCAGAGTAATGAATCTTTTTAGCACAATCTTAGCAACCTTATAAAATTGGCACCTTTTTCCTGGCAGGATCTCTTTGCTTGTAGCAACTTGCAGAAATTGGACAAACACAAGCCAGGAAGGAAAATACTGGCTGGCTTTGGCTGCTACCACACTACAGAATTAATGTAGTTTGATACCACTTTAACTGCCATGGCTCCATCCTATGGAATCCTGGGATTTGTAGTTCATTGTGGCACCAGTGCTCTCTGGCAGAGGTTGCATCCGCACTGCAGAAATAATCCAGTTTGAACCCACTTTAACAGCCATGGCTCAGTGCGAGGGAATTCTGGGGAACTGTAGTTTTGTGGGACATTTAGCCTTCTTTGTCAGAGAGCTCTAGTGCCACAACAAGCTACAATTCCTAGAATCCCATAGCACTGAGCCATGGCTGTTAAAAGTGGGTCCAAACTGGATTATTTCTGCAGCGTGGATGCAGCCTGGGTAACCTTGGGCAAGCCACACTCTCTCAGCCTCTGGGGAAGGCTATGGCAAACCTCCTCTGAACAAACCGCAAGATAGAGGGGGAAACCGACAACAACTATTAAAAATAAATTTAAAAAACCGATCTGTCTGCTTATGTGGGGGGGGGATTGAACCTAGAGGGAGGGGATTTTAGAAGAAAGTGGGTCTCTCTCTCTCTCTCTCTCTCTGGTGTGGCTTCGGTGGGTGAACACGTGTCTCCCCTCAACGGCGTGCATTCAGACGTGACACACGTGTCCAAGAGGTGCCAAGCAAGCGGTGGCCCATACATACATTTAGCTGTTCCCGCGTTGAATGAAACATCCTCCCAGGAGAAGGAGGCGGAGTGTGGCGGCGCTTCCTTCCTCTGCTCCTCCGGAGGCGGCAGAAAGGGAAGGCAGAAAATGGCGGCCCAAGGCTCCCGTGAGGCCCTTCGAAGCGCGCCTCGCCTCAGTTCGAAATGCGCGGCCTTCCCCAGGGACAGGGCCTGCCTTTTTGAATTCGGTGGAGGAAGAAGGAGAAGGAGAAGGAGAAGAAGGAGCCCAATGGGTTGCTTTCTTCCCTGTTTGTGGTCATGGAAGAGAGAGACAGAGAGAGAGAGAGAGGGAGGCACAGGCACGTCCTCCTTTTCCAGGACACGCCCTCCCATTTCACGGCCTTCTCTGTCCAAGAGGGATTCCAAAATGTCCTCCACTTGGGGCCTGACTCTAATGAATTTACATTTCTAGGAGTGTTTTGAACATCTCTGTGTGGTCACGTCCTCCATTTTTCTTGAGTGTCTTACATTTTGTGGTGGCTTGCCCTCCTTCTTTGCGGTTAGGAGAGTGGTCCTCCCTTTCCAGGACACGTCCTCCATTTCATGGCCTTCTCTCCAGGAGGGATTCCAAAATGTACAATTAATACACAATGGGGCATTATTATTATTATTATTATTATTATTATTATTATTATTATTATTATTGCTGCAGTGGGCCCTTGGTATCCACTTTGAGCATGACGAAGCCTGGGTTTATCTTTCCAGAAGTGTTTTTAGGGTTTGTGTGGTTTTTCTTCAAGGTCCTCCATCTTTGTGGTGCCTTGTCCTCCCTTTCCTGGACATTTTCTTCATTTCATGCCTTCTCTGTCCTGGAGGGATTCTAAAATGTCCTCCATTTTGACCACGACTAAGAAGCATGATATATATAGTTGATTTTTTTTAATATATCTATTATATATATTATTTATATATCTACATATAATTACATGCTATTGTATATATTATAAAAATATAGTTATTTATATATAATTATATTTATATATATAAATATTATATAAAATAATATATCTTTATATACTATTTTATATATCTATTTTATTTATTTATTTATTTATTATATACAAATACATATATGTATGTGTATATATATATATTACATAAATTGATATTTATATGAGCTTTCATGTGTGATCATGTCCTCCACTTTTCTTGGGGGTCCTCCATTTTGCAGTGCCTTGCCCTCCTTTGCGTTGAGGACACATCTGCTTCTGCCACCCTGCTTGTGATCATTAACCCATAATAACTAGTATAAAAGCTAATCAACAACTCTGGCTGCATCCGCACTGCGGAGGTAATCCAATTTGACCCCACTTTAACTGCCATGGCCCCATGGGATTTGTGGTTTGTTGTGGCACCAGAGTTCTTTCTGACAGAAAAGGCTGAATGTCTCACAAAACTACAATTCCCAGAATTCCCTCGCACTGAGCCAGGGCAGTTAAAGCGGGGTCAAACAGGATTACGGATTATTGCAGGGGTAGGCAACCTGTTCCCTTTAAGGGCCGAGGGACTTCAGCTCCCAGAATCCCAGGAGCTATTGGCCAACATGGGACTATTGGCCAACATGGCTGAGGCTTCTGGGAGCTGAAGTCCCTCGGCCCTTAAAGGGGAAAGGTTGCCTACCCCTGGATTATTTGCCAGCCTCAGTGTTACACAAGAAGCCCAGTTTCCAGGCGCGTCAGCTTCCTGTCCCTTTAAAAGGCGGAGCTAGGGGCGGGGCGCCAAAGCGGGCCGACCCGAGCAGCCTTAAAGGGGCCTCTTCCTTTTTTAAAGGGGAGATCCGGGAAGGTGCCTTGGTCCTCCCGTTTCCGGCAAGAAGACCCGCCTTTTCCTGCGTCTCGTCCTCCGTCGTCGCTGCTTTACAACCGACAGGTAGCGATGGCGCCGCCTGGCGGAGTGGGCGGGAGGAGGTTCGAGTGGGGTCCGGGTTTTGCGGTGGGTTCACACGTTCGGATAGATACGTGTTTGGGTGGGCGAAGCACCCCTTTCCCCCGGCGCCTGGGTCTCTTAGCTCCAAAGGGGGGCAGCAGCAGGAGCAGGGCTGTTTGTTTGTTAGCCTGTGTGAAAGGCAGGATGATGGTGGCGGTAGTGGTGGCCTCGGTATCCTTTCATGCACTTTTCCATGAGACCTCCTTTAACCATCTGCCTGAAATGATAAAGAAGGGTGTAATAAATGTAGATATAAATATGTGTAACATAATACCAACGATAGATATAAGACAATAGATATAATAAATGTGTATAATATAAATACAAAATGAATATAGATATAAATGTATATAATATAAATATAAATATAAATATGTGTAATATAATATGCAATAAATATAGATATAATCAATGTAGATATAAATGTATATAATATATAAATATAGATATAATAAATATAGATATACATGTGTGTAATGTAATATATAAATATAGATAAATAAATGTAGACATAAATGTGAGTAATGTAATATAAAATATGGATATGATAAATGTAGATATAAATGTGTACTATAATATAAAATATAGATATGATACATGTAGATATAAATGTGTGTAATATGTAAAATAGATATAATAAATATAGATGGTTTATAATTATAAAATAAATATAGTTATAATAAATGTAGATATAAATGTGTAATATAAAATATAGGTATAATACATGTAGATATAAATGTATGTAATAAATATAAAATAAATATAATAAATATAGATGGTTTATAATATATAAAATAAATATAGTTATAATAAATGTAGATATAAATGTGTAATATATAAAATATAGATATAATACATGTAGATATAAATGTATGTAGCATAATGTAAAATAGATATAATAAATATAGATGGTTTATAATATATAAAATAAATATAGTTATAATAAATGTAGATATGAATGTGTATAATATAATATAGATATAGACATAATGGATTATAATATAATATAAATATAGATATAATAAATATATACAAATGTGTGTAAAATAATATAAAAAGTAGATATAATAAATGTAGATATAAATGTGTATAATATGTAGATATGAATGTATATAATATAATCTATAGATATAAATATAGATATAATGGTTTATAATATAATATCAAATATAGATATAATAAATATAGATATAAATGTGTGTAATATAATACAAAATAGAGATATAATATGTTTTGATATAATTGTTTATAACAGAATACAAAATAAATATAGATATAATAAATGTAGATATAAATTTTGTAATACAAAATAAATATAAATATAATTCATGTAGATATAAATTTGTGTAATACAATATAAAATAAATGCAGATATAATACATGTAGATGTAAATGTGTGTAATATAATATAAAATATAGATATATACATGTAGATATAAATGTGTATAATATAATATAAAGCAAATATAGATATAATAAATACAGTCATCCCTCTACAGTTGTGGCTTTGACTTTTGCAGATCTGATTATTCATGGATTTTATTAATATGTTCTCTCTAGGAATATCTAGGTCCTCCAGCACAACTCTATGGTCAAGTTTAACTAAAAGTTGCACTGAAGGACCTAGAGATTCCTAGAAAGGACACTCCACTAGGCATTTGTAGCTCCTCCGGCACAAATCTATGGTCAGTAACGGGAAGATGTTGACCACAGACTTACATTGGAGGACCTGGAGATTCCTAGAGGGATGTTTTCAGATAAAAACATAGTGTTTTTGCTATTTGCAGTTTTTCCACATTCAGGAGGTCCTGTGCGAATGTGGAGGGATGAGTGTAATATATATATATATATATATATATATATATATATATGCATAATATAATATAAATACATAAATTATATATTTTATAAGTATATATCGTTATATTTTATTAAATATATTTATAAATTGGAAACCTACCTTGTACTAAGAAAAATCCTGTTAAAATCCTACCATGTACTAACAGTGAGTGAAGAGAGGAAAATACCCACTCCTTTTAACTGCCCTGGACCAATGCTATGGAATTCTGGGAGTTGTAGTTTTGTGATTCATTTAGCCTTCTCTGTAAGAGCTCAGGTGCCACAATAAATGATAATTCCCAGAATTCCATTAGCATTGATTCATGAAAGTCAAAATGGGGTTATACTGGATTGTTTCTGCCGTGCGGATGCTGCCCTTGGTGAAGTGGACTAATATTGATGGGAACCTGTTTGAAGGATTCTTGAGACAGAATTACAGGTTACTACATAATGTCTAGAGCTCCAGGAGCCAGCTTCACTGTGAATATTAATTGCATCTTTAAATCTCACTTTGTATTTACGTGATTTATATTTTTCAGCTGTTTTTCAGTTCCGAATTACTTCAGCCAAACATTGGTGCGTGAATGGCAACTGTGGATGACCTAAAGTTTCAAGGTATTTATAAAATTATACTTTTAAGGCTTCAGATTGGTTTGTGGCAGGGTCACTTGAGTATAACCACCTTTTTCTATAACATAGGACTGCAAAATAGAGGGTCATTAAAACTTTAAATACATGCTGGTTTGATAGGAATTTGTCATTCTAAATCCAGAACTGACCTCAGATTTGTTCTGTCACATACAGGTTTTTTTCACAACTTGCTTTGACATTTCTGTGTTATACTGAGTAGAGTGCTCCTGCAAAGAATTATCCTGCAAAGAGCAAGAAAAAGGTTAAAGTCTTCTAAGACGCTCTCAAAATACTTTAATTTATTGATATGAAACACAAAAATCCATTCAAAAGCATTAAAAGAAATTGTACTGGAACATCAGTGTTCACAATCAAAGCTGAGTAAAGACTGAATTGATAAAAAAATAATCAATGAAATAACTGTGTGTGATATGACATTTTTATTGTGCTTTTTGGGTTCAGCACTGAAAAAATACATTAAAAACAGCCGCAATGTTGAAAAAAGTTGTTTTTATCACAGGCCTTTGTAATTAATTTCTAGCTTACAGTTCACAGTCTTGTGATGCTGATTTTTTTCATTTCTAAAAACAATATTGCCAGTTATGGAACTGATGGTTATTTTCCTTCAGCAGCTGAATATTCTCCCTTCCTTTCTCTCTTTTTATTAAAATAGATTTTTAGAAGCATCTCAGATTGGTATATGTAATTTCAACCTCCCCAAGAAAACTCTGTATTAGGGTTGCCTCATGGTAACCTTAAGTTGGAAATAACTGGAAGGCAAACCACACACATGTACGCAAACCTCAAGGCTCCTGAATGAATTTAGTAGCCCTAGGATAAGAGGACAGACCCACCTATGGTTCAATAACAAGTTAAAGAGTAGGAAACAGAGAGGGGGTCGGAAAACCTGGGGCCTGATTTCAAAAACCTCCTGCAAATGGTCATACTTCTGGAAAGGGCAAATTGTCCCTTTGCCATCACCTGCCTGGATGGAGAAGAGTAGGGGAAGAGAGAAAAATTGTCAGAAAGGGAGAGATTCTATGAAAACTCAGCCATAGCTTGCACTGATGCTATACAGTTGGACTTTCATAGCTGCAAGGGATCCGTTCCTGACCTCCCCCCCGGTGGATACAAAAAAGCAGGACCTCAAGTCCCGAAAGGTAGTGCGACATGTGCACAGATGTGCTAGCAGTTGTGTGCATGCACCACCATGCAGACGACAGGGCTTGCAGTCTACGGATGCTTAAAATCCACAGCTGGTGGGCCCATGGATAGCAAGACCCCACTGTGGTTCCTTCAGTTGTGTAGTATGCCTCTGGATTAAACAAATAGAAATGTAATACAGTGGACCCTCCATGTCCACAGATTTTTTTATCCATGGATTCAACCACCCACAGCTTGAAAATATTTTTATATATTCCCAAATTTAAACCTTGATTTTGCCATTTAATATAAAAGATATCATTTTACTATGCCACTGTATTTAATAGGACTTGAGCATCCAAAGATTTTGGTATCTGTGGTGGGCCCTGAAACCAAACCCCAGAAGATACCAAGGGCCCATTGTAGATACAGACAGGTGGAATAGAAAGAGTTGTGTCAGTGAATTTTAGAATCTTGTTCTATGAAATACCAGTAATGGTGTCCTACTCCTGTCTAACAGTTGCTCAGAACATGTTGGAATTAATTTATTTCCTACATCTTGTTCTCATTGTTGCTTTATTGTGATGCTATCTCTTAGGTGTACATTAGTTCAAATAGCCTCTCAATCTTAGAGAGTGAATCTAAGTAGCTGAATTATTGACTAAGAATGTAATGCGAGGAAACAGGCCAGCATTACTTAGGGCCTTTGCAGACTGCTATAAATAGTGCAAATTGAGTCCACTTTAACTGCCCTGGCTCAGTGCTAGGGAATCATGGGAATTGTATTTTTTTCTGAGACATTGAGCCTTCTCTGTCAGAGAGTTCTGGTGCCACAATAAGCTATAGTTCCCATGATTCCCTAGCACTGAGTCAGGGCAGTTAAAGTGGACTCAGTTTGCACTATTTCTGGCAGTCTGCAAATGCCCTTAGTTGAATAAAGAAAGGTTGGTGTCCTTAATCAAGTACCAACAAATTTATCTATCTAGCTGAATTTAACATTTTAAAAGCTTTAGAAAAAGTGACATGGGAATCCTATTTATTCCATGTGATTACATATCTTAAGAGATAACCCTAATGCAAAGGTCACATTTTGGAGGTGTTATACATGTTTTTCAGAATTTGATGATGCAGCTAACTTGTTGGCAGCAAATCCAGATGCTGTCACAATAAGCATTGGTGAACCTGAAAAATCAAAGAAAAAGCATGGACATTTGCCAGATTCTGGGAGAGAAGAAGATGATGAGCTGTTGGGGACAGATGATTCAGACAAAACTGAGGTTAGATGGCAATGCAAGCGTTCTGTCTGACAGTGTTAATTAATATCCAGTACAGGTTGAGCTTCCTTTATCCGCAATTCCAAATATGAAATACCAGTACTCCAAAATCATACACATGAGTTGTCAAGGTAGTGACATGTTTGCCCTCATTGTACACAACTTTTGTTTCACACACAGAATTATTAACAATATTATCTATACAATTACCTTCATGCTATGTGTTTAAGGTGCATACAAAACATAAATGAACATCATGTGGGTCCCATCTCCAAGATATCTCATAATGTATATGCAAACAATCCAAAATCCAAAAAAAAAAAAAAAAAAAAAACCCAGTCCCAAGCATTTCAGATAAGGGAGATTCAACCTGTATGTTATGTGTTTGTTGTTGTGCTTTTAAGTCGTCTCTGATTTATGGCAACCCTAAGGCAAAGTTATCACTGGGGTTTCTTAGCAAGTTTCGGGGTGGTGGTGCCATCCTCTGAGGCTGAGAGAACATGACTTTCCCAAGGTTACGCACTAGGGCTCCATGGCTGAGTGGGGATTCGAACTCTGGTCTCCAGAGTCATAGTCCAGTTCTCAAACCACTATGCCACACTGGCTCTGTGTGTAAATCATAGCAGAAACCATTCAGGATGGTCATCAACGAAAGGGAGATACTATAGGATAGCCCTTGTATTCTCAGCCCTCACAAAGTGGCTGTGCCATCAAGAGGTTTAAGAAACAGGTGGATCTCTCCTACATGTAGATTGAAGAGATCTAAAGGGGTGTGGGATGCACATGGGATTAAGGAGCCTTTCTGGTCACTCCTTCTGTTTTATTAGCCGTTAGCATTGACTGGTCTATAAAAGTACTCATTTCTTGTAATTGATCACCGGTTAGTAGCACTGTATGAATACTTTTGGGGGCACGTGTGTTTAAACAAATGAAGAAAAGTAATGAAGTTCAGGATATGCCCTATGAGAAATATTTTCTATATGGTTTATTTGCATTCCATTTTAGATGAGTATAAAATGTATATAAATAATCTTTCAGTAGACTTTTCAGACATTGGAAAATCTGTTCAATGGTAATACTCTTTTCTCTTCAATGTGAGGTATTTGACATTGTAGTGCAAAGCAAATACAACTGCTCCACCCTCCTTTCCAAATGCAAATTAGAAGACAGTATATCCATAAGTTGGAAATGACTTGAAGGCACAAAACAATATCCATGTAACAAGCGATACTAATATTGATGCATTCTGGGTAAAGTTTTTTTTTTTCCTGACCAGAAGGAGTTGATCACAGGTTGCCCAAGTCCTTAACTGAAAGCTTGGCTAAGGAAATTGCACACATGTGGTGGTGGTCCTTGGCTTATTGGTTAGGGGAGTGCCAATCCACCACATCAGATAGCGTGAAAAGCACTGGTGCAGATTTTGCTGAAAACTCTGCTTTTGATTTAATACGTTTTTGTGGTCTGCTCAAAAAAATTTCCCAGTTCTTTTGTGAGCAGAAGGGTCTGCCACTTAAAATATTATTTTACTATTTAAGAAGTATTCTCCATCTGTTCTCAACATTTTTTTAAAAAAAAATCTTACTTGTTTTGCAGTTACTTGCTGGGCAGAAGAAAAGTGCCCCATTCTGGACGTTTGAATATTATCAAACATTTTTTGATGTGGATACATACCAGGTTTGTAATCTGCAGGTGTATCTCTGTTAAGGTGCTATGGATTTGACCAGTAAAGTGATCTTCAGCTTGGGTTTTGTGTGTGTGTTGTACAGGCTGAGTCTCCCTAATCTGGAATTCTGAAATCCGAAATATTCCAAAAGCCAAAAACTTTTTCATGGGTGTTGAGATAGTGATACTCACTATCTGATAGTTCAGTGTACAAAAAACTTTGTCTCATGCACAAAAGTATTAAAATATCTCATAAACTTACCTTTGGGCGATGTTTATAAGGTATATATGAAACATAAATGAATTTTGTGTTCAGTCTTCGGTCCCATTTCCAAGATATCTGTACTTATATGAAAATGCAGATATTCCAAAATCCAAAAAAATCTGAAATCCAAAACAATTCTGGTACAAAGCATTTCAGATAAGGGAGGCTCGATCTGTAAAATGGTTAAGGCATGTGGAATGTATTCATAATTCCTCATCCTGCTTCTTTATCCATGTGTATCCTGGAACACTATTGTGATGGGTTTCTATAGCAGTTCTTTCAGATCTCCTTATGTAAGTAGTTCCCAAGTAGTACAACAATCTGTGACATTTCTGATGGTCAGACACAGCTCCTCCCTTCATACCTGGTGATTGCTTCAGTCCTCTTGACAGTCCTGCACAGTCCTGCCATCAGAACCTTCTCTCTGCTTGCACTGAAGAAAAAGTACAAATGTGCCATTCATTTTGAAAACATACCTAAATGCCTGCTGCTTTTCCTTCCCACTTTAAATTCCCAGGGTACAACTGCACAAGGATATTCACCACTTTTGAGACTTTTACCATAATTTATTTGTATTAGCAGGATTTGTTTTGTGTTTTATTCTTTGGATTATTTATTTATATTTATCCCATTCATTTATATTTATTTGTATTCCACTTTTTCCCCACTTGAAGTGATTTACAGATGTTGAAAAAGATACTGCTAAAAATGTCATCATATAAAAACTTAAAATGTAATTAAACACTCAGTGAAATTGAAAGCAATTAAAAGCATAACCATTACAAAGAAGAACAGAGATCCAAACATCTCTCATTATCTCTATTGATAGTGTTCACTCATCAAATTATTCCAGTTTTTGTTTTGTTGAAAATAACTATTTAGCTGTGGGTTATTGTTTAGTGGATTAGAAGGGAGGTTATTTAGCAGTTTAAAAATCCAAAGGGGACTAAAAAGCCACTCACAATATTATAGCAAAGCACTATAACAAGATGGACTATATATTGTATTCAAATGTGCTTTTTAAAGACTCAAAACAAAGGCCAGCTCTTGGCTCATTTTCTGCCTGCCTTCTGTCATTCAAGGAAGCCTTGGTCATAGTTTTCTTGCTATCTGAACTGAGAAATTGTAATGTAATGACTTCCTCCAAACCAAGGCATAAAAGATGATTTGATGCTTGTTCCATGTATTTGAAAGGAGCTCTTAAACCATAATTTCTTATTTCGGATATGTTGGGAAACTATGGCTGAGAAAACCAAGATACCTTCCTGATCCTGGGAATGAGAGGTAAGTTCATTACTTGTTCCCAAGCTGATAAACTGCCTGGGTGTTCCATATTACATGTTGAGTATCCCTTATCCAAAATTCTGAAATCTGAAATACTCCAAAATTATCAACATGGATGGCTGAGATAGTGACACCTCTGCTTTCTGATGGTTCAGTGTACACAAAAATTGTTTCATTCAAAAAAATATTAAAAATATTATGTATAAAATTACTTTTGGCTATGATCATAAGGTGTATCCAAAACATAAATGAATTTGGGTCCCATTTCACAATGTATATGCAAATATTCCAAAATCCAAAACACTTCTGGTCGTAAGCATTTTTAATAAAGGTGGCTCAATCTGTATAGCATGTTTAGATATTTAGATATTACACCTAATTTAATAACTGATTTTTAGTTGAATGTTGTACTTTTGTACTTTTTAAAACAGGTCTTGGACAGAATCAAAGGTTCTGTTTTTCCAGTACCAGGAAAAAATTTTGTGAGACTGTACATTAGAAGTAATCCTGATCTTTATGGTATGTACAGATGGTAACATTGTCAGAAGTTTTCTATTTTCACACTGAATGAAAACTGATCAATCAGAATAATTTAGGGTTTTTTGTCTTTGCTCTTCTTATAAAAGGTCCATTCTGGATATGTGCCACTCTGGTCTTTGTCATTGCTGTCAGTGGCAATCTTTCCAAATTCTTCATTCATCTGGGACAACCTGATTTCCATTATGTGCCTGAGTTCCGCAAAGGTTTGTAAAACCATCCCAAATAATCTGTGTTCATTTTTTACCAATGCTGGTCCAAGATGTTTGGCCGTCTGAGATGAAGGGCAAAATGGCACTTCTCTCTACCTCTGTGTTCCATATGCAGATGCTGATTAGACTGACAATTAAATCTGAGTGCAGTGTCATATACTGTATATACTCATGTATAAGTCTAGAAATTGTAGTCAAAAAATTGACCCCAAAAACCTGGATCAACTTATCCACACATCAGTGTAAATACTGTACTTTAACTCTTATAAAAAAGAGAATCATCCCCTGGTGAAAGGCAAGAGCGTAATCTGTCCTGGAAGCACTGACTCCGCTCTATTCTCTCATCCATCCAGCCTTTAGGGTGAGCAAAAACAGTTATGCTTGCTGGAAATTTGGAAGTTCTTTGGCATTGTTTTCCTTCACTTCATCCTTTAGATTCCTTGTTACATGCCCCTAAGTTTTACCCTCGACTTATCCATGGGTAATATAAAAATCCATAATTTTGTCCCCAAAACCTGCCCTTGACTTATACATCAGGTCGACTTATAGTCGAGTATATATGGTACTTTGTAACAGACTATAGCAGAGAAATAGTACACTTAAAGCTATAGAATATAAAACATTAAGTCACAGTAAGCACACAAAATATGAACATTACTGCATCAGTTTCAAACACCTCATGGTTGAAAAAAAGTACTTGTTAAGGTGCTGTGTGACCCTCTGATGAACCAAGCCTGTCAAGAGACACATCCTTAGCTTAAAAGAGGAAAATTTGTTGACATAGGGCCTATCCTGTTCCATTAAATCATAAAATGCAACACTGGTGATCTTAAATCATTCTTCCACCAGTCTTATATAAAAATATTGTTTTCATGATAGAGAGGTATGAAATGTCAACATATCAGATTCATGTGTCAGCATATCGGATTAAAGAACATAAAAAGCAGAAGAACTTGCCATAGACACTTTATGAGGGATGTAACCTAAAATGGGTATTTTATATTGATTGTTTTAGCTTTTAAGATTCAGGCCTTATCTGCACTGCAGAAATAATGTAGTTTGCCACTGATGTAACTGCCATGGCTCAATGCTTTGGAATCCTGGGATTTGTAGTTTGCTTTGGCACCAGAGCTCTCTGACAGAGAAGGCTAAATATCTCACAGAACTACAAACCCCAGGCATTGAACCTTGGCAGTTAAAGTGGTGTCAAATTGCATTAATTCTGCAGTGCAAGGTAGACCTCAGTTAGGCCCAGACATTAAACCAGGGGTAGGCAACCTTTCCCCTTTAAGGGCCGAGGGACTTCAGTTCCCAGAATCCCAGGAGCTATTGTCCAACATGGCTGAGGCTTCTGGGAGTTGAAGTCCCTCAGCCCTTAAAGGGGAAAGGTTGCCTACCCCTGCGTTAAACAAATGTAAATGTATAACATAGAATCTCCAAGAGGACAGAGAGCCATCACAGGTCTCTGTAAGACTCCTTGCATTATTATCAAACAAGCAGGAAAAGAGAGGACTACTGTCATACTAGTCTGTATATATAAAATAATCAAATAATTAAAAAAAGAAATTCTCCAAACCATTGATAGCTCACTCTGTGGAAGAAAATAAAACATATCAGTTTTATTTATTTTTTCGTAAACTGCTAGCTTCCCCGAAGGATACCATTATAGTCATGACCTCTGAGAAACCCTGTCCTGATAAGTGTGATATACCTCCTGAGGCATATCATCCTGAAGCCGCCAATCGTTTTAAGTTCTGAGTACCATAAAAGAGGAAACATTTAACCAGGCTGATGACATTCTCATATAATTTGTTACTGTTACAGCCATTTTTAGTTTGGGATTTGTAGTTTGTTGTGGCACCGAAGCTCTCTGACAGAGAAGACTAAATGTCTCACAAAACTACAGTTCCCAGGATTCCCTAGCATTGACCCAGGGGAG
The DNA here is from genome assembly GCA_020142125.1 of Phrynosoma platyrhinos. Lineage (NCBI taxonomy): Eukaryota > Metazoa > Chordata > Lepidosauria > Squamata > Phrynosomatidae > Phrynosoma > Phrynosoma platyrhinos. The sequence goes on along the minus strand of CM034706.1, from coordinate 192,966,037 downwards.
CTAAAGTGGTCTCAAATGGAATTATTTTTGCAGTGTGTTTTGGACCACAGTTACCCCTCTGCTAGACAGGAAGACCATAGTTGCCATTCCATCTGTTTAAGAGATCCATTGACATCCTATGGTCAAAATCTCCAGGATGTGATAGTGCAGATTACCTTCTGTAACGTGATAGCTGATCTTGGATGTTAAATTGTGTCTCTTACAGTGTCCATAGCAGCAACAACCATCTATGCTTATGCGTGGCTAGTTCCTCTAGCTCTGTGGGGATTCCTCATGTGGAGGAATAATAAAGTTGTGAATATTGTCTCCTACTCATTTCTTGAGATTGTGTGTGTTTATGGCTATTCACTCTTCGTTTATATTCCAACAGCGGTAAGTAAAATATAAGTAATTCTGAAGTGGGTTCACAAAGAGCAAGTGCTGAATAAATAGAAAATCTGAAACAAACAGATCAGTTCAGACTGTTGACCTTTCATATGAGAGGTTAATTGAGCAATCTATTACATTTTGAGGGTATATTTATATCACTAAGACATGATATTGAAGAAACATTGCATACATAGTCAATTAGTCACAACTCAGGTGGGCAACTGTGCAGGGTGAATGAGCCAATCCCCTCCCCCCCCCCCAGCACTGGCCTTACTGGTGCTTTTCACTTTCTTGGGAATGATATGGGTCAGTTTCAGTAGCCATGCTGGATCAGTTTTTAGCTCCCAAAAGGTCACTAAGGAACCAGTGGACTTAAACCACTAGGTTTGGGGGTTATTTTGTTTGATTTTGGGCCATTTTCAGATGGAAAAATTACCAGAAAAAGGTAGTTTTTTAAAAAAGTGGAGAGAGTTCAGTCCTCGGGAGATATGATTCTCTCCACCACCACCACCCCCTAGATTTTATTTAGCATTTATTTACTTACGGTACTTAAGGCATGTTCTATGCAGCCTTGGTGAGTAGTTGGGGGCTGTTTGTTTGTTTCTTGAATTTGGATGTTATTTGAAAATCCACTAATTTTTCTCCACATCTTTTGAGTCCTGATTTATAAAATGCTCAGATTACATATAGTGTATTTGGAATGCCTTAATCTGCATCAAAATGGGAAAGGGCTCTGTGGAGACAGCAGGCAGATTAGATTAGAGCCAAAGGGAGTGAAGCCAGGAAAAGGTGGGGACTGCTCCCAGGAGTGAGTATATAAGAGGGAGGAGCAGGTTTGAAAGGGTTATTCATATAGGTTAGACTGCTGTGAGGGCAGTTAGAAAGGGTTTTAGGTACCCAAGAAAGGGACAAAGATTGTCATTTATTTTATTGTTGTAGTGTCCTGCGGGAGACATAGTGTTTAGTGACTAGTGGAGTCCCAGGTAACCAGAAGGGTTATAAGATACAAATGTTTAATAAAAGTTCTGTAAGAACTTAGTTTGTAAGGAAACATATAAAGCTGTAAAGAAACAATTACAAAGACAAGCTAATGAAACTGTTAAACTGTGTAACTAATAAAGTATTTATACACCCTTTCCATTGTGAACACCATCCACTAAAAGAGATACTGTATTCAGCCTGACTTGTAAATAAATGTATTACTTTGTTTCAACAAGCCGCCAACTGAAGTGATTTCAGAAACACATTAAAAACATGGCCAACATTGAGGAAAGTGATTTAGGTTTGGGACACATTAGATAGTGGATGTGTGGCTGTCAAATAATAGTTGGTGCCAAGCTGGCAGGAAATTTGAAACCCAGAAGGCTGGCATCTGGAGAGTTATAGTGCAGGAGGCACTTAAAAGAGTCCCAAGTTCGAGTCTTACAGTGAAGAATTGGTGGAATAGTGGACATCATCATGACAAATTGGTACAAGCAGTGGTGTACCTTAAAAAGTAGTAAAAGGTTTGAAGAGATTTTAGCAGTGCCACGTTGTCACCATGACAGGCTCATGTTGGCATCATGTATTCAGTATCCCTAATTGTGCAATGTATTGTGACTGCCATTTCAAGCATTGTGCTAATTTAGCATGGTATCCAGTTTGTCCCTTAAACCAGCAGAGCAGCTTCTTAGAATGATGAGAGGACAGTTCCCATTCTCTACCTACACTCTCAGAATCTGCTCCAGTAATGTTGGGAGTCTCTCAGATATGGAGCATTTACAGTGAGGAGAGGAGAAGAGAGAATTCTAATAATAATAATAATAATAATATTTATTTATAACCCGCCCCTCTGCTCAGCAATCGGGGCAGCATACAACAAGTTAAAATACAACAAGTAAAAACATTCCATCCTCCCCCCCCCCAACCCTCCCACCCCTTAAAATAGGATTTAACTCAAGTAGAATTAAAATCAAATTACATAAATAAATACAATACAATACATTATTGCTGGATATGACCTGTCTGTCAGGATGGCAAAGGGTATCAGGTAGCCTCCAGTTTAGCCGGGTAGAATTCTTGTTGCATAAGTGAAAGTTTGCTTATAGGACATTAGATTTTCTCCTTAAATCTCAGTTTTAAAATTGAGTTGTGAACACTGGTTACATAGAGAACGGTTTTTGCTATACTCTTATTCATGTGTCCCTCCCCCATAATATCCAGGAAAACAATATACCTGTATTGGAGAGCAATCTTTGGTCAAGGTGTGGATGATGCTCAATAGCACTAGTTCTTGATAAAGGACAAGCCAAGTATTATATTGCCATAAAGTATTACTTGATTAAAACTGGCAGAGACTAGACTTCATTTCCTTTCTTTTTAATTACAGATTTTGTGGATTATTCCACAGAAAGCTCTCAGATGGGTTTTGGTGGTATTTGCTCTATGTCTTTCAGGATCTGTTTTAGTGATGACATTTTGGCCTGCTGTTAGAGATGATAACAGAAGAATTGCAGTGGCTACAATTGTGACAGTTGTATTTCTCCATGCCTTGCTTGCTGTTGGTTGTTTGGTATGAGAGTTCCTGTTTCCTTGCTCTTGGAATATAATTGTCCTTCAATAAGTTTACATGTACAGTTAGCACTAGAAATGCTAAAACCTTTATTTGGGGAAATCACTGGCAAGTGTCACAGCACAATATATATATATATATATATATATATATATATATATATATATATATATATATATATGTTACTTGAATATTTCTAGCAGAGGAAATTTTAATAATAGATATCTGACTTCACACTAGAAGCCTATAATTTATTAACCTAACAGCTTTTTGATAAGTGACCAATCTAGAAATAGATGATAAAACATTGTCCTGGGCATACTTCAATCCAGTGGCCCACTCAGTTTCTTGTTTAAGTTTTTTGGCTTGTTCCCCTGGACATTGTAATTTTGATAACTTTCAGATACATGTTGACGTCATCTTCTATTTTTGTTCCATAGCTTGTATATTACTTGTTTTCCAACAGCTACCATTTATATAAGTACTAATTTGGTCATCTTGGAAAAATCAAACCTCTTTGCTACCCACATAAGCAGCATATTCTGTGTTTAAAAAATACAGGGTGTAAAGGAAGTTTATATGTGAGGTTCACAATTCCTGTACTCTCGTGTAATTCAGGCATACTTTTTTGATGCCCCTGAACTGGAGGTCTTCATACCAGCTACTATACTACCACATAATGGAACACTAGCAGTAATAAAGGCTCATTAACTAAGGTAAGATATTGCCCTATCTTTATTGCTATTCCTTTTGTGCTGCTGGGCTGGCTGTGGGATTTAATATCGTGTAATGTTCTTGAGTGGGTATTCCAGCAACATTACTACATGAAATGCTTTCTTCATTATAATATGATGCTCGGGGTTACTGAGGAATGATTTATTTAAATTAGGAGGCCTTGATCCATTTGCAGATACAGCAGTGGCCCAAAATAGACGGTCCAAATAAAGTAGCTGTTTAAATGATCCATGCCCCCCAAAGTGTCCAGAAGCCGCAGCAAGGCCACAGAAAGCCAGGAAAAGATGGCCTAAAAAGGAGTCAATCTAGATTGACTCTTAGCCGGTGTGGCTTGGGACTGTGGTGGTGACCTGCTTCGAGAGCAGGCCATGCAGTTGCTCAGTCCCGGCCCAATCAAGACCTTAGCAGCCTTTGGCTGCTCCTTCATGGCCATCTGCTTCACCCCAGTGAGTGGTTAGATACTAAGATTGGTTGGTAAATCAAGTGTGGAGAATTCTTAACTTGAATTTTTTGAGAGTCTATTAGCCCATGGTGAATAATTTTTTACACAACACAACAAAATTGCTATCTAATTTCTGCCTTTCCACTTCTACTAAGAAGCATAAGACTAAGGGCAGAATACTGTACAAATTTTGTATGCAGGACAGAGCCAGGGATACAGACTCTCAAAATCTGTAGTATCTGCAGTTTTAATTATCAGGTATCTTAACAGGCCCACTCTTCTCTGCAGCCGTCTTAGCTTAATTATATAATTAAGTGGGGAGGTGTGAGGAAGAAGAGCAGGTGAAGGCAGATGGAAAAGAGACAGAATGCAAGTGTGGAGAGAGGAGAGGGGGAAGCTGAGAGAGAGAAAGAAATGGATGAAAACTTTGAGGAAAACTTTCATTTAAATTTAGCACTGTGTAATACATTAAGAATTGCAAAGGGGTTCATCACATCTCACCTGAAATATCATAGTGTATACCATGTACAGTATATTCTTTTTGTGAGCTGCCTTGGGTCCCACTCTGGGAGAAAGGTGGCATATAAATTAAATAAATAAATAAATAAAATGATATACAATAGAAATCAATCCAGAATATAATCAGATCGGAGGAGGGTTGTTACTGAAGAGACCGCACTCCCACCCACCAGCAAAACTGCAAACTTTCCTTTCATAGAGGCCCATGGAAGGGAGGCAACTGTCTTTCACCCTAAAATACCTTTCTGAAAAGACCCAAAATATTACATAGTAATAGAAAACAGTCCAGAACATAATTAGTAGAAGAGAAATTATGAATAGGGTTACAACGTACCCACCATACTGCTTACAAAGTTTCCTGGCTTGTTAAGAGCCTTGGTCTCCTGGTAAGCAAACAAATCACTCCCTCTCATCCCCATTTTCTCCCAGGACTCTTTTTGTTCTTCATAATTATTCTACTTCACAAACCCAACTATCTGACATGAACTACATAAAGCTCGCTCTGTCCCCTCCCTGCTTTTTAAAAGAAATTACACAGTTTAGTTTGCCTAACAATGGAGCCTTGTATGCAAAGAGATCATGTAGAACTGAGAGAAAGAAAGAAGTTGGTAACATAGCTTAAGTCTACTTCCTCAATAGATGTAACTGTATGAAATCTGTGCTACCAACTTCTCTCCTTCTCTCATTAGTGTCAAAGATGTTATAAGATCCCTTTGCATACTGATCCAGACTAGCACTACTATTTCTTTGAACAGGGCGTTCAAATATTTCTTCTTTGAGGCACCAGGTTTTCCTGTTTTATTGAATGTGATAGAAGGAGAGGCAACTACCCTAATGAATTCTAACAACTTAGGGCCTTTGCAGACTGCCAGAAATAGTGCAAATTGAGTCCACTTTAAAGGTTAGGGTTAGGGCTAGGGAATCATGGGAACTGTATTTTATTGTGGCACCAGAGCTCTCTGACAGAGAAGGCTCAATATCTCGGGGGGGGGGGGAAACAATTCCCATGATTCCCTAGCACTAACCCTAACCCTTAAAGTGGACTCAATTTGCACTATTTCTGGCAGTCTGCAAAGGCCCTTAATTCACTAAACCATATTTTTATTCTTGGGGAATTAATGCTCAGGGGAGTGTTAATTGTTGAATACAAAAAGCTAGGCAAAATCATTGGGAAAAATTAGTGAAGTAATAACAAGTTGATTAATTAGTTAATAGACAACTGCAAGGATACTATAAAAGTGAAAGCCAGTGCTTTTCAAAATATGATCCATGAACCAGCACTAGTGAAGAAACCATTAACTGCTGGTCCTAGAGAGTTTTTAAGAAAGAGAATTTTTAAGAAAGAATGGAACAATTGGAATCAATTAGTACAAATATGGTATTGATCCTGGACACAGCAGGAAAAAGACTATTGGTTCCCTACATCAGATTGCTTAAGAAGCACTGATGCAGGCAATCTAAAGCCTTCTGTCTAATTTCATGCAGCTCTCTACAAGCAACCCACTCACCAGCCTGCAGTCCCTAACAGATTACCCTAAGTGTTCACTGTTGTAGAAATTGATCCACTAAGTTTTCTGTTATTTCAAATATCCCTACTATCTTAATACTGGTTGTCTGAATTTTCTCCCCAGCTATGTCTGTCTTCATCTGTGCAATATCACTTTACTGGGGCTTTCCTATGCTGAATAAAAGAAAAGCAACCAAAAAATATGAAGGAAGCATCACTGAAACATCTTGAACTTACAGTATATCACACCTGAATTACCAGCGAGTAAGGGACTTTAGTTGAAATTTCACTCTTGAAGCAAAAGGTGAAACAGATTTCAATTAAGTAGAGACAATTTCACTTGAAGATTTTAATGTACCTAATTTATGTTTTTTTAAAAAAAAATCTATAACCTGCATTATTTTAGAGTTTGCCATAGAATAAAGAATAATTTGAAGTTTTATCATTTCATCATTATGCTTCTAACTGTTTCTTTCAAGAAGCCTGAATATTTTACTTCTCCTATAACTTAATATGGGCATCTGCAGAATTTTCAGGGAGAGGGAGGTGAAGTGTATATGTACAAAACATGTAAATCATCAAAAATACATAAAAAAATAATTACATGTTGTGAGGGAGTTCTTCAAGTTGCTTTGCTATTCTGTCTTTACATGTTAATTATTGTAAAAGTCTTTTGTCAATCACTATTAAATGGGGGTCCTTAAACCAAAAGATATACCATATATACTCATGTATAAGTCAAGAAATTTAGGTCAAAAAATTGACCCAAAAACCCAGGTTGACATATACAGTACTTTGACCATAGTTTCTCCCCAGCCAGGATACCTCTGCATGGGACAGCCCAGCTGGGGAGAGGCTGGGGAAGATGACTGATCGCCCTGCAGCCTCTTCCCATCTGGACTTCCTCTGCAACTTATCCCTTGACTTATCCATGGTTCATATAGAAACCCAGAGTTTTGGCTACAAAAGTTGACCTTGACTTATACACGAGGTCGACTTAATAGTCAAGTATATGTGGTAAGCATAACTGGCAATAGATATTGTTGTGTGCCATCAAGTCATTTCTGACTTATGATAACCCTATTACAGAGTTTTCTTGGCAAAAACTGTTCGGGGGGGTTGCCAGTGCCTTCCTCTGAGGCTGAGAGAATATGAGTTGTCCAAGTCACCCAGCAGGTTTCCATGCCCAAGCGGGGATTTGAACTCTGTTTGCCAGAGCTGTAGTCCAGTGGGCAAACCACTAAACCACACTGGCCCTGGGAATAAATGATATAGAGGACTTATTCAGTCAAAACTATGAGACTTACCGTAATTCTTCACTCCGACCATGTCCTTAAATCAAGTCCAGTAAAATGAAACTTAACATTTAACAGTTTCATCACAATATATGTTGTTTTGTTTATTTCAACACCTGTTTAGTGATTGCTGAATGTACAGTTGGATTTAGTATACTCCAGATTTTTTAAAATTGCTACAAAATTAAAAAATTGAAGTATGAACAAATTAATTTTCATGTTAAGAACTCCACTAACCAACTCAAATCATCTTGTAGGTCTGAAATATTGAGATATTAAGCATAACTATTTAAAATCACTGGATGGTATAATGGATTTGGGTGACTGATGCATTTGGAGTTAAAAGTGCTGCATGGTTGTCGGGAGGATAAAAAATGGAGCATTTTTCTTAGACGTTAAAAAGGCTGCACAGTTGTCCTTTCACATTTGTGGCTTTGACTTTTGCGGATTTGATTATTTGTGGTTTTGATTAATATGTTATCTCTAAGAATCTCTAGATCTTCCAGCACAACTCTGCCAGAAGTTGACCATAGAGTTGTGCAGGAGAACCTAGAAGTTCCTAAAGAAAATACTTCTCTAGGCATTTGTAGGTCCGCCAACATGATTCTATAATCGATTTCTGGCAGATGCTGACCATAGAGTTGCACTGGAGGACCTGGAGATTCCTAGAGAGGTGTTCTCTCAGGTAAAAAGAGTAGTGTTGGGTTTTTTATTTGCGTTTTTTTCACATTCACAGGGGTCGGTCCTTTACCCCCTAACCCCAGCAAATGTGATTTTAAAAACCTAAGAAATCAAGTGGGACCTACTTCCATGAAAGGTGTTTAAGTCAATGTATGAAACAATATGGATGGCAAATCTAGTAGTTAGGCTGCAAAGATTCCTTTGGATTCTGATCCCAGAGCAAACAGTGCAGACCTTGATTTTTGGAAACGCTGTATGTGGTTCGATCAGTATTCCACTTAAGGCTTTAAGAGTACTTCAGAACAAACAATTGGTGGCTTGCTACCTCATATGACCCAGTAGAAGAAATTGCTGCATGTGGTAGTTAAACAGGTTTAGCAATAATTAATCTGCCCTGTCTTGTTCTTCCCTTTATTTTAGCTGTACCCTGGAGTTGTGTTTTGCACAACTTACCAGCTTTTCATTCAGGCAGTATGTTCAGAGCCAAGAGATATGTGCAAAAGGTCTGGATTCTTTTGCAAGTGTGCCTGTTTACTGCTATTGGTAAAACTCTTATGATCTTTTTCCCAGCTTCTGTCAAGCAATATATATTGAAACAGGGGGAAAAGAGTAGCATAGGGAGGAACCCTAAGTTTGCCTACGAAAACTGGGGTCCAACTTTCTTCAGTTTCCAGTACTTACTCTTTGTCTTAAAAGTCAAGTGGAAGAGGCTGGAAGATGAAGCATTTCAAGGCTTTCCTGCGCCCAACACTGCTGTGGTAGATTTTGAAGGGAAAATTCATCACATCCTGGACTTCATGCAAGGTAAATTAAAATGACAAGGGAGACTTTTGAGAATTTGATATTCATTAGCACATAGTCTGAAGTGGTTTGAGATCCACTTGAGAACAGCTGCTGATTTTCAACCAGCATGATTTCAACCATGATTTCACAAACCATGATTTCTCAATTTAGAGCCAAAATGAATTAAAATCACTGTGAACTTTTGGAAACCATTATAAATTATATCCTCTGGGTGGAGTATCATAACCTAATTTTTACGTATATATGATGAAGTAGGCAAAATAACTTTAATAACAACATGCTGGCTTTGCCTGCTTCAGTCTATTCTTATAAAATACTGTCAGATCTCAGGGGAAAGCAAGAGGCAAACATTTAAATCTGACAGCAGCACAATCTCATAAGTATTCAAGTACAAATGTTACTTATTCCCAGGTAAGTTTTAAAAGGGTAACAGCCTGAACCTCAGATGTATTCATTAACCATATAAGCCAGTCTCAAATCTCTACAGAGCAGATGTACTGTTTGTTTAAGTTCTAGGTAGTATAAAAATAGTGCTGGGAAAAATAAACGCATATTGCACTTTGTCCTCTTTTCCAGCACACTCATAAATCATTAAACTATAGTTCTCAGTAAGTAAAAATACACTGTCTTTAAAATATACAAAAACTATCACACACATGCAGGCATACAATTGGCATTGTATAATTAAGCATATTCAGATAACTGTCATAGATGCATGGAATAACATATATTCAGAAGAAGAAAAATCATGATAGAGCTTGATAAATGAGGGGAATACTGTATATGTAGTGAATCTTGATTCACCTAGACTTTTGACAAGGTTCTTCATGATAGCCTTTTTCTCATTCTGGAGCTCAAGGTGGCTTACAAAAGTTAAAACATATACAGTTAAACATTTTACATAATACAAAAATTAAAAATACAATTGAACTATGAAATTAAAAGCATAACAGTTAAGAATATAAAAATCAAGTACATGAAAGGCTCTTCCTCCCTGAGTAGTCCACCTTCAGAGGACTACCTAAAGAAAAAGATCTTCACCTTGCCTATGAAAGTATAGCAAGGAGGCTGTCAGTTTAACTTCTCTAGAAAGAGCATTGAAGTAGCCACCAAAAAGGCCCTTTCTCATGTTCCCACAAGATGTTCCTGTGAGTATGGTGGGGCAAAGAAAAGGGACTCCCCAGAGGATCACAGAACATGAGTAGCCTCATGTAGGGAGATACAATTCTTAAGTATTTATACCCTGTTCTTCAGCCAAAGGCTATCAGAGCAGCTTACAAGTGGATTAATGATGGTTCCCTGCCCTCAGGCTTACAATCTAAAAAAACAAGGCACAAAAGGAGAAGGGGATGGTGGATTTGTAACTAGTTGAGTAACCAAATTTGTTGACTGACAAAGTGCTCACCATCATGGCAAGAAGTGATTCGTGAGACGCCACAGGGTTCTTTCCTGGTCCCAGTGTTATTCAACCTCTTTATAAATGTCTTGATGATGGGACAGAGAGCATGCTTATCAAATTGGCTGATAACACCTAATTAGGAGGGGTAGATAATATCCAAGGACAGAATCAGGATTGAAAATGACTTTAACAGGTTGGAAATCTGGGCCAACACTTAACACAATTAGCTCTGGGAGACTAGTGTTCAAATCCCTGCTTGGCCATGGAAACCCATTGGGTGACGTTGGGCGCTCAGCCTCAAGAGGAAGGCAATGGCAAACCTTCACTATACAAATATTGCAAAGAAAACTCCCATGGTAGGTTTGCCTTTGAGTCTTTGCAAGCTGAAATGTCTTCAAGGCACACAGTAACAACAAAATGTAAGGTATTATATTTAGGCAGGAAAAATTAAATGCATAAAAATAGGATGGGTGACACCCAGCTTGAGAACAGCACATGTAAAAAGAATCTACCATAGCTCTCCAAAGTTTAAAAAGGCTCAAAAACCTTCTACGAAAGAGAGTCCACCAGCTTACAAAACAGTTTCTTCCATTTTCAAACAGTTCCTACAGTAAAGAAGCTCTTCCTAATGATTAGGTAGAATCTCTTTTCTTGTAACTTGAATGAAATGGTTTGTGTTCTAGTCTCTGGAGCAGCAAAAACAAAACAAAAAGCCACCAATCTTATACAGAACATGCCTTAAAAAAATTACCGTATTTTCCGGTGTATAAGACCCGCGTATAAGACGACCCCCCCATTTTCCCAGTCAAAATATAGAGTTTTAGCACCTCTATCCCCATTATCCTTATATCCGGCGTATAATACGACCCCCCCCCCACTTTAGCCACAGATTTTGCAGGTAAAAAAGTAGTCTTATACGCAGGAAAATAAGGTACTCTCTTACATCACCTCTCCATCTTTTCTCCACACTAAACATAACCAATCCCCCATGCTATTTTTCCTAGGACTTGGTTACCTTTGATCAGTTTGGCTGCAGTCCTCTGGACACATTCCAGCTTGTGAATATCCTTTTTTGAATGGTGGTATTCAAAACTGGATGCAGTAATCTAGGTCTGATCAAAACAATAAATACTACTCCCCTTGATCTGGGCTACTAAAACTCAGTTGTTTCCTGAAGTTGTGTGATGGGAATTTCAAGATAAACAAAAGGAAGTAATTTACATGGTGCCTACTTATTGGAGGTAGTATGCCTTTGAATATCAGTTCCTAAGGGACACAAATGAGAGGATGCTATTTTTGTCATGCTTATTGGTTTCTCACAGTCATCTGTCTTGACACTAAGAAGAAAATGCTGGATGGGACAATGATTTGATCCAACATGTCTCATCTTATGTTCTTGACAGACAAAAGCAAAGGAACAGGTTTGCCTCTATTAATATAATAAAACTAGTGGTATCACTAGTGGTGTTGATGTGAGACAATATTAAGTTATTGAATTTATGGTCAGAAACAAGGAAATTGAACCTTAATACAAGTAATCTTAAACATTTTAATTGCAGGCATTTACAATGTTCATATCATTTGTTTAAGGTCAAGGCTTGTTGCAGTTACTTCTTTGGAATGTGTGTGTTATTTCCTCTGGAATCTATTCATAGTTAAAACAAACGTCTCTCCGAAATGTTGAATGCATTGCAGGCAAACATCCAAGTTCTTCATGTTCACTGATGAAATGGATAAGTGGAAACCATGTTTCCCAAAATGGGATCAACATGTCCCATTTCTTGTATGACCTGTTGCAGGAGTTAATTTTTCCACCAGGGCAATGTGCTATACTTTGCTCCACCAGATCCTGGTGCTCTGATTTTTACATCTTTCCACTAGATTAAATACATTGTAGCTATTTGTTATAAAATAGATTTTGTGTGGGTTAAAGTTTTTTTTTAAGAGTAAATAAAGTACCGTATTTTTCGCCATATAATACGCAATTTTTCTTCCCCAAACGGGGGTGGGGAAGTTGGTGCATCTTATAAGGTGAATATACAGTC
>CM034706.1:192938803-192953590 GCA_020142125.1 Phrynosoma platyrhinos | reverse complement strand
CATGGAGGCCTCCTTCCACCCGCGGAACGGATTAATTTCGTAAGTAGACGTACCACTATATTTGGTTAAGAATCTTTTTTTTTCCTAGATTTTCCTCCTTTAAAATTGGGTGTGTCTTATATGCCGGAGCGTCTTATATGGCGAAAAATACGTGTAGAATTTGTTTTGCAAAGCTTAATGGTCAATTACATATTTGATTTACATCATTTAATCTACAGTGTACCACTTCTGAATATTATTGGCATTGCATGGAAAGTGGAATATAGACATTTTAAAATGCAATTTATATTGTAGTCAACACATCTGTAATTCTTTATCTTTAAGCTTAATGTAATATTAATTACAGATACATTTTAATTGCAGATACATGAATTAATTAATTTCAATTCAATTTTCATATATAGGATATGAAAGAAAATGTATCATCTGTAAGAATGGTGTCAGTGGGGCAAGCATGTCTTCCTACCCCAAATATATTTGGGGTAGATGTGTTGGCCATGTAACAAAATACATAAAACAGTGATAGTTTTACTGAGCCAGCCAAAAAGCACATCGTGCAATCTTTCAAAGTTTCACCAGCTTCTTCATCATTCAAAAATGGTAAAAATTATACAGGAGGAGGAAAGTGATGTTGTTAGAATAACAAGCCTACATTTTGTCACAGATGTTGGTTCTGTTGTCAATTAAGATGGTCTGGAGAAGTGATTCCCAAACTTTGGTCCTCCGGGTATTTTGGATGTCAACTCCAAGAAGTTGGCTAGCTTGGCCAACTGTCAGGATTTCTGGGAGCTGAAGTCCCAAACATCTAGAGGACCAAAGTTTGGGAAACAATGGTTTAGAGCAGGGGTAGGCAACCTAAGGCCCGGGGGCCGGATGCGGCCCAGCAAGGCCTTTGGACCGGCCCCAAACTGGTCCTGCCGCCGCCGCCCCCCCCACCGCCGCCGCCCCCCCATGATGATATTGATTATTGTTGTTATTACTTGTTCTTGGGGTTTTCTTGGCAAAATCTTCACAGGGGTTTTGCCATGGCTTTTCTGGGGCTGAGAGAGTGTGCATGCATTTTTCTTTAAATTTTTAATTCTTTTTTAATTTTAATTTTTATTTATTTATTTATTTATTTATTTATTTATTTATTTTTGGTGCTTCGGCCCGTCAATTGTCTGAGGGACAGCAACCCGGCCCCCGGCTCAAAAAGGTTGCCTACCCCTGGTTTAGAGGGATATCAATGCAGGCATTGGCCACTCACCTTCTTGGCCATGTGAGGATTGGGAACAAAGAGCAGTAAAACACAGACCATAAAATTTCAAATCCATTAGCAGCAGCTAATTTAATTCTATCCTACCATGTTATCAACGTCACTCTTCATAAAATAACCCTAATAAAATTGCCGATGCCACTTTTAAAAATGTTTTGTGAGTGATCTGATAACGTGCTATAAAGAGCATATACGTACATATTTCCAAATGGACAATTTCTAGGACTACCATTTGAAAACAATAGGGCAGCTGTTCCCTTACTTCCTCCTTTCACATATTTTCTATGGTAAGAACAAAGATGGGAGGGAAAACAGAGAATTACAAATGGAAAAATAATTGTCTAGACTCACTCCACAAACCTGTCTTGAGTGAAGCCCAGCAACAGCACAAGAAAAGCCTTTCCTGGAAACTGGCTGGCTGTCCTTTGTTGTGTGCCTTGAAATTATTGCTGACTTAAGACAACCCTGTGGAGAACTTATCATGGGGTTTTCTTGAAAAGATTTGTTCAGAGGAGGTTTAACATTGCCTTCCCCTGAGGCTGAGGGCATGTCCCTTGCCCATGGTCACCTGATGGACTTAAGCTGGGAATTGAACCCTGGTCTCCAGAGTCACAGTCCAACACACAAACCACTATGCCACAATGGATCCCTCTAGAGCTCCCAAATTCTGTGTTGTTTATATAATCAAATCTTAAGTTCCCATGTATAGAGGAATGTGGTAGACTTCTTCATTTTACTTTTAGTATTTTCACTAAAAAGTTATCCTTTCACTTCAAAGACTGCTTTATATTTTGCAGATAAGAGGCCTTTGGTCTTAACATTTGGAAGCTGTACCTGACCTTCATTTATGTTCAAATTTGGCGAGTTCAAGAAGCTTGTAGAAGATTTCAGTTTTGCAGCAGATTTTCTTGTGATCTACATTGAAGAAGCCCATGCCTCAGGTGAAGCATGGTTGCTATATCACTGTAGCATGTATGAAGCATATAAATATCTTGTCTATTTATGAAAAGGTTTACAAGATACAAGAAAATTCTCATGTTTCCATGATTCAGATCATGTTGGTTGCCATATGAAAAATCATAATGAATGCTTTAAAAGGAGAAACCGAAATAATTTTACTTGTTTTATAAATCATTATCCACTTAGGATTAGATACATCTTAAGTCTTCTTCAACATGCTTACAATCATTAAGGCGCATTCCCTCTATTACCTTTGAATGCCTTTACTCTTGTAGCCAAAATAGTACCACTTACCAACAAGAAAGCATCAACACGCTAGGAAAGGACAGAATCCAATTTTTAGTTCCATTTACAGCAGATCCACTGAATTAACAGGAATCTATGTAAATTCCATTGATCCAATGGCTCTTTTCTAGTAGAGACTAAGGGCCTCTTTCTATGGTAAGAACAAAGATGGGAGGGAAAAGAGAATTACAAATGGAAAAATAATTAGAGGCAGGCAGGGAAGAGGAGGGGCAGCCACACGGCAGCCACCTCAACCCCTCCCCGAGGACGTCATCAGAACGCATGCCATTATACATGGCGAGCACCCTGATGACTTCCTCCCGGCACAGCCTCGCATGCGCTGCGCCAGAAGAGATGCACGATGGCTCTTCCGGCGGCTTGAGAAAGGAGTGCTATTTGTAGTTCCTGTGTGTGATTTTATTTATCATCTAGCTCCACTGGATACCACCACTCTTTATTCTGCTGCAACTGTGTCTCACCTCAAGGGTTCCAGAATGTAGCATTCTCAGAGGCTCAAGTACAGCATAGAAAAGTAATGATTTATTAATAATAATAATAATAAAATTTTATTTATATACTGCCCATTGGTAACCCAATCCAGGCAGTTTACAGCATAAAATAACATATAGCGTAAAACAGACATTTTCCCTCCCCCCGCTTAAAACATTATTAAACTACATTATAATTAAAACCAATTGACAATTTAAAACAAGAAATTAAAATTGAACATAGCATCACTATATATTTTGACTGATGTTAATTCTAACACACAGCTCATTCTCTCACTCATAACCTAACTAACTCTTTTGTTGTTGTTACCCGCCCTTGACTCAATCCCGACTCATGTCTAACTAACTCTAACTCTCCCCTATCTCTGATTCCAAGGCCCCATTCACACTACGAAAATAACCCAGGGTGAAACTGGGTTACTTTTGTGGCATTCACATTTGCCCCAAGTTCACTTGGTGCCACAGCAAGATTTGAGAATGGAAAACAGTGAAAACACTGATCTGGTATTGTATCACTGCGGAGATCTGTATCTCCTCGGAGCAAAAAAGTAAGTGTGAATCCCCCCCTAACTCTCCTAACCACTCAAACCCCTAAACCTCACTAATTCCTAATCTTGACAGACTATTCTCTCATCCCTGACCAACTATTATACACCAACCTTTTCAAAATCCCCTCAGACATTCCACCAATCACTACTCACTCCCAATCTCTCATCCCACTCCTTACAGAGCCTTACCTTAAAACATCAAATATACAATGCATACGCAACTACATTACCTTAATATATAATAAATGAAACAACATTTCCCCCTGAAAACTCCAGAACATAAAAACTAGATTTAGGCCAAGATTAGTGGAGGTACAAAGATTACTCACTGGAGGAAAATCTCCCCCACCCCACATAACCCAATGAAGATTGAGTGTATGCTCAGTGGCTTCAGAAGGGGAAAACACAAAACAGTGGGGGATGGAACAAAATAGCTAGAATCTTATGCTTCACTTGGATTAATAAATGTAATATGAATAGATGTTAAATAATTTGTTTAATCACACTGTTTTGTTTTAGATGAATGGGCTTTTAAGAACAATATTGTTATTAAAAGTCACAGAACTCTCCAAGATCGTGTACAGGCTGCACAGGTCCTGTTGAAAGAGCATCCTTTATGTCCAGTAGTCCTGGACACTATGGAAAACCTGAGTAGCTCCAAATATGCAGCTCTTCCAGAAAGACTTTATGTGCTTCAAAGAGGAAATATTGTCTACAAGGTAACAAAATGTTAAGTTTGACAACAAACATGCAGTGGCTACAATCATGTGTGGCTCAGTGTAGTGTAATAATAGTTCCACAGGTAGACCTATGCTAGGCTGAGCCAAATATCACCCTCTGGACTTACCATACAGTTCTAATCCAGCATGGCCATTCTATGGCTTATGTGGAGTACACAGGATTGGAGAAGCATCTGGCTATGTCATTATAGTCAGACACAAAATTATTATAGCAATGCTGAGACCTCTGGTGGAGCTTAGCACTGATGTAGTCGTTTTGCTTCGGGCTATGAGGACATAAATGGATGCTTCTCTGATCCTGCTCATGTCCTACAAAGAAAAGAATTTGGGGGCTTCAATAATAATAATAATAATAATAATAATAATAATAATAATAATAATAATAATAATAATAATTTCTTATACCCCGCCTTTTGCCTTGGCAATCAAGGCAGCTTACAAGTACAAATACAGATTAAAAACATACATTCCATAAAACCATAATACAATACCCCCTTAAAACTAAATGCAATAATAAAAGCATAAAGATTAAAACAACATACAATCTGGGACACCAATAGGAGTGCATAACAGAGATGTATATCAGGGAGAAGCACAGTTCACATGGAGTAGTCTATTCCGGGAAGGCCTGTCAGAAGAGATCCGTCTTGATAGCCTTTTTAAAGCTATCCAAGTTGGTTATTTGATGGATCTCTTCCGGCAAGGCATTCCATAGTCTGGGAGCAGCAGCAGAAAATGTCCTCTGGGAGGTTACTGCTAATCTAGTTTTTATCGGTTACAGTAAATTCCTCCCAGAGGACTTGAGGGTGCAGGACGGATTATATGGAAGAAGGAGATCCCTTAGATAGGTTGGACCCAAGCCATGTAGGGCTTTAAAGGTCATCACCAACACCTTATACTGTGCTCGGAAACCAATAGGTAGCCAGTGGAGAGGTTTCAGAACAGGCGTAATATGATCACTCTTAGATTTCCCGGTGATCAATCTGGCTGTCATGTTTTGTTCTAATTGTAGTTTCCGGACTAGGTATAAGGGTAGCCCCATGTAGAGTGCATTGCAGAAGTTTCTAGGTCCTTTACTTCCAGGAAAGGGTGCAGCTGGTGTATCAGCCGAAGCTGATAACAGGCGCTCCTGACTATCGCATTCACCTGATCTATCATGTGAAGCAATGAGTCTAGGAGCACCCCCAAACTGCGAACACAGTCCTTAGCAGAGAGTGTTCAGGCTTTGGGGGCTGTGGAGGGAAGAAGAGAATGCCAACCGTCACAGCACCCAAGAAGGGAAACGTAACACATGTATGCCACTACTAGGATGCCAACCACTGTATCACAGCATGCAAACCGATCTTGGGTCCTATTATTAAAAAAACCAGGAATATAGAACAATTTATCCCTCATGATTCAAATGTTGTATTTCCCCAAGAGAATACTGCCTCTGGCACTGTCTTATAAGGTTAACTATTCTTCACTAAGCAGTCTTTCTGAATGCACATGCCTGCAATTAATGTTAAGTGGAATTAACATTAATGGGACTTAATTCTTCTTAAAGAGAAATAGATACAGGCCTAAATCCAGTGGGCTAGTCCCAAAGGAATAGACCCACTGAATCAACTGCTAAATGGTGAGTCAACACTTGATTCAGTGGGTCTACTCTAGCTGGGTTTAGCAACTGGATTAAGGCCATAGATTCTACTGAACACAAGGCTCAGCCTTGTACTTCTATCTGTCAGGAGCACATTCTGTGCAAATATTTGTGACATCTTATGTTAAGAAATAAATATGGAAAGGTTACACTTCTGAGCTGAGAAAAGATGTGAAAAGAAGAAGCTTTAAAAACCTATAATGGCCAAACCTATCCACTTTCCCTCTTTCTTTGGCTGCAAAGGTAATCTTGCATCTGAGACCCTGCAGAAGAGGACTGTTCCTAATGGGAACTATTTGGTGGGTGATGTGTAACATAAAAATAGTTAGCGTGTAATAGGTTAAGAAGTGCTGCTGAAACGCACAGTGGTCAAAACTGTTTTATAAAATCACAAAAAAGGCTTGGTATATCTTTACATTCATTCGCATGTAACATGATTTGTCCTTTAGATTCCATAAGGAAGACACTACATACCAAATGACCTATAGGAGGAATTATAATAGTTACAAAATTACAAAATTAAAAATCAATATAATTGAGGTATAGTTACAAAATAATGGCCAGACCCCATGCTTTATAACATTAAGTTTTCATAAAGTATAGAAGCATGCTTTCCTTCTCTCAAGTCTCTCTTGGTTCCTTCCCTATACCCTTCACCCCATTCCCCAGAACTATTCAGGAAAACACTGTATTCTTCCTTTTACAGGGTGGAGTGGGACCTTGGAATTACTGTCCGCAAGAAGTACGTGAAGTTTTGGAAGAACTACTTTAAATTATAAAACAGATGTTGTGATGATCAAAAAAAAAAATACACACACGCACACACAGTCATTCCTAGTCTGATTAATTTTTAGAGGCATTAATATACCTTTAAAATACATCTGTGGGGGAGAAAAGGCCCATTAATTTAAGAAAAGTGACAAAAGTGAAATCCATTACTTGTCCACAGAAGTACAAATGCACATATTAAATTAAGCATTTAGTAACTGCACTAATACATAACTATCTGCAGATACTAATATCAATGCTTAAGCAACATGTGCAAACAACTGGCACAATCAGCTTAGAAACAACTGTATGGAAACTTCTCTATGTAGCAAGTTATTTATTTGAAGCCATGCAGTTCTCAAGTTTCTCCCCTTTTTTTTTACAGCACTATAAAAACAGCTGTTGAATTGTGAGGATTGCAGAGGTTGCTTCTCATTAAACATTTCCCACCTAAAGCAACCTCTACACTGTTGAAATTGGTGAAGAGTTTATATTTCATCACCATTTTATACTGGGCACTTGACAGAATGTATTTCTTGACAATATTAATTCTGCAGACCATATTATATGCCCCTGTTGGGATTACAGTCATTTGCTTCTGCTATATATTCTGAAGGGAGAGAGCATTTCTGGATGCCTGAGGTTGGTTGGGGAGGGGCCAAATTTATACTCTTAATATGCACTGACACGTGTAGGTTTTTCAACCTCTTCTCTTCACATAATGGGCAGCAGCAAATTCAGAGCTAATGTTTTCAATGTCTACTAGCATATAATGGCTTTCTGAACTATTGTAATCAATTGCTTACTTTTGTTTCTGTTCATTTTTATTTATGATAGTCATAGCTTAAAACATGAAGAGCTGTGACCTGATTTGGGAAAAAATGATAGAAACAAAATACTAAACTACTGTTATTAAACTATGTCAAAGTATTGACTGACCTGTTTATTTTTTTACTACCATTAAAAAAAATGGTTATAAGTCTACACGAAAGTATAATTACCAGCTGGATAATTACATATAATGGTGATATGAGTTTGCGTTTCTGAAGGAGGAAAGCCAAATACTATTTAAGATTAGATTATTTCTATTTCTTGTGATGTAATGCAATACTGAATATATTATGAAGGACCATGTAGAATTTCACGAAAGGAGGCTGCTGATGCAAAAATATTAATCAAGTAACCAGCTCAGGTATTTTGGGCAATACAATTTGGAGTGATCTGCCCTACCTCTTATTGTGGGAATAAGTGATATTAACAAGGAATCCTAGTGCTATTTTAAACATGCCAAAGTGTTTAAACTCATTCATTGAAATTTCTTTCAGAATTGCCCTTGTATATACTAAAATACAGTTGAAATGCTGTACCATTTCAAAATTAGTTGTGTGGTGTGAAAGGCTTCTTTGAGACACCACAAGTCCAAAACTCCCTTAGACATGCGGTCCTATGTGGAACAAGTTCTACAGTATACATGGATTTGAACCATCTATAAAGTACTTCTAGGACAGATCATTCCCTACACTTTTAACTGCTACTGAAAACTGTGCAGAGGACTTGGTTTACCTCTTTCCCTTGAAACCTATTAATAACATAATAGCTTTTATATATGTTTCATAACTGTGAATAATAGTACAGAAAGGACAAGATGCTGGACTACAGAATTTACCTTCACACAGATGAATGATCTCAAATTAAGAGGCAGTCAGGCCAAATCACATGTATGTAAGATTTCTTCACATTCATATACTTGTACAGTTCCTAGATCAGGTAATTAGTGACAACTAGAAATAGGTCTGTGTTTATAGAAAACATATTTTACTCTCTGCAGAAAAGAGTTCTATTTATTTGTACAAACCTGAATATTTTTTAAAAAACTGGAAAGAACACTTATGAAAATATTTATAAAACATACTTTAATATTTGGATTACATAATCTATACTGCAATATCAATAGTATTTTATTATTGTGTTGCAAGCACCTTTTAAGTTTCATATAAAATATCAAGCTATTCCTTCTGCAATTACCCTATGAACTGATACAAAAGCATCGAAAGCAGACAAAATTATGAATCGCAAATATGTAGCTTGCATCTCAGGAAACTGCCAAAAGAAAAACAATCATATTAATATCAATGTTATAAAATTATGAGCACAATTTAGCCACATGAAAATCCCTAAATCTTTGTTAATTTCAATAGGAGAGGCTTAGGTATGTTCTTAATTTTGGCAATGAAATCAATGGGACTTAAAACTACTTAGTTTTAGTTGAAACATGTCCAAAATAAACTTCAATATGAGATTAAAACTCTATTTCTGAATCTTGCTGTGATATTATAAGAAGTGGAAGGAGGGATGGTGGGGACTCTGGTCTTATTATATAAATGCTACACCTGTCTAGCATTAGGAAATATGATGTTAAGTCCCAAGCATGAGCTATTGGCAGGTATGATTGAGATAAGGTTTCAATCTTTTTTAAAAGTATTGTTCTTTTTTAAAAAGAAGTTCTAAATCAGAGTTCCCCTGCACCACTCTCAATTCAATATTTTAGAGGACCTGGCCTTTCAAAATTGATGGAGATGTATCATTAAAGGCTACTTACACACTGCAATTAAATATCTTTATCTAAATATTTGAAGATACAGGCCTAAATCCAATGTTAGTCCTGCCTACAGTAGGCCCACTGAAATGAATGATACTTATTAATCACAATTAACTCAGTCCCATTGATTTCAATAGGCCAACACAAGGTTGGACTAACACTAGATTTAGCCCACAGACAGTTGGCCCTCCGTTTTCACAGAAGATCCGTTACGGACCCCCCTCTGTGAAAACAATATTCAAGCCCCATAGGTTTAAATGGGGCATGCCCCTGTGGACACGCGCAGGCATATGCCCACAGGGATGCACCCCATTGATTTTAACGGAGATCGCCCTCCATGAATATTCAAAACCTCAAGTCAGAACAGAGGGATAACTGTAGTTGTTTTACAGACATACTCATACACTGATATTCAAAATGTTGAGATGTCACCAATCATGAATGAAACCTTTCAGTCCACAACAGAGCCTGCAATCCTAAATGTAATATATGGGCATACAGTATGGACACAAAAGTACCTTTACAGAGTTCTTCTTTAGACTGGATTTTTTCCAAAGCTTCTATTTTAAAAACATAATTGCTGAGCTAATGAAAGAGCTTCTGTAAATCATTTTCTGTTATTCATACATATTGCATCACTATATACTCACAGAAATTTCTTCAGTTTGAAGCTCTCCTTCTTTATATTGCAGCTCTACATTAAAACACACACACACACATTAATATATGACATACTGCTTGGATTGTAGATTTGAGAATCCAGAGGAATGTAAAGCATTCCTACCTCTAATGAAATCTACAGGTAGTGTGTCATATGTTTCACTGAAGCCAGTATGCATTCAGGTTAAAAAGAATTTAAAATGCATTTGCGTCTCTTTAAAAATCTACCCAAAGTAAAAATCTACCCAAAGTATGCCTATCCAAACCCATTTTATGACTTCTTCCATTAAATAAAATCTGATGGGTAACAACTAGGGTTGGGACCTTTTTAACAGTGGCATGGACGGGCCTTCCCCAATAAGCACAAGAGGTACGAACTCTTTCACCTTTCCAGAGGCAAAGTAGTAGTTATTTGGTCACCAAGGCTTTTTGTCAGCTGGGAAACAAATGCAGTCAGTCCTTGGTATCTGCAGGGCGTCCGTTCTGGACTCCCCCCCTCCCCCCGCACACACCAAAATCTGTGGATGATCAAGTGTGTGCATGCGGCTGTGCCGCCATTAGGGACAGCCCCCATTGTCCCTGGTGGTGATGCATGGAGGTGGTTGCACCACCACCAGGGACAACAGGACTCACTGGGGACAATGTGGGCTTGCTGTCTGTGGATACCAAGGGCTGACTGTAGTAATTAATATTTGTATAACATTTTCTCTAAGGCTGTATCCACATAGCAGTAATAATCCAGTTTGATGCCACT
The DNA here is from genome assembly GCA_020142125.1 of Phrynosoma platyrhinos. Taxonomy (NCBI): domain Eukaryota; kingdom Metazoa; phylum Chordata; class Lepidosauria; order Squamata; family Phrynosomatidae; genus Phrynosoma; species Phrynosoma platyrhinos. The sequence goes on along the minus strand of CM034706.1, from coordinate 192,942,873 downwards.
TTAAATGCCACTTCTCAATGCTATGGAATTCTAGGAATTGTAGTTTGTTGTGGCACCAGGGATCTCTTACAGAAGATTAAATATCTCATAAAACTACAGTTCCTAGAATTCCAATTAGAGTAGACCCATTGAATCAGTGAAAACTTATGTCAATTCCATTTATTCAATGAATCTTCTCTGGTTGGGCATAACAAGTGGAGTAAAGCCTTAATTTATTTGTATATCATATTATATATTTAACTTCAGCTATTATATTAAGTATAATTACCTTTTTCAGTGCATAGTTCAAAATCAACTGGCTCTTTAGACATAGTTTTTTCAATCCGTAATGTCTGCACTAGAAAGAGTAATGGGAAAAAAATCCTTTGTCATTTACACCTTCAGTTTGTTTGGCTCTTTTAAAAATCAGTCACAAAATACTGTTTACACAAGAATTAATGTTCAATTTTTCATAAGAAATAACTGATATAAAAACTGTTCTGAGAACCTTCCCAGACATATATTGGGTATAAAATTTGTAACTAAAATGCAACTACAGGCATACACCCTTATTGACGGCAAATATGCTATATGAAACTGCCAGCAAGAAAATAATTCCTCTTTTCCCAAATTCTCTTAAATGTGTAGTGGAGAAAAATGTTGCATAGAAACCTATGTGTAGACCATTTCTCAGCTGGACGATTAAGGGTCTTAACAGACCACCAGAAATAGTGCAACTTGAAGCCACTTTAACTGTCCTTGCTCAGGGCTAAGAAATCATGGGAACTGTAGTTTATTGTGGCACCAGAGCTCTCTGACAGAGAAGACTCAATATTCCAGAAAAAAATACAATTCCCATGATTCCCTAACACTGAGCCAGGACAGTTAAAGTGGCCTCAAGCTGCCCTATTTCTGCAGTCTGTAAAGGCCCTAAGTTCCTGTCAGTTACAGGAATTGGTGGAGTATTTAGGCTTAGAGAGCCCAAAGACATGAGTTTATATAAATTTTGCAGAGGCTGATCCAGCTTACCAAATAAATAAATAAATAAATAAATAACCATGGAAGTGTTTTCATCATAGCCAAAACTTCAAAATAATAATAAAACAACAAGCTGAAAATTCTATTTTCTATTGTGCATTTGTTTGCATCTGTCCAAGGAAGGTTGCTACCAGGTGCAAAGAAAATAATCATTCCATTTAAATAAAAAGCAAGCATACCTACAACGACTAACTATTTCTTTTGATAAAGTATAATTTGTGGAAACAATTATTAATACTTTCAGTTGTGATTATTCTTCCTTAAGGAATTACAATTACTATGAAAAGTGTACAAGTACAATCAGTCAGGGCCTAAATTACCAGTTAAATTATGAAAATTAGAGCTAACTTTCCAAGTACAATCAAAATACAAATATTCATTTCCTTAAATATAGTTAACTATATTCTAGACCTATAAAGCAATATGATACTAAACATAACTATGTAACATAACTTACCTAAATAACACTGGATTGTGAGCTTGCTTAATGTTACACATTTATTTAAAGAAATAATAAATTCTTGTGGAAACATTCCAGTTGTTGTCCAAAATGTTTCAGATCGTCTATTAAAAGAAAGTGAAATCATAGAGGGCATATATAATGTTAGATAATATTTCAGATATCTGCAACATAGAAAATTAATCACATTTACAAAAATACATCTATACAACATTCCATTTTACAATTAGTACTAATTTACCTTGTGGATATCTGCTGAGAGTAACTTGAGTTGGCAGTAGGGATTTTAATCAGAAAAACAGTGATGCGAGGAGTAAATTTTCAGAGCGGTATAAAAAGAAAAGTAAAAGAGCTAAATAAATGCTCCCTGAGCACATGACCCAAATCCAGTTCCATACACCAGTCACAGCAGTTATAATTTTTTTAAAAATTATACCCACATGAAGTCTAGTTTGCCCCTTAGCTTTCATGGGAAAGCTAAGTTTACAGTCAGAAAGAAATATTTAAGTCTGAGTAAAGAAAAACATCCAAATACGAGTTACTTACCGTATATACTCGACTATAAGTCAACCTCATGCACAGGGGTCCCCAAACTACGGCCTGCAGGCCAAACCCAGCATGTCAAGGCCTTTGAACCGGCCCATGGCTGGTTCTGCCACCGCCACGCGACGTCATTTTGGAACACACAACGCCACCGGAGTAGTGCACATGTGCGTGCGACGCCAGGTACCATTTTGTGTTCCAAAATGGCATCTGGAGTCGTGCGCATGCGCATGATTCTGGGCGCCGTTTTGGAATACAAAATGGTGCCCGGTGTCGCGCATGCATGTGCAGTACTCAGCCGCCATTTTGGAACACAAAACGGTGCCTGAGTACTGCACATGCACGCCTCCGGCCCTCAGAAGATCTGGGGGCTGGCAAACCGGCCCCCGGCTCAAAAAGTGTGGCGACCCTGCTCATGTATAAGTCGAGGGTAGGTTTTGAGACCAAAATTATAGATTTTGGTATGAGGCATGGATAAGTCGAGGGTAAAACTTAGGGGCATGTAACAAAGGATCTTGGATGAAGCAAAAGAAAACAATGCCAAAAACTTAGAAAATTCCTGAAGACATATATGCTCACCCAAAGGCTGGATGGATAAGAGAGTAGAGGGGGTCAGTGTTTCCAGGACAGAACACAAATTTACATCAGTGTTTCCAGGACAGAACACAAATTTACATTTCACCAGGGGAAGGTTCCCTTTTTTAAAATAAGAGTTAAAGTGCAGTACTTTCATTGACTCATGGATAAGTTGACTCAGGTTTGGGGCGTAAATGTTTTTTACTAAAATTTCTAGACATACATGAGTATATAAAGTAGTATTTAGTACCACGCGGGCTACGTCCATTTACTTACAAGCATTATGATGAATAAACTGTGACTTATTTCTGCCTAATTAAGAACTGGCAAACCCACCTCTGAGTATTCTTTGCCTAAGAAGTCCCTGTGAAATTCATGACGTTGCCATAAGTTGACAGGCGACTTGAAGGCACACAATTGTGCACAGGATTATTCTTAAGTAAGTGTATACAGGATTGCAGCCTAAACCTAAATACTAATATAAATGAATGACTGCCAAGTAAACATAGATAAATTATAAAAATGTGAGGTCAGAGCTGAAAAATCACTGGTTCAACATAAAAATGGTAGCTCCCTACACAGTTATGCCGTGTTCCTTAAATCGTAAGGAAAATACTGAAATGGCATTCTAGTATATTGTTTGTTGTTATGTGCTCTCAAGTCAGCTTTGACATAGCAGGCCCATGACAGAGATCTCGAAGACATCCTAACATCAATAATCCCCCTCAGGTCCTGCAAATTCAAGACTGTAAATTTGTTAATTTAGTCAAGCTAGCTGCTATGGGGTCCCTCTTTCCCTACTGCATCCTCCTTTACCAAACAATATTGTCCTTGTCATGTCATTTAATGATATATAAAGTATAATAGCCTCGGTTTTGTCATTTTGGCTTCTAGGACATGTTCAAGCTTGATTTGCTCTTCCAATTTATTGGTTATTTTGGCAGACCGTGGTATCCAAAGACCTGTCCATAGACCTTATGGTAAATAAACTGTTACTTATTCCTGCCTAATTAAGGGCCTGAACAAACTGCCAGAAATAATGCAGCTTGAAACCACTTTAACTGCTCTGGCTTAATGCTAGGGAATCATGGGAACTGTATTTTATTGTGGCACCAGAGCTCTCTGACAGATAAGGCTCAAGAACTACAATTCCCAAAATTCCCAAGCATTGAGCAAGGACAGTTAAAGTGGTCTCAAACTGGATTATTTCTGTCAGTCTGTTCAGGCTCTAAGAACTGGCAAACCCACCTCTGAGTATTCTTTGCCTAAGAAATCCTTAACTTAAGACTTAGAAACTCTTAGAGAGGTGTTCTCTCAGTTAAAAAGAATAGTGGTGTTTTTTTATTTGCGGTTTTTCCACATTCACGGGGGTCCTTAACCCCAGCGAATATGGAGTGGGACCACTGTATTTCTTTTTTTTTTTTTTAAGCTTTATTATTATTAACAAATATACATCGTAACTTATCATGAATAA
>CM034706.1:192926842-192938703 GCA_020142125.1 Phrynosoma platyrhinos | reverse complement strand
CCTAAAAGTGGACTCAATTTGCACTATTTCTGGCAGTCTGCAACCTGGTTCTTCTGCTCTGCTCCCAAACTCACCCGTCAATGATATTCTCGGGGGGGTAACGATCATCGCTCGACGTGGCCAGAACCACTTCGGCTCCTTCGGAGCTGAGGCAGTGGTCTGTGGACCTCATCTCCTCCAGATTGGGCCCAAAAGGGAAGCCTCACTAGGCCGCTCTGGAAGGCTCCTCGGTTGCCTAGCAACCAGTCCCACGCCGAAGGGCCTAGCAGGGAACCCTCTCTCTTCGCCCCGCCTCACAAAATGGCGTCCCTGCCCTCCGCCATTTTCCCTCTCGCCTTCCCCCGCGGAGAGGGGCTCTGAGCGCTCCTCCTGCGAAACCATGCCGCCGTCGGCCTCCTTATTGTGGGGGGGGGGTTGTGGTCGGGAGACTTCGGTTTCCCTTCCTTTTTGCCTTTGCAGACTGCCAGAAATAGTGCACATTAAATTGAGGCACTGCCCTGGCTCAGTGCTAGGGAATCATGGGAACTGTAGTTTATTGTGGCACCAGAGCTCTCTGACAAAGAAGGCTCAATGTCTCAGAAAAAAATACAATTCCCATGACTCCCTAGCACTGAGCCAGGGCAGTGCTTCAATTTAATGTGCACTATTTCTGGCAGTCTGCAAAGGCCCATAGTCCCAGGAAGGAGGAAAAAGGCAGCAGAAGCGTATATTTGGAGTCTGTGCTTTTCCTAACTTCGGGGCACAATTGTGGCTGCATCCGCACTGCCGGAATAAAACCGGTTTGGCGCCGCTTTAACCGCCACGGCTGGAGGCTGTCGAGTTCTGGGGGAAGTGTCGTTTGTTGTGGGTCCCAAATGTTACATGACTCTAACTTTCTGTCTCTTTATGTAGAGAGATCTTGTAGCACCTCTAAAGAAAGCAGTTGGCAGCATGAGCTTTCCTGGACTTCAGGGCCTTTACAGACTGCCAGAAATAGGGCAGCTTGAGGCCACTTTAACTGTCCTGGCTCAGTGCTAAGGAATCATGGGAATTGTAGTTTATTGTGGCACCAGAGCTCGCTGACAGAGAAGGCTCAATGTCCCAGAAAATACAATTCCCATGATTCCCTAGCACTGAGCCAGGACAGTTAAAGTGGCCTCATGCTGCACTATTTCTGGCAGTCCGTAAAGGCCCTTCAGTCTAGTTCTTCAGATGAGTTTCCCAGACACTTCCCACAATTCCACAGCCTTCAGCCGCGGCAGCGAAAGTGTTCTGAAACCGGTTTATTTCTCCAGCGTGGATGCAGCCTTTCTCTCAAGCGTTTTTTTTCTTTATCTCTGGCTTAATTCAGGGGGAAACCTCACACCGAACAGTCTCTGTCGCTCTTTCCTCCCAATAACATCTCAAGTATGCAAGCTACACCACTTTTAGTCACTTCTCCCTCCTTCCCTCCCTCTTTTAACGTCTTAGCCTGAGGAAGGGGCCTAGTGGTGGGGTAACCTTGCCTAGATTTTTGTAATTTTGGCGGCACAGGAGAAAATGAGCAGAGATTAGATCCCAATTTATGCATGACTCTTAATATTCTATCTCTATGGTGGTCTCATAGACGTCGCCATTGGAGAAAATAATTACAGATCCCAAGTCATGTATGACTCTAATATTCTATCTCTATGTTGCTCTCAGAGATGTCTCCATAGGAGAAAATGATCGGAAATTAGATCCCGAATTTTGCATGATTTTAACTTTCTGTCTCTACGTAAAGAGGACTTGTAGCACCTTTGAGACTAACTAAAGAAAGAAGTTGGCAGCATGAGCTTTCCTAGACTTCAGTCTACTTCCTCAGATGCACTTCCCAGAATTCCATAGCCTTCAGCCATGGCAGTTAAAGTGGGGTCAAACTGGATTATTTCTGCAGTGTGGATGCAGCCCAAGAGGACTTCCTCCGAAGTTGCTCTGTATAGGCTGGCTGTTAGGTCAATAATGCATCTGAGGAAGTGGACTGCAGTCTAGGAAAGCCCCTGTTGCCAACTTCTTTCCTTCAGTGAGTCTCAAAGGTGCTACAAGATCGTTCTACATACTAATTCTATAGGTTAACACGGCTATATCTTTAATTTCCATCTCTATGGTCGTCTCGTAGGAGAAAAAATGAACAGAAATTAGATCCCAAATTATGCGTGACTCTAATTTTCTATCTCTATGGCAGTCTCATAGACGCGCGTTGAATAGAGGTCCCTCTGGCTCCACACGAGCTAATAGCGAGTATCGCGCAGTCGCCGCCTGAACACTTGAAGCTCCCAAGGCGTGTGTGTGTCTCTCTCTCTTTCTCTGCTGTTGTCGCAGGCTGACTAGCTGACGGTGGTCTCTCTCTGTGTCTCCCTGGGGTTAGTTTCTTTCCTTTTTTTGAGTTGGGGGGGTGACATAAGGCTTGCTGGTCTCCCTGCATAATGTTGCTGCTCCTTGTCTGCCTTCAGGGAGTGAGGCTGGAGTTGTTCTGAATTGTCCCCTTCAGACAGGAGTGGGGAGGGTCTCTGTCATACGTTTGGATGCTTCCCCACTTCAAAAATTCCCTGCAGGTAACCCATTTCCAAAGAGGTAAGGTGTTAAGTTGTTGTTCTTGATTGTGGTTGCTGTTGTTGTGTACCTTCAAGACATTTCTGACTTATAGTGACCCTGAGGCCAACCTATCATGGGGTTTTGTTGGTAAGGTTTGTTCAGAGGAGGGTTTGCCGTTGGCATCCTCTGAGGCTGAGAGAGAGTGACTGGCCCAAGGTCACCCTGTCCATGGCTGAGGGGGATTCAAACCCTGGTCTCCAGAGTCACAGTCTATGCTACACTGTTTTATTATTCATTAGAAAATAATGCTTGATAAAGTGAGAGGTAATGGGGGAAGGAGGAAGACTTCATTACAGGTGGTGTAGTGGTTTGAGTGTTGGACTAGGACACTTCGGAGACCAGGGTTCGAAGCTCGGCTCTGCCATGGAAACCCACTTGGACAAGTCACACTCTCTCAGCCTCAGAGGGTGGCAATTGGCAAACCCCCTCTGAACAAATCCTGCCAAGAAAACCCTGTAATATGTTCACCGTAAGTTGGAATTGGAAATGACTTGAAGGCACACAACAACAACGACTCAATCAAGGAAGCCACAGCCCTGTCTTTGGTTCTTGATAACGCTGCCTTGTAGGGTGGTGTGGGGGTCTTTCATTCATAGGATCATCATAAGTCAAAGCAATTTGATGACAATTAATGACAACAAAAGTCTTGAAAAGTTTTGTGCCCTCTCCTTGTTCCACCTATTGCTCAATCCTGTACATGTCTACTCAAAATCAAACCTCCATTGATGCTTGTGGGAAGATCTCACAGACAAATATACATAGGATTGTAGTTTAAAATTAAATAACTTTTTTGCTTAGAAACAAAAACAGGCCCTGCCCCCCACCCCACCCCCAATATAGCATGAGTAGAGGCTCTCGGTAAGTGTGTGGGAAGTAGAAGTCCAGCTAGCAATTGTGCCTCTCTTTGGCACAATCATTGGATTGTGGATTTTAAGAACCAACAGTACCTTCTCTGCTTTCAGTGCAGTTCAAAACTTTGAACTATTTTTATGCATTTAAACTAGCAATCAGCAGCAATCTGCACAAGCATGGGAAGCCAGGCTGTTTAGAAAACATCTAATTTGTGTTTCCTTGATATACTTCCTATATCACATCCCCCCCCCCATAAAAAAGCAATTTTTGTCTCAAATGCACAATGGCCAGGATCCTGTTAGTAACATAGGTGTGTGTAAATTGTACTACACATGTGACATTGACAGAAGTGGAGATGAACATGTAGCAACATTGTGCATGCAAATTAATCCAATCATTGATATGTGTTGTGCAGTGTTGCATTTTGTATGGCAAATGTAGCATATTATTCTACACAGGGGATTTTGATTGCTGTCTTTGTTTGGTATCCATGTCTGCCATTGAAAGCTTAGATGTTCTTGTTATTGTTTAAACATGAACCATAAACTGGCTGTGACAGTATCAAAAACATACTTACGGTACCTAAATTAAATTTGGTTCTATTTTGTTTTGTTTTACCTTTTTAATTTGTCCCAGAAATTTTAGAGAGGAATGTCATACTATCTCCATGAAGAAGATATTCCTGATAGAGGGCCTATATATGTTCGAGAAAATGGTCAGCTATATCAGTTGAATCAAAATTCGGGAAGAGGAAACAACCATGCTCCAAATCCAGGGCCGTCAAGACTGTTCTCCAAAGGCTTCTCTGTTGAGCTCTGTGTGAACAGAGGTAATGACAACGGAAGGACAGATCATTTTATCTTCACATACACAAAGGAGGGAAATCTACGCTATTCTGCCAAATCTCTCTTCAACTTAGTCCTGAGTTACATTGCTGACAACATTAATCATGTTGATTCATTGACTGGCTTTCCAGAGCAGATAGCAGAAAAACTTTTCTATGCAGCAGATGCTAGACAGAAATTTTCAGAACCAAAAACAGGACTTTGTGCTTTACAAAAATTTACAGATGTCTATGGAAGTTTAGTACTTCGAACGCTATGCTTGAAAAAAAGGTAAGTTTACATAATTTACATATAATAGCATTTTTGAAACTGTATTAAGAGGGAAATGTATCCCATCAGTTATTGTGAAAGTAAATAAACTAAAACATGTACTGCCTGAAGCTAAATTAAAATGGGACAAATAAATAGAATATGCTGAATGGCCTTATCTAACTCTTTGTCATAGTTACTTGACATTGTCTTTGATTTATTAGAATAGTTATTGTTTCCTGTGAATGGTCTTTTTATTAATTATACAGCAGTTTAGAGCAAAATGATTGCTCCGTGCCCAGTTTATTTTAAATGAACTGACTAGCAAGAGAGACTAGCATTTTTTCCTGCTTAGAAAGCTGGCTGTTCTCATTTTAATATACAAGCGTGGAAGATACTGAACCAGGCTATAGACTCTTAACCTTTGTTTTTACTCTTTGCAGTTATCTAGTCATTTCTGAAAAACTTGAAGAAATTAAATCCTTCCAAGATCTGGTATGTTTGGATTTGTCCTGTTGTAAACTTGGAGATGATCATGATCTATTACAACATATCACAAATGCAACACTATCCAGGTACCAGTTTACTGGGGGCAAGTGACAGCATATCCCTTTGCTGATTATTATTTTTTAAAAAACTGGAAAAACTCAAATAATTTGCAACTTTAGATACACTGTGTTTGAAATTCAGTAAATCTTATACACTGTACATTACACAGCTGACTTATTGTTTTCACAGTTCTTCTTTTCACTTAGCATTCTTGAACAGTGGACCATAAATAAGGAAAAAGTTGGCCAAACAAATGTTCTATAGACATAAAAATGTGTTGTCTTGCTTTTTAAGATGTTGGGTGGGCATGCTTTATAGCAGAAAAAGTTGAAGGAAAAAAGCAAAATTAACCTTCTTTCAGCCTAGTATTTACCATCTTAAGTTTCACTATGCCACTATAGTTTTCCAATCCAATCCAACATGATTATGTGATCTCAGATTTTAGTAGGATATGAAGGGAACTTGATAGGTTCCTGTGTGAAACATGTATCTTACATTATGCTTCTTAGTGCTATACCCTATTATACACTTCTGTATTATTCCTGGAGAAGAGATATTCACATTGGACATACGAGTGGTTTTGTCTAGGTAGCCAGGTGACACACCTTAACTTTGGGATTGATTTATATATGTATCACATTGCAAACTAGCCATATTGGCATATGAAGTGCTCCCTAACTAGTTCTGTCTTCTGTGTCCTATTTAACCACTGCTTAAGATCTACAAACACAGTCCCCAAATAATCAGTGATAATTACTAGGTGGCCTTTTTTGCCAATCAGCTTCATTTATTATATATAGCCTTCATTCAGCTGAAACTGAAGGTGCTGCAATTTATTTTATTGATGCCAATTTCCCTCTTTAGTACATTTAGCTACAGTTAGTAAGTCTTCAGGCTGCCTGCAAAATTGGAAAAGGGAAAATGAAACATTTGGTGCTCGATACTTGTTAGGAAGTTTTTAACAAGCATACACTCAATCAAAGAAGCCACAGCTCTGAGTTTGCAACACCTGAACAAGGCTGTTGATAATAAGGTGACTTGGAAATCTATCATTCTTAGTGTCACAATAAATTGAAGCTGACTTCATGCCAGTTAACAACAATAACAAAACATTATCTTGGATTTCTGTGTAAATCTAACTTTTTTGTTTACCTTAGTCTAGTTCGCCTTCTCCTGAAGGATAATTGCTTATCAGATGCTGGTCTTCGCAAAATGACTGCACCTGTTCGGATTATGAAAAGGGGAGTTGAAAATCTCACAGTGTTAGATCTATCTTGTGAGTATGGCTTCAATTTAAAAACTAGGTATACTAATCCAACACAATCCCAGTCAATAAGGCGGGGGAGGAATCAAAATGATCCCTATTAGGAGTCTTCTACTGCAGAGAGAAAGAAAAATGAACAAGTTGCCATTAGATGTGTGTTATATTGTGCAACAGAACAAGCAATATTTCCATTGTTCATTTGAACATAGAAACAATATATTGTTCATATATTGTTTAACAACAACGAAGAGTGAACGAGCCACAACAAGTCTTAGACTCACATAATTTCCTGTTCCCAATGCAAGAACATCTGGAGGTTGTACATCCTGTTTTAGAACATCTAGAATATCCCAGATCTGACAAGCTACCCATGAAGAAGATAGATTTTTGCTTGCTATTCTGAATCTACCACTAGGAAGCAGAGAAGAAGCTGAAAATCAGTACATATAAATAAACTACTGGAGAGATCACCTCAGAAGCTTCTTTGTTAAGCTTCTCCCTCTAGATTTTTCTTAGTTGCAGCTTTTGCTGCATTTCTGTTCTATTTTAGGTTTACTCTGGCAGATGCAACTCATATAATGAGCTGCTTCATCTTGCTAAGCAACATGATTTCTGCTACTGTATCTGAAGATGCCTAAAACAGGGTGACTTCTTTGTCAGCTGTTGCTCTTGGGATCCCAAGTGGCTTTGGTGGGAGGGAGAAGGAAAATAACATCAAGGAAGCAGTTATTTGTTCCCAAGTCTTAAAGTTCAAAAGCAGCAACAAGCCATCATTTACAATAACAACCCTAAGCAGCTTTGAATTTCATACTTCTGTGTTTCCTCTTTCCTTATGCATAAGAAGAGAAGAACTTTTGCTACCTCATTGGTGGATATAGTATTTAGCCACACCTTTGTGTTAATATCAATTGTTTGATGCAAAGGTGGTAGCTACATGATGGCCCCATCATACATACATTTATTTATTTGGAGTATTTATACCCCACTCTTCAGCCAAATGGCTCTCAGAGTGGCTTACAAATGGTTAATTAGATGGTTCCCTGCCATCAGGCTTACAATCTAAAAAGACAGGATGACCCAAAAGGAGAAGGGTATTGCGGTGGGAAAGGGGAATAAGTCCAGCAGATCTTTTCTTCCTCTGAAGGCAGATGGACTGGAGAGAGGCCCTTCTTCTTCCTGTGGCTAGGCCTGATGAAGCTGGTCTGCCCTTCCCTACCTCTGGATGATGGTGGATAGAGGGAGGGCCTTCTTTTTCAGGCTATGCCCGTTGGAGCTGGCTTGCCCTTCTCTCCTTCTGGATGATGGTGGAGGGAGGGCGGGCCTTCATGCAGAACTTAGAAAGGTTAACTACATATGAATTTGGAAGGATAGTGGTGTACAAAAACTTAAGTAGTATAAAAACTTACTTTTCAGCCATGTAGACATAACCCTATTACTATAAACTAAGCTTGATATCTTACATTGATAACTTAAGTTTTAGTTTGAGTTTTGAAGTTCAACCAATAGATGTAATTTCATTTAGTCTTGCTCTGTATTTTGTTAATCCTTGTAACAAAATCATATCCAGATTTATTTTATCTAAATAACTTTTTAACATGACCCTGCTCCCAAAGTTATCAGTTGTGCTCCAATTAAGTAAATGTAAATCCTTTCTGAATTTGGTCAGGATCTTTCCAATTAACAGTTTCTTTCCCAGCATGATACAACAGTTTTAAGTCAGTGTCCCTTTGATGTCCTTTGTGCTATTCAACAATTGTGTATGTTGATCATTGTGTAAATGTTATGCAATATTCTTTTTGTATAGATAATCCCGGAATCACCAGTATGGGAATTAGGTACCTGCTTTCTTTCAAAAAGCTGAACTATTTGGATCTCTCTGGGACTGGCCTGAAGGTGAAAAAAGTTTCTGCTAAGCATCTGAATGCAGCATTTAAAACACAGAAATGGAATTATTTTCATATATATTGAAAAGTAAAAAAAGTAAAAGTCAGAAATGTTGTGTTTCTATCAAATGAAACCTTGGTTGGCAATGAGTTCTCCTACTCAATCTGGTTTGGTTTCTCCTTTTCACTAGTGCACAAAGACAACAATTTGTCAGATCCAGTCACAAATAGGTCTAGTTCGTTCAGAAGAGCCTTTGAAAGAATTTGATCATAACAACTGCAAAACAGAGGGATGGGCTGAACAGGTACATGTTAATTAACTTTATCAAGACCCATTTCCTGTCTTCATATAGTCATATTCCCCTGTATTAACAAGTGTTTGATTCTGAAGAGATTTTTAGTGGTTTGAACATTCAAATAGAATTCAGAGATTACTCATGAATATTTCCGTTTAAGATATGTATTTGGTCTTTAAAAGGAGAATAATTGCAACAAAAATATTACTATAAATTGTTAAGTAAACTTGAAAGTGTTTCACTTGATACGGATATGTACCACAGTTGTTTGTTCTCAGCACCTTGTTTTGCTGTATAAAGAGAACATATACAAACCTTTGAACACAACACTTTAAATTCTGTGTACAGAAAATGGTTTGGCATTCATATTAAATAATAGGGTGTTTTGTCCTTAGTAGCTTTCCTATCAGCTTTGTGGATAAATTTGACTCTTAAACCATCTCCTTAATTTTTCCAGACTATCTTGCAATGGCAGCATACAATCTTAGAATCAATTAAGACAAAAGAAAAATTGAAATCTAGAACAGCAACTCACCGTTTTTGTAAGTAACTGAGTTTATGGTATTTACTTCTAATCTAAGCCAAAACCTTGGGAATGGCTTCCGGAGACAGTATTGGAGTTGGGCTGTAATTTTGCTCACTGAGCCAAAGAGACTATTTAAACACAGCTGGAAACACATACAAGCAGAACTTTTTGCAGAGGCACACACACAGAGATCAGAAGAGACAAGCCGCTTCTGAAACTGAATAGTTATTTGTCTTTGGTAGTGGGAATCGGAAGATTGAAACCAAGAAAACATTTTTCTCTATAGTCCTAAATAACTTCTTTAGATCCTAGCATGAAGTCTAAACAAAGCGTTTAAAAATGTTGGAAATGGATTGATAGCTTGTTTATCCAGTTTAACACTTGATTGGGTGCACAACCTGTGACTCCAGAGACCTTAAGAGTGCCCTCTCATGGATTCCCAAATCCTGCTGATTACCACTTTCATACATATTGCTGGGAAGAGAGTGAAGAAAAGGCCTTCCAGTCAACACACACACATACCCCCCAGCCCAACATTGAATGTGTTCCTCATGGTTCAAAAGTTTGTGCAGTGTATGATTATACCTCAAATGTTTATTTTTCTAATAGTAAGTACATGCAGCTGTAGGTGTATAATCTTGCATTAAATTGTGTCTTCACATAATCTACTCCTTTTGCTAAGACTTGCAAGGAGCTTTCCTTCCATCATTTCATGATCCATTTAAATGAGGGGTGGGCAACCTGCAATCCTAGAATTACATTTGACCCTCAACCTGGTATCAATCAATTCTTAGCTTCATTTCAAAAGTCCTGAGCAAGCAAGCAGTTCAGGTCTCTCCAAAAGTCATCTGTGTCCTATCCAGTAGTCCACTTGGTCAGGAGAAAGAGGGTGAGAGAAGGAAATAGCTTGAAGAAAGAAAGAAAGATATAAGAAAGCCAATTCATCTACTTCTGGCTCTTGCCTTATCCACTCATAACTTCAGCCCCACCTACTCCTGCATGCAGTCTCCAACAGATGACTCCTGACAAAATGTGGCTGTTGCTGTTGACAGGAAAAAGGTTGTCCATCCCTCACTAATAATTAGATGAGTCATAACAGCAATTCTTGAAAGTCTTTAACAATTCAAAATATTTGAAACTGTCTTGTCAAAACTTCTTGTTTTAGTGTTGACAGCCAAGACTTGACAATGCAAAGTCTCTTTTACAGATGGAAAAAGATACAAGAAAGAAGAATCTTTTGAATTCCTGGATGAGAAGGAAAGTGAGACATCTGAGAAATTGCAGTTCTACAAGAGAAACCCAGATATATCAAATATTTCTGTACTACAAGAAAAAACTGAAATGAATGAAGAATTACAGAATAAAGATAAAGTTACACTTGAACAGAATGAACAGACTTTTCAATCAAAACATTTTACCTTTTCAATGGCAGACTGGGACTTGCTAAATTCTTATTGAATTCAATTTATAAAACTACTATGCATTGTACAAAAAAACAACACTTTTTAAAAAACGGATTGCTGAAAATTCTAATAAAGTAAATTTCTACCGTATCTCTCTCTCGCTGAAAAGAGGCAATGGTGTTGAAAAGTAAACCACAGCTATTTTTCTGTCAACAAATTATCATATTTCAACTACTGACCTATCTGTTTACAAAATAACCCCACATTTTTTCATTTGAAAACAATTGGCTTCCATCACATAATTAATCTGTAGAATTCATAACTGTTTATGTAAATAGCTTCCTCTGAGAAATGATGCTTGAGGTGATATTAGATATGATCTTCTATGGTTGATTTCTACTGGTAGTTTTTATATCTGCAAGTTATCATTGAATGTTGCACTAATCTTGTTGTACTGTAGCTACAGAAACAGGATGAGACTTCATAAAGAATGAGATTTAAGAGCTATGCTAACATACCCACAACTACATATGACTCTTGTACATTGTAACATTTAAAATGTGAGCAAACAAGCTGAGCATTAGTTTACCAAAGAACCTTTGGTACATAAAAGCAGTTTAAGCATGCAGATGCTTAAAGTACACAACACTGTACTTGATATCTTATCTTGAAATAAACACCATATGATAGGGTATTCAGATACTTTTTTATGGATGATTATTTACAAAGTGCTTGCCTTAGATAAATATGATAAATATCCCATCTGCATACACTCATACTTTCCTCCTGCTGTACAATAAATTGGTCATCTTAGATACATAGCATTAAATATTACAAAACCATCGAAATATGAACATTGCTTTTTACTGTGTTGTAAGGCATTTGACCAACTACAAATGATAAATTTTATCATCGTACATTATCCCTTGCAAATAAAATAACCAAATTTGAAAATCCACTTTGCCCTTCCTTTCCAAATATCAATAATATCCCACACGATAATTCATCTGATGGAAGAAGATGGGAAAAAGTCATATAATCACCAAAGTAATTATCATAAGCTATATATACACTTTCTAATATACAGTCTTTCTTCCATTTTCATGGAGGATCCGTTCTGGACCTCCCTGCAAAAATGGAAATCCACAAATATTCAAACCCTGCTTTTCAGTCCACAAAAGACTGAAACCACGGACCCAAAGTCCATGAAAATGGAGGGACGAGTGTATAGACTTTCCTCTGATAGTCCCTGATGACATATGTAAACATTTTTATTGTATGAGAAATGTGTGGTTTGAAAAGTCCACCTGGAGAGTTTAGTGGGTAAGTGGGAAATTGAATTTAGCAGATGTGCAAAAAAGTACACTTGGAATAATGTGTATATCCTTAGATAGGTTACATA
>CM034706.1:192903936-192920885 GCA_020142125.1 Phrynosoma platyrhinos | reverse complement strand
CGCTCTCTTGCTGCAAGTGTGGTAACGTCCATTGTCAGATGTGTGAATAACCAATGCAGGCAGACCCAGGGAAAACTGGGGGGGGGAAACTTTGCATTCCTTGAACGTGTTTTGAATAAATCTGCATCATTAACTCCATCTTTATTTGCAGTGTGTGCACATGTGAGCAACAGAACTTGCAGAGATGCACAGAAATGTGGTTCCAATAAAAAAAAATACAGTGGTCCCTCCACATTCGCTGGGGTTAGGGGTGAAAGATCCACCTTGAATGTGGAAAAACTGCAAAAAAAATTCTTTTTACCTGAGAGAACACCTCTCTAGGAATCTCTGGATCCTCCAGTGCAACTTTATGGTCAACACCTGCCAGAAGTTGATTATAGAATCATCCTGGTGGACCTATAGATGCCTAGAGAAATGTTTTCTCTAGGAACTTCTAAATGTCCTTCCCTACCAGGGTTCCATTCTTGCATGGCAGGGGGTTGGACTTTTACATTATTTTATTATTTTAAAATATTTTATAATGTTTAATGTAGAGATTTACCAGGCCTTCTCACAAAGCCCAGAGTCCAAAGGCTAAGACCTTGGAAATAATGACATTAATGAAACCAAGATAACTCATGAAAACCAGTTTTTTATGACACTTACTACATAGTGTGTCTTGCTCATCCTCTCCATTTATACAATTTCTTCTTGTGTCACAGACTTGGCTGGCTGGTATGCAGGTCTCTCTGTTGTCACATAAAAAGCCTGTCTGGTTACTAGTGGTCACACATAAACGATTTACTGAAAAATAAAATACATTAACAAATTATAGATAATGACACAGATCAGATTTATGTCATCATATTATAGGTGACGTATTCAGACACTAGTTTCAGACTCACAGCTCATCTTCAAGCTTAGTCATCATTACCAAAACTCTTCACTTTATTTTGTGTTAATAAATGTGGGCCCCAACCCTTGGCAGTTTACCTAATGATAAAAGCAAACTTTTGAGTGTATACAGTGGAGAAATCTAACTTTTAAAAAATGCTAAATTTATAGCTACCCATAATATTCCTACTACCCTTTAAGGAAAGCTATATGAGTTAGTGGTTCATCTTTTGGCAGCTGCATGATTAATTTTGCTAGGTGATATACTTTCTGATCTGAACCAAATGAAAGCAAATGGCTTCAAATGCTCTGAGATTTAACGAGATCAATCAAACTGACACCATATCAAAGCCAAACTATTAATAGTCATTAAGTGAAATATGGAGGCCAGTTGTAAGATATTTTATGTATGATACAGTATTTGATGCAAGACTGTGGTTTGGACAGTCTACATTTGAAATATCATTATGAGACTCGATATATCAATCACAGAAGTATATGTTTTATGACCGATTCAGGCATTTGGCTTTGTTAGCATAGAAGAGACATGTGTGGGCAGCTCCTGCAGCCAGAACTATTAAGATAACCACTTTTATCTTTTAGAGAGAAAGTCGCTTTGCCTTTAGCCTAGATATATCCTATGCACTTGAATGTTATCTCTATTTTTGCCACCAGCTACTCACAAGATATTTTTTAAAAAAACCTTCTGCCTTTATTCACATGCCAGTAAATTCTGTCAGTAAATGGTTTGGGAGTTCCTGGTTCAGACATTTCTGTAGCTTTGATGTGAAGTGGCTACCTATCAGTTGTGATAAGCAATGTAATTCAATATTATGCACATATGTGTTATTCTTTTGGAATTTTTGTGTAGTAGTCCCATGTCACGTTTTTTTGGCAATACAAGACCATCCTTTTAACATCCTGATATATGCCTCTCTCCCGTTTTCTTCTTCTTTTGGATTTTGGAGAAATTTCACTGGATGCTTTCCACTTTTTGCTTTTTTTCTCCCCAAGCCCCTATGTCTCTCTAAAGTTTTTTTAAAATGAAATTTCCCCAAAATCCTGTTTGGAGTGGTACCTTCCCAATAAAAACCCTCCCAACCCCCACCCTTCCAAAATACTTAAGAGCTGTGCAGAAAATCTGGAAATAAAATTCAGAAGTGGACTTCCGATCACTTCTAGGACCTATTTTCAGGTGATCTGAGGTCAAAAAATGTGGTGATGGTGGCCTATCACAAAATAAATAAATAAATAAGCCCTTACCCACATTGCAGTTGCTTACTAAACCAATCCACGAGCAGCTGCCTTTTAAATGTACAACCAAAGAGGGGTTATCCAAATACAAATGCAAGGATTTTTCTGGCAGCATACCAGAACATGATGGCAAAATGATGGTAGCAATGTTACAGTTACCCTGTGATGGTAACCATTGCAAAAGCGGGAACCACTTTTGCTAGTTGTCCTGAAAAACAAGTATGGACCAAAATTCAATGTGGGAGGGTTCCCTCTTGCTCTGAAAGACTGGAAAACCTGATTTTCTGGAAATGCCAAGAGCTCCAGAGAGCAGTTGAGGGAAAGAATAATCTGCAGCATCTATACATCACTGCATTTAAGCTTCAGCTTCTTATTCTCCCTGTTATTGCTGCTATTGTGTGCCTCCAAGTTGCTTCCGACTTATGGCGACCCTAAGGTTCTCTCTGCACACTTCATATTTCAAACAGCACCCTCAACATTTGACATATTGAAATAACTGTGACACATTCAAAGCATAATGGCAATTACTCCAGTAGGAAATAATGGGGTCAACATAACAACTGTGACTGACCTGCTGTATATGGGGGGATACCAACTGTGACAATTAATATAATGGCAGCAGCAATAACGGCAAGTACAATAAAACCAATGGCAGAGATACAGATGCATCGTCGAGTGCAAGGGATGCATTGACAAGATTCCTTGCAGCAACCTTGTCGCTCACGTATTGAACCTGTTATAGAGAGAGGCATTCAAGACCAACTCCAGATAAAACCCAGAATTTTACAACCAAATCTACAAGCAGAAATCAGCTTTTGCCAGTTCCTCTAAATAAACCTGAGTTGGAAAAAACAGACACTATGGTAGTTACTAACCCACAACATTATTCCATACAGCTGTTCCAAGTGCTTGTGCCCAAAGTTTTTTGCTTTTGCCACACTGTGTGTTGTATGTATTGTGTGCCTTCAAGTCATTTCTGACCTATGTCGACCCTAAGGCAAACCTATCATGGGGCTTTCTGGGCAAGATTTGTTTAGAGGTTTGCCACTGCCTTCCTCTGAGGCTGAGAGAGTGTGACTTGCCTAAGATCTTCCAGTGGGTTTCATGGCTGAGTGGAGATTGAACCCTAGTCTCCAGTCATAGTCCAATGTTCAAACCACTACACACTTACCAAATCCTCATTCGGCTATGTCTTGGGGCCCTTTCACGGTACACCATTACAGCACAATTATTCCATTTTAATTGCTATGGCAGCATCCTATGGAAACCTGGAGTTTTTAGTTTAGGGAGGGGAACTAAGAGTTAGCAGCCAGAATAGTGTAGTACTCATCACCAAACTGAAGCTTGTAGTTTGGGGAGGCCGTAGAGCTCTTTAGCTTAGAATTATAAGTGCCCCCAAACTGCAAATCCCAAGATTGCATAGGAACCATGGCCATAGACTATGGAAGTTTAAGTGGAATCATAGTACTGCAATTGTGTAGTGTGAAGTTGGCCTTAGTTTCTGAAGTTCTTCACATTTCTAAAAATATGTCCAACTGAAACTATAAAAAGGCTGCATGTTGTCATAATCATAGAGAGAGAGCAGTTTATCTTTTGCAAATCTCATCAGAATGTAAGATAGGTTTTCATAGACTGACTGTAGCAAAACTTGTTTTAAATAATGTAAACTACAAAGCAATTAACCATGTATTCCCTGTTCTGTCAGTTACTCACCAAACTATCTAGAACGTTTTTTTCTGAAAGCTGTCACTTGAGATCCCTTTAAACTGGAGATGCCAAGGACAGAATCTGGAGTCCATGGCATGCATCCCATACTATACAGTACCTGTCCTTTTCAAATATTTGTTGTTGTTGTTGCTGTTGTTGTTGTTGTTGACAGGGTTGCCATAAATCCCATTCAAATATACAATCAGCCAAAATGAGAATCAAATAACTGTAGAATTGTGTAACTTCATCTCACATCTCATATCCAATTTTGTCACCACCCTGAAATACTGAAAGGCTTTTTCCTACAAGAGTTTGTAGTTGTAATGTATTTTACTGGGAATGGGAACCCTGAAAATATCTAACTAGAAAATGTGTGTGGAGTGGAAAGCAGAAGATGAACAGAGAGAAATGAAACAAGTTCTTTTTAAAAAGATGAAATGGGCAGGAGGATCTCTCTGCACCAGTTCTGCACTCTCTTTCCACACATTTCATGGTTTTTGTAATTGTTGTTCTACCTTCCACTGGGCACAAAAATTCAGTACCTGCTGCATTCGAATTGTATTGATCATATTAAGTTTTACTTGCACTTCAAAATTAATTTTCTAACTACTGATCCCTGCCTATGGAATGAATTTAAAGTATTTTCTGATGTGATAAAAATGTACAGTACTGAAAACCAAACAACACTCAGATCAACACTGTAGAACTCTGTTGGCGATATGTGTATATAATATTTAAAATTTTATGTATGCTGTCCTCTCTTATGAAAATAGAACATAATTAGTCAACCATGGATTAGACACGTATAAAAAATTTTTAGTGGCAGGACTCCCAGTTACCTCTTTTGGTGGTGAAGAGTGATTTTGTTGAGCCAAAGGAAGTTGTATCAAAATTCTGCAATGAACAAAAATAGATATATATCTTATTGGAAAGGGGAATTCTTAAAGACCATAACAAGTAATTATATCTACTGTCCTTTTAATCAACTGTATTAAACTGACAGACTTTGCTGACTTAAATACATCCTACCCTACATGCATATTTTCAGAAATATGTGAATGCCACATAGATAAGATTAAAAATAAAAATGATAGTAACTTTAATTCAGTTTAGGAACCCTACTGGTACTGATAAAATTTCAGCAGTTAAATTGTACGTTCCCTGATCTTCAAGCAGTAATTACAACATATTTTTTTAAAAGAGTGGGTGATACTACCTGAGGGTGAGTTCTGTTCATCTTTCCCCAATGAATTCCTGCAAGATTATGTTAACTCACAGGTGGAGATTGTTCTGATCAAGTATTTATCACTGTTCAAATTAGGCTGCTAGGTACAGGAAGAGGAACTAACCTTTCACAAACTGCTTTGTTTTATTAGGAGACAAAACCACTAGACACATTCTTGGGGTGGTGTTACCTGGTTACTAAGAGAAACAGAGGTAAGAAGAAAAAAGCCATGCTAAACTCAGTCACACCTATGAAACTGATAACAAAAATAAACATCCCCATCAGCCTACCTATGGTTTTCACAACAAATTGTGAAGGACTGAATGCTAATACCGCAGACCCTTCTGGATCTGAACACATTAGTAAATGTAAGAACTTGCAAGAACTGTGCTGGATCATACTCAAAGGCTATCTAGCCCTGCACTCTGGTTGCACATGTTCAACCAGCAGACTTTGGGGAAATCCATTGGCAGAACAGCAATGCAACTGCAATCTCCATGTTCCCCAAGAATTGATGTACAGAGGCATAAAATCATTAACACTGTATTGTAGAGAGGAACATCTAGTACTTAACTATCAAAAAATTAGAATTCTGGCATTTGCTAAAGGCCTAAGAACTTCATTTGGAGTATAGATGGCCACAAGATTGAACATGTTACCTGTTTCAAGTATCTGGGATCTTTCTTGCCAATAGTAGTAGTAAAGCACACGGGGAATATGTAGCAGGTAATGCACAGAGGAGTTCAGCATCTATCTTTAAATTCTTTTAAGGCAAGAGGAGGTTGCTATATACCTGCAGCGCTCAAACTCTTCAAAGCCAAAGTGGTAACCCAAATGCTATATGGATCTCTGTTGGGCCCCCTTCCTAATTTTGCACAGCTAGAACTTATTCAATCCATTTTTAAAAAAAGATCAGTTTTTTTAACCTCCAGATTGTGTCTCCAACAAATGATGAGATTGGAATCAGGATTTATGAAAGTGGATGCCAGAGTACAGGTGTCCATACTCAGCTACTGGCTTAGATTATCCTTTGTTCCCGCTGGACTTGCTCCATGTAGCTTGAATGATGATTTTCAGAGTGGAAATGGTTAGTGCTGACTAAGGGGGGTTGCAGACTGCCAGAAAAAGTGCAAATTGAGGCCACTTTTAGGGTTAGGGAATCATGGGAACTGTAGTTTATTGTGGCACTAGCTCTCTGACAGAGAAGGCTCAATGTCTCAGAAAAAAAAACACAATTCCCATGATTCCCTAGCTCTAACCCTAACCCTAAAAGTGGACTGAATTTGCACTATTTCTGACAGTCTGCAACCCCCCTTAAGCTTCTTCTCTGGGGTTTTCTCCCAGATTTTCTGCTTTGCCTGGGATATGATCAGGTTAAAGCAGTTATTAAGCAACAGGTAATAGCTATAGAATGACAACTTGATTCAAGTAAACATATCTGGGGTAGCTGTGTTGGCCATATAGCAAAGTACAGCATCATCCAACATCCACAAAATAGTGATTCCTTTATTGGACCAACCAAAATGCACAATATACATGTTGTAAGCTTTTGAAGCTCCACTGGCTTCTTCATCAGGAAAAGATGTTAAAAACTATACAGGGGAAGAAAAAAAACATTAAGACGATGTTAGTCATAACCCTGCATTTGGTCAAGATGTAGTCCTCTGTTCAGATGGTAGGGAAGGGTATCAATACAGGTGGGCCCCTCCTCCTTCTGACCCTGTGGTTACTGGGAAATTCAGTCTAGAAAATAAAACTTTAAATTCCATTTACAAGATAAAAGGCTAGCCTTTGAGATTGTCTTGAATCCTTTGTGAGGCCACCAACGCTTTTGTTAGGAAGAGAACACTGAGTTTCTCAGGAAGTCTCCATGTTATTGCATCAGGAAAACTTTTAGGTGTTGTTAAGGTAAAATATGCCAACGCAGTCCCAATTTAAAAGGAAAAACAAGTTTTGCTTGTGTTCGACCTCAAATAGTAAAGTCCCGGTTCACTGGCTCTCTCTTTAGGATTCCCCTGTGGCAGCTAAATATGGTATCTTCACATTCAGAAAACATATTCAGGGGTAGTTGTGTTGGCCATACAGCATAAGTATAGCATCATCCAAAATCCACAAAACAGTGATGTGTTTATTAGGCCAACCAAAATGAATATTATACATTTTGCAAACTGCTATTTGAGGTTTCTACCTTGAACAAAGGCAAAATGCAGCACTGGGACCGCGTATGCCGTCTCCCATTGTTTATGTGGACACCAACTCCTCTATGGTCTCCCCATCACCCTTTTCCTTGCCCCATGTGCAAAGGATGAATTGGGTAATTGCTATTTTAGATAAAAATACCAATTTTATCACTGTGATTACAGAATCATAGACTTTATTGTGATCAATGCATATGTACAATATATAGCAAAATTTAAAGACAGCAGAATTTCATTCAGATTTTATTGTCTTGCCCTTTCCCCACAGAATTACAGTAGTTGCTACAGATGTTCTTCTGTAACTTAAAGCATGGTAAGGTTTAGCAGACTAAAGATATTTAGCCTTTCCCATATTTAGTTATTAATAAGTAGCTATCAAAGATTTTAGAAGCATTTTCGAATGAGATTCAACAAATTCCTAATACAACATATTTTAATATACAGAATTACATCAAAAACAAGGAACAATTTGAAAGCTCCTCTTGCAAGCAGTAATTTGGTTGTTATCAGACAACAAGTAATTTTAAATTGCAAATCTCATCCTCATGGTTTATTTTCTTTATCTGGGCATTTAATAAAAGAATCCATAAGCCAGGGACAATTGGCATAAATAGTGTCTTGGTTTCTTAAGAATGGAAAATCCTGGTTTATTATTATCAGAATGAACTGCAGGAAGCTTTGGATTTTTGTATTTTCCTGTCCCCTTTCCTTTTACAAATCAAAGGGAGAAAGTTTCTGCTTCCTTTGTACTCAGGAAATGTGGTTTGTTCCAAACATGGTTTATACAAACAAATTTCTTCTCATTAGTCACAATTTATTAACTAAAGGCTGATGCAGATGGCCCCTAAGAGGCGGCTCTGTGCCACCCCTGAGAGGGCTGGATTGGGGCCACGGCAACCACACGCTGCGGCCCGATCCTCCTTTTTGCCACTCCCAAAAGAGCTGACAAATGCTGCTCCTTTTTGGGGTAGCAAAAAGCCGCCCTTAGAGCCACTGCCATGGCTCTTTTGTGCCTCTTTGGCACAGCATGTGTGCAAACTTCACTCCCAGGCCGACCCTTTCGGCCAGTCTGCATCAGCCCTAAACCTGCAAGTGAAGGTGCTTAATTTAAACTGAAAGCAGGAGTTTTCTATTTCCACCTCTGGTAAGCAATAGATGAAAGGAGGAAGGAGTGTGTGAACCTGAGGCTTGCTATGATTCTTTTCCATAATAGGAAGTCATGTCAAACACTGCACCAACTAAAGTTGTGTTTTAGACTACATTTTATTTGTTAACCACATTGTTTCTTTAGGAACCAGTTCTTTGAAAACGGATGCACCACACAAAGATGACAGAAAAGGCAGATGTAAAACAGAGGAAGCTTAAATCAAACAATACAATCTACATTTAAATAGCTGTTTTTGAACACAATACAGAAGAGGTGCCCTAATATATAGAAATGTTATTAAAAGTTTTATTGCTGACAAATAGTACTTCAGTGGCAGAAACTGGCATGAAGTTAGAAGAAAAATATATTCTTATTTCTGGAAAAGAGCCATCCGAAGTATTAAAGGTACTTCAAAAAGTTCTGCATGTTAAGTTTAATTTATCCACAACTGAAAACAACTTAAAGACATCTTCTACCACCAAAAGCTCCCTACAGTTTTTGAAACATATTCCAAATATACATTCTGATAGAGGTTCATAATATGAAAATGCCACAACCTCAATACAGACAATATTTATGATTTTACGGTAAGCAAAAAAGATGCAGACAAATGTAAATGCACTATAAACCTCACCTGACCAATTCTAGTGGAAAAGACTGAATCCCACGACAGCACAACCTTTATTGATTCTCCAACTTTATTTGAATCTAAACACTGAAACCACATGTCCCCTCAGGCCCCTTCACTGAAAAAAAAAAAAACCTGCCAGAGTTAACAGATGTCAAAGAATCAGATTAATTCATTTTTTAAATCTATATTGATGACTGAGTCAAGTTAACTTTTGTAGGTAGGGGTCCTGCTTCTTGTTCATCAGCCTTGCATTTAACTACCATGAGCGCAGAAGTAGGATATCGGTTCAGTTTTTGTTCATTCATATATTCTAAGTCTCCATAGATACTCAGCTTCTAGAACAACAAAATAAATGTTATCAAATGTGGGCCATTTAGATATTATTTTTTTCTCCTATATGCTCTATTGCATAGATACTAAAACTACAATTCTACACATACTTAAGAGAACAAATCCTATCATACTCAGTGAGAATTACTTCTAAGCAATTACTTCTTAAAATTGTACTGGTACAAAACAGGAGCACATAGTTCCCTGACCAGAAATTTAAGGGGGAAGGAAAAGATAACAAAAGTTGGCCTTTAGAATGAATAACTGTATGTTATAAACATCTGTCTAATGAAATGTCTTAACACAGAGATGATTTCTGCCTTAGTTTTAAAAAATAGTAGAAGAGTTTGCTTCATAATAAGAGACTTTGGACATGACATCACAAAAGCGTTCCTGGCCATTTAGGTCAACATCATAACTTTTCTAACGGCTGTATATAGCCTCTCAAATTACTGTGATGCTATATTTTTTATCTAATCCAACAAAGCAATATTTACAGATGTGTTATGTAATGTGTGCGTAACCCTTAACAATTACTGTTTTGAATTTATTCACAATGTTTTGAATTGCTTTACAGGAATCACACCACCTGATTAAGAAATTAGCCATTCCTCAGGAGGTTAGCTATGAGTAAGTGACATCCTCTTACTAAAGGAAATCAATAGGTCTATTCAGTTTTGTGTTGCTATCTATAATAGCTAACAGGGGGATTATTAGATTATATCTTTCCTGCCAAGGAGCATCTTGATCCTCTCTCAAAACCACATCATATCAGTGAAGATATGAAGCAGAATGCTTGGTTACCTCAGATGGAACATACTGTTCCACAGCAGTAGTAACAGTAGCACAACAAATCCAGAGCAGCACCAGTACAGACAGGAGAAGTGTGGTTGTTAATATCCAACCAGAATTTCTGCAACAATATGGAAACAGAATGTTTATATTTTTCATGATGAATCAAAAGGTTGAATCATAAAGAAATTATATTTCTCAGATATTATTCCTGTGTCTAAAACTAAAACTTTATTTACAACTAGCCACATTAGGCAGTGTTTTAGATGTTACCATAAATGAGCTGCCTTAAACAAACAAACAAAAAAATCTAGTTAAGAGGTCTATGCTCTCATTATTCGCTTAAATGAAATAGTCAATGTCACAGCTTTCAAAATATCTCACCAGAATAGGTTGATACAAGCAAATATTGTTTTGGTATGATCTCCCTGCCAGGTCCTGTTTTCCAGTATGCCTGAATGAGGTCCGTAGTTAAGTATACATTCCCATTTCATCCAAATTAGGAAAAGATCATTACTAGTTTAGCCACTTTAAAACAAACTTTTAAAGAATGGCTGTAATTTGGTTTTAAGTAACCTTAAAACAAGCACATTGAATCTCATTAGACTAGCAGAATAACTACTGTACTACTAGCAGAATAACTACTTTATTCCTAAACTGACAACGTTCTATATGGACCAATAGTTTTGCTCAGATTTAACTTTTTTTTGTTTTGGAAAAAGACCTTAAAACTGCAGTATTACAGAATGGGTTCTTTTGGAAATTGTGTTTTAGTATGAGAACAGTTTTAATAGATAAGGAAAAGAGTGGGATACTATAATGAATTCCTTTGAATAGAACAATTAGATGTAGCACAGTCAGTTAGTGTTTTGTTGTGTTCCTTCAAGTTGTTTCCAACTTAAGGCGACCCTATCATTGGGTTTTCTTGGCAAGATTTGTTCAGAGGAGGTTTGCTATTGCCGTCCCCTGAGACTGAGAACTTGCCCAAGGTCACCCAGTGGGTTTCATGGCCAAGCTGGGAACTGAATCCTGGTCTCCAGGGTTGTAGTCCAACATTCAAACCACTAAGCCATGCAGGCAAATTTAATAAACATTTTGCTAAGAACTTATTAAATGCAGAACAGAGTAGCACCATTGTGTCAACAGTTTAATTCTACATGATAAATCATTAAGAAACTAATAATTTTTTTCAAGGGTTACTAATATGCTAAAATATACATACACTGAAATGCATTTGAAGAAGCCATCACTTTCATCCTCATCAAAGAATCCTTTGGGAGCCTGTGGACTTCCTGGCTGCAGATCTACTGAAAAATCACAGTATATTTTTTCTTCCATGGGGAAGGAGAAGGATGCAAGGGATTTTGGGGTGCAAAAACAGTGTTGGGGTGATGCATTTTGCCCACCCCAGTTTAAGCCACAGCTAATGGTATCTGTAAAGCTCCTTTAGATAACTTACAAGATGCTTTGCTAAGCGATGATTCTTTTACATCCAAGTTTTCCTGACCAGAGCTTTGAATATACTGAACTTCTGGTTTTGACTGGAATTATGAAAAAACAAAAACAAAAACCCCTTCAAATTAATGTAAAAGATAAACACGAATCATCATAGACAGAATGACAAATTTTAAAGGGCATACATATTTTTAAGCATGGTGAATAATAAATCCAATCTTAAAAAGGCAACATTTTGACAAATATACACTCAGTTCTTTCATTTATAAATGAATCACCCTCTCCTCCTCCAGGTTGCTTTAAATTCTGTAACAGGTTAGCAAGTACCTGAAATATCAGTATTTTGCCATCATCAGCTTGAAGATAGAAAGTCCATGAGGAGGTAATGAAGCTGTGGGCAGTTTCCATCATATCACTCCAGAACGATCTCACAAGTGTAAGAGGAAAGAGAAGATGCATCCTTGGCATTAAGGACATGAGCTGCAAATGATTTGAGGATTTTTAAATTGCTTTCACATTAATATAACAGCAACAAAT
Source organism: Phrynosoma platyrhinos (assembly GCA_020142125.1). NCBI lineage: Eukaryota > Metazoa > Chordata > Lepidosauria > Squamata > Phrynosomatidae > Phrynosoma > Phrynosoma platyrhinos. The sequence continues at coordinate 192,908,736 of CM034706.1, read as the reverse complement.
CAACCAAACTTGGCTACAAACCTCTTTGCAACAAAATATATATTTAGAGACTAGAAATACAAACAGTGAGATAAATTATTCATTAATTTTTATCAGAAAGATGGTACTTACTTGATCTCTCCTTAGTTCAGCATATGGTAACTGATTCTGGCATCCAAGATGGCAAGCATATTGTTCATCAGACTGAGAGGTATATGCCTCAGAACAAGCTGTAAAAGAACAGGCGTTGTTTCAGTTCTACAGGCCATATCTTCCAAATCAATAACTAAAGCACATCTGAATACAGGATTCTAATAGCACAAGTTCCTGAGATCTATCACTAGTGGGACGTTCCACTGAAGACTAAGATAATATTAAGGTTTGAACTGCTTCTTAATATTCAAAGTCTGTTAAATAAAATACCAGAACTAAATAAGAAATACTAAAAAGGAACAGGACAAATAAAATACCAGAACTAAATAAGAAATACTAAAAAGAAACAGGACAATGTTGGACTATATGCTTAAGTTTCAGTTTTGCCAGTGGGATGCAACTTCCCATAGCCTGCAGTCCCAAAAACTACAAAAGGAGCAGGTAAAATGATAATTCTGTAAAGGCACCACATCCCATTTGATCTTGGAAGGTAAACAGGGTCAGCCCTGGTTATTACTTGGGTGGGAGACCACCAAGAAGCACCAGTCTATATTTCAGATGAAGGAAATGTCAAAAACGCCTGAGTATCCCTTCGTAAGAAAGCCCTATGAAATTCATGGGGTCACTATATGTCAACAAGCAACCTGAAGGTGCGCACACACACACAATGTATGTTGTTACTTAGGAGCGAACATTGCCTGATTCAGTAAGCTTTATGTCTGAGTAAACCATAAGATTAGATTGTAAGAAAACCATAAAATTAGATTGTAAGAAAACCATAAGATTAGATTGTAAGAAACCAGCTTTACCAGGACAGAATGTAACCAAAACACCATGTGTGTGAGAGAGATTGTGTAAGCTTATTTATAGTAAAGAGTTCTCAGATGAAGTGAAATCTGTGCCCTGAAAGTTGTGGCTGACTTTCTCTTTTTTATCACCCTGATATTCACTATTTATTTTTGATTCTCTTTTGACAGCTCAGACTCACCTGTTTACCAACTGATACAATGTTGTTAACTTGTTACACTTATATTAGAACCTCAGGTAACATAGCAGCACCCAGGCGGCCACAGCAGCCTCAGGTATCTCCCTAAGTTATCAATCATACAGAAGGATGCAAAGGTATATCATCCTGCAATCTTGTGATATAGGACAGGATATAATTATTTAAACAACTAACATTTTAAAATATGATGTCCAAAACCAGGCAAAGATATGAGTAAACTGTTCACTATACAATATGTCTTACTTTGGTGGTTTTATTGTTTTTTGTGATTACATATTCTGTCACTCCTTTGTAAAAGGGAAGTGGTCTATAGACTGAATCAGCTAAGTAAAAGACAGTATTTGGGATTCAAACCCAACCTCTGTCTTGTTTTCAGTTTATTGGTGAATTTACTATATTTTTATTACTAGACATGATGACAGCCATTTTTGTGGTCACATCCACAAGTTTCTCAGATTTTCATATTTGCCTGAGGGCCCCCAAAAGTCTGAAGACCATTTTTATAACCTGAAAGAAATGTTCATTTGTCTTACCAGAATCACATTCCAGCTTGGTTTGATTCAAGTCAGCTCCATCATCTGCAAACTGGCAAATGGAGAACAGCCTGCAGCCCCTTTGACATGCATAGAGCTCTTCTTCCTTAAATACCAACAATCAAGTCACAATCACTACTTTTATCACCCTCTTCTGATACACACACACACACACACACACACACACCATAAAAGTATGCATAGGACCTTTACAGGTTGCCAGAAATAATGCATCTTGAGGACACTTTAACTGTCCTGTCTCAGTGTTAGGGAATCATGGGTATTGTAGTTTTTTCTGAGACATTGAGTCTTCTTTGACAGAGAGCTCTGGTGCCACAATAAACTACAGTTCTCATGATTCCCTAGCACTGAGCCAGGACAGTTAAAATGGCCTCAAGCTGCATTATTTCTGGCAGCCTGTAAAGGCCCACAGACAATGTGCTGAACAGTTTCAACTTCTAAGATGATGCAAACTCAAGTTATGGAACTGAGGAAAAACGTCCCACCTACAGATCAGAGGAAAAAACTACTGAGACCAGGAAGAGAGTATATCACTCTTGAAATATTAAACTCTGACTTAATTAACTACATCAAGATGCTGGCCAAAGATTCAAAGTTTTAAGTTGTCTTTCCATTCCATGGCACAAATTTCTTGTAGTGATTTTTCCCTCTGTCATTGGCAGAGAGGTTTTAGCATCCTTGTCAGCATCGTGGCCCATCATCTGCCCAGTGATAGAGAATGAATTGATTTGTATTCAATATACTTTGTAAAATACTTCTGGCTTTAGCTTGGCAGTCTGGGAAAAGATATGAAGGCTGAGAATGGATAATGAACTTTCCTGTTACCAAGTTGCTTGTAGTTTTCCTAACAATTTATGGAGGGGAGGGAGGGTTCATGCCTGGGCTCTTCACTTTTCTTCCTCACTACTGTATATAATCCTTGGGAATCCATCTTTTACCAATCTCATTCAAGAGAAGTGTGCACACCTATCCAAGGCCACATAGCCAGCCATGGGAAACTAGAGTGCTGGCCCTGGGATAGCAGGGGTAGAATTAATTGTTAAGGGGCTCCATTTTACAATCTGAAAAATTACTGAGATGCTTCTGTTACAGATCACGTACTGTATCTATTACCACCAATAAAGCTTATCTTATAATAGTAAAGTGTGTCAGTGTTCAGTACTAGACAAATTCTTGGGAAATTGCCCAGAACTGGTTTTAGTTTGGAACAGCCACAGTTGGATGTGTCCAATAAAACAGATCTCAATACAAAAAAACCCACCAAAGGTAGCAGATATGAATCTCATATGCTTCATTATCTATACAAAAGTGCTGGAAGTTATTGGGAAATAGGGAATATTCCTCCTTTGTATCACTTTTCCATCAAATTCTAGAGAGGGAGTGGTAATCATACTCTGTTGGTCAAGGCCATAAAAACAATGGATGAGTTAAAAACAACAACACACCACTGAAACTTAATTTAGCCAAGACAGAAGTGCTATAACCTGTCCTGCTACAGTCTTAATACGGACCTGTTATGGGTGCATACGCTTCTAAAACTGTACTATAAGTACTGATTTCCGATCAGTGCTGTTTACATGACCTGGAACCAGAACATCTCAAGTACCACATCCCATGACTTGCCCTGGGTCAGTGACAATGACCCCATTCTGAACTTGGAAAGGTTGTATCTTGATGGCACATATATCAGAAAGTTCCTATGTTCAGTCTTTGGTATCTCCAGCTGTGATAGGCAAGACTTTTCTCTGAAATCTTGGGCAGCTACTACCAGGCAGTGCAAACAATACCGAACTAGCTAAGACGAATGATCTGACTTTGTTTAAGGCAGTTTTTCACTCCGCTCCACTACCTGAGCAAAGGCAAGTGGGTATGTAGCTTGCTCAACTGTAATGTCCAACTGCTGGAGCTCAGATTTCCCTGGAAAGCTTGCTTACCTGCTTTTTTGATTCTTGTTTCCATCCTCTCAGGCTGAGAGAATGTGACTTGCCCAGTGTCATACTGGAAAAATGGGGTACCTTCAACACTCCTGTTTGTTGTTTCTCTTGGTGGCACTATGCTAAAAATCGGTTTGTTTTGCATTGTGGGTTTTAAATATTATGAGTTACTTTTATTATGCTGTACTTCTATTTTCTCATACACTAAACAGCTAGACTTTATTAGCATATATATATATGCTAATAAATATATATATTTATATTCTTTTATATATATATTCTTTTCCCGTTAACAATACAGATGTTTTCTGTAAGACAGAAAGTCAGGGAAGAAATGTTTTAAAAATAAAAAGATGCATTTATCTTGTACCCCATAATGCTCGTAGGAAAGGGGAGTCAAGAACACTTTCACCTAAGAAGCTCCTTCATAAATAAGGCAGAGTAAGTAGGTATGAAAGCTAAAAACCCTCATATAAATGTATATTCATGCATCTTAGCCATGCTCAAAATAGAGGGCATCTTGGAATTCTTCCTGGACAGAAGGTGATGAAAAGCAGGACATGTCCTCAAAATATAGTACATTCAAGAAAAATAGAGGACATGACAACAGATAAACCTAAAAACCCTCCACAGAAACAGAAATTCATGCTTCTTAGCCATGCTCAAAATAGTGGACATTTTGGAATTTTTCCTGGACAGAAGGCTAAAATGGAGGACACATCCTGGAAAAAGACAAAGGATTCCAAATTACAATGTATGAATAACATTATCAAAAATTTTTTTACCAAGGCCAGCATGGCGTAGTGGTTTGAGCACTGGACCAGGGCACCAGACCAGGATTCAAAGCCTGGCTCAGTTGTGGAAACCCACTGGGAGTGACACTGGGCAAGTCACATTCTCTCATCCTCAGACGGCAAAAAAAAGCCTGCCAAGAAAACCCCATGATAGGGTCGCCGTAAGTCAGAAACGACATAAAGCCATACAACAACAAAGGATTGTGTATGGGGTTGTTATGAGAAGAGGGAGTCAATGGTGTGTGTGTGAGACACTCTGAGATACCACACCAGGTGATGCCAACCTAAGGCCATCCTGCCTTAAACAGAAGCTGGATGGCCATATGTTAAGGGTGCTTTGATTGTGAGTTCCTGCATGGCAGAATGGACTTGCACTGGAT
>CM034706.1:192883801-192896943 GCA_020142125.1 Phrynosoma platyrhinos | reverse complement strand
ACAAGGCCACACAGTGAATAAGATGCGTAAGTATCCAGACAAAGATGTGGCTGCTCTTGCCAAAGAGGTATATACTGAATGGCGAACATTTATCAAGGACCATTCAAATCGACCCTCAATAGAAGTGAGGAGTGATCCCAAAACGGAGAGACTTCGACAGAATGCACGGAAGTTGCTTGCTGAAGCTTTAGAGACAGAAGTAAGTTGTATATATTATTAATAGTTTTGAAATGAATTTGTATTATTTTTATTTACAAAAGGACGTTAGTCTGTTGCCAGGTTCAGCCATATGTCAAGAATCCAAACGTTAATTGCTGACTTTAAAAATAAGTGATTGCACTTAAACTGTGGCCACAGAGGATTTTTATTGTTAAAGTAAGCCTGCCTTTGCAGTTTACATAATGTACATAAATCAACGGATTTGACAGTGGCTCAGCCTTTGGCCTTGTCCTTGTCCTTCTGTTGCAGAAGGCTGCCTTTAAAAATAACAAAGTTTTTAAGCACTGTAGGTATGTTTATATGTTTTCATCATGGGGTTTTGTGATCATTTTTTAACTTGCAGTTCTGTTATAGGTATTGTGTGTGTTGATAACATCATAGTGTAGTGTTTCTCAAACTTTTTACCACTTTTACCCCTTTACATTTACATGCAGATGTTGCACTACCCCTGCTTGACGTAGTATATGAATACAAATATTTTGTTTGTTTTGTCTGCATATTTTCATTTGTACATTCATGTATATTCACATTTTAACATTTTATAAGGAAATAGCATTGTCCAAATTAGAACAATTTTATTTAAATAAATTCATTACTTAACATGTATAGATTTAACACATACTGTCTCACAGACAGCCACATTCATATAAGCCAATGCTCACAGATATGTACGCACTCAGTCATGCTCTTTCAGGCTTTCTTTCACTCAACACACATACTCATTTACTCTCTCTCACATACACAGTCACAAAGAAATATTCATTCACTTGAATATATGCAAGTATATGCAAGTGCATATATGATTATATAAAAAAAAGAAATGAAGAGTGATTGTGTAAGAGAGAGAGACTGAATTTGTGCAGGAGACTGAATGAACATATCTGAAGGAGATTCAGAAAAAGAGCATTACTTGGTGTGTGAGAATTAGTGTGTGACAGAAAGTCATGTATACGTTGACCAAGGGTGTGTGAGAGTATATTGAAGGTACAACAACATTTCATCCTGAGAACTGGGGCAGTGATGGGACAGGTGGGGGAAGAAGAAGAAGTGGCTTTGGATGGGCCTCCCAGAGGCCACAATCCGGTGAGTTTCCCCACACTCCATTTTCTTCCTCTGGCAGAACCGGCTGCTCTAAACATCCTCCTCACCTTTCTTTTCCCCCTCAAGACAGAAAAAAATTGGGAAAATGTGGGAGGGGGAAATCAGGGCTTCCAAGTCTCATGTCCCCTTTGAACAATTTTTATCCCTCTTTGGCGGTCCTGTCCCACCGTTTGAGAACCACTATCATAGCGGATTTTCCCCAGTGACGTGGGGGAAAGCTTAAAAGCTGTAAAATGGTTTTGTTTTCCTCCAGAACTTTCCTCCTAAGAGGGGGGAAAAACATTTTTTATTGAATGGCCCCCACTGCTTTAACTCAATGTATCCCTCCATTAGTCCTCCTAGTGATATTTGCAGTCAGTGAGAAGAAGATAAAAAGTCTAAATGAATACATTTTTAAAAGAACCATGCTTTGTAAAATGCATTGCTGTGGTTGTTTTGTGAAGTTATTAGGTTTGTCATTTTTCTCCCAGAGGCACTCCTACATCTTTGACAGTTGCAATAGTGGTAGCTGTATCTGTTGAATTGGTTTGCTAGGAAAAGAAACTAAAGAAGTGGCAAACACCAGATATTGAAGATTAGAGGAAGAGACTTCTTCTACCTATATTAGTTGAATGAAGTGACTGTGTGTATGTGTGAGATAGAGGCATGGAGGAAGTGTGTACAAGAGAAGAAGTACAGTAATATAGTTGTACCATATATATATTAGCATAGGGAGAAATCTTATGCAAAGATGCAGCTTTGACCAAGTAGAACAAACAGCCATTTCTCCAGGTGGATAATAGATATGTCATGATCCATGTCTGAAAATGTTTCTTTGCTATTCTTAATGTAAATCCCTTTTAGAGTAATAAGAAGAGTTACATTGGATCAGACCAAAGTCCAGTCTGTTCTAACACACAGTGGCTAAACAGTTTTCTAAAATGGAAACCAGTAGGACATGAGCACAACTCCACTGTCCATGCCATTCTCCCCAGTAACTGACATACCAAGGCATACTGCCTCTGATATACAGGATAATGCATAGCTATCAAGGCTAGTAGCCATTGAAGGCCCCATGTTCATGGATTTATCTGTGCGTCTTTTAAAACTGTCAAAGTTGGCAGGCATAATGGATTTTGTGACAGTGAGTCCCACAGTCCACCTATGTGCTATGTAAAGAAACACTCCCTTTTATCTTCTGTGAATCTCCTGCCATATAGTTTTAGTGGCTGTCCCTTGGTTCTAGTGTTGTAAAAGAGGGAGGGAAAAGCCTTTCCCTGTCTTCTTTCTCTGTACTATGCATAATTTTATACACTTGCATCACGTCTCTACTTACTTTTTTCTAAACTAAACAACCTCAGATGTTATGACCTTTCCTCTTAGTTGCTCCAATCTACTGATCATTTTGCTCCCTTTCCAGTTCAAAAATATCCTTTTTAGTCATGTATTCCAGATCTTGTTGCTACATAGACAGTATGATAAGGACATTGTGTTATTTTCCGTTCTCATTCTGTCCTTTTTTGTAGCAACCACATATTGGGTCAACATTGTCATCAAGCTGTGTACCACAAACCCCAAGATCCCTTTCTTGGTCAGTCACTGCCAATTTTGATCCCATCAGGATATATAGTTGAGGGCTTTTTGCCTGAAAGTGAGATTATTCAACCCAAAATAATCTCCATCCAAATGCAGTCCTGTAAACGGAATGGAAGGATATGGATTTTCTAAGCAAATAGACAGTTGGATAGCAATGCTTTTGCAAGAGCATTTTTATATATGTTTCTTTACAAATTAAAAAAAAAAGTTATTTGGAATCTAGTTCAGTGATATGCTGGGAAGCTTGGTTAAATAAAGAGGTATTTTCCTGATATTCAAAATACATCAGCCTCACAGCAGAGGTCATGCCATGTACAGCTGGTGCTATTTTTCAGAAGGTGGGTGGTGGGGACTAAGAAGGGGCCTCTAATACAGGTACATAATTGTAAAACTGGGCAGACTTCCATAGTGGAAGATGATCCTTTACATACCTGAGACCCAATGTATTTAAGGCTTTAAAAGTGATTGCAGGCACTTTGAATTACTCGCAGAAAAAGACCAATGGCAAGTGGAGTTGTTTTTAGACCTGATAAGACATTTCCCTCTGACCAGTCTGTTAACTGGCTAGCTGCTGTATTTTGAACAGTTGAAGTTTCCATGATGTTATCAGAGGCAGTCTTCCCTCTGCAATATATTGCAGTATTTTAATCTGGACAGAGAACACAGATACTTCTAGCAATGATTAATCCATGCTTTTATTTCCCAGAATGGCCCAAATTTGCAATGCGTTCATGGTCCAGGATCACCCAGTATGCATGCCCAATATGTAAATGAAATGTTTCTATTTGTCATTCTGAAAACTGATGGAAAGCATGGAAACGTATATTTATTCTTTGCTCTTTTATGTGCTAAATCTTTAGCCCCTTAGATGTTCTGTATTTCAGGCAAATTTTATATCTGTAATTAAGTGTTAGTAAATCAAAGTTTATTGTGAGAACCTACAGAGAGGGTCAATAGTTTACAAAGTGGTGGTAAACATCAGATCCCTGTGGTATTCTTAAGTAATGAACACAACAAGAATTCTCCATGAGCTTTAATGATCAGTTTGCCTGCTATATTAAACTCCACAATAATTATCCATTTAATGTATTCATTAATTATCCTTAAATGGCATGTCAAGGCACTCAAGAATTACAAAGCAAAATTTAGAAGGAGTGTTCACGGGCTTTGTTCACTCTGGTCAGAAAATTATGAGCCTTTCTGATAAGGAGCTAATGGTTGGTCCTGAGGCCCCAGTTACTAGGAAGGCTGCTGGCACATTACCTTTATATAAATGTTTAATGTTGCTAATCTGGAGCTGTTGTTCTAATCCACTTTAAACTTGACACTGTCCTGGCTTATTCTTGTTTCTCTATATACAGCAGTACACATTTACAAGGTGTGTTCCCTTTCCAGCAAAAGGCTGGATACACAGGTTTGGAGGCAGGTTATTGCCACCTGTATATTAGCATGTACATCAGAGGTACATAACTTTCAACTTATGGGCTGCAAGTGGTCTTTGCCAATGTTCTTGTGCCCTTTTGTGTTTATGCCTGACCCCTAGTACTAAAATCACACTGCTGAAAATTGGTACAGATATGTTTCATTTTCATGGGGCAAAACCTCCTTGCATGACATCTTTCCCATCCTTATTCTTTGATTTCTTCTTGTCTACCACACTTACTTCCTATCTTTTACCCCAGGGGTAGGCAACCTTTTCCCTTTAAGGGCCGAGGGACTTCACCTCCCAGAAGTCTCAGCCATGTTGGCCAATAGTCCCATGTTGGCCAATAGCTCCTGGGATTCTGGGAGCTGAAGTCCATCGGCCCTTAAAGGGGAAAGGTTGCCTACCCCTATTTTACCCCTTTGCTGCCACAGGTCAACGAATTTGGTGGTGAAATAGGGAGCAACAGCTGGATTTCATCTGCTGCTCCTGCCACACTGCAGAATTAATGCAGTTTGACACTGCTTTAACTGTCATGGCTCCATCCTATGGAATCCTGGGGTTTGTGGCACTGAACTCTCTGACAGCAAATACTAAGTATTGCACAAAACTACAAACCCTAAAATTCTATAGCATTGTGTGATGACAATTAAAGCAGTTTCCAACTGTATTAATTCTGCTGTGTAGATGCAGCCTGTAAAATTACAGTTGTCCCTTCTGATTCACAGGGGATCTCTCCAGACACCCCGCCCATCGGAAATATTGCAAATACTGGAGCCCCATTTGTTAGGATGGCTATGCGCCCCTGTGCGCGTACCATTTTGTCCCTTGACGCTTGCTGTCCGCGAAAGACTGAGAAGTCCGTGAACAGTGAGGGTCAAGTGTATATTTGTCAAACTCATTGGTGGTACAGCTTCCCAGCATCCCATGGTTTTTCTCCTAGAACCATTAAGTTGCACATCTCTGTTCCATAAGCCATCTTTTTGCTGCATTCTGATAGTGGCTGCTGTCACTGTTCCTTCCTTTACAATTGCTGTATTTGTTAAAAGTGTTTGTTAAAAGACGGTTAGTGAATGTAAACAAGCATAAAGCCACTTTTTTACATCTGCAAGTGTCCTTACATGCACAGCCAGAGTAGGAAAGCAACAGCAACCCCATAGTAACAGAGCAAGTAGGCAAGAGAAATAACAGTGATTCCTTATCAGCAGCACCTCGCTATTTCTATATGCTGTAAAAGGGGGCTCCTTTATTTGTGAACCAGATACAGTAGTTGCTGTTTTGTTCTATTTTAATTATGCAACTATGGTGTTATAATGTTTTATTGTTCTGGTTTGAATGGAAGGCTCTCAAAGAGAATTTTTACTAAAATCAGAGAGAAATTTGCTAAAATAATCTAGATAACCACTGTCTTGCTACAGTGTATAAATGGAAAAGTATGTGTGTGTGTGTGTGTGTGTGTGCGTGCATGGATGCATATATGGGGAGCAGGGACAACATCTTGATGTATCTCCATGAAAATGTGGTGTTGGGATTTGCAATGTCATTCCACTGCAATTCTCTTACAGAAATATGTGCACTGCACACATATATATACAGAGAAATGTGGAAAAATTCCAAATCAGTGGTAACTTGTTTAAAGGAATAAAGTTCAAAAGATGTAGGAGGATGTGAAGAAGTGTGCTACAGTGATTAGACTAATAAATACAGTACCTGTTTCCATCATGTTCAAACTTTCATAAAGGACTCTGTGAATGAATTATTTATTTGGATAGAATGACAATGAAGTGTGGACTGTACAAAGCACTGATGATAGTTCCAGAAATAAAGCAGGTGAAAGATGGTATGTAATACCATAAATACCTAAGCCTAGTATTGCCATACTGGGAACACTATTCCTATTGAATGCCTGATCTCCCATTAGGACTGCTATTAGGCACAGGAACCCTAGTAGGAAAACAGTGTGGCAACCTTACTCATGTTTATACCTGCGTTGGCTCCAAACACAGGTCCAGATAGTTCAAAACCATTCAAGCCAACACTAGTGATGTTAGATTAAGACTGCATCTGCACTGCAGAAATCATGCAATTTGACACCACTTTAAGTGCCATGGCTCAGTTCTGTAGAATTCTGGGATTTGTAGTTTTTTGAGATATTTAGCATTCTCTGTCAGACACTTCTGGTGCCACAACAAATTACAGATCCCAGAATTCTGTAGCATTGAGCCATGGCAGTTAAAGTGGCATCAAATTGCATTATTTGTGCTGTGCAGATGCAGCCTAAGTCAAAAGCCCTACATCACATATAATGTCATGGGATTTCAGCTTACAATAACTGACCAAGAAGGAGATCTTGCCATCATAGTTGCTAGCCTAATGTAAATATCAATCTAGTACATGGTTGTTAAAAAAAAAAAAAAGTGGGACAGATTTAATTTTGAAAATAACTGGAAAGGGAAGAAATAACAAAATTATCAATATCATACTGCCCTTATACAAATTTAACCTGCAACTGCACATGGAATACTGTGGGCATTTCCGGTCACTGCACCTGGAATACGCTATTGTAGAAGTACAAAAGGTACAGAAAATGGCAACCCAAATGATCTGCAGCCTAGAGCAACTCTCCTGAAGAAAGCTTCTAACATTTCTGGTTGTTTAGCTTATACAGTGGGCCCTTGATATTCACTGAGGTTTGGTTCCAAGATCCCCTGTGGATACTAAAATCCATGGATGCTTGACTCCCATTAAATACAGTGGGGTAGTAAAATATGTCCCATATATAAAGCTTTGCTTTTTGGAATTTATATTTTACACAATATTTTCAAACCATGTTAAATCCGTGGGTAAAGACTCCATGGATACAGAGGGCTGACTGTACACATGGTGGAAGAGTATAGAGTGTTGTATTGCATTGACAAAGTAGGTAGGGATCTTTTTCTGACTCTTAACTCTAGAATTTAAGGTCATCTACTGAAACAGTGGTGGGAGATTTGGTACTGATGAGAGGAATGAGATTTGGTACTGATTTCTGCACAGAGCATTATAGTTATGGAATTTGGTACCATTGGTATTTGCGATTGCCAATTTACATAGCTATCTGAGGCTAGTAATATTTTCTTTAGTAATGGAAACAAGGTCCCTCTGATGCGGGGCATAAGCTTTGGAGACACTCTTTTTGGTATCCAGTTTTAAAGCTGTAGGTAGGGCTTCCTTATCCACAGTCTTGCCATCCATGGATTTAAGCTTCTGTGGATGGCAAGCCCCATGTTGTCCCCAATGGCGTCATGTACATGTAGTCTTGCTGCCATTAGGGACAATGAGACGTTACCTGAAGTCCCCTTGTCCCTAATGGCGGCACAGCTGTATGCATATACCACCACTGGAGACAATGGGACTTGAGGTTCTGCCAATTTTGGTATCCACAGGGGGGTCCAGAACAGATCTGCCATGAATACCACTGCACTCCCCTGAAGAAGGCCACTAAATAGTCTAGGCTAAAATGCATTGGACTGTTTATAGGACTGTAAGATTAAAATATTTTTTTTCAACACTCTGAGACTTTGGGCCTCGGCAGACGACTAATTGGGTCGTCTTCCGGGCCCGGAAGAGGAGGGGCAGCCGCACGTTCGGCGCCCCTTCCTCTTCCTGAGGTCGCCCCGGAAGCTGCCGGCCCTCCGCATGTCCGGCGCTTCCGGGGCAACCTCCCTCCGCAGCGACCGGACGCGCTGCGGAGGATAAGACAGCGAAAGTGCGGCCGCCGCTTTTAGGGCGCACTTTCGCTGTCTTGAGGAAGGAGCGCTGATTTAGCGCTCCTTCCAGGGACGCCGCCGGTGCGCCGAGATGCGGAGGCTGCGGCCCCGCGGCGTGCCGGCGCAGGGCGTCCTGGACGCCCTCGTCTGCTTCCCCCCTAAGTCTCTTCTCTCCATCTCTCATATGTTTGGCTGGTAGCCATAGTGGATATACCATACATTCCTTTTAGTACTAGAAACAAGGTGCCTCTGTATATCAGCTGCTAGGGAGCCAAAATGGAGGAGGAACAGCATCAGGAACTGTTTCACTCATGCCCTGCTTCTGAGTTTCTCATAGGTAGTTAGTTGGCTACTGTGAGAAAAGCATGCTGAGTTATATAGACCTTGGTCTGATTCAGTATGGCTCTTCTCAGGACTGAAACAGAAGTAGTAGATTTTCAAAAACATTGGTCTAATGAGCTTTGGACATTGCATTTTGGATTCACAATCTTACAAAAGAGTGTAATGACTGATCCTGTGGCGTACATTGCTTCCAATAGACTACTAAAAATGTAATTCTGATGTAATGTATAGGTAAGAGAGGAAATGACTATAGCCACCGTGGGGGTGAAATACGCATGAGGATAGTAACCATTGAACTTTTGGGGTTCTCCTCAGCTATAAAATTCCTCAGTCCTAATGGCCAAAAGAGAAATAAACCTTTTCTTGGTATGCAGTAGTTGCTTTTCATTTATTTCTATATAATTTATTTAGATGTCTCAGCTGTGCCAAATTACATAGCTTGGCACATGTTGAAGCAATAACTTCATAATTAACATCTAGCAAATCCCTTTCTGTTTTCTTAATTACACCTCCTTACACTTGCTCACAGAGTCTACATTTCCCTTTACAGCCCCGCCAGTCAGTCCTGCCAAGTATTTAGAGCATCTAGGATTTGGTTTTGGAGTTGAGTTTGAAACGCTATCAAAAGTGTCCTGTATCAGTGAATGTTATTGGAAGCAACACTACTTCATTCGTAATTGCACTTGAACCTGATACCCCAGGTTGGCTGCAGATTAGTTTCCTGTTGGGTTAGCAAAAAGTGGCTGACCACAGTGCCTTGTTCTTTAATTGCTGGAGTGAAATTAAATTGCTCTTCCTGTTTTACTTGTGATGTGAAGTGGATTTCCTTGAATTTGAGCTGATTAAGAAACCAGCCTCCAATTTCAAACAGTTAGTCTCCTTATTAAATGTAAGGATCTCATTTCTTACTTTCTGTTTTCAGATTGGGCACCCGCTGGTGGAAAATATTGAGCGAGAAGCTTTTCATCTCTCTTCCCGTCTCATTAACGGACCCTACCGCAGGACCGTGCGAGCACTCATCTTTGCTTTAAAGCACAAGCCTGAAACTCGTACGCAAGTGCAAAGTGGTGTGTTGTCACTTCGCACGTTTGTGCAAAGCCACAAAAAGTAACTGAAGTGCCTGACCCAGAATAGGGCTGTGTGAGCCTAACATAACTGGATCATGTAGCAAGGGGTGGTGCCACTTCAGTTTCTTGGGTGGATAGGATAATAATTTTAACCACATGTTGGTTCAGTAGTATTGGAGGAACGTAAACATTTTGGAACATCAGTTTGGGCCAAGTCTTCATTTGATGCAAGAGGTGGTGTGCACTTTGGAGAGTAAACAGGAATGGGGAAATGAAACATACTTTACGTTATAACAGCATGGAAGGTAACTTTAATTGGAAGGTGAGCTCATCTTTGGAGGTAAATTCTGATCCCACTCCAGAATACAGTAGAACCCTACAGGGTCTTTGTAGTATGCATAAAAGAAACTGGTACCAAATGCAGTGGGGCCACAATTAGCTTATCAACTGAAGACCAGCCTCTTTGTTTTCTTCCAGTATATGAGTCATCTCTCTTTAACATGTGCTATACTATTATCTGTTCACACCTCATAACAAATTACCTAAGCAGATTCATTCTTCAATTCAATAATGAGTTTATTTATGGTAAAGACTTTTAAAAACCAACTTATTTTGAAATATCTTTTAGGGAAAAATAGCCCTTTAGAGAGGTCTTTTTCTCAATGAAGGCAAACACTTTGTAGTAAAATCTGGGCAGCCATGATTTTGAAATCTTTTAATATGATTTTTAAAAATCTCTTATTTATAGTGACACAAGGGGAAGGTTAATGAATTCAATCACCATCCCCCAAGGCTTCTATTTTAATATAATACCATGTGTATGGTCAAGGTAGTATTGATTTAGGAATAAATGTGATTTGGACTCAGACTGTGAACCTCCTAACTGGTATAGTTTCCATAGTGGAAGGCAGGGGAAGGAATCAATATAAGGCCAGTGAAAAGCAAGCGAAAAGCTGGGAAATCAAAATTTGGCATCAGACAATAATTGGGAATTTAACATCAGGCAAAAACTGGGAATTTAACAAACTCTTTAAAGTGCATTTATTCTTTTTAATATGTGTTTGTACAGTCTTTAGGAGGACTGTACTTCAAAGCAGTTATGTTAATATGCTAGCAACTGAAAGATGGACAAAAAGGCTTTCTGTTAAGAGCCTCTTCTTGTGTAAGAGCTTTCCCTTAAAAATATTTAGTTTCTGTCAAATGCTATACTAGGAAGAATGGATATCTACAGACAACTGGCTAGGAGGCAAGAGGGATTTATATTCAACTATGTTGTTTTAATTGTCATGCATATACACTGTTTGGAGAACAACGATGCAAGCACAGTGCAGTAAAAACCAGGGTTACAGGTTCATATGTAAACAAATGTGAAGTAAAGAGTGCTTGGAGAAGTTTTACTCTGTTTTTTTATATTTGTCTAATCCATTTCTCTGCTTTTTCTTCAGTGGGTAGCCTGCAAACTACATCAGACTTTTTTAGCTCCACATATTTTACTTGAATCTGCTTGTACCCATCCATCCCTCTCCCCTTCCTCCATTTTAAAGAAGCTGTCATACATCTTTATAATAGCAAGGCTTTTTGTGCTGTCATAGAGAAATATCCTGCTTGAGAATGAGGGTCTAAGCTCCAGCCACAAACAACTGAAGATAATGAGACTGATAGTTCTGAAAATAGTAGGGAGTAATCTGTTGTAAGTCACAATACAAGTACCGTATTTTCCGGTGTATAAGACGACTGGGCGTATAAGACGACCCCCCACTTTTCCAGTTAAAATATAGAGTTTGGGAAGAGTATGACTTCCAAAACTGTTGTTGTTGTTGCTGTGCACCTTCAAGTCATTTCCAACTGATGATGACACTAAGGCAAACCTATCATGAACCTCCTTATACCCGGCGTATAAGACAACCCCCCCCCAATTTAACCCCAGATTTTGCAGGTTAAAAAGTAGTCTTATACGCTAGAAAATAAGGTAATACTCCACTTACATAACAAAAGATTGTGAAAATTAAAGATGTCAGTCTATGGCTTCTAACATGCTTCACTCTATTTTGTGTGTGACATTGATTTTAACTGTGAAGTTCAGACGAGAACTGCCTTTGTAACATATGAAGGGGGTCTGTGTGGGAATCCTGTTCACTGTCTGAGCAAAACCATTTCTTCCTATTAGACTTTCAGTCGAACATGACAGGGCCTATGGGACAAGCTCAGCTGCTCCCCATTAGCTTCCAGCAAACCCTGACAACTTGGCAGGCTAGCGGAAATGATCCCACTACATCAGTTGTCCTTTACTTTTGCTGCCTCCTCAAGCAGATTAACCCATTGAGTACCTTGTTCACATTGAGGTTCCATACTTGTAGCTTGACAGACGGAAAGTCCCTTAGCAGCTCATCCAATCACCAGTGAACTAAGAAACATCTGTCTCAGACTCGCTGTGAGCCTGGTAGCTTTGCCGTGACATGATTAAAGCTTTTCATTCTGTTAGGTCTCAGCCTTTGACATTGAACACATAATAGGAGCTCAGTTACTCTTTGTAGAGGTAGTGATCACCATGTAACCTTTGATGGGTATGTTTAATACAGTTCTAGGCTTGCTGTTATTCAGAGATCTTAGTCTCTCTCCCCTCCTTGTTGTTGCTGATGTCTTTTCCTTCTCACCTTCCTTTTCAGTAGCAGGGTTCTCATTTTGCCTTACCTCATTAGGGACAGGTAGGAAGGATGAGCAGGCAACAAGAACCACTGAAGAAGTAGCAGGAGGAGAGAAACCATAGCTACATTCATTCTGTCACTGTGTCAAAGTGACAAGCAGAATCTGTGTGACTTCTTGGTCCTGTGCAAGTGGCTCACCTGTCAGGAACAATAAAGCAAAAGGTGATGGCACAAAAAAAGTTACTTTCAGCATAATTCTAATCACATTTACTCAGCAGTAAGTACCACTGAATTTGATGGGATTTACACCAATGAGAATAAGTCCTGTTGAGTTTAGTGGGGCTTACCTCTGAGTATATGCATAAAGGATTGCACCTCTAGAGAACCCTCAGCTTTGAAACAATTGTACTTTTTGCTTTCTAATTAGGAACAAGTAATACTTAAGATTAAATTGTCCCTGACAAGAAGGAATGTGAAGGAAATATTACAGCTAAAGACAAATAAACACAGTGTTGTAATTAGTCTGTTACATAATCCCTGTTTGGAATATGTTGACAAGATCACCTTTGTTTAAAAAGAACATTGAAAAAAAGGTATTTGTAACATTCTCCCTGTCCTATCTGGAGTATACCCAGGAAATTATTCTTGTTATATTGTTATGTTTTGAAAGCTAAAAAATAATGACATGTAAAATCAGAGACAAGGAGCAGCAGAACCAATAATTTAATGCATAATTTCTTCATACAGAAATAGTGTCCTTCCATGAGTTATTTTTGAGGAACTCTTAACTGACACAATCTTGCTGTGTTTTGAAACAGGCAATTGACATAAATTAGAACTCATACTAGAATTTTCTTGTGCTGTCTTGCTTCATCACAAAATTAAGGTGTTTTTCAACATGACACAATTTCTTTTCCTTTTATTGGTTCATTTAAATTCACTATTGGCTGATACGCACTTTGATTTCAAAGTAATGCTTGTACTGTTTCCTTTATAAGTACCGTATTTTCCGGCATATAAG
>CM034706.1:192832921-192869835 GCA_020142125.1 Phrynosoma platyrhinos | reverse complement strand
CAAGACTTAGATTGTCGTATTTTGGACACATCATGAGAAGACATGAATTGTTGGAAAAGGCAATAATGTTAGGAAAGGTGGGGGGAAGTAGAAAGAGAGGAAGGCCACATGCTAGATGGGTGGACTTTATTAAAGAGACCACAAATATGAGTTTGTAGGAGCTGGGCAGAGCAGTAGGGGACAGGGGGGCCTAGAGATGTCTCATCCATAGGGTTGCCATGGGTCGAGATCGACGTGAAGGCAATTAACAACAAATTATGACTTTATTTTCACCAAAAGTGACATATTGCAGATACCATGTTACTTCAAGGCCTATCAAAGAACTTTCTGGGAACAATATTTCATCATTTTCTATATAGAATTTTTTTGCAGGCCAAGTACTAGAAAAATGTGGGATTCCTGCTACCTTGAGGGGAATGTGTGTGGCTTGGGCACTATAAATGTGTATTTACTGTACAAATGTCTCATTTTGTCAAAGAAAACTCAGCCCTTCAAATGTTGCTTTCCTACATGATTTGCTGCTCTATGAAATTCATGGCATTAAAATTTTCTGTTTCAAATTATATTCTGAGTCCAAAGCCCAAATGAGTTCTGATTTGAACTAGCACCCCTGCATTCAGAATGCAGACATTCTGAAATATCTCATCCTTGTGATTCTGTGAAAGCTTAAACTCAGGACTTATGGCACATACTGATTTTGATTTGTGTTATATGCCCTGCGGACTGGACATTTATCAGACAGTCCTTAGTAATACTAGCCCAGAAAACAGCAAATGTTTGTGCCCCAAATGGCTCCACCACAACTGTCTCCGCTAAAGATAGTCAGGTCCACAAAATGCCATATGGGCAGATCATTGGCACCTAGCATGCAGTAGCCCGGCTTGCTAAATACCGTAACACAGAAAGGGGAATGAAGTTGTTAAATAGACATATCTGTATACTGTTTCCAAAAACTAGATTGAAAGAAAGGGTTGGGAATATAAAGTTAACCAAAAAATGAAAGCAGACTACAGTTGGACCTTCATATCCACAGGTTTTTTTATCCATGGATTCAACGATCCATGGCTTGAAAACATACTGTAAGAGGGATGAGAAACATGTTGAACTTCAAGATGATGAGCTACAGTTTCTTTTTGGCTTTCCGGGTGGTGCTGATGGGAACATCGGGAGGGCCATTTATCCCACATCCTTGAATTATAGCATGAAGTGGATCAGGAATGATGTGGGCTGTAGGCCAACCCATCTGGAGGGCACCAGTTTCAAAAAGGCTGGGCCAAAAGCATTGGCCACAGGAGAAAGGGAAAATGAAAAGACTTCCAGGTAAGGAAAACTTGGGGGGGTATGTGTTTTTGACAGGCATTGATGGGAGGGGAGGATGAACCATGAGGCAAGCAGATGTTTCTACCAACATCTTGTGCTAGGAATCTTGTTACCAAAAGCAGGATGCCATTAAGCATGTTTCCCCATTTTCCCCAGCACATTTCTGACAGGAGCAACACTATGACAGATAATTCATGGTGGCAACAACATTTTTAAAAGCAAGCCAATTAAAGAAACAGCAATGATACAGAAAGCCTCTTCTTGCTTTAGCTAGAAGAGGAAAGGAATGGAAATTCTCTGTCAAATATGGCACAGTCAGGTTGTCAGGACTGGGACTTTCCTTTTCTTATTCTTAATTAATCTTAACTATTTATTCTCTTTTGTGTTAGATGTCAATTTTGGGAAAGGGAGGTGGAAGCTGAAGCCTGCTTGTCACTGTAGATTTTGGATACATATAATGTCAAATCAAAGCCACAGGTTAATAATACTCATAATCACTCATATTTCTCTGCCCTTTAGTCAGGGCCACCATCAAAGGTTGGCATTGTTGGGTACATGCTCTGACCCTGCAGAGGAGCCCACTGCTCCTTCCAAGCCCTCCTGGCTTTCGCTGCCCCTTGACCTGCCCTCTCCATGTGTGCAAAAAGGCCAAAGAGAGGAGGCAGAACCTCCTCCTTCTCTCGCCTTCTTATCTCCTTTCTTCACTTACTGCCTTCAGGTAAATGAGTAGGTAGCAGTGAGAGTTACAAGGAAGAAATAGTCCCACTCAGATGGTGAGGACATTGCAGTATCTCCCTTGAACACCTCCTCTTGACCAAAAAAGTCATCTGTATCCAATACTGGTCAGGGCTGGCAGGTTGAGGCATGGCAGTGTTTGCAGGAAATCTACTTTCATAGCTTCCCACAGCTTTCTTGCAACTTCACCAAGTTGTACAAGAAATTCTGTCCCAATAGAGGTTCAGCAACTCCTGTACAACTCAGTGACCAGAGATGTGTTTGCGCTGCTCCACCCATTCCTGGAGATGTCAGATTTGGTCAGGGGTCAGTAACACACACGTGTGTTGTGTGCCTTCAAGTCATTTCCAACTTATGGTAACCATAAGGCAAACTTATCATGAGGTTTTCCTGGCAAGGTTTGTTCAGAGGAGGTTTGCCACTGCTTACCCCTGAGGCCAAGAGCATGTGACTTGCCTAATGCCACCCAATGCATTTCTTGGCTGAGCTGGGAATCGAACCCTGATCTCCAGAGTGGTTTATGATTTATGGCAACCCTAAGACAAAGTTATCATATGATTTTCTTGACAAGTTTCTTCAGAGGGGGTTTGCCATCTTCTGAGGCTATGACTTGCCAAGGTCACCCAGTGGGTTTACATGGCCAAGCCAGGATTCAATCCCTGGTCTCCCAGCATCCTAGTCCAATGCTCAAACCATTACAACATGCTGGCCCTCTTTGTTTGGTACTTTGTTTTATTTTGGTGTAAGCTGTCTTGGGTCCTGTACTGGGAGAAAGGTGGGAAAACAAACAAACAAACAAACAAACTTGGAGCAGTTGCAGGAGGAGGACCTATAAAACGGTGAGGGGAGTTGTCCCTCTCATGGCAATGGGCCCACCACCCACTACTGGCATTGCTTTTAGAAGCTAAGATAGAGCACTGTCAATGTACAAGCTAGGGAGGTACCCACACTTCAGAAATAAGGCAGTTTGACACCACTTTAACTGCCATGACTCAGAGCTATGGATTTATGGGATTTGTAGTTTTGTGAAATATTTAGCCTTCCCTGTCTGAGAGCTCCTTGTGCCCCCACCAAGCTACAAATCCCAGAATTTTATAGCATCAAGCCATGGAAGCTAAAGTGACATCAACTTGCTTTATTTCTGCAGTGTGGCAGTAGCTTAAGTTGTCACAGGTATGCCAACACTGCAGAAATGACCACACTGCAGAAGTGACCACACACCTGGTTAGTTTTAGAAGGACTTGCTACATTGACTACATAGTTCTGAACCATCAAAAGGTCTGTTTGAATGGTATTAGAGTGGATACACACTATTTGCAAAGGGGTTTTTCTTTCTCTCTCTTGGACCAATCTGTATATCTTCCCTAAACCTCTGAGGCCCATTTCAAGTACAGAAGGAATAGCTGAATTCCATACACGTGGGTCCTACTACTAGCAGTCAACAGTCATCACAGGGGTAGGCAACCTTTCCCCTTTAAGGACCGAGGGACTTCAGTTCCCAGAAGCCTCAGCCATGTTGGCCAATAGTCCCATGCTGGCCAATAGCTCCTGGGATTCTGGGAGCTGAAGTCCCTCGGCCCTTAAAGGGGAAAGGTTGCCTACCCCTGAGCCATTCCCCATTTCCTTCTTTAGTGTTTCTTCTTGGGTAAGCAAAATGTGGGAAGAAATTAGAAATTTTCTAATGAAAACAGACAACTAAAGTGACCACCTTTAGTTGGAATTTCAGTATTAGTTAATTAAATGAGTGACACTGCTGAAGAACCAACAAATTTCAGAATATTTTACTTAATTCCAAAGTTAAAAGGTGTTGAGTAAGTAGTAAGAGCAGCTTGGAAGAGAGAATGGAGGATTCTCTTTGCATCCAGGTGGTCTTCCTATATTGTTCACCAAACACCACATAGATGCTAGTCATCTGTCCCAGGAAACTTATACCTCAAGATATTTTGCTGGGATACATGAGGGAATTAGTAATAAAGCCATAAGCAGTAGTAATCATAAATGGAATTTTTCAGTTTCATTCTGGTGAGGATTTTAGTGCAGGCATTCAGCTTAAGTTTAAATGGCAATTTGACATAAAGTTAATAGTTTTTCTTCCCTGTTGTTTTCTTTCCTCCAAAACCAACAGACTATGATTTTCATGTGCTATGCCCCGCAATACCACCAAAAGCAAAAACAGTGAGTAATGGGAAAAATGTCCAGTCCAGGAAGTGGTAGCATTGACTGTGTCCTCCTTCTCCTCTTCCATTTAAAAGGGAATGCACCAAGTATATTTCATTGGAAATTTGGATACTTAGCTTAACATACACCTTCCTCCCTCTTTTGTCTTTGGTATCAGACACAAGTCATATCTATGCCACCAAGAGACGTAATTTCCCCTTCTAACTCCTTGCCCACATTATTTGTTTTGTACTTATTAAAAAGCTGTAAATCCATCTCTGCTGTCAGGTATCCACTCAATTCCTCTGAGTGGATTTAAGTACCATATATACTGGACTATAAGTCAACCTCATGTATTAGTCGAGGGCAGATTTGGGGCCAAAATTGTGGATTCTGATACAACCTATGGATAAGTTGAAGGTAAAACCTAAGGGCATGTAACAATGGATGTAAAGGATGAAGCAAAGAAAATGAAGCCAAAGAACTTATAAAATTCCAGCAGGCATAAATGTTTGTGATCACTCTAAAGCCTGGATGGATGAGGAAGAAACTAATACCACCATTTTCCTGCCCAGTTTTCAAAAAGGCCAGAAACAAAGAGGGGGTCATTGCTTCTTTTAGGTTCTACCAGGATGGACTAAGCTTTCACTTTTTACCACTGTACTCAGAGAAAGTGGCATGCTTCCCTTTTTGATAAGAGTTAAAGTAAAGGACTTACATAAACCCATGGATAAGTCGACCCAGTTGTTTTGGGGTCAATTTTTTTACTAAAATTTCTAGACTTATACATGAGTATATATGTAGTATTCAGTCTTTCTTCTTGTGATACAATGGACAGCCAGTAGAGGACTCTGCTCACTATGTGCACAGAGTGGCTGTAATACCTTTCTGTCTCTCCAGTGTTGTATGGAAAAGAAGACAAAGCTGTACCTTGTTGGTTTGTGCCTGTTCTTTGCAGAGTGATTCTGCATGTCATGCTTTGGAAAACAGGGCTGCCAGCTGAACTCATCAGGCTGCCAAAGAAAATCAGTAAGCACTACAAAGGGATGTGCCTAGTGCTGTTAAAGATGACTGTTATCACAGAGACTTCAAAGAGTAACCTTGACTGTGTTTAGCCGGTTCACCCTCTGCAAATGCCATAAGGGATTTATGACACATACCCTGCAGCTGTCCTGATTTGACAGAGACAGCCCTGATCTCCCCTCTGCCTTCAAACTTTTTCAGCTGCTTCTAAAATATCCCAGTTTCACTTTCCTCCTCCCATGTTTCCTCTTGTCCTTTACTTATTTCAGTTGCTGCAAAATGCAAAAACATTTCATTAGCTCAGCAGAGGGGAGAAGAGAGGAGGGGGCAAATCTTGCTTTTCCTAGTAGGCCCAGGCAAAAGCAAACTGCTGCAGCCTTTCCCAGCTTAGATCTTCTTTTGAAATGTTTGCCAACTTGACCACACTGATGATATTTGGCCACATGCTTCCTAATTTTAATCTGTGAAATGTTGGAGGATATGGTGACACAGTATGTAACCAGACTTCCCATCCTCTGGTACAATCGTTTTTGAAAGACTAATGGATTAGGATTCTATGACACTTCTGCAAGGGAAGGTTCCAACTTTTTTTTTTTTTAAATCATTTTGTAAGGAAGGTAAGTAGCAGAACTTGGGGAAAATTACTTCTTTGCACTATATTTCTCAGAAGTAGCAGTTTGCCTTAGTAAGATACTAACATTAAAGCTAGGTCAAGTGAGATTCAGGAGATTATGACACACCAAATCCCCACTGGTATACAGGCGCATTGTAACCATCACCAATGGATCTTATTGCACTGTCCCATTTTTGGACAGTAGGCAGCCTGTATCAAATGTGGGCTTCTCCCACAGCTTTTCAAGAATGCAATTTTCTTAAAAAGCTGTGGGAGAAGTCTGGGTTGGATATGGGTTGCCTATTGCCCAGGCACAGGGCAGTGCAATAAGAACTGTTGGTGATGGTTATAATCTGCCTGTATCCCGGTGGGGATTTGGCATGCAATAATCTCCTCAGATGCTCTCAAAAATATTTCCATGAGTGATCCAGAAATTTCCACAGGTGATTGACTCCTTTCTATTCTCATGCAACCTTATAAACTTTTCAAGACATTGTGACATTTTCTTGTTCCTAATCACACTTTCCTTTTATTAAGCTGGGAGAGGAAACAAAAGAACAGAGATTGGGTACTCTGTGTTCTGTTGTTCAAGTCTGTAATCTCTCACCAGTGGATCCAACCATGAAATGCAAATTTCAGCCCATCTTATAAAATATAGTTGATACCTTAGCTGAACTCATAGTAAGCCACTGGTCCCAGATAACTATAACCTGCAAACATGCTCAGTTGTTACAAATCAAATTAAAATAGCATTCTTAATTTTACTTATAAATACAACCTCAGATCTTTAAGCCAGACTTTCTGGTTCTTGCTGAGAACTAATTTTTTGATTCTGCTGCAAGAATAACTACTCATCAGATACATAGCTCAGCCCTTGCAGTTAATTGTTGTTGTTGTTGTTCTAGAGACTTTGGGGGGAAGCAGACGGGAGCTTCCTGTGCGCCGCGGGACGGTGCGCCGCTGGACCGCGGCAGCCGCACCACGGCGCACCGTCGGCGACTCTAAAAGGAGCACCAAATTGGCGCTCCTTTTAGATTTCAGGAAAAGTGCGCCCTAAAAGCGGCGGGCGCACTTTCCCTGACTCAAACGCCGCGGCGCGTCTGGTCGCCGCGGCGTGAGGTCATCCCCGGAGCGCCAGCCGTGCGAAGGGCCGGCGACTCTGAGGGCGACCTTGGGAAGAGGAAGGGGCGCCGCTCGTGCGGCTGCCCCTCCTCTTCCAGGCCCGGAAGACAGCTCTATTAGCCGTCTGCCGAGGCCCTTTCTGTGTTTTATTGTAAAAACTCAATACAAATTTAATTAGGAAAAACAAAACGAAACACCAATCTCTTTGACCAGCTTTGGATTTGCTAAGACCAAGGAACTCTGCTTATGCCTTGTGCATTACTATACTAAAGATGCTTGGACCAGTTTTGCAGCACTGTAACAAACTGTACTTGAGGTGATGCAGATACTGGATTGGATTCAGAATGGCCATTCCTTGGATGGCTCAGGTGATGTAGTACAAGAGAGGAAGGGGACAAACATGAATTTGTAATAGCCTTGTGAAAAGAGGGAATTAATGAAAGTTATCATCATCTTCAACAACAATATTTCCAATAAACTTTTTTTCTGGAGCCCCCTGCATTTCCTCTCATGCTGCTCCAAAATGTCACCGAGCCCTCCAAAGTATCTTTTCAGGAGTAACAAAAGAAATGAAGAACCCCACCAATCACTGTCTCCCCACTGACTTTCTCTAGTATGAGTGGACTTTACTTTCTATCTCATCCATTACTGACAACCCCACATGCTGAAGAAGACAGAAAAAAAGGATTTGTTTTGCTAACCATGTTCAAACTTTAATGACCATGTGAAAAATTGTTTTAAAACTATCTCACACTATATTGTGTGAGCACCTTATGAATACATATGCTCCATATAATGTGTGATTACAAATGTATATCATCTCAGTCCATAAAACTCTTTCTGAGCCATGGGTGAAAGGATGAAAATCTCTGTCTCTCTCTATTACTTAGCAGTACATTCTTGCAGAGATATACCTCAGTTAAGAAAGTAGATGCATTCCTGGGCATTACTTCTTTAACAGAAAATTTGTTATAAGAGCAGAAATAATACAGAAAGTATGAGGATAGGTTCCTAACCACAAAGAGGAGCAGTTCAACATGCTTCAGAAGACTTTTTATTCAAAACTAACCATATCCACATGTGGAATGAAACAACCAGGTCAAGTAAGCCTTGCATAAGTAACAAAAAATATTTGGAACATTCCAGGACCACTTAAATGCTTCTTTCAAAATGCATCCAGGGATAACTATTTCTTTCACCATCCTCCACTTTTCTTATGATGTTCAGTTTGGTGAATACACTTCTGGATCTATGCTTTTATTATGTGCTGGGGTCGCTGATGAGGAAGGCTGATTTAATCTTCTCTTTTCTCTCTATTTTGCTTTTCATTCAGTAAGGGATTCTGGAGGTAGTTGACTTTACCTGTTCTAGGCAGGGGCACATACAACTATAAAAGATTCATCTAGAGTGGAATTCTGCTCTTTCCCAACTCAAATTTTGTTTATTGCACTGTTACTGCAGACACATTGCTGCAACTTGAAATCAAAGTCTGTGTTTCTTGAGACCTCATTCATCTTCCACTGAGACAGAGAGAAAAAAGTGACTGGGACTGGGCAGGCATAAAGACCCTTCATAAAAAGGTTGACTGCCAGAGGCTTCGTTAAATGGAGGCATGTTGTTGTTGTTTATATTTATTTATTTATATTTTGCCTTTTTCCCAGTTTGGGAATCAAGGCAGCTTACAATAGATGAATAAACACATAGTTAAAATTCACAATCATGGTATCTCCCTTGCCATGTGGGTAAAGTAAACACAATTAAAATGAACATTATTCTTAGAATTGTCTATGTAATACATGGAATTCTTTTTCTTATATACTGCAATTATTTTCAAAAATAAAATACATTGTTTAGAAAATTTGGGATGGGGACTGATCTTATCCTTGAATTTCAGTGAAAAGGTTGTAAATTTCAATTAAAGAAGGAAGGTTTGGTTTTCTCACATACCATTGGGCACAATTGTTATTTTACAATTATTTTTAGTTGTCTACACTTAACATGAGTAACCACATGGTCAGTTCTGAAATCTTCATTATTAGTATCTTTATTTAAATGGACAGCACTTGTTTTATAAAGAATGGTAATACTTTGCAAACAATTTCAGATGTTAGAACTGTGTGACAATTATTGTTCCGTCAACTACAGTTTGATCCATATGTTCATGCTAAATTGACCTTATGAGAGAATCCAGATTTGACTATTGGTAAGTAAACAATTTTTTTTATAGAAGATGTGGGCAGATAATGGGATTGTTACCTTAAATCAAATACTTGGTGAAAATAATGAGAAAGAACAGTTTAACCTCTGTATGCAATATGGCAATATTTACAATTGAAACATTTGCTACAATCCAGATTTGTTTCTGCAGCCCTAAGAGCCAACCATGTATATATATAGAAATTCTTCCTATCAATAAAACACATATGATATGTGAGGTTTACAACAAGAGTGGAATGCCCAGTTCTGGCTAATCAATAGTTAATTATCTTAATATATGTAACAAGTATAGATATAGATATTTGATTATAAATTATATATCACAAATGACTGTTTTGGGTATATTGGTCACCACATTATCTTTTAAAGAAAGAGTTATCTAGTAAATTGTTGGAGATGTAATACCACTAATGCCTCCTTAGGACATATGTTTTGGTTCTGTCCTGTAATTGCCTCATTATTTCAATATAATTATATGGATAAACTTGGTACTCTTTAATATTTAGAGATGTTCCTTTAAAAAAAAGTATTTGCCTGTATCTTGGAAATTAACAAAGTACCAGTGGAAATGGATATTTCCCACTCTCTTGACTTCTAAAAGATTGATACTTCAGTATTTGAAAGATAACTTTCCTCCACCCATGATTCAGTGGATAGAACACTTGCAGTATTTGAAAGAATGATGTACAGACAAAACCTACAAATGGACTTATATTTGAACATTTGGTCAGCTTTTTTAGAAACTTATTATTAACATACTTGAGATTTTTTCTTCTTTTCTTGTGTTTTCATTTTTCTACTTTGTGATATGGGAGTATTAAAGTATGTAACTGAGAACCTTCCTAGTGTACTTCTACCATGATCTTAAAATAATTAACAAAAAATAATTTGGAAATTAACAAAATGCAAATATTAAAAGATGATTAAACTATAAAAAACCTAGTCAAAAACACAATCCATTAAAAAAAAACACCCATAGAAGCACAACAAAATAGCAGATATTGTTTTGGTGGGATAAGCCTTGTGCACTCAATCCTCAAAGGACTGTCAAATCAGAAAAATCTTTATTGTTTGCAGAATGAGAGTATGGAGGGAGAAAGGTGGGATATAAACCCTTAAAATACATAAAATAAATAACCTATCTCGGAAGGGACTTCCAGGGTCTGGGGGCAGCCACCAAGAAGGCTGTCTTGTTCCTACCTGTGAGGATGGTGGGATAGAGAGAAGGGCCTCATCAGTAGATGAACTAAGGATTAGGAAAGGGAGAATATGTTCCTTCAAATAACCTGGACCTGAGCCATATAGGGCTTTACAGTTGGCCCTCCGCTTTCATGGGGATCCATTCCGGACCACCACCACCCCGCGAAAATGGAGATTTGCAAATATTTAAGCCTCATAGGCTTGAATCAGGCAAGCCCCCACGGGCGCCCATGGGGGCACACCCTATTGATTTAAACAGAAGTTATCCTTCAGTGAATATGCAAAACCACGGACTTCTAGCCCGTGAGAATGGAGGGGCGACTGTATAGATAAAAACCGACTCTTTGAATTGTGCTGAGTAATAGAGAGGCAACCAGTAGAGCTATTGCAACAAGGGAGTTGTGTGTTCCCTGTAACCAGCCCTGATGAGCAATTTAGCAGCAGCTAGACCAGCTGAGGTTTCTGAACACTCTTCAAAGGCAGCCCCACATAGAGTGTGTTACAGTAATCTAACTGGGATGTAAATAAGGCATGTGTCACCATGACCAGATATGATCTCTCAAGAATGAGTGCATTCTTAATTGAGTAAAGGCTCTTCTGGTCATTACTGAGACCTGAGCTTCCAAGCTCAGTGTTGAACCCAGAAGCACACTCAAGCTGCAGACTTACAGCGTCAGGAAGAATGTAACCCCATCCAGTGCAGACTGAATCCTTATTCCCTTCTGACTAACCAGGAGCACTTCTGTCTTGTTAGAATTAAGTTTCAATTTGCCTTCATCCAGCCCATTTTGTAAATGGATGTACTTTTGAGGAAATTAGAATTGGGCAGTTCTGTAACATGCGTATCCAGTAGAAGGCTGCTGGTATATTATGCAGTAGACCTGGCAAAGTGACTGATGCACAATGGAATAAATGCACAACTGGACTGGTGCACAATGGGATGTTCATTTCATGCACATTGGGCACCACTGCTCATTGGACACACTTGCTGCTGTCTTGTTACTCATCTTCACAATTCAGAAAAGGGTTTTTTAAAGCATCTCTGCTATGTTGCTAGATATATGTAAATTTGCATAATGTAACAGGTCATATAGGATTCTGACAGACATTCTAGTTTGTTCCAACAATCCAGAAAAAAAATCCACAAGCAAATTTAAAACATGGGTTCCATAATTGGTTTGTTGGGGGAGAAATAAATTACAGAATCAGCTACATGGGAAAACAAAAAAGATACTAAAGAAGCTCTGTAATTTATTCAGTAGTTCCTGCAGCAAGTGGGAACTATTGATCAGTGTGTAGTATCTTGCTGTTCATCCATCTATGATAAACCAGGCTTCCTGTGTATCCCTGGCTTTACATATTGTGTGATTGTGGCATATTGTGTTCTTTGGATGAACCGATGCAAGGGAGTTTAGACATCTATATTTTTAAAAGTAGAATACCTTTACTGTTAAAAATCTGTATATTTAAGAATTACTAGTCCCTCTTCTCCTATTCAGCTGTTTGCATATGTCACTTTATCCACTGCATAAGCCAGGAGAGAAGCCCTGGGAAACTGGCAGGAGCTAAATTGATGGGCGAAGCTTTGCCTGTTTAGCATGTGTTCTTTAGGCTGTTAGTAAAGGCACATGGCCAGCATGAAAGAATTGCCAACCTTGCCACTGACTCAAAATTCTCTCCTTTTAATGGATAATATCCTTCATTTTCTGCACTTCTGCTTATAGGATTTATGTTAGCCAACCTCCCAGGAGGAAAAGCTAACATGGCCTACTTTTGTGGCCTTAACACCAGTTTATGCAAAAATAAGTGGATGCAGTTGACATAGCATGACACA
This sequence comes from Phrynosoma platyrhinos, assembly GCA_020142125.1. NCBI lineage: Eukaryota > Metazoa > Chordata > Lepidosauria > Squamata > Phrynosomatidae > Phrynosoma > Phrynosoma platyrhinos. The sequence continues at coordinate 192,857,614 of CM034706.1, read as the reverse complement.
TTACTATTTGCTAATGTTTGTACAGTAGGTTTGTGAGAAAAGGTCAGATGCCATGGACAGTTACAAAGCTGGTAATCTCACACCTCTTTAATACACACATGATAATGCTAACATGCGGACTATCTTCATAAGCATTCCATATTGATATATCACAGCAGATAAACACTGAAATAATATTTCAGGGCTTTCAAAGTTTATTCATGAAAGAATATTACCTTTTACACAAATTATTATTTTTATTTGTACACACATAACACACATAATTTATGAGTAAACTTTGGGTCCCAAAAGTGCCCTGAACATGATTTACAATTTTAAAGCTTTTGAAAATTTTGAAACAATACATTAAGAGACAGGAAAAGAACAAGGGATATATTGATTTGTAACAATGCAGAACAAAAATGTTTTAATGGCTCCCTTAAAACTGAACAACAGTGTTAAGGAACTGAGGAAAGTCAAGGAAGAAAGTGCAAGAGGAAGGTTACAGTTGTACATTATGAAAACAAAAACAATGACACAGATTATTTAAATAACTTAAAAGTAGTTGAGGAAGACATTGAAATAAAATTCTTTCATGCCTTGGTTCAGTCATAAATCAAAATTGAGACTATAGTCAAGCAAACAAGACTTGAACTTGGAAAGGAACTAGAGAAGACCCTCAATGTAAAGATATATACCGTAATTACATACCAAAGCCAAAATCATCCATGCCATAATATTTCTGATTTCTATGAATGGTTGTGAAAGCTGGAGAATGAAGGAAGTGGACAGGAAGAAAATCAGCTCCTTTAAAATGTGCTGGTGGAGAGTTCTACAGATATCATGAACTGCCAAAAAGACAAATAAATGTATCCAAGAGCAAATTAAGCCTAAACTTTCACCACAAGCCAAAATGACTAAACTGAGACTATCATACTATGGGTGTATAAGGGACAACATGACTTATTAGAAAATAAAATGTGTGTGTATATGTGCCTTTAAGTCCCCTGTCGACTTATGGCAACCTTAATGTCTGATAAAGTGACAGTAGGAAAAAAAAGGAAGACTGCATTACAAGGGGATTGACTCGATCAAGGAAGCCACAGCCCTAAGTTTGTAAGACCTGAGTAGGGTTGTGAATGAGAGTAGGACCTGAGTAGGGCTGTTGATGTGTTTTGGAAGTCTCTCGTTCATAGGGCCAACATATGTTGAAGCCAGCTTTATGGCAATTAACAACAACATGATTCTCATAGCTATCAGCTCTCCCAAACATTCCGGCCATTAAAAATTGAGGGACCCACACTAACAACCACAAATCCCATGATGGCATAGTGATTATCTGTTTAATTTCAGGAGCACCTGAATACTGGAGAGGGACCTCTGATTATGACCTTAATGCACCTTCATGTGCTCTTTTTATAAGCCTTTGCTTACAATGCAAAACTAAAGTAGAAGCAGGAGAGAACTAGCCAGAAGAAAGGGGATGCATAATATTGTCCCTGGCCACCTCTTTTCCCCCTTCAATTCTCCTTCCAGGCCACATTTCTTCCAACTAAATGTACTTCCAGACTTTGAGCCAATTGTGATACAGGCAACTCCCTCTTTGGATGATAGTTTTCCTCCAGCAAATGTCTCCATATCACAGTTAGCTGACAAACAAGGGGTCAGAGGAACTTCTCTTCACTGTAGTTCCAGCCTCAGTTGTGCCAGAGGTATGTGTGGACCTGAGTTTGTATACCCTGATCTGGCTGGCATTGCTCTGCTACCTGGCATTCTTTAGAGACAGACCGTGGAACATTAGTATGCAAAACACATATTGTACTACTGAATTATGGCATCTCCCCTGGATGTAATCATAAATAAAATGGTACCTTTAAGTACCTGCAGAAAGCATATTTCTCTCACCACTATTGTAACCATATACATGTTCATCTGTTGTTTAATAATTAACCCTTTTGAAATATGCTGGTAGGATTGTCCCTTTTTTGTGGGGCAGTGCTTTTGTGCCTTTAATGTTGCCTGACAGGTGAATAATAAGTGAGCACAGTGATCACCACATAAAGGGAGCAGGTATGCTGCTTTGATGGTTGTGGAGTCCTGCCATTAAAAAGATGGCCCAGTAATGCTTTACATGACCCGCATAAAGTTTGGGGTGCTTCCAGACAGATGGCTCCAAGTGCTAAGATAACACTTCTCTTCCACTTTAATCTTTCAGCCATGTTGCAGTTGCCTTTCCACATACTATGCATTTTTTTGTGTTCAATCCACACTCAACTGTAATACTATTCTTCTGTCTTTTTAAAGGAGTAGTTTTGAGATAGATAGCATCTTTTTTAAGATTGTTGAACATATCACAGCTCAGTACACATTCACCATGCCGTGGCAATGGGTGCAAATTTTTATTACTAGTTCATTTTTAAACCCATCTTTCAAAGTTGTGCTAAAACACTTCATTCTTTCATAGTGTGTAAAATGCACATTTACATGTGTGCCCACACAGAGTCAGTATTAATCAAAAGGTGCCAGCAATTTAACCTTGCCAGCCTTGTCCTCACTACAACACTGATTCTAGATACAATTTACTGATTCTAGGCACAACTAATTTTAGATACAATTTTCCTAGACAGCCAACAATTTAAGAACAGCCCAGTCAATTTTCTCAAAGTATGTGGGACCCAGTGTGCTGTGGTGGTTTAAGTGTTGGATGAAAACTCCAGGAGACCAGGGTTCAAATTCCCACTCAGCATGGAAACCTAGTGGGTGAATTTAGGCATGTCACACTCTTTCAGCCTCAGAGGAAAGCAATGGCAACCTCCTCAAAAATCTTGCAAGAAAATCCTAGGAAAGGGTTGCTATTAGTTGGGTCAAACTGGGTTTTACAACACTTGCAATATTGCTTTTTGTTTATATTTGATTTCACAACTTAAGATGACCATTTATTTATTTATTTAAAAAGCAGGTTGCATGGGCATCCACAGAAAATGGGTGACAGTTCCTTCATCGCTGTGCTAGATGAATGAGCAAGAATTCCTACATTGTGAAGTCGTAGGAATGTGAAGTTCCTACATTCCCAATGTCCCCTTTTTTTTCTTTTCGAGAAAACAAGACTAGTTTTTCTAAAAGCTAAGATAGGAAACAAAATGCAGCCACTATTCTGCACAGTGGTTTTGTGAGCAACTTGCCTGCTCCCTCAGTGTTTTAGCCAATAAATAAATAGCAATGTTTGGCATACACCTCTTTAGAGAAAGAACTCCCTGGCTTATTATAAAACTGTCATTTTGGTTTTTCCAGATAGGAAATGATCATTATTCCATACAACAAAAACAAAGCCCATGAAATCTGAGATTGTAGGGTAGCTGTGATTAGGCAGTGTGTCTGCCTCTTCCCAAAGAAGAAGCAAAGGACGTTATCACACGGGGCCTAAAGCAGTCCCATCCCCGTCGCATCCCCGTCCCATTGCGGTTCCTTTTCAATCCAGAACTTACCGGCATACAGAAAGCAGCATCATTCCAGTATCATTTTGGTCGCGGCAAAATGTAATTCCCAAAGAAACCGGCATTCAAAAGAACAGGGATGATGCCGGGTGATGCCGCAATGGGACGGGGATGGGCGGGGTTTCTCTGCAACGCCGTGTGAACACAGGGGAAAAGGAAGCGGAATGGGACAGGGATGCGACGGGGATGGCACTGCTTTAGACCCCGTGTGATAACGTCCAAAGACTTAATTTTGGGATCCTTTAAACAAGGTTTTATTTAAAATCCTCTCCCCACATTACAAACTGTTTAAGAACTACCCTACCATTTCCTGCAAACAAAATCTATCATCAATATATCAGTATTGCAGGAAGTGGGGCTGTGATTGGAAGACTGTAGGTTATATCAATCCTCTAAAGCAGATTGCTTTTTAAAATATCCTTTTTGCTGTGGGAAATTAAACTGCTATATAACAACCCCGTGGTTCATCTTATGTTACAGTACTGTATCAATGTGAAAAGCTGCATTTGTTAAAATCTTCCCTTCTGCAAAACTGTTAAAGTTACTGGTACCTGCTCTGCCACCCTTTCCATCTGGCCATCCTATTGTCGCCTTGCCTCTTTAGTCAACTAGCTATTACTAATAAAAGAAGGCTAATGTAGACAGTTTTGTGATGTGAGGATTCAGTAAATATTAAGCAAAAAGGCCATCAGATCACACAAAGGTGGCTGAATTAATTCCAGTTTAAAACAAAAACACTGCCCCCTTTGCCCTCTTGCCCCATGTTAAACACTTTCAAATGCTGCTAAACCTCCACGTTATACCATTCTGGCGTGGGTTTCCTAATGTACGCAGACACTTTGACATGCACAAGCACTTGTATTAACTTGTACATACTCATAGCTGCAAGGCTCTTTGAAGGTCTTCTGGATAGGAGGCCCTTTATAAATGCAGAATGACATTTCTGCTATTAGCCTCCTAAGTAAGGGTGGTGAGGTGAATTACTGTCGATTAGCCTGACAATATTACAGTGGCATTTCAGTGGAGGGAGAAGAGGTTGAGAAAGCTCCTTTGGGGGTTAAGAATATGAGGGTTGCATTCATTAAGAGAGAAAGGGACTTTTTAGAAGAGGACATGAGAGAGGCATGAGGCATCTTGAAGGACTGGGAGAAAGTGGATTCCAAATCCTCCTGGCAGAAATCAAATGCCACCGAGCAGAAGTGAAGCCAACAAATGACCAAGCACAGAAGGAGCACAAAGAGATAGTTTTTGTGGGTTTTTCGGGCTGTGTAGCCATGTTCTAGAAGAGTTTCTTTCTGATGTTTCGCCAGCATCTGTGGCTGGCATCTTCAGATGCCAGCCACAGATGCTGGCGAAATATCAGAAAGAAACTCTTCTAGAACATGGCCACACAGCCCGAAAACCCCACAAAAACTATGGATGCCAGCCATGCAAGCCTTTGACTTCATAGTGCAAAGAGACTCTTTTAAACACGGGAGACAGCAAATAAAGGCACAGAACAGATCACTACCAGCAGCCAGTAATCTCAGACGCAATGGAGAAACAAAGGCCAGAGCAAGTGCGACAAGCACTTACAAGAAGGAAACATGACATGATGCAAACACTCAGTTGAAAAGGAGGACAGAGTTACATGGTCTCCTCCTGTCCTGAAATGCTACTCTTGGTTAAAATTACATTAATCACTTTGTCTTTGGTCGGAGCACCTGGCGAGGAGGTCAGGGGGGGACAGGAACAGATCCGGAGTGTACATTGCTCTGTTGACACAAGAGGAGCTGCGCGGGGGAAAAAGCAGGCCATAATCATGGAGAGACGAGAAGAGGTCTTAGCAGATTAATCGGAGTGTGTCCATATCAAGGAGTTTATATTTGCACTTTAAACTCCATGTATGTGGAGCAGTTCAGATAACTGGCAATTTAGTTCTTATACCTTCACATTTGAAAGAGTGTACAGGGTCAGTGGCATTCTTCTGCCAAACTGCTGTGCGTATAATGAAAAACAGCTCTAGGTCCTGGTAAAGGGGGGACGGGGGGCTCAGGTTTCTGAGACTGACGTCAGCTTTTGATTCTCTAATAGAACTTGAGGCCTGATTCTAGTCCTCCTGTTTCTTATTAAGGCAGGAGTGGGCATCTGTGGGAGACTAAGGGGCTGCATTAGCCCACTAGGAGACCTTGGAGGGCAGCACTCCCTCACCTGCTCCTGCAACCCTCCCCCCCATGTCCACTGCAGAATTAAAGCAGTTTCACACCACTTTATCTGCCATGACTTTATCCTACAGAATCCTGGGATTTGTAGTTTGGGGAGGCATTCAGCCTGGTATATCAGAGAGCTCTGGTGCTTCACCAAATTACAAATCCCAGGATTCTGTAGGATAAAGTCATGGCAATTAAAGTGGTGTCAAACTGTTCTAATTTTGCAATGGGGATACACCCTAGGACAGGGGTAGGCAACCTTTCTCCTTTAAGGGCCAAGGGACTTCATCTCCCAGAAGCCTCAGCCATGTTGGCCAATAGTCCCATGCTGGCCAATAGCTCCTGGGATTCTGGGAGCTGAAGTCCCTCGGCCCTTAAAGGGGAAAGGTTGCCTACCCCTGCCCTAGGAGATGTGAAGGCATGTTTTGGGGCCTTCCTTGACCCCTAGTGGACATTTCAAGGCAAAATAATTTTTTTTTAAAAAAAAAGTTTGCAAGTTTTCATTTTGACCCTTGTGCAGGGGGCTCCAAATGTGTTTGAAATAGCCCCCATGTCTCCTAGAGATCCTTCTTGAGCATTTTGGAACATTTTTTGACCTTTTGGAGTCACAAAAACAGTCCTGGATCATACTTTGCTGACCCCTGTATTGAGCCAATTAGTAGTCTCAGCTAGAGTAAATCCATAGAATCAATTGTTGAAATATTAAATCAATATGATTCCATTGATTCAGTTGGTTTACTCTAGATGGGCTTACCAACTGAATTTAAGCCTAAGCATTTAGGACAGGAGCCTGGCTTGAGTAGTAATGTACTTAACCACTATTTAATAAAACGGAATGTTTTTGCAGGTTCTTGGAGTATTGTCTAAAAATTGCTTAGTATGGAACCTTGAAAAGTCTACAACTGTGTCTATATTTTCATGGTTATGGCTCCATCCTGTTGGATCCCATTAAAGTTGCATTATTGCTATAATTGTATAATGTAGATATAGTAGCTAGGGTTACCAGAGTGAAAACGAGGGGATTCCTGTACCTTTAATGGTTCTCTAGAAAAAGGAATTTTAACAGCTGTTGTTTGTTACCTTGTTGCATAGCAAGCAAAACCTGTTGAAATTCCCTCTCCTATAGAGCCATTAAAGGTATAGGAGCCCTCTCCAGTTTTCACTCTGGCAACCCTAGCAGATATACACATTCAATCCGAGGGTTAGGGCGCACATCTACATCCACATGAGCACCCAATTTTCTATATCATCAGAGTTTAAAGTATTATTGTTATGTACAGTGACACCCCTTTCCACATATTATCCCATCATTCAGTTCTTCCGAAGGCTATAATTAACATCCAAGGGAGGAGCCAGGTGAAGGTGGGCAGAGTGCCTGAAAAAGCAGTGATTAAAACAGGACTGTCATCACCACAGTCTTTGTGATATTAAGAGATAACTGTCATGCACATTTCATTTTCAGTATGCTAGTGTCTCTTACACAGTCAAATGGCATCATCTGTGACAGGGATTACATGACACTGATGAATGCACCTTTTGTCCATGCAAATAATATGTGTGAAACTGGACTACAAGCATGTGTCAATGTGATTACACAACTAGTAAGTATTGACCAACACATTATAAAGTGGCTATATATTTGCACCCACAGAAGGCTAATTATATCTCTTAAGTTATCTCAATGGTCAGCCCTTGTTACTAGTCCCAAGATGACATTTATATACTTAGCAATTAGCAAACATTAAGGGTTGGTGGAGCAGCGAGGGAAAGCAGGCCTTCTCTCCAAATGGGGACATGCACACACAAAATGTCTCCTTAATGGAGCTTAACATAGTTGGCAAATATTTCACTCATACATTTTTCATTTATCAATGTAGTGCTCCAACAAACATTGACTCAGTCAAGACTTCAATAACAAAGCCTTTCTTTATGAAGAGTAAACTGCAGATTACAATTTTTTGAAGATGATCCTTTTATCTATACAACTGCAAATACCAATGCAAAGTTAATGTTATGTTATACTACTCTTGCAAAGGCTCTGTGGTGTTATTTTGATGGTCTTTTATTCAATCTAGATTTCTTTTCTTTTTTGTACACAAATTTTGTAAAACATGCATCAAGATATAGTAATTTTTCACCCATTCATTCTCAGTTTTGTTCTGCTAAATGCAAACTTCTGAGGGTGCATTTGTATGGATTTTCAGGATTATATTCAGTAAATACAGTTGGAATCAATGTATTCCATCAGTATATGGTATATGGAAGCAAGATTTTTGGGAAAGGCAGTAAAGTAAACTTCCTGTTAAAACTGAAAGCTGTGCTATTTATGTGTTGGTATTTGGTAGCATTGTTGTATCTCTATGAAAATTCTATTTTAAAAATATATTTTACATTTTCTTTTATTTCCTTTTTTGTAGCATAATTTCAGTTGATAGAGAATTCAGACCAAAAAAGGAAGGAAGGAGGGAAGGAAGGAAAGAAAGAAAGAAAGAGAAAGAAAGAAAGAAAGAAAGAAAGAAAGAAAGAAAGAAAGAAAGAAAGAAAGAGAAAGAAAGAAAGAAAATACCTAAATAATTTGCATGGGAAATTAGAGTTGAACATCAATTCAATTTTAAGTCAGAAAAGTCATTAAAACTGCATTGCTTTCTCTTTGTTGTCTCTTTGACTGAAACTTAGGGGAGCAGTCAAGCTGAGTACCAATAAGTCTTGATTTACATCTTTTCCTGTCTGGACTTGCAATGTAAATTGAGACTGATATAAATAGGAGGAACCAGTTCTATAGGATATCATGGAAGGCCTGGGAGACAGAATCCTGACAGAGTTCAAGTAGCCACAAAGGGGCTATGCAGGGCCTCTACAGATGGCGCAAAGCGCCATCTTGGAGGCAGGGAAGGGGAGGGGCAGCCACACGCCAGGTGCCCCAACCCCTTCCCGAGGACGTCATCACAATGCATGCCGCTATGCACAGTGCGTGCTGACAGGACGTCCTCCCAGCACAGCAGTGTTTTGCTGCTCCTTTCCCAGGCAGTGAAAGGGAGGATCAGAGCCGACGTGTCTGGCATCCTCGATCCTCCATTTTCCGGGGTGCCCCAGTGCCGCCCATCTGCATCCCCCCGCAGATGGGCAAAAAGAGGGTGCTTTGAGGGTGACTTGTAGGTGTGGCCTTTAGATGACACACACCTAAAAGTCTCCAGGAAAGCACCCTCTAGTCGTCATTTGCCAAGAAAAGCCGCCCCAAAAAGGAACCACTTTTTTCCACTCCTTTGGTGAAGATGCGCACCTTCACATGTATGTAAGTATGCAGCAACACTGATGCATCAGAAAATGGCCATATAAATGCACTGTCGCACGTGTGGCGGAAATTGACTCGGTGATCTAGAGCATGCGCCCTATGATGTGCTTGAATATTAGAACCCTAACCCTAACCCTAATCGTAACCCTACGCATGAACCCTAGCATCTGTCCTCTATTATGACAATAAATGCATTCTGTTGGATGCATGCTTGCTGTCAGCATGCACAGCAGATTGCATGAAATATGCTTTTGTGACCTCTTCTGTGCAGGTGTGCAGATGTGCATAAGACCAGCACACCACTTCAGCATGATGGGGGGGGGGGCTCCTGAAGTAATGCCCTGTTGACCATGTCCCTTGCATGATCACCAGCTGCATGTATCAAGTCTGTCAACACAAACCTCCCTTGCATGTACCTCTCCCCTCCTCCCTGATCTCTGTGGGACATGTTTTGTGGAGAATGAGGAAGTGTCTTTTCAGTTGACAAACCCGTTGTGCCACTCCAAGGGTGGCACAATCAGACAGTGGCACCTCTCTACTGCACCCACTTCTTGGAGGGAAGCAGAGGTCAGCGAATCCTTGCATGATATGTGGGTGTATGACAGATCCTGTGCAGGTGCACAGGGATGCCGAACTTCAGTCACCTTTGTGCACAGAGTGACAGACTATACCACTCTATAACAGGTTCTGTACAGGTGCACAGGGATGTTTTCCTGCACATATGCGCAGGTGTGGAGAGATGGTCCTGTGCACCTGCGCATGCATTTGAGAACAAAAAAAATTTAAAGTAGCCACTGCCAGCCCATACTGTTGCTCTGTCTCCCTTTGCAGTGTCCTTGGGGCTGGCAATGCAGTTGCTGGGGCTTCAATACATCCTCTGAAAAGCTGCATTGACTCCCCCCAGTGTGGTTGCTCCATCCCCATTTAAGGTAACCTCAAGGCATAGCCCCAAAGAGATTTTATTCAATTCACCACCATTTATTCAATTCTCCATCATTAGACAACCATTCCTCTTTAGAAGAAGACAAAAAGCAATTGGTAAGAACTTTGTTTTTCTATTGTATCTCCTCCAGCAGGCTTCCCTGGTGGAGAAAGTACTTCAGGTGAATACACCTCCTGCTGTGTCTTCTGCAACAAGTGCAGAGGACAGAGCATCTCTCCAGCAGACCTGTCAAGTGAAGAAAGCTGATTCCAGCTGCTCACCCTCCACCTAAGAAAGCAGAGGAAACTCCTTACTACCATACAAAAACTCCAGGATTTGAATTTCTCCCTTCCCGTTCCTTCTTCTAAGCAGGCAAAAGCTACCCATGCCTCCAGATATGGCAAGATTCAAGATTTTCCTCCCACACATGCTCCTTTTAAGCAGGCAAAGAAAACTCCTTCCTTCCAGCAACATGAAGACCATAGTTACTTTCTTCATTTCCCACTCTCCCAGCCTAGGCAGGTAAAAGGAAACTAGTCCAGTCATCTTTTCTTACAAGTCTAAACTCAAAAGGGCCTTACTCTCTCATCTCATCTTCCTTGTACACTCAGCCCTCCACATTCATGGGGGTTAGGGACACAAGACCCCCACAAATGTGAAAAATCACAAAAAACTCCCTGTGCAGAAACCAGTTAAAGGGAGGGGTGGGCAGGGAAAGAGGAGCAGGCATGCTCGCTTCTGTTTATCCCCTGCCCTTCAGTCCTTTTGACTGGCTCCCTAGCCCTTTTCTGGGTGGATAAGTACCTGCCTTGCCCAGGCATCCATCTGCTTAGGAAAAGGGCTGGGGGGGGGGGGATGGATCCATCCATCTAAACCCCTGCCCTGGGTGGATGGGTGTCTGCCTTACCCAGGGGTTTAGACAGATGGCTCTCTTCCCTCCCTTTCCCCAGGCAGATCTCTGCCTGGGAAGGCAGTAATCCAACCGAGAAAGGGGCTGGGTTGGCATGTGCACCCTTCCTGGCTTCTCCCTTCTGGGCTTTCTTCTCCCAAGGGGAAAAGCCCAGGAGGAAGGAGGAGGAAGTGTGTACAAGCACAGCAGCCTTGACCTTGCAAATAATCAAAATTGTGAGTGTCAAAGCCGTGAATGTGGAGGGCCGAATGTATTCTTGCCTTTCCTTTTTTGCTCTCTCATGTTGCTCAGTTGCATGGGCACACTGGCAATCAGAAAGCCTTGAGAGTGAGACATTTATTTCTGGAGAAAAGTTGTGATTTTTTTAAAAAAAGTTGTCATTATCCCCTCCCCCCCCCCATTTTCTCTGTTGCCTCACCCCAAACACTTGCAGTTCACCTCTTCCTCATTTCTTGCATATAAGTGCCCATGCAGCTCATTCCCCTTCCTTTCTATTCCTATCTTCCCCTCATGTCCTCTCAATGTCTTTCTCCCTTCTTACACGCTGCCTTTGGCACTCTCACTTGCCTTCCCTATAGTCCTCCCTTCCCTCATCTTGTGCCTTTGCAAGGTGCCCCTTTATCTTGCTTATTACATGTTGGTGCTTGCACAACTCACTATCCTTCCCGCCTACTCCTTCCTTTGCTCATGTGTCACCCCACCACCTGCAGGTTTACTCCCCCTTTCCTTATGCCTGAAAGGCAGGGAAAGGCTTGTTTCTTGCTGAACAGTTTTATAGAAAAGTGCCTCCACATTTTGCCTCATATCTTAGCTCCCACAAGTGTTGGAGACTTCTTTTTAATCTAGGAATCCAGGCGAAATGATGGTCCAAACGCACACCAGGTGGGACACCTAGAATCTAGATAACATCAGGCTAAATCAGGGGTATGGCAATGCACAATTAAACCTGACGTTGAATGGGCAAAACACATGTAACCTGTGAACAATGATTTGTGAAATAAAACTGGAACCAATTTTCTTTGGCTGCTTTCCTATGTTTTTTGTAGCTTGATTACATCTATGTTTACCAGACTTAAGTCTCAATGAGTCCAGTGAGATTTATTCCCAGTTACATGTGAATATATTAGACCCTTAGGCTAGCATATCAAGAGGGAAAAGTTGTGGGTTACAGTTCCATGAAGGAAGTAAGGCAGGCACAGATGAAATAGGTTGCTCAAAGCCTGAAGGTTTTGTCGCTTTCCCTTGCCATGGCTGCACAACCCTTGAATAAGTACAATAATTAGCATTGTACCATAATGAGATCCTCACTTGTGCCTACTTGAGGTTTTAGCATCTATACTGTTTCATTAGAAATATTGTGAAGGCTGTTTGAGGTGGGATGGAAACCAAACTGGAGAGTCAAGAAATGAGCTGGAGGGCTAAAACTAAAGCACATTCTTAAGTAATGTCTGTTAGAGTCAGACACATTTACATTTAAAACCAGATAAAAAAGATTATGAACTATACGAGGGTGCCACACATTTGACCCCTAAACAACACTTTCTTCCCTGCTCCACAAACCCAGCCTGGATGTGTCTTCCAATTCAACTTATTCTGCACATCCCTGAAATTTTTTGCAATACAGAATATTCAACAAGCAGAATGGGAATACTGTCCCCATTTATCACAGATAATTAGACCTTAGCAAGGTTAACACCATTAGTATGATTTCCTTTGCTAGATCTTAGATCACAGTGCTGGGAAACATTGTGGGTGTGTGCAACACTTTAGAAATAAAGAGCTTGAGGGCTTTCAACAGCTGTCTCTCTTAGTCATTTGGTGAAACTGACTTGCTTAAGAGATGTGGATAATATTTAAGTAGAATATCATGAATTTCTCATGAGTTAAGAAGGGACATGGTGGCTCAAGTGATTAAGATGCTGACTGTTGATTGCAAGATCGGCAGGTTGGCAGTTCAAGGCCCAAGTACTGAATGATGGGGTGAGCCCCTGTCACTAGTCCCAGCTTCTGCCAACCTAGCAGTTCGAAATTATGCAAATGCAACTAGATAAATAGGTGCCACTTTGGTGGGAAGGTAAACAGCATTCTGTGCAGTCATGCTGGCCATATGATCACAGAGTAGTCTGGCTCTTTGGCTTAGTAACAGAGATTAGCACACATACCCCATGGTCGAACATGACTTGACAACCTTGTCAATGGGGAATACTTTTACCTTTACCTAAGAAGTGATTATTTAAATATCTGATTATCACATATAGTAAGAGAATCATAAAACAACCAATCAGAAGAAGACGGCTTCTGAAGATCACTTTAAGTTATATAAATTTTGCTCTCAGTAGTACCTAGACAAGGTAAAATCACTACATAATAGAATTCAAAGGATTATTTCTTATCTATTCCTGTTTTAAATGCAGGTATGCTAAGATCCTGGAAGGGATCTAAACGCTTGATGTGCAATTGTCCCTTATCTTATAAAAGAGATTCCACCTCAACATTAGGGGGAACTTCCTGACAGTGAGAGCTATTTGACAGTGGAACATGCTCCCTCAAGGAGTGGTGCTGTCTCCTCCTTTGGAGGTCTTTAAACAGAGGCTGGATGGCAATCTGTCAGGGAAGCTTTGATTGAGAGTTCCTGCATGGCAGGGGGTTGGACTGGATGGCCCTTGTGGTCTCTTTCAACTCTATGATTCTGTGATCCATGAGAATAAAATAGTTCTGGGAGATTAGATTTGTCCCAGGACTATTTAAATTTAAATTTTAAATGGAGGCATACAATAGATTATTAGGAGTCTATTTCAGAAACAGGCTAGATAATAATAAGAGATAATAAGGGGGTGAATATATATTTCACTTTTCTCATTCAGAAGAGAGGGGGAATACTAGAGCTTAATAGCTTCAGATCTTTGAAGATTTTAATCTGGTCAGGTTTTCATTGGGTCAGAACCTAACATCTAAGTACAATCTATGGAATGTATGTGTCCCTACAAGCTATGAACACATTAGCCCTTGATTCCTATGGGTAAAACAACATCCCTCTGTATTATAGGTTCAAAGAATAATAAGGGAGAGTAATATTTCTGTTGCAAAGTCTCTTATAAACTGCTGCGACTTTTTCCAGGTATTCTATAAGCACTGTGAATCTGTGATTCCTTGTCAAAGGAGGGAGGAGCTATGTACTCAAGATCGCTTAATATGGATTGGTTACTTGTTAATGTTTGTTTCTTCACAAAATCAGGAAGGTTAAAGAGCAGCTCAGTGTTGCAGCCCTCATAAAGAATTTTTTCTTAAGTCTTTCTTCACATGGAAGTTATTCCACCCTCCCTGTTAATGTTACTTGCTCTTTCGCTATCTTTCCCCAACTCTAATATATCTTTTTAAAGATAGGGTAAAAGAAATATAAATAGCGTTTTAACTGTGGAACGACCCTAGGTTTTTGTAATAATGTTATATATTGTGTGTCCATATGTGCCTGCAAGTTGCCTGTCGATATATGGTGACCCCATGTATTTCATAGGGTTTTCTTAGGCAAGGAGTACTCAGAAGTGGTTTTGCCAGTTTTTTCCTCTGACATATAGGTTACTTTGGTGGTTTTCCATCCAAGTACGAACCAGGGCTGACTCTGCTTAGCCTCCAAAATTGGACAGGATCTGGTGCCTTGTGGGTATTTAGGCCTGTTTTATTTTCAAACCCTTTCCTAATAATTTCCAGTATTGTGACAATCTTTTTTCACTGGAATGCACACTAGTACATCCTTCCCCACACATATCCTACCTGCAAACTGCATCACACTCATTGATGTGTATAAGGACAGGACCGCTGTGAAGAACACAAATTGTGCAAATGCAGCATTATTTTTAAAACCTCACAATTCTGAGAAGGACAAGTGCATACAAATTCAAAAATTAGCATTCTGACAATGCGGGACAATTTTATTTGAACACAGGGGATGGGAATAGAACTGGAGTGCTGGGATGATGACTCAGGTGGCTTCCTGATGAGGCCTGTAGTGTGAAATTCTTCTTCCTCATTGACAATATTTTACAAGGGACACAGTGATGTGCCTTCCCTCATATCACCTGCCTTTCAGTATGCAAAGGGATCTTGTAGCACCTTTGAGACTAACTGAAAAAAAGATGCTGGTAGCATGAGCTTTCATAGACTTGAGCCTATCTGAGGAAGTAGGCTCAAGCAGTGGCATCACTAGGGGTGTGTTTGTGTGTGTGAGAGGATGCAGTCTGCACTGGGTGACACTCTTGAGGAGGAGGCCACTGCCATGGCAAAGGAGAAGGGTGAGCATGCCCTTTTGGTCACTACCGCCACTCCCAGCATCCTCCCCTGCATTGGTTGAGAGAAATAAATTTGAATTAAACATAAAAAGGATAATCAAAAGGCGCATAAAAAGAATTAAGAGCCCATAGATAGGGTTGAAAAACATGTAAACCTATATACTCACATATTACTCACTTATATATTATCTATTCAATATATCTAATATAGTTTTCAGATACAGTTTTTTATATTTCATGCACACTTTACAAAAAGTGTTTGGGGCTTTAGGTTTCTAATTATATAAAAACACTTGAATACTGTCATTTAGAAACACATTGCTTTGAGATTGGCCAAATGTGTCAAGAATAATTGGGCTGGTTTATAATAAGAAATGCCCAGTTTGAAATAGGGAGGTAGGCTGAGTCTGAGACATAGATAAGAGTGGATGGATTTATAGTTTCATTCTCATTAATTGAAAGGACAGCATTTCTTTCTAAAGGCAATTGAGAGGTCACCAAATGGACACAAACAGATTCTGCACAATTGACTCATACATTATTCTGCCCCTCCCATGCATAAATTATCCCTATTTTAAATGGTCATGAGATGTATGAACAGATATGTTGTGGGATGGGCTTTTACATACATGAAAAAGGTGGTCTTAAAATTGATCATATGCCTCAACTAGCCAATAATGTTACAGGGGTGGAAAAATACTGCCAGAGAAACGGAATAAAACCATGCTGTGTCAAGTGTGGGGTGTGTCTACTCACCTAGGACACCCCTTCTTGCAAGATTGTAAATAATAAATTGGAAATTACTGCTTCAGTTGCTTTGTCCTGATTAATTTGATTTGGTACTTAGAAAACTGTATCCCATATTGGTGACACCAGGGATGGAGACACTACTGGCTCAAGTCTATGAAAGCTCATGCTACCACCTTCTTTCTTTCAGTTAATCTCAAAGATGCTAGAAGATCCCTTTCCATACTGGTTTTCCAGACAGATTATCTCACAAGCTAAAAATGCTGGAAAACACGACTTACCTCTCCTGAATTCAAGTAAAATTTGGTCTGCATCCGGATCCTATCACACAGCTCCTCCCTCCCCCCAAAGCAACATCCAGATGCAACCTGAGTGCAGTCTGAGTCACTTAACTCACTCCGGCAGTCATTATTCAAAGTCGGAAGGCCCAGAAGCTGCATCCAGATGGTGGGGGTTTTTTTTGGGGGGGGGGGAAGCTGTGCAACAGAATCCAGATACAGCCCAAATTTTACTTGAATTCGGGAGAGGTAAGTCACATTTTCCAGTGTTTTTTAGCTTGTGCGATAGTCTCCTAATACAGCTATGTTTTTGAATAACCTGCCTATGTTTTTGTTCTGTTGTTTCAGTCTTCTTCTTATTTCATAATAAAAGGGGGGAAGGGGGAGGAGAGAGAACACTAGGAATCATCTGTCTGGATGCACCCATACTGAAACTGTGATTTTGAACAAGTTCTGTTGAGATCCAGGCTGGCAGGGGTAAAAGCAACCTGACAGTGTCATTGTGTGTTGCAGCCGAAGACAGCCACCTAATCTGACTCCAGAGCACATAGCCTCCCAGATGTGCCTTAAGTAGCTGGCATAAAAAGGCACAAAGAGGCTTCAGTTTCTGTTGACTGATGAAGTCATAAGCACCCTATAGCAAGACTAATCCAACAATAGCAATTACCATAAGAACCCCAGCAAGAATACAGATGCTGATGAAGACAATGTCACTGGTGTCCTGGCCCTTGGTCTCATAGGCTTCTGCTGCCTCTCCATCTTCCTGATGGGAGTCTACCAGGTTCTCAGCATACTGGTTCAGCCTGTAGGGATCAGAGCCAGAGATAAGATTCACAGATGCCTCTTTCCTTTTAGGCTCACACTGCACTTCATATTGGTGAACGTCCTCCTGATTTCCATCTGAAAAGTCAATGTACAGGATGCTGACAATCACAGAAGTGTTATTTCTTTTCTAAAAAAAGACAAAAGGAAAGAAGTGTTTTATAAACTACTTCACTTTCTGAACCAGTAATAAGATTTCTTAGGCTGATTCTATGAGGTATTCATTACATATTTAATATTTTGTTATTTTTAAAAGACAAAATAAATAAAGCAATTCATACAAGGCAGCTTGCCCAATCGGTTTTCAACCAAGCTGAACATGGCCCACCAGTTGTGTATTGTAGTAGCCATGTGCTTGCCAGCTCCTTATGTTTTTGCTTTGCCAGACAGCAAAATTGGAGGCTTATTGAACCTCTAGTGATACTGGAAGCTAAGGTGCTATGGGCTGTATTCAGAGGAAGGTAATAGAAAAACAACTGTGCACATTCCTTGCATAAGGAAACCTATGAAATCCATGGGATCACCATCAGGGAGGTACAATGATAAATGATCATATATTGTGAATCATCAAGGAGGGGAATAGAGACATATTGAGAGAAAGGTGGGATATGAAAAAAATCAATAAGTATGATCATAATCCTGTCGGGAGTTACAAATGCGTAATCACTGCTGTTATGCAGATATGCAGTGAATCCTGGCCCAATACCCCCCCCCCCCCCCCGTCCTTATTAACCAGGAATCAGAAGCTGCAGTTGATGGGGATCTGTTCTCTTGTCACTCAGGCTGATTGACATTCTCACCCACTGCCATGTACGATCCCTGTTCTGACAAGCAGAAGCAAGATCCTTATCACAATTTCCTCTCTCACTAGAGATCACTTGAATGAGGGGTGGGTGGGAACGTCACTCAGCTGTGACAGCAGAATGGACTCCTAGTGACTGCAGCAGCTGCTGCCTGATAAGTGGGATTGGGGGACTTTGCTGGTCCTTATATGTCCCCAAAATAGGGCATATGTGAGTTCCAGTTACAAATGTGTAATTCTAGATTAAACATTAATTACTCTCCAACAGGATTCAAGACTACGTAAGTAATGCATACAGCTATAGATATATAACTAGAAGCTCTTCTGCACCCTCCCATAGCCACAAAACAGCTGTTGACCCTTCTCACATGTACTAAGGTGTGTTTCATGAAAGGTGAAAGGGAAATCCTCATCTAGGTTCAAGGCCTTTATTCCTATTATTTCTAAACCAGAAAAAGAGAACACTAGATGGGCAAACTATAGCTCAGTCTCTCTATTAAATAGTGATGTTAAAATATTAGATCCAGTATCAAGTAATGGGCTTCAAAATGTAAAAACAATAGTAAGTTCAGTTTCAAATCTGAATGCTTTAAATACCAAAGACATGTTTCTGCTGCCATTAGCTCACTTGACACTTAAAAAGTGTTTTACAAATTTAATTGGCTACTCCTTTTTGGAGTCTAAAAGCTATTAGTTACTGAGGTATATTGGTTCCTTGGATATTGTTCAAATAATTAAGGTGAGCTTTTCTGTATTGCTTGAACTTGTTGAGTTGGATAGGTGGGATTTGGAATCACCCAAATTAAACATTGGTGCCCGATACACACTGGGACCGATGTGATTTGCATTCATTCTGTTGTGCATCAGTCCCATTGAGCATCAAGCACCAATGTGCGGCAGACATTTTGCTCTTCTATGTAATAAGGTAACAGTAGCCCTCTACAGGATATGGACACGTTGACAAGGTTATCAAGTTGTGTCCAGACGTAGGAGGTGGTGCTCATCTCCGTTACTAAGCCAAAGAGACAGCATTGCCAGAGACTACTCTGTGATCATGTGGCCAGCATGATTGCACAGAACACTGTCTACTTTTCTACCGAAGTGGTACCTGTTTATCTACTTGCATTTGCATGCTTTTGAACTGCTAAGTTGGCAGAAGCTGGGACTAGTGACAGGAGCTCATGTCATCATGCAGCACCCGGGCCTTGAACTGCCAACCTGCCGATTTTGCAATCAACAGAGGCAGTGCTTTACCACTTGAGCCAATGCATCCCTATTATTGCACAACTACATAATTCTAATTCCCACAGCCACAAGTCCACATATGAAGATGCAATACCCCCAAAGGATTGCAGCTTATATTCCTGAGTCCTAAATCTTAACCAATAGAGAGCACTGTCATATGTTGCATGAGTTTTTCAGTAGATGAAAGACCCATACTCCAAGGCTGTGAAGACAAATAAGTCACCCTTCCATTTTTCAATGGATGCTACTGCTTTAGCCATGCACAAAAGCATAGTTGCTTGCTCCAAGTAAGTGGGTATGGGGAGGGCAATTCTGTCTTGGAAGACAGAACATAAAACCCCACCCAGGCATAGCTCTGCCCCATCTCCTCTCTTCCACCTGTCTTTTGCTGGCCCCTATATAGTGGCTGGTGGAGAAGAGGTTGAGAGAGAGAAGTATCTGGCTATGTCCTTATAGCCAGCTATACAACATCCTCCAGGATATTTGGAGGGCCCCAGAGGATGTCTTCATTGCCATGCACCTGGCTACATTAACACAGCCAGGCTTCTTGGCTGCCACCTTCCATTACATGGCTGTGTTGTGGGGGGCAACAATAGACAAGTGGATTTTGAGGGGATGGGGGGGTCATTGTGTGAGGAAGAGAGTGAATTCCTCCTTGCACAATAACCATGAGTGAGAGGGAGAGAAAGATTATTTTGACAAATGTTACTGATTCTTATTTTAATATATGTTCATGTCACATAATCATAGCCTATGTTTTTCTATCCTTTCCATTTTATCTTTTTTTTTTTTTTTGGCTCTTCCCTTTCTCTCTCTCTCTTTCTGTATTTATATTTTTTAAATCCAATATGTTATATATTTTAAAAAAAAACCTTTACACCACAATACATTGTTGACTTACAAATGTATTATGAAATAAGAACAAGTTTAAGAAAGGGGAATGAGGTATATGCATTTCTCCTGTGATATTGAGTAGGTATATGCATTGTTTTAAATTTATGTGGTGGAGATAAACAGAAAATTCTACTTGTATGTGCAATGGATGCAGGCCAAGCAGCAAGAAAATCGATACAATGGACCAGATTATGAGCTACTCAGAGCTGGAGAATAATCCTTTATGTTTTAAAGGTATGCCATATCCTTCCCAACCACAGTACATCAGTCAATCAATGTATGCCTTTATCAGAACATGCATTAAAATGCTTGTACAGCTTTCCTGTTCAAAGAGGGAAGAGCACACAAAGGAATCTAACAGATCTGGTGCCAGGAAAAGTGCTTCTCAAACTCTACAAAACTAGAAAAAGCAGAAGAGGGTTGTTAACATCCTGTCATGCCACTGTAAATCTGACCTGTGACATCAGTTTTGAGAAATACACTGACAAATAGTCATGGTTATTAGGCAATTGTTCTAGGTGAATTTTAAAGAGATCGATTTCACACCTCATGGAATCATAAAATGGTACAATAAAGAGATGCAGGCTGATCATATCTCTTGAAGGATATCTCATCATGAAGAATAAAAACTGTGACATGAAGAAACTTGATTCAGCTGTTATGATTATGGGTTTAGACAGATAGATAGCTATCTGAAGATATTCTAAATAATTAATGATTTACCTGGCATTCTCCAGCATTTGTTGTTGTTGCCTTCTGGCTTAGGTCCAGATTATTTGAGAGACCGTATCTCCCCATACGAACCTGCTAGAGCCCTAAGATCCTCAGGGGAAGGCTTTCTCTTGGTCCTGCCACCATCACATGCTCGCCTGGTGAGGACACAGAGACAGCTTTCTTGGTGGCTGCTCCTGCCCTCTGGAATGCCCTTCCACGAGAAGCAATGCCTTTTGTCGGCAAGCAAAAACAACTTTATTCAGGCAGGCTTTTGATGTACAGTTGTCCCCTGTTCTCACAGACTTGAACTCCATGGTTTTGCATATTCATGAGGGACGATCTCCATTAAAATCAATGGGGCACCCCATCCCCCAGTGGAACGCACCATTCAAGCCTGTGAGGCTTGAATATTTGTGAATCTGTGTTTTTGCAGGGTGGTGGTGGTCCAGAATGGATCCCCCGCAAAAACAGAGGGCCAACTGTACAATCATGGGGGTGGCTTGGGTGTTTATTATATAAGGTGGGTATCATGGTTTTAGTGTGGTTTAAATATTTGTAATTTTATATTGTTTTAGATGATATTTTTAATTGTCTTATTGTAATATGTTTTTAGAATTTTTATTTGTGAGACGCCTTGGGTCCCTTTGGGGAGAAAGGCATGATAGAATTCAAATAATAAATAAATAAATTTCTAATTTATGGCAACCCTAAGGTGAACCTATTATATAGTTTTCTTGAGAGAGTTTGCCATTGTCTTCCTCTGAGGTTGAGAAATTATGACTTGCCCAAGGCCATCCTGTGGGTTTCCCTGGCCGAGTGAGGATTCAAACCCTAGTCTTCCAGAATCCTAGTCCAACATCAAACCGCTACACCACACTGACTAGAGCATTACATATCCTCGTATTTTCAGGATGATTTTAAAGAGTAATTTAGATGTCCAGTACTTTTGATTATCACGCCAGTGGCCTAGCACTTAGATAAACTACTTAGGAAAATAAATTTCATATTTTCTCTTTCTCTGTCTTTTGCCATTCTCTGGTCACATACAAGTTTTTCACATTCAGGTTTTTATGTGAACCTTTTTTTCTGTACATCACAAGATTCCACAGATATTAGGCTAGAAAAACATTTATTAGGAACTAGTGCATACTGTTAAGTATGTGGTTAAGTACAGGCAAAAACTACGGAGGTACAGAATCAGTTACCTGATGTTGTTGTTTTTTTAAAATTAAAAGCAGCCACTGGCATTTGTGTGTAACTGGGTTGGGAAGTAGTAGAGCCAGTATGGTGTAGTGCAGGGGTAGGCAACCTTTGCCCTTTAAGGGCCGAGGGACTTCAGTTCCCAGAATCCCAGGAGCTATTGGCCAACATGGGACTATTGGCCAACATGGCTGAGGCTTCTGGGAACTGAAGTTCCTCGGCCCTTAAAGGGGAAAGGTTGCCTACCCCTGGTGTAGTGGTTTGGGTGTTGGACTACGACTCTGGAGACCAGGTTTTGAATCTGTGCTTGGTCATGCAAAACC
The DNA here is from genome assembly GCA_020142125.1 of Phrynosoma platyrhinos. Classification (NCBI taxonomy): domain Eukaryota; kingdom Metazoa; phylum Chordata; class Lepidosauria; order Squamata; family Phrynosomatidae; genus Phrynosoma; species Phrynosoma platyrhinos. The sequence goes on along the minus strand of CM034706.1, from coordinate 192,835,517 downwards.
AATGAGTGACTTTGGACAAGTCACACTCTCAGCTTCACAAGGAGACAAAGGCAAACCATCTCTGAACAAATCTTGCCAAGAAAACCCTATGATAGGGTCACCATATGTTGGAAATGACTTGAAGGCACACAACAACAAGAACAGAGCTAGGGAAGGTTCCTTGTCTGAAGTACCCCTCTCCTGGAAGCTGCTATTAGCATCAATAGGAGATTTCCTTCCAAAGCTTGATTTTTGTCAGGACATCCCCAGGATAGGGAAGGGTTAGCCTTCTTCCTCTCTGCCCCCTGTGCTCACAGTGATTATCAGCCCTTTTTTGAAGTTATTTACATGTTTTAAAACATGCATATTAAATGCAAAGTGTAGACACATTTAACACAGAGTCTAGTCTGGCTCTCATATTTTAATCTATGCAACCTGAAGATAATTTAACACATGGCAAACATCTACTTTGTGAAGTACACACACAGCGCTTCATAGGAAGTGGTGGGCAGTAGTAATAATAATAATAATAAGAAGACATCTTTCAGAAAAAAAAAATCATTATGGCAGGTTATCAGCCTGAGTGTGGGAATGGTCTTCTAACCTGAGAGAAAATTTAAGTCACAGTGGTCTTTCTGTCTGTACCACTTGGAGTACTATTCAAGCCACAAAAATAAAACTACAGTTGCATTACTAACTTCTGTTCAGGCATTGGTTCACAGATCACTTTTTTCAGAGAACAATCAAGATAGTAAATTTAGCCTATCATCAAACAGGAAGACCCAATATCCCTAGTGACTATGACCTGGGGGGTTAACATGGCACACAGAGAAGAAACAACAGAGGTCAGTCCATAAGGCACTGATCAGAAAATATAGCCTGGAAAATGCTAAGGCACAACAAATATTAGCAGATGTCCCATTCCAAAGAGTTCTTTCAATCCCTTCAACTACGCATCCATAGGCACATACACCATTGTAAGAAAGTAATGTGAGGTTTCCCCTTGTGACAGGAGTTTAAGGGTGATATATATCCCAGGTCACAGGGAGGATGTATGAGTGCCTGGGCTGGCTCATGTCTACTCTTTGAGTGCCATGGAGATAGAAAAGTGGTGGATTACATCAATATCATATACTATTCTGTCCCTTATACTGTATTTGTTTTCTCTTTCTTCCCTTATTCATTTACCAATACAACTATGGCTTTGCAATTTTTTATTACACTCATCCCTCCACATTTGCTGGGGTTAGGGGTACAGGACCCCCGTGAATGTGGAAATAACAAAAACACTATGTTTTTACCTGAGAGAACACATCTCTAGGAATCTCTAGCCCTCCAGAGCAACTCTGTGGTCAACTTCCACCAGACATTGACCATAGAATTGCACTGGAGGAGCTTCAAATGCCTAGTGGAGTGTTCATTCTAGGAATCTCTAGGTCCTTCAGTACAACATTTTGTTAAAGTTGACCACAGAGTTGTGCTGGAGGACTGAGATATTCCTAGAGAGAACATATTAATAAAATCCATGAATAATCAATTCTGCAAAAGTCAAAGCCGCAAATGTGGAGGGAACAAGCAAAGACATTCCACTGACATGTAATCCAGACAGGAAGCAGATTTGGCTGGATGAATACAGGACAGGACTTCTGTATCTTTAATAGTAGTAGAAAGTAGAAAGAAGTGCATACAATTCCACCAGGTGGGACTACAGCATTGTCTCTTCCCTTAGTCCCAACCCACCTTTTAACTGGTGCAACCCTCTCCCAGCCATTTATTAGTAGTGGGCTGTGGAGAAGAGTCCAGCTCTGTTCCTTGCTGTGTGTGGGACAACAGAGGGAAAAAAGAGAGCTGGAAATGTCTCTGCCAATTCCAATTGTTTTCCAGTTACCAATAAATAGTGAGGAGGGGATCCTGCAGCAACTAAAAGGTGGGGTTTTGGAGGGGGATAGAGATATGCTGTCATTTCACCCGACTGAACTTTATAGTACAGTGGACCCTTGGTATCCACTGGAAGTTGGTTCCAAGACCCTCTGCAGATACCAAGATCTGAGGATGCACAAGTCCCATTGAATACAATGGCAAAGGAAAATGGTGTCCCTTATATAAAATGGCAAAATCATGGATTGCTCTTTGGAATTTATATATTTCAAAAATATTTTCAAGCTGTGGATGCTTTAAATACATACTTTTAAATGTATTTTAAACACTTGTATCTTTTAAAATGTATCTATTCTTTTATATGCTATCTGTTTTAATATTGTAATAATTTAATTCTGTTTTAATGTAACACTTTTCTATGCTTTTAAATGTACTGTTTTTAATCTTGTAAGCCACTCTGAGTCCCAGTTTTGGGGAAAGGGCAGGATAATAATAATAATAATAATAATAATAATAATAATAATAATAATGCTTGAATCCATGGATAAAAAATCTGTGGCTATGGAGGGCTGAGTGTACCTCTTGCTGATCCAGGATCTACTAATGATTAAAGCAGTCTGTATTCAACTTGGCATCCCTAGTAGGAGGATTTAGCTAACCAGGCTTGTTCAACATATTCAGAATAGAAAACATATTTGTGATGTCCAGCCTGGACTGTTTAAATTCTCCCCTGCATTTT
>CM034706.1:192820673-192832821 GCA_020142125.1 Phrynosoma platyrhinos | reverse complement strand
ACACCCATATTTGCCACCACTTTTAGTTGGGTGTGTCTTCACAATATTCATGTTAACTGGTCTTGATGCAGGGATAATGGAGGTTTATTGTGCTCTTTAACTAGCACAGTTGCTCATGTATATTGGAACTAGGCAGCTAAGCCAACATTAATACATATACATTTTCCTCTTACACTGGTCACTTACTTGTGGTTCTGTGCCACAGGTTTCAAACCTTGCATGTATCCTAAAGTTTAGGCCAACCACTTGTGCAGGGCAGGATGGGACCCCTAAATAGACCTTATTTCGTTCCAGCTGGGCCAGTGACTGTGTGGGGATCTGGATCTGAAATTCTGTTCGTGTGCAGGTGACATTCATGGGAACAACTGCAAATGGGGAAACAAAGGGAAACATGAGGCTTCTTTGAAATCACAAGAGGTTAATGATAAAGAACCAGTAGCATTCCCAGAAACAAATCAAACTTAGACAGTTAGTAAGCAAAGGGATCTTGTAGCACCTTTGATACTAAGGAAATTATCGCATGTCTTAAAATCCCAGCTTACCTCTTCTGAATTCAAGTCTAATTTGGGCTTTTCACCCAAAACCACCATCCGAGTACAGCCAGGCTTCAACGCAGCTCCCTTAATTCGCTCCGGTGGCCATTTTTCAAAATCGGAAGCCCAAATTAGACTTGAATTGGGGAGAAGTAAACTGGGATTTTAAGACATGCGATAACCTCCTAACTGAGCAAAAGAAGCTGTAGCAAGAGCTTTCATAGGACTTTATCACACGGTGATTGTGTTCTGTAAATACACAGAACAAAGTGCTATGAAGCATGTACTTCTTCACTGAGGGTTCCTATAGTACAGATTAACAGAGGTTTTCAGGCTACTCATAAAGAACTGAGTGTTTTTACCATCCAGGAAAAACAAGATAGCATTGCAAGAAGTGAACTGCATTTTAATCAAAGAAAGAATGCTAAAGCAAGCAATGTTAGCGCTTAGGGCCCTGGCAACCTAGGCTGTCCTATGCAGTGGCATGGGATCTATTTGAGTCATCACTTGGAGGAAAAGAAAATATGTTGTGTGTTAATAGTTTACATAGTTTACATGTCTAAAGTATTCAATGATGGCATCTTTGGAGGAATATGTGGAAACTGGGACAGGATGGCCAGAGTCATGTTGGGGGTTACAAGTGCATGGCCTAGAAATACACATTCGTAACCATTTGGCATTCACAATCCATATGGATTCCCTAGTTTAGGGGATCCATAGGGACTGTGAATGTCTCCCAATTACTCAGAAGCAGCCACTATGATCAATGTCATTTGGGAAACTGCTGATACATGTTCTCACTCCTCAGCAAGCAGTCTCCAGCGCAAGGGGGAATTGTAACAGGAATCCTACTTCTGCCTATTGCAATGGAGATCACTCAACAGAGGTGTGGGAACATCAGTCAGCTGCTTCCCAAGTGACAGGGGAACAGATCCCTATTATTCGCAGTGACTGCTTCCCAATAAGTGGGGATTGGGAAGGTTGGCCTGTCATTCACAGCATAGCTGCATAACTATGGTGGTTACATGTTTGTAACTCCCTAACTGGATTCTGGCCAATGTGTGCATGTTGTGCTGAATTTGGTTTTACTGCTCCTAGATTTGGGTCAAGCAGTGGTTATATGTCCATGTAGGACTTTAGAACACAGCACAACACATCAACTGCTTAGTGATATGCCAGGCTCATTCAATGTGTCTAATTCAGAGATACAGCCATGTTAGTCTGGAGTATCAATATGCAGAGGGAGCTTGTAGCATCTATGAGACTAACTGAGCAAAAGAAGTTGTAGCATGAGCTCTTGGCCAGTTTATCATGTCTCTATTCTGGTTCCTGGCCTGCACACACAAAATTCCCTCCACCATTCATATGGTCATGCACCCACCCTGGCCTTAGATAACATTATTATTTTTATTCTGTTTTTTATTGACTGTTTTAAATTTTCTCTAGTTTAATTTGGTCTTAAGGGGTGGGAGGGATGGGTGGAGGGATCAGGATATTTAAATGTATTTTAATTATTGTATTTTAATTGTTGTGAGCCGCCCCGATTGCTATGCAGAGGGGCGGGATAAAAATAAAATTTATTATTATTATTATTATTATTATTATTATTATTATTCCTCCTGCCTTTGCAACCATCCTTAAAACTGAGCTTATCACCATATCAGCATATCTACAACTTCCTGGGCACCAGTTCACTCCATGCATCCAAGGAAATAAACTTGGGATGCATCTATACTGTAGAAACAATGCAGTTTGACACCACTAAGTGATGTACTCTAGCCTATGGAATCCTGCGTTTTGTAGTTTTACAAGGTCTTTAGCCTCCTCTGCCAAAAAGTGCTGGTGCCTCTGTAGGATGGAGCCATGGCAGTTAAAGCAGTGTCAAACTGCATTATTTTTATAGTACAGATACACCCTAAGGCTGCTGTCCCAGTGCAGAATTAATGCAGTTTGGCACTGCTTTAACTGTCATGGCTCCATCCTGTGGAATCGTGGGATTTGTAGTTTGTTGTGGCACCAGAACTTTGTCAGAAGACTAAATATCTCATAAAACTTCAGATCCCTGAATTTCATAGCATTGAGCCTTGGTAGTTAAAGCAGTGTCAAACTGCATGATTTTTTAGGGTAGATGCAGCCTAGGTCTATGGACCTTATCACACGGGGGAAATCTTGTGCAGAAACGGGATTTAAAAGGTGGGGAAAACCCACAAACATAGGTAGATTTTCACACACATCACCTTTAAAATGTGCTTAACCGAAATGCTTTTCTGTTTGGGTTAAGCACACTTTAAAATCAACATCAGGTTTTGTGGGTTTTTTTCCTATTTAAAACCTCATTTCTAGGCAGAAGACAAGATTTGAAAGATCTGACTCTGCCAAAGGATCTAATAAGCAGTTATTGGTCCAACAGAATTATGCCTACACAGTTCAAACCAATATGTCATATGACAAATAAAAAGTACCGCAAAAAATAATCTCCAGATTACTTACTGTTCAATAACTTAAGCAAGAGATCTAAGTTTAATGGATGTGCAGATGGTCTCTTGTAAAGCTCAGCATATTCAAAGTTAGAAATATACCGTATTTTCCAGCGTATAAGACAACCCGGCGTATAAGACGACCCCCCATTTTTCCAGTCAAAATATAGAGTTTTAGCACCTCTATCCTCCTTATCCTTATACCCGGCGTATAAGACGACCCCCCCCACTTCAACCACAGATCTTGCAGGTTAAAAAGTAGTCTTATATGCAGTAAAATAAGGTAAGTAAATTTAAAATACCTTGCAGAATGCAATGTAAAGCTGGAAAAGAGATCAAACTGTGCTGAAATAAAAATGGCCTACTGGCTGAATGTGACCATATGGATACAAAGCAGAATATTACTAGTTACATAGTTATATAATTTGTATGCAAACACATTAACCCTAGCCTGCAACACACTCATGCACTCCCTAAACCACTTATCGTTTGTGACATTCATGTTCTCCACCATAAATCATTTTCATCCTTGTTCTGCTTCTCTCTGGTATGTGTTGTTTTTTAATCCATAAAACAAAAAAACTGGGTGGAAGAGATGGGAAAGTGGGCCTTACCTCCAATGTAGGATACTGAAAAACCACGGTTGGCAGTATTTCTGTCTGTGTGAAGGACCAAGAGGAGTTGGTTTCTACTGGATATAATAGGAGACAGCATTTCTCTCCCACACCACTTTCCTAGCAGAGACGCCTTCTCAGTGCCTCCATCAAACACAGCCAGATGGTCATAATCACAGCCATCTGTCAGGCTGTTCCGCCCCTCGAGATCCAAGTCCAGGAAAAAGACTTTTATTCGATATCCTAGGGGCAGCTGGACTGTCCAGTGACACTTGATATTATTGGGGTAAGAGTTGGGATATTGAGGACTGGAAAAATTTCCTTTGATGGCAGTATATACCTCCTGACACGCACCTGGTTACACAAGAAAGGGAATAGGATACAGTTTAAACAGCCATAGCATCGATTCGTCGTACGTCTGCTTAGAAAATTCCTTAAAAATTCAACTCCCTCCCCCTTAATGGAAAGTGCCAGTTCACCTTCGTAGTTCCACTCAGGCTTGGCTGCAAAATGGCAATATTAGGAGCCAGTGTTTGGCCTCAGCTTAAAACTAGCTGGGACCATAAACAGTCAGTGCTGAATGGCAGCTATATAAGTTGGAGTTCAGAACTGCTAGTAGCTTGAGACTGGTTTGTGCCAATGAAGTCTACACTTCACAGTCCATACTGGTGCATCAGAACCATTGTGGATTTTAGTCACTGGCTAATGCACAACCAAGCCATGTGATCTGAACTACAATCTGCAGTAACAACCTTGTGCAAGTGCCTTTTACTACTCGGTTCCTGATAAGACAGGTGCAATATGTAACTAAGAGGGGCTGCAGACTGCCAGAAATAGTGCACATTGAATCCACTTTTAGGGCTAGGGTTAGTGCTAGGGAATCATGGGAATTGGTTTTTTTCTGAGACATTGAGCCTTCTCTGTCAGAGAGCTCTGGTGCCACAATAAAATACAGTTCCCATGATTCCCTAACACTAACACTAACCCTAAAAGTGGACTCAATTTGCACTATTTCTGGCAGTCTGCAACCCCCCTAAATGGTTCTGCCTGCCTCTCGTATCAGAGTTCCAGTTCCAGACTCTGTAGGCACACATGCAAACTGGGCCTATTATTGCGGGTCATTACTGAAACATTTTTTTCTGCAAAATAAAAAAAAAAAAGAATCAAGGCACCATTTAAGATAATTTAATACAATTAAAAGTAGGGGAAGTTAAAATTCTAATCAAAATGTGCACAGTAAAACAATGAAAATGGGAGTCCAACTAATTTAAACACTGAAACAAAAGCCTTCCTGAAAAACAAGATCTTTACAATGTGGAAAAATACCATTAAAGAAGTAGCACAGTGGATTTGGGTGGGAGCAGAGCTTGAAAAAGTTACTCTTTGGACTACAGCTCCCACAATTCCATAGGCAACATTATCACAGTGATGCGAGTTGAGGGATTCTGGAAGGAGTAATACAAAAAGTAACTTCTCTAAACCTTGAGTGTGAGTTACAAAGTGTAGGGTCCGCTAGAGAAAAGCCTGTTTCCTTAGTCCAAGCTAGTTCTGTTTCAGATGTTGAGACATGCAAGAAGGCCTCTTGTAGAAGACCGCAGTAAGTAGATGGGTTTGTACTATAGAAGGCACTTCTTGTGATATCCTGGGAGATTATTGCACGACTTTAACCCTGTCTGAACCCTAATGGGATGCAGCTGGGAAGTGGGATGCAGGTGGGAATTATCACATGTAATTTGCCACCGATTCCGATGGCCGAGTGCAGCTTGGCTGCAGCCTGGCTCCCAGGAGCGCTCAGCAAGCCACTTTTCAAAGCCGGGAGCTTTCTGACTTTGAAAAGTGGCTTACTGAACCCTCCTGGTATCCAGGCTGCAGCCCAGCTGCACTGGCTGGCAGAATTGGTGGCAAATTACATGTACTACTACTACTACTACTACTACTACTAACTTTATTTTTGTGTCCTGCCTTTTGCTTTTAGGTAATCAAGGCGGCTCACAAAAGTTACATATAAAAGAAACAAATAATTCCTGCCTACATCCCGCCTCCTGTCTGCAACCTGTTAAGGTGCAGTCAGGTTGAAAGCCCGTGCAATAATCTCCTGGTTACAAATCATAAAGGCTTCAGAGGTTGTCATCAGTGCTTTAAATTGGGTTACTATATCAGAAAAAATAATCAGACAGAATATTTCCCATTCTTCAGCATCTGTCCAAAGGGAGAAACCTGAATCCCATTGACACTACATAATTACTTATGCTAAATTTCCTCAGGCAGAAGTTCTCTATCTGTGTGTATGTGTGTGTGTTTTGATTTTTCTTAGTATATGTATATTTTTTTGCCATACACTTGTTATTCTTCTCTTTAAAAAATAGCATTCAGGACCTGTAGCATAATTAAAATATTTTTTTAAAATGTATAACTCTGCTGGGAGGGCTGTTACATTCCACAGAAGAAAGCTCTCCCTCCTTGTATCATAAGTTTATCCCCTGCAGATGATGGCAACCTCCAGAGGGCTTCCCTTGAAAACTTAATAATAATAATAATAATAATAATAATAATAATAATATTTTTAATTTTTATCCTGCCCTTCTGCGTGGTGCAACCGGGATGGCTTACAACATTAAAATATACATTCATATCCCACGATCCCACCCCCCTTAAAATACTATTAAACAGTGGCAATTTAAAACATAGTTAAAATAATAACACAAATAAACAAATAACAATAACTACAGCCAAATCAGGGATATGCAGGATGGTTGTCTTTTGGTGGCTGGGATATCTATTCAGGAAAGGCCTGCTGGAAAAGACCCATCTTAACAGCCTTTTTAAAGCTGTCTAAGATGGTAATATGACGGATCTTATCCAGGAGGCCATTCCATAATCTGGGAACGGTTGCCGAAAAGGTCCTCCGGGTGGTGCAGACAGTCAAGTTTTTATAGGCTGCAGCAAATTCCTCTTAGAGGAACTTGGCAGGTTCAAAAAAAGATAGGCGAAACTTTAGGTAAACCTAAGAGGATTGGTCTCTGCCATTTTCTGGATCTGTAGGTTGGCATTTTGCCTCATTTTTCATGTTAACTCTAGATGTGATGACCATTGTCACAATGTCATTTTGACTTATCATTTTCTTTGATGGACTTTTCTTTTGAATATACATCAGTAGGGTAAGAGCTCAGATTTACCATATCCTGGAGGAGGATCAAAAGCTAAGATTCTCCAGGATGAGGTAAATCTCAAATCGCATGATGAGAGGTTACATTGAAAAGAAATGTTCAGTGTGAAAAAATAATGGCTGGCTTGATCAGATCAAAATGAACACTAGAATCAGATTTAATATTGTCTGAGGCAAAAAACTGGGTGGCTTCCACTGATTAGGACCATTTCATAGAGGATTCACAACAGTTATGGAGGCTAGAATGCATCTTTGTTGTTGACTTTAGTGAGGCCAGGGTTTTTCTCCTAATTTATATAAAATATTTTTTGGAAGAAATACAGTGGATATCTAGCCTCCTTTTCCCAGGATGACTTCTTGCTAATAGAAATTCCACAGATTGTTTCATGCATATGATAACTTAAATACTGACATATAAATGTAGAACTTTCCTCCATACCTGAAAAGTAATATGCTTTGAACCCTCTGCCTGCAATGTTGAAGTCTGATTTGAAAACAACCAGAAGTTCTTGTGCTGAGGAGATCATATCTGGAGGCTTCATATTCCCACAGTAGTGACTGAGAAGTGTATGATCCATAGTGGGACCATCAAAGATAGCCACATAATCAAAATTGCACTGCTCATCATTTTCCATCTGAAAGTCAACAAAAGTCAGCTTGACAACAGAATTTGAAGTTGCCTGGATGACCCAATGGCATTCAGCATTGTTGGGGTAATTTTCTGGGTAATCTGGGCTTGTTATTGATCCAGAAAGTCCAGTCAGCACACCTCCACAAACATCTGGAAATGAGAAATGATCATATATTAAAAATAAAAAGCAGAGATTGCTTACGGTCCCCAAAGATGGTGGAAAAGCTCATTCACAGATTCCAACCTCCATCCCTTAAAACAATGGATCTTAAATGTCTGCAAGGGGGGATGTGTGACTTGGAGGCTGTGATCCTTCCTCTTCCTCTTAAACTTTTTATGTGCAAAATTTACACACGCATTGAGTTAAATATTGAATTTAGGGCCTCTACAGACGGAGGCAGGGAAGGGGAAGGGCAGCCACATGCTGGGCACTCCAACCCCTTCCTGAGGACATCATCAGAGCGCGCATCAGAGCGTGCCAAAAGGGAGGATTGGGGCCGGGGCATGGGGCAGCCTCGGCCTCAATCCTCTGCTTCCCAGGGCGGCCTATGGTTGCCTGTCTGCATCCCCCCCTTACTTAAATAAAACTGTTCTGATTTGAACAATGTTATTTCCTTACAAAATGTTAAAATATGAATATACGTGAATGTGCAAATGAAAATATGCATACTAGTCCACACATGTTCCAAAGGTAAAAGGTTTGAGTTCTACTGCCTTAAAGAGAACCAAATCAAGACAAGGAGATACTGGAGAGGTACAGAAAATGAGAATAGACAGACCAGACGGGTGCTCTGAAGGGAGAAATGTCGTGGGCCTAGCCACTTCACACTGGAGGTGATAGCTGGCATCCTGTCAGTGACATAAGCATGTTACGTTACACATATGGAATGTTTTTATTGAACATTATGCAATGGCCAAGAGCCAGCGTGGCATAGTGGTTTGAGTGTTGGACTAGGACTCTGGAAACCAGGGTTTGAATCTGGCCTGGCCACATAAACCCACTGGGTTACCTTGGGCAAGGCACATGCTCTTAGCCTCAGAGGATGGCAATGGCAGTCCCCCCTGAAGAAGCTTGCCAAGAAAACCCCATGATAGGTTCACTTTAGAGTCACCATAAGGCACACAACAACAACAAATGCAATGGCTATATCCAGCTGACAGGGATGGAAGTGGAAGTCTCTGTGTGAAAAATGTACTGAAGTGCATCGAGAACATCCACCATGGGCCTCTTCTGATACTGTAATAGTCTAGGGTCCCACTGCAGAGTGTGCAGAGACTCAGTGTAGTACACATAGCAATATGCACTTGCATGAGCCACTCACATTTATGTGATCCACATACGTTGCACTACTACAGTGATATTCAGTATAGGTAACTGCATGATGCAAGGTAATATAGTTCAGCTAGAGGTTAATTATGTTAGGCAAAGGCTTAAATACCATGCCCTCTAACATTTCACAGATGAAAACTGGAATGTGTGTGGCAAGCAACATCAGAGTGTGGTCAAGATGGCAAAAGTTGTTGAGGAAGAACACACACTGGGAGAGGCTGCAGTAGTTTGCTTTGCCCGAGCTTCCTGGGAAGGGCAAGATTCACCCCTTTTCCCACTCCTCTCCCTCATTGAGTTAGCTGAATGCAAATTTTTGCACTTTGAACTGATGAAGGGGATGTGTGTGGGAACAGGTGAGAAAAACTGGAAATTTTTAAAAACAGCTGGAAAATTTGGGACAACAGGGGATTAATCAGATCTGTCCTTAACTGGGACAATTGGAAGGTATGAAATATCCTGACAGCACCAGATCCCATCTGATTTTGGAAGCTAAGCAAGGTCAGGCCTGGTTAGTATTTGCTGCTGAAGTACTCAGTGCTGCAGGTACTATAGCTTATATTTCAGAGGAAGACAAACCATCTCTGAGTACTTCCTAGCCTAAGAAAACTTATGAAATTCATAGGATCACTGTAAGTTGCTAGGCAACTTGAACACATATACATCCTCAGCAATGTAAAATCTTGGTCAAAGTGACACAGAAAGAGGAGATGTGTGTGTGTAAGTGTGTAAAAACTGGGCAAGAGATTAAAAAATGTCGGTGGGATAAGATGTAAAAGAAGGTTCTCTACACACAATGATGTTTTTAGTTGGTGGAAGGCCTGGAATGTCTCCTAATATATTTAAAGGAGGTTTTATAAGTTCATTGAATTTCAGAAACATTACATTACATGGTGGCCAGTCACCATGGGTTTACAAAGCAAAAAACTTTTAACAAAACCCATGGGCTTTTCTGCTAGCTGCCAGAGACTGCCTTCTTCCAAGTACTTACTCTGAAGTAGTTTACTGAACACAACAGGGCTTACTTCTGAAGCACAAATGGCTTGCAGATAATCACAGCCTGAGTTCCCATTGTTGGGTCAATTTCTGTTTTCAGTTACACCAAGGCATTCATGAAGAAGCAATAAAAAATGGAAAGAGAGAAAGAGAAAGAATTGAGCCTGCAAACCCCTTCCTGCTGATACTGGCTGGCCCCTGAGACAGAAAGAATCCAGTACTGCTCTTGAGTCTCTGGGTGAGTGTACAGGAAACACTTTTGATAAAGAAGAAAAAAAAAAGCATTTTGCACTTGAAATCCAAATACTTTAATTTCTTGAAACTATTAGGAGTAAGTATAATAAAGCTTGATTGCTCCATGAACCCATTGCAATGGGCAGGAGCCTGATTACAATTTACAGTGATCCCTCTGGATTCACAGGGATGCATTCCGGGACCTCCCGCAAATCTGAAATTTTGCAAATATTCAAGTCCCATTGTCCCCAATGGTATCAATGGGATTTGACTATTTTGTGAAATTCCCTCCCCCCAGTTACTGGTATCTTCCCCCATGGTGCTGGGGACTTTAATCGGAGCCCAGACTGCTGGGGCTTGTAATTGGCCCCCACAGCCATCAGGACTCGCTTTCCCAGCAGCGCTCAGGGTCTGGCATGCACATGCCCTGCCCACTCTGCCACACCCAATGGGCACAAGATATGTCAATTATTCACAGTATGGAACCACTTTGATCCGCATCAATGCGCATCTCTGTGAGTTTGGTTGTTCGCATGTGCAAGCATTCAAATAATGATGGAGCCCACTATGTATTCTGAACTCATTTTTTTTTGGTATGCAGCCTAACATATGCCAGCCACTGTCTAGCTCAACCTAGGGCCTGCAGCAACTGCACCAAGCTCAGACATGGTAGAAGGAATCCTTTTCAGTCAGGATCCTGGAGTCCAGTGATCCAAGCTGAAGAAGCTGGGACTGCAGCAACTTAAATGCAATACTCTGCTAATGAGAAAAAAAGGCCAGGAAGGCTAAATAAGTGACTATGGAGAGCTTGGAAAAAGTTAACTGTAGAATGTAAGTCCAGAATCACCATTAAGCACAGGCAGTTGCTATGTTGGTTGAGTTTCTGAGAGTTGTAGTCCAAAATGTAACTTTTTCCAAACTGAATTCATAGCAGGCCCAGTTAGTTTAAAATCTCTGTATTGCTTACCAATCACAGCAGCTGATGTTGTTATTTCTGTATGGACATGAGCATACATGTTCACCTGATAACCACAATTTCTTTTTTGCAGTTTCTGTGCTTCTCTTTCTACATGCTTTCTCTCTTCATATCTTATCAGAACATGTTAGCCAGATTCTGGGTTTGCTTTACTCCCTTGCCACTATACATGATTGGGTATCTTTTCTCCTTTGTATCCTACTCAATCCATAGATTGTATTTGCACAATAAGGCACTGTGTGAGAGAGTTCTTTCTACTCCTAGTAAGTTTTCCAGTCATGTTTGACTCCTCTTTTTTCCCCTGTTTTACCTTTCCTTTTGCTTTGCTTCTTCTCACACTGATGGTTTTGGTAGCTTAAGTAATCTTGACACACACGCACACACACACACACCCGTCTATCTCTAGAATCGCAGCATTCCTCAGCTTCTTGGTGAGTTGCTTATCCAGCTCTGCTAACTGGATAAATCCTTGCATTTGTCATTGACTCTCATCTTCTAGAGTTCTACTCTTGTATTATTGACTTCTTTCCACATAAGACTCATAGATCCACTAATATATGGCATAGTAACTTCTGGTGTGGGGAAAAAATAAAACTCCATTTAAAGTAAATTCTAACCTTTTTGGAAAACGGCAGAGAATCCATGGCTGGCTACATGGTTGTCTGAGTGAAATATTATAGTCATGACATTCCAAGATGATGTAAATGGTGGAGGGAAACTTGTACCACAGAATTTGCCGAGGAGGTTTCCTTGATCTTCTGAGACCCCATTGTAGATTTTGAGGTAGTCAAATTCACAGCTGTCATGAAATTCCAAGTCGAAGTGATGAAAGGTGAGCAGAACGGAGGATCCTTCTGTTACCACAATGAGCCAGACACAGTCTATATCATAAGGGTAGAGTCCGGGGAAATTTGGGCTTGAGATATTGCCATGTGGTGCTGAGAGAACTCCTCCACATTTAATGCCTAAAGAAAGTGACAAATATTTGAAAAAGAATCCAAAGTACGCTTCCAGTCCAGTGGTCACAGCATCCCACTGTTCTTATGCTATAAACTACTGCTTCAGGACTTAATATGCAAGTAGTGTTGGGGACCACTTGTTTTTTGCTTAATGTGATTGGATCATGGGCTGCGGTTCCATGAGGGTGGTCTCCTGGCAAGGGATGGGCTGCATCTCACACCAGTTGGAAGAAAT
>CM034706.1:192793661-192807133 GCA_020142125.1 Phrynosoma platyrhinos | reverse complement strand
TCCAGTCCATTACCTCTTTAAGACATTCATTGAGAGGGGAGATGCCATATGAAGTCAAGGCTGTAGATCGAGACATGGAGAAGTATATCTGGGTGTCATCAGCGTACTGATAACATCCTGCCCCATTTCTCCGGATGATCTCCCCCAGCAGCTTCATATATATGTTAAATAGCATCGGGGACAGGATGGCACCATGAGGGACACCACAATTAAGCTCCCTTTTAGCTGAGCAACTGTCCCCGAGCATCAACCTCTGGAATCTGTCCGATAGGAAGGAACGGAACCATTGCAGTGCAATACCTCTGATTCCTAATCCTCTCAGGTGTTCCAAAAGGATGTCATGGTCTATCGTGTCAAAGGCCGCTGAGAGGTCCAGTAGCTCCAACAGGGTCACACTACTCCTGTTGATGCCCTGACAAAGGTCATCAACCAAGGCAACCATGGCAGTCTCCACTCCATATCCTTTCCTAAATCCAGTTTGAAATGGATCCAAATAATCGGTTTCATCTGTTCATCCAGACAGCTTGGAGCTGAAGAGCAACAGCCCTCTCGATCACCTTGCTCAAAAAAGGTAACAAAGAGACTGGCCTATAGCTGTTCATGTCCAGAGGGTCAAGGGAAGGTTTTTTCAGAAGCGCTTCCTTCAAACAAGTGCTTCCTTCAAACAAGATGGGACACGACCTTCCCTAAGGGATGCATTGATGAAGTCTGTTAGTAACATCTTCAAGACATCTTCCCCCCTGGATGGTCAGCCACGAAGGGCAAGGGTCAAGAGGGTGAGTTGTCTTCCTCACTCTACCAAGGAGCTTGTCCATGTCATCAGTACTCACCAGTTGGAACTGATCCAGTATAATCTCATAAGTGGAGTTGCTGGACACCTCATCTATCGATTCTGCTGTAACACCGGCATCCAAGTCAGCACTTATCTGAGAGATTTTATCTGCAAAGAAGTTGTTAAACACATCACAGCAGGCCGTTGTCGAGTTAAGTAATGGGTTCTGCACAGGTGGAACCTGCGTCAGTTCCCTTACCACCCTAAACAGCTCTGCTGGATGGGACTCTGCAGACACAATACGTGCAGAGAAAAAAGCTTTCCTAGCTGCATGTGTTGCCTCTCTATAGGAGCAAATAAATTTCCTATGATGAGTTCTGTCAGATAAGAGTCGAGTTTTCTGCCAGATGCACTCTAGTCATTGTCCATCCCGCTTCATCTTCCTGAATTCTTCAGTATATCATGATTAACGATTTGAGGCAGGTTGGAAAGGAGACTTGGAAGCAATCATGTCGATAGCCTTGGCAAGATCGGTGTTCCAGGTATTAACAAAAGCCTTGACAGAATCGCTGATGTTAGCAACCATTAAACCCTCTAAGGATTTCTGGAATCCAAGTGGTTTCATTAGCCTTTGAGGGCGGACCATTCTAATGGGCCCTCCACTCCCGACAGGACGAACAGTGGTTCTGACTTCAGCCTTGACCAGGAAATGATCCATCCATGACAATGCAGAGGTTTTTGTTACCTCCGCCCATGGATATTCCTGTTCCGTACTGAAGACCACATCGACGGTATGACCCGCACAATCAGTGGGCCCAACGACCAATTGGGATAGGCCTATGTTTGTCATGGACTTCATGAACTCCCAAGCCGCACCTGTTACACTTGACAAACTGTTCTTGAGTGGAATGTTGAAGTCGCCAAGACTAAAAGTCTGGTGACTCCAATAGCAACTCTGAGACCAGTTGTGTCAGCTCAGTTAGGGAGTCTGTTAGACAATGGTGTGGACAGTATACAAACGGAATCCCCAAACTATCCTTGGTCCTCAGTCTCAGGTACATACACTCGAAGTGGACTGTTTTCCAGACAGGTATCCTGGTCAAGGTAAGATGATTCTTATGAACCAGAGCCACTCTGTCCCCTCGCCCACTTCCCCTCACCTGCTCACTGACAGAGTTCCTAGCTGGGAGGGCCTGTGCCCAGATTATAGCATTGCCTCTTTCTGGAAACAGAAAGAGAAGAAATGTCTTAGGCCATTAAAGACCAATTCTTGGTCTTGCTGTTGGGAGTGGAAACAGAAAGAGAAGAAATGTCCTAGGCCATTTTTGGTAAAACAAACAAACAAACAAACAAAAAACTCAAACCCTTATAAACAATCTTCATTTGATCTTTGTTTAAATGTAAAACTCACTGGGTTCCTTTGATAATCCTTTCCCAGGCAGACTCATTTACCTCACAGGTTTACTGTGAGGATAAAATTGAATAATGCCATTATGCAACCCAGAATTCACCAGAGGATGGGTGAAATTCTAAACATCATGATAGGGAATAACATAATTATTAGTATTTGTTTAGTGTTTAAAATGTTAACATTGCTTCCAATCTAAAGAAGGAGTGATGTTCTAGAACTTGTCCTGGTTTGGCCTGAGAAGTCAAGATTCAAAGAAGCTTATAGCTGACTTTCATAGTTCCTACTCCCAAATAATGCCATTAATTGAACATCTTTGTCATTCTTATTCATGCCTCAAAATGCTTCCTTTAGTCAAAGAGAATAATGTAAGGAAAGAGAGTCCATTTTTTTTATCTCCTCATCTGGCCCTTTGAAACATGTCTGTGCTAACACATTTAGCCCCAGATTTAACTTAACGGAGGAATGGATAAAGCTAGCTTTAACACTCCTTTCCTCAATTCAACCAAACTGTTGGGTTTGAGCACAGGATACTGAGCATTAACGTTTATGGTTCAGTGACATCCTGTGTTTTCTGATCGTAAGTGCTCATGTAAAATTCATAAAGCTTAACACTGGGGTAAAAGGTGCTTTCTACAGAAGGTTGTGGTCAACTACCAGCATTTCACAGCTTAGCCAATGGTGTCTATCTAATGAAGACTAATGTGGAATGGCTCCTGTCTTGTCCACACAGTGTATTAAAGGGCTGACTATTTCATTTAGTTAAGCAAACAGGGAACTGTTACAAAGCCCTGAGGAGCAATTAGAAAAATGCTCCAGCATTAGATGAAGTGTTAACCACAGTGTCCGGGACAAATTCCAACTCGAATAATGACATTCTATCTCAATTCCCTCTGCCTTTCCCCCTCCCTTTCGAGGGAATTGGGCTTGTGGTTAAAAACACCAAACTATGTGCAAAGAAATCTAGAGCTCCAGAAAAGCAAGATCCTTTGGAGCAGTTATGAGTACCAACTGCAATATGGAAGTGCAGCCTGTTTGTGTGTATGTGGGACTGCAATTGTGCTTCTTCATGCGAACAGACAATAGTTGTCAAAATTTACCACTGGCTATAAACTCAGTCAAATAATCAATGCATCTTGTACTAAGCTGGTCTCCTTTTCTCCAAAAAGTTCAGGGCGGCATATAAGGCTGTTGCTTTCAATTTTTATCCTAAAAATTCTGAGCTACGATATGCTGAGAAATGGTGACTAGTCTTAAGTTTCAATTGATTTGAATGGATTTGAACCTGAGTCTCTTCAGTAGTCGTCCAACATTCTAATTCATGCACCATAGTTATTTTTACTCATAGTCTTGGGAGCAGGACTCAGCCAGTTTCACAAGGTGATTAAATCTGTTTCTTTTAAACCATTTTCTTTTAGGATCTAATAGGATGAGAGGTGTATATATGTGTGCATATATATGTGTTTGTATTAAACTGAAATGTAAAATGAAAAGCCTGCTTCCTTCCTCCAGTGCAGTTTCTGATAGTGATGCTCCAAGATGTTAAATAAAAATATGTATATAGAAAAACTGACATCATCACCAAAAGTGTTTAAAAAAACACTTGAGAACTTAAATAGCTGTAAAGTTTAAGACATTCTGAACAACAATAAAAATCTTCAAACAATGATAGACCATGAGCTAGTAAGAAGACAATTTATGGGCTAACATCTTGTTGTTGTGTGCCTTAAAGTCATTTCTGTTTTATGACGACCCTAAGGAGAACCTATCACTGGGTTTTCTTGGCAGAATTTGTTCAGTGAGGGTTTGCATTTGCCTTCCTCTGAGGCTGAGAGAATGTGACTTCCCCAAGGTCACCCAGTGGGTTTCCATGTCCAAGCAGGGATTAAACCCTGATCTCCCAGTGTCCTAGTCCAACACTCAACCCACTAATGTGGTCTAATGTCTAGTTCCAGGTATTTATTGTTGTTTTGTGCCTTCAGGTAGTTTCCAACTTATGACAAGGCAAAACCACAGAGAATGCTCTCTCATGTGTTGCCACCAAATGCACTTCTGAAAGCAAAAAGGGCTATAATCACCTAATCTTAAAGAACTAAACTTAAAAATAATTCAAAATTAACTATATGGTGCAGTGGGTGACCCACTACTACTAGCTGATTGGAAAACGAAAAAGTATTGAATTTTGAGCTAAATCACTGAGATGCGATAAGTCACTGCATAATTCCTAGATGGTATTATGCATCACAATTGAGTTTTGAGTTACAGTATTGAGTTACAGTATGATATATAAAATATCAGGTTAGAATATCTGGTAAAAATAATAGAATTTTAGCTATAGGAAGGGGAACAAAATAAGGGCATTGCTCAAGAATTCTACCCCCACCCCTGCATTTAATTTTCCTTAAGTCTCCAAATTTCTAGTGTTAAAGAGAGCAAGGAACTAAAAATCATTTACACCTAGAATTCTTATATTTGCTGCGTTCATATTCGTTTGGTAAGCTTGCTTGCCATTTTTCTTTGGATGCTTAAACCATATTCTAAATGCTTGAGTGAAATTTTAAGTTACTGCAATGCTAGAAGGAAATTTTGTTGGAGGCGCAGAATTCCTATGTGGTGAGGGGCAATGGTCTTGGTTTGCTTCCCTCCGCCCATAGCTACACTCCTGGAATAACACGATATTGGTAATCAATTTCAATATTCTCACAATTTTCTTGGAAGGATATGTGATATTTTAGATATACTGCTATTTCATAGAATCTTTGTAAATAGTGGCAGTAGTCACTGCTTCTGTGTGTTTGTGTTGAGCTGGTCATCAGAGCATTGTAACTGAGAGAGGCAGAAGGAATCTGTTCTTTCACAGAGGGCACTGCTTGGTACAGGGGCACCATGGGTCAGGTTTCAGGCCAGAGAGTACTTGGTAGTACTCAGGAAGGGTGAACATTCATGACATTAGTGCCTTAAACAGGATGCTCCTGCCCCTGAGACATATGATGAACCCTTGCCCCATCCCCTTCACCTCTTACTGTCAGAAGATGGCCAGCAGTCACCTCTCCATGCAGTAATGCATTTAGTGAACCCCCCTCCACCTCACCCTCAGCTTACTCTCCTAATGGCGGTGTCAGGTCAAACATAATCAAATAGCCACAAAGTTAATGTGGCTTTTCTGGAGCTATATAGTGTTTCATACTTGCTGAAATGATCTGGAATAACCAGCATGATCCCAACTTAGAAATCTACCTAGACCATTGTTGAAACCATGTTCAGAAACATTGCCTACAGGGGTTGGTTAAAAATATTTTTTAAAGAATAATCCAAAACTCATTTGTTTGTTTTTGTTAAAAAAAATTTTTGGTGTTGAAACTAGTTTTGTTTTTGGTTTGAATTGATGTGTAGGACTACACCATGATAGAACTAAATCAGAAAATGAAGTAGCAAAATGCAGTTCAGATATTATGGCCGCTAGTTTAAGCAATAATTGTTCTTTTTAAAAAGTGCTCCTTTAAAGCAAGTTGTTTTGCTTGAACTTATGTTAATTGAAATATTTGTTTCTGAATGGCTTTTCTTGCACTATAAAATAAAGTGATGAAAAAGAAGCAACTGACACTGGATATTGGTCTAACAGTAAACAATTGCCAGCAAACTGTTCAAGTTCAAATGTTTAAATTCAAATAATCATTGTTATTCTAGGAAGAGAGTTGGAAAATAGTAATAGCCAGACTTTAAACAAATATAAATACCGCAATCAATTTAAAAAATGGGAGTGGCTTAAAAATGGAATTTCTTGGTTTAAACCAACCTGTTTTAAACCAACCAACTCTGGTTGCTTGAAATTTGAAAAATAGGTTTTGTGTGGATGAAACAAGAAAATGGTGACTTCTCGATCTCTGTTGTTAACATAACTTCAAATTGTGGAAGATGGTACTTATTTCATAACCATTGTCCAGCAAAATCAATCTGTGCCCTAATCAGCAAAATCTTTTCCTAATCAGTATGTTGCAAAACAACATAAATAACGGCATCCTGATACAAGAATACATATGAAAGTGACCTGGTATAGCATTTTTTCATTTCCTAGCTGATATTGTGCCTTGCATTTAACATGCAGATCCAGATCAGTATGAAAAACAAATCAAGATGCCAGACTCACAGTTGCATGCCCATTGCCACAAAAAATGAGGAGTTACTGAAGGCATATTACCTTGCATGATATGAACTCTGCTCCTCCTTTGAAAAAAAATGTATTTTAAACCAAGGAACGATGCAGAAATTATCATTTTTGAATGCTGTAAATTTAGTTGTCTTAAATTAGACTGGTCAGTTTTGGCTGACTGAAGTAAATGTTAGTCATTCAGTAACATATTATAAAATGTGCCACATCATTCAATGTTTGCCCCCGTATCTTTCTAAGGCACTGGAAACTGCGCAACAGACCTCAACCCCCCCCCCCCATTCTTTTGGTGTATGAGCTATTCTGTTTGTTTGATTTTTCTTCATTCCTTTCTGGCTTGTTTCATGTCTCCAGTTTTCACCATTTGCTGCACACAATGGATACAATGGTTGGGCTCAGCCAGGAGAGGGGGCATAAGGACTGCATTGAGGCGCCAGCTGTGACCTGAGCCCAGGAGATGTCGTATTTCAGCCTTGTGACATGTCTCACCCTCTCATGACCTGGTGCCTGTGCTGTATAAGCTCCGTCTTAAAATGGAAGAATTGCCATTTGTCATTAGGAGATGGAGGGGGAGGGCCAGGAAGATTAAAAAAAAAAAAGCCAGGATATTGTTGCAAGAAGATGTCTACCACAGCATCTACTTCTAGGTGCAATCAAGAAAGAGGAAATTGGAAGGGCAGAAGGTGCATTTTCAAAGTGTTTTAATTTATGCATTGTTTTGTAGCTTCACGACATATCAATTCCTTTGTGTAATTTTCAAAATAATCACAGCATCTTCTGTGCAATTGTTCCGAATATCCTAAAAGCACTAATTTGAACTGTTTTGTACACTGACCTAGGCTTATGTGTGAGAATTGTGTTTTAGATGCTTATAGGCACACAGCATATTTACAAAACTTACAAAGTGCAGGTGTGCTAATGGAGTAAAATTGCAGAAACCTGGCATCAGTAGCCAGCAGTACCCACAATAAGGTTGCTAGAGCTGCCTAACTGCTTGTGATAGCTTCCATGATGAAGGAGGAGAGTGTCCCCAAGCCTGTTTCACTTTATTCTGGAGACTTCCAAATAGTTGTAAGGAGGTGGGTAGGCATTTGGATGTTTAAAGGGGATAAGAGCCCTCATTAATAGGTTTATCACTTTTTAAGGGCAGATGCTGGGTTATCATAGCTTCTGGTACCCATGTGGCTTGCTAGCTGCTTTTTTCCTTAATCACCTGGTGTCTGGTTTTCAAACACAAGAAACACTTTTCCTGTGTACCTCTCCCCACAACAGGCTTTCTGCAGATTTTCAGTAAACCAAACCCAACCTATGAGCACTGTTACTCCTCCCCGCAAAGAACCTTCCAATAGAACTGCCTCTCATTTTTAAATTCTTCACCTTTGGTTCAATTTTTTTTTTGCTTAGATTTTAAAATTTTTTGAAAATTTTAAAGAGTATGTGGCAAGGTGTCACGCCCTGCTTTGAGGACATGCACATGGAAGCAGAGGACCTGCTCTGAACCAGAGCAGGAGGTGATTCCAAAGCTGCATGTCTTTAGAGACAGACCAAAATGCAGTACCAGCTTTGGCAAAGAATACTGCCCATTCAGATATGGAAGACAATTTACTCCTACCTACTTTTGCCAAATAGAGACAACAAAGGGCGGGCTTGAGGAGGTCTCAGAGGGTTTACAGCAGGGGTAGGCAACCTTTTTGAGCCGGGGGCCGAGTTGCTGTCCCTCAGACAATTGGGGGGCCGAAGCACCAAAAATAAATAAATAAATAAATAAATAAATAAATAACTATTTTTTAAAAACAAAACTTAATTTTTTAAAAAATATATGCATGCACACTCTCTCAGCCCCAGAAAAGCCATGACAAACCCCCTGTGGAGATTTTGCCAAGAAAACCTCAAGAACAAGTAATAACAACAATAATCAATATCATCATGGCGGGCAGTGGCGGTGGCAGGACTGGCCTGGGGCCAGTCCAAAGGCCTCGGGGGGCCGCATCCGGCCCCCCCCCCGAGGCCTTAGGTTGCCTACCCCTGATTTACAGGAAGCAGCAATTAATTGAGCAGCAGCTGCATTGAGCTGCTGATCTATAAATCCCCAGCCCTACCCTTCAGGAATTGCTGGAGATTATCTGACTTACCTAGCTCCCCATTGTATTCATGAAGACTGTGCTTGACTTGGACTGTGTTTGTTGACCTTGAGCAAATGGCAAAAACTCTTCCAGCCCCAGAAGAAGGCAATGTCAATTCCCCTCTCAACAAATCTTGCCAGGAAAACCACATTATAGGTTTTCCTTAGCATCACTACAAGTTGGAAACTACTTGAAGGTACACAAAAGAAAATATTAATTAGATCATGCTAAAGTATCAGGGATCCTTATAGCTCAATATTCTCCCCAGCAAGTAAAATTATAGGCCTTACATTATTATCTGCTAATTATGGGATTGTTTTGAAAATTGTTAACACAAAACTAAACTTGTTTGTAGCAAAGATGTATTATTTACTTCAAGTTCTTTTTTAAAAAAAATAGTTTATTACTCAAATTATAACAGTAAAACACAAACCCAAAATACAAAGTGTTGTTTCACAATTATCATATTAGCCACTACGGAAAGGGGAGAATATCAATTGTGTCTCTCCCAAAAATTGGTTATCCACTTGGGGGTTGCAATTGTCCTTGTTTGTAGATATATTCAATGAGAATCTGCCATTCGTCCTGGAATGTTTCCCTGGTTTCATGTCCTTTGTTGATTTTCATTTGAAGGAAAGTTTTTCAGATAGCCAATTATTCCATATCCTTGTTCACCAATCAGCCGAAGATAGTTTTTCCATTTTCCATTTCTTGGCCACTTCCATCCTGGCTGCTGATATTAAAAAGGCAATCAAAGCCCTACATTTCAACTTACTATTATTCTTAACATATAAAGATAGCAATAAAAAGGCTGGACAGAGGTAATTTTTTTGCTGTGTTATACTAGATATAATATCTAAGACCTCTGTCCAAAATCTTTTTATCTTAGGGCATTCTACCCACATATGTAGGTATGTGCCCACCTCTTTACAGCCTCTCCAGCAGCCAAGTGATGAAGATTTTTCTATTCTAGATAATTGCACTGGTGTTAGGTACCATTTGTGGACTATTTTTAGTGAGATCTCTTTTGCACTGGCTAATCTACAGGTATAGAGAGGGGATCTCCAAACTGAGGCCCACATTGCATCTGTTATATTTGTATCTAGTTCTAATTGCCAAGCTATTTTAGCTGAAAGCCTAACTCCATATTCACACTCTACCAGTAATTTGTATAACACTGATGCAAGCCCTTTAGTTGATGGACTGGTTCTTTCACATATTGATTTAAAAAAAGTCAATTCTCTTGGTGTTTCTCTAATTGTATATAGTACGGTGGCAAAGGATCTAATCTGGCCTATTTGTAGTCAGTTGCTTTTAGGAAGTCCCAATCTATCCATTATTTCTTGTTCGGTAGATGGGTCTTGTTGGGTACTTCAAGTTTTTTAAAATATAAAATATGATTCTTCTCCAAGACCAATAGCTTTCAAATATTTTTCCATATCATCATTAAATGTCACTGAGCCACATATCAGTACAAAAGGTTGTCTTCTACATGTTTTCATCATACGCTTAATCAAGTTTTCATTTATATGACCAATGTGTGTCTTCTCTCGAAAGCTCCATGGCAGATCTTCAAGTGAATGTTCCTGAAGAGGCAAAAGACACAAGATGCTTACAAACTTATGTCAGCAGAGTCAACACTAAATCTATTGAAGGAGATTTAGAAAGGTCAAAATCCACTAGTGCTCTGAGAAGATTTCATCTGTAAATTCACTGAGAGTGATCTATGCATATTCTTCCATTGTTTAATGGATGGACTAAATGTGGGACTTGTCTCTTAAATTAGGGAAAGGAAGCTTTAATGAGCAATAGTCTTGTTGTTCTTCATGAACCGCTGCATAAAAGTACAGTCAACCCTCTGTATCTATGGATTTTGCATCCATGGATTCAACCAATCACAGTTTGAGAGTATTCTCTCTCACACACACAAAATTCCAAAAAGCAAACTTTGATTTTGCTGTTTTATATGTACACCATTGTATATAGTAGGATTTGAGTATCCATGGATTTTGGGTATCCACAGGGGTGGGTGGGTCCTGGAACCAAATCCCACCAGATACCAAGGATCCACTGTATCCTCTTCAATGGCCCAAAACTAGCTAGTCACAAGGACTATCACTTTGATTTCTTTTAAATCAAGTGTAGAGGCAATAAACAAAAAGTTTTATTCTTCCTAGTTCATAATTTCCAATCCCAATGATTGACTGCAAAAATGTAGAAATTATAGATCATGTTTCCATGTCACAACAAGGCATCATATCATTTACTGTGGTATAATTTGTTAACCACAGACCACGATCTGAAACCATGGGGTGCAGCAGTGGCATTCTCAGCCTGGATGCCACCCAGTGTGAGGGGCAGGGCTTGTGAGGGTGTTGCTTAACGGTGAGGCCAAAAGGGCAGCCTCCCTCCATGCCTTCCGAGTCCAGTGGGGGGGGGGGAGGCAGTACACTGGCTGTCCTCCATCCTGGGATATGTCCTCAAAGAGGAAGCCCTGTACAGAACAGGCTGCAAGGGTGCGTGTGCACCTCTCCTGCTCCAAAGGGGGAGGAGGCCCAACCAGATGTCACCCCCCTTCTGGGTGTCACCCGGTGCCGTCCATACCCCTCACACCCCTCCCAGTGTTGTGTGTTTCTGTGTTGGCTTGCAAACTCTGGCTTGTTAGGTTAGCCATGATGCCTCAATATCATTGCATAGTTGCATCTATGGCTTGTTTCTACCTTGTTTCCCTATCATCCCATCTTGGAACAGAAAGTGATAAAAGAGCCAGAAAACAAATAAACTGGAAATAGGGGAGACAGGATGGTTTCTATGAAATGCCATGTATTTTGTGTCTTATGACAAATTAAGATTCATCAACAAACCATGGTTTAGTATGATGTGTGATTAGATTCATAGTATAGATAAAGTTAGAATTATATGTATGGGGGGTTAATTTTTAAAAAGGGACTCTGCCTCACCCGGCGATGCTAAAACCAAACCCGGATTTTTCTGCATGTGAGCCAGTTGTAATCCCCATAGTAGAATGTTCATATAATGTCTGTTACAGTACCATACACGTATAGGGAGAAGTACAGCCAGCATTTCCTATTAGAATATTACCTGGCTTAGTACATAAAATGTTCTTATATTCCAAAATTGAGACTGTTCCTGAAGAAGAGACTTCAAGTAAATATTTTCAAAAGTGCTGAAGCAGCCCACTAGAGTGACAAATGTTTCATCATCCTCATTGTCTGTGATATACCTAAGGATAGGAAGCATTGGTGCCAGTCCAGTACCAGAAACGAGCATAAAAAGTTCGCCATACTAAAAGGAATGCAGAACATTAAAAAATCTGTTTTAGTAACTGGAAATAGAACATTTGCTATATGAAATGAATTTATGATGCTAATTTGTCATTTTTTTACCTTAAAGTGCAAGTGGGAATATTTTCCAAACATCCATGAAACTTTTTATTTTGGATAGATAATACAAAGCTGAGGCAATTTTTATTTAATGTATTATTGTTACATTTCACTTCTGCAATTTCCACCTACTTTTTGGTGAGATCAAATGTGAACTAAGAGGATTGCAACCTTTAAGTTGTAATCAGCCACATTGTGTGAAAACTTTTAATCAATGAAGAAGATTCCCCAGATTAATTGACAGTGTAGTAGATTTTTATATATCCATATACTTTAAAAAGCTACAAATAATAAACACCATCTTTAAAAGGCATTCTGTCTTTACTTTCACACATGAAATACTCTCACACTCTTCCCAGTGATGATTTTTGATAAAGTTGGATTTTTAAAATATAAATTAATTTTTATTTTTTAAAAAGGTAAATAATAAGTTTCCCTTTAAAAAAAAAACTAGCTAATCTTAAATAATCTGAACCTAAACATATTATTATTACTACTACTACTAATAATAATAATAATAAATTATTTGTACCCCGCCGCTCTGTGCACAATCAGGGCGGATAAATACATACAATATAAATCCAAAAAGACCCAATACCCACCCCCCTTAAAAAAGTATTAAACCAAACACAATTAAAACATCTTAGATTAAAATAACATACAATAAAATAAAACCATAAACAGCAAAATATAATAGGACAATAAGAGTAGTGGCAGCATCCAAATTGAGAGAAGGCCGGGAGTCTATTCTGGAAAGGCCTGCTGGAAGAGATCCGTCTTAACAGCCTTTTTGAAGCTGTTTGGCATTGTAATCTGACAGATCTCATCCGGCAGGCCGTTCCACAATCTGGTGGCAATTACCGAGAATGCCCTCTGGGAGGTTGCAGACAGCCTAGATTTTAATGGCTTGAGCAAGTTCCTCCCAGAGGACCGGAGTGCATGGGGAGGATTGTATGGGAGGAGGCAGTCCCGAAGATAGGTTGGACCCAAGCCATTTAGGGCTTTAATGGTAATAACCAACACCTTATACTGGCCCTGGAAACTAATAGGCAGCCAGTGGAGGGACTTTAACACCAGAGTTATGTGGTCCCTCCTAGATGTCTCAGAAGCCACTCTGGCTGCCAAGTTTTGTACTAGCTGAAGTTTCCAGACCAAGCACGAGGGTAGCCCCATGTAAAGCGCATTACAGAAGTTCAGATGGGAGGTTACCAGCGCATGCACAACAGTCTCAAGATCCCTTACTTCCAGAAAAGGGCACAGCTGGCGTATGAGCCAAAGCTGATAACAGGCACTCCTGACCATTGCATTTACCTGATTTGTCATCAGGAGCGATGAGTCAAGGAGCACCCCCAGACTGCGAACACAGTCCTTTATGGAGAGTGTGACCCCATCCAGGACTGGAGGTTGCAACCCAATTCTTGGTTTCGGGGCCACTACTGTGAGCACCTCCATTTTTCCTGGATTCACTCTCAATCTGTTTTTCCTCATCCAGCCCATTACTGCCTTAAGACATTCATTGAGAGGAGAGACGCCTTCGGAATTCGAGGCTAACGATCAAGACATGGAGAAATAGATCTGGGTGTCATCAGCATACTGA
>CM034706.1:192782288-192793561 GCA_020142125.1 Phrynosoma platyrhinos | reverse complement strand
AAAAAAACTATGGATGCCGGCCATGAAAGCCTACGACTTCACAAAGTCTGCTTCCTCACCCAAATTCAGTCTCAGCTTCTCCACAATGTCAAGAAAATCACTCACAGACTTACAAAACCTATATTTCTCTGCCACTCATTAACGACATGAAAAAACTGGAGATATGTTTTGGCTCCTGATTCTGCCCCTTTGAGGTGTTTCTTACTCCATCTAAGTTTTCATATGCTAGATAACTTTAATCAGTTCAAAGAATGGAAAAATCAAGGACTGTACCACACTCAATTTCTATTTATGGGTGGAAAACCTAAAACTAAGGAATCTCTTTCCATTCAGCTGCAACATATTAAAACTACATGGTTTCAAATCCACCAAGTGTACTCTTTTTCCACCCACTTGGCAGTGAAAGGAGAAATTCCACGTCTATTAACTCCCTACAATTCACTATGTGCTGACAATCATCCACAAAGTAAAGGAGAGGCAGCAATCGTATATAGAATATTAGTGTGGACCACATATGGAGACAACTTTTTTCCCAGACAAACTACATAGTGGGACCTTGGGGTGAACATCACTGACTCAAACTGGTTCTATATTTGGTCTTCCACTGCTTACAAGTCCAGATCACACAAAAGATGGAATACTTAAAACAATTCACAGATGATATTAAATTCCCATCTAATTATTAAGAATAGTTAAAAAAATGTCCTGTCATCATGCTGGAGGGGTTGCAAATATACTATCTCCTGTCTCCATATGTGGATAAAATGTCTTAAAGTTAAAAAAAAATTGGAGGGTGGTCATAAACAAGGATTTCACTTATTACCAAACAAAAAACCAATTTCTGTCTTGTATTTTTGTTACTCCATTTATATCCAAAGAAAACAATGCTCTGAAGCAAAGAAATTTTATTGCCTTCCTTCTGGCTGCTGCAAGAACTGAAATAACTGCTCACTGGAAGACGAGAGATTTAACTCTGGAAAAATGGTGGACTAGGATTTGGAATACATGGTTACTTGAAAAACTTTCCTACACCATCAATTCTTATAATGGACAAAAGAAATCACACTCTTTTTATGAGGACTGGTCAACTCTTATTTATTATGTAACTGCTACCTCACTTTTGCACAGACCACTTTCAGGGACTGTAGACTTATGGAGAGACACTCTCTGCTTGAACCCAACCCCATCATGAAAGGCTCCCTCAAACTTTTGTGTCCATCCTAATTGAACAATGCCATCTGATAACTATCCTAATGGAATTGCCAGTTTGTTTTTCTGTTAACTCATTTCCTAAGCCTGTTTGAACATTTTGTTGTTGTTGATTTAGTATTTGTTGTGGAACTGAAATAAATAAAAGTTTAAAAACTGACAAACACTGGGTAAAAAACAAACAAACATTGCTGGTTTGAAACTTTATTTTCTACTGTGATGGAGGTGATTAACTCTACCTTATGGCCGCCCCATAAAGCAGAGGACTGCATAAACCTAGGACTCATTTTCACTGTCATGAACTGAGATGGGTAACTTCTGAACATCCAGGAGCCATTTTTTACCTCTACTACAACTTGATGAGCCAAACCCAACCACAGAATTTTATTTCAGCAAAACATTTGTCTATTCGTATGCTTGGGAAATGCCACAGGGCTTATTGGCCTTTTAAATGCTATTTCAGACCCCCATGGGCCTGTTTTAGACTTAACAGAGCCCTTAAAAATATGAGGAAGCAACCCTTCTAGTCACCCTCTTTCTTTTTTAAGCTTTTCGGGGCTTAAAACAGACCCACTTCCCACTTTAAATATCTTTTAAACAAGTAAATGTGGCTTTTATGGTTACAGAACAGTTTCTGGAAATGCAATTGGTCATTTTTATGTAAGCTGTTATTTACAGCATTTTATCTGGCTTCTAGGCATGCCACCCAGTGCCATTTGGACCATTATTTGGCCTGGATCCCATTTTTTCATTTTTAAAAAGTCTTGTCCTTGTCCTTTCAGGCACAACGCAAAGGAGCGTAAGCCATCCAGGCAATGGAGGGAAGCATAAAGTCAGGTAATGGAAAAGGTGTGAGCAGTAGGTGATGGAAAGAAGCAATGGAGAGGAGCATAGCAAAGAGGCAAGGTGAACTGAAGGAAGGAGTAGGAGGGGAAGGAAGTGAACTCTGTGAGTGCATGTTTGAAGCAACGGGGAGAAGCATTATGAAGAAGCAAAGCGAATAAAAGGAGGGAATAGGAGTGAAATGGAGTGAACTATGTGAGTGGTGGTGTATTTGAAGAAATAGAACACTGGAGTAGACTGGATGCTCTTATTCCATTGAGCTCAGTGGAGTTTATTTCTATGTATGTGCTATGTCCATAATAAATAAACTTTAATAAATAAATCCTGAAAAAAAATCACACTGAATCCCACTCATTGCTAGCCTTAATTATTCAATGCATTTTCACCCAGTGCCCTCTTTTGTGGAATAAATTGCCCCTTATACCGATCCTTCTAACACTAAACATGTTTGATGATTTTTAAATTCATTTTCTAAACTAAAATGAAGAATATATTTCCCTCACCTTTTGTTGCCTATTATATGTTTTACCTTATTGGCTGTGTAAGGAAAACCTCCAAATGGTCCCCTCCAAAAAACTGCATCCCCTTCTTTCCAGGATTTTACATACTGTGACATTAGCCCAGCCTCATAGCACTGGTAAAAGAAGCACAAAATAAATAAATATAAATATTTTAGGAGAGACGTTCAAGGTTAAAAAGTGAACTCATATTACTTCTGCTAGACCATTTAAAAATAAGTTGGAAAAAACATATATATAAGTAATAGCATACAAATATTTAAATATGATTCTTTAGCTACTGATGTTTAACGTTTAGGTCCATGGCTGCATCCGCACTGCAGAAATAATGCACTGTTGACACCACTTTAACTGCCATGGCTCAGTGCTATGGAATACTATGAATTGTAGTTTTGTGAGACATTTAGCCTTCTCTGTCAGAAAACTTTGGTGCCACAGCAGTTTACAGTTCCCAGAATTCCATACCATGAAACCATAGCAGTTAAAGTGGTGTCAAACTGGATTATTTCTGCAGTATGGATGCAGTCCATGTTTTGTATCATGGCTGTGCTCACTAAGCTCACTAAACCACATTTTAAATCTCCTCTGACTACAATTAATGCTGCAACCAGAAATTTTACCTAACACATGTGCCTAACAGCACCCATGGCATGCAATCATTCATATATTGTGGACATCTGTGCATTTACAGCAAGCAAAGGAGTGATCTGAGCAGTGAAATTCAAATGAATACTGCTCTTTTGGTTATTTGTTCCAGGACTGGTAAACCCTACCCTTTTTCATGCTTCTTTCATCTATGATTATTTAAGACAATATACCACACAATAAAAGTTCTCAAACTTTCTCAAAAAAAAAAAAAAGACACTTAAAAACATTTGTATGCTTTAGGAATCAAGTGAGATATCCACAGTTAAGGCTGTCAACCTGACACTGTCTTCCTCTTATTTCTTTGGCAAGGATATACAAAAATTAGCTATTTCCAGAAAAAAGTTCCAAGGCTGTCACAAACTTGTCTGTCACAGCAAAGCAAGGAGTCTTGCAGTCTCAAGCTTGACAAATGTATTTATTGCATATGTTTTTATGGTCTAGAATCTATTTATCAGATTTGTTTATAACTCAGAAACTAATAAGACTTTTCATCACTTCACTCAATGCCACAAAATATTTTTGTTGCTAAATTTCTGTATGTCAAATTGCTGCTAAAACAGAGGGATAGAGTCAGCTGAAATATTGGCAACTCTATGCATAGTGAAGAAAAAGCAGATGGCTATATTAAATTAAAGGCATGGAGAGTCAGTGTTTTCCATGCATTAGAATATTGCTTGCAGGAGAGATATTGTATTTAGCAATGAATAGGTTTCTTCTTCTTTCTAATGGAGAAACGACCAAACTGGTTTACAATAAATTCTTGTAAACAGAAGAGAAGGAGAAACTCCTGGAGAGAAAACCTCTGTGCCTGGGTTTTATGCCAAAAAACACCATAACATTATAGAATCACTCAAAGGGAGGGTTAAGCACAGAAAATCGCCACTCACTCGCACTTAACTGTAGTATCAGAAATGCAGTGCCGTAATCATGGGACACAGGGGCGTCTGAACAGCACTTGGATTGTATAGTAATAATAATAATATAGTACTTCCAAAAATTGCCTGAATAGTGAGAAATACACTACAATCTACAGAGCAAGTTATACAAATGGGTGCTTTATGATGGGTGTTCCATCTCTTTTGTTACAGCCAGAGAATAACTATGGTTCCCTTTGGGATGAAAGGTTCTATATAAAGGGAAGGTGTTATTACAATCATTACTACTATTATTGAAATGCAAAACTTGTGTATAATAAGCAAGCATATATGAAATTTCACAGTCAACCTATAAAGGCAACATATTAATGCAGCTCAAATGTAGCATTCCCCCCCTCCAATTGCCACAATAACGATGAAATGATCCACCCACAAGTGTCTCATAAAAGCTATACACATCTCAACAAGAGTATAATTCATACTCAAACTATCACACAATCAATGATAAAACCTTGAAAAGCACATACTCCTGGGGGGTGAGCAGGGAACAAAATGATGGCTCTCTGTGACCTGCCTAGAAGGATGATATAGTGTTTGAGGGTTCAGAGTTAGAGTGGAATCTGTCTTCCCCTACATGGTGTCAAAACAAAAAGATATACTTGATTTTGATATTCCTAGGCTTGAAATTATTTAAATAAGACATCCCTGTGCTGAGATTATTAGTCAACATTCCTTTTGAACATGAGTCAGAGGCTGCAATCAATAGATCACTTAAGTCTCACACAGAAATCATTGAGTTTACTCAGGGGAATTGCCTTGTTAACTGATTGATACTGATCCTAAAAACACAGTGTCTTTCCACATGGAAGTCCTTGCACTGCAGTCAGCAAAGTTGTTTCCTACAGTGCCGGTTCATCTGGTTACTCTGCCTTTAGATACTGGAGCAATGTAAGAAGTAACTGTTATATGCACACAAGTTTCTGCCAGTATAGATGGCTTTATAGTGTCCAGAAAGGCTTTATAGTGATGCACAGTTTGGATCTCAGTGATATCACTCGCTTACAAGCTACAAATAGAAACCAGCACCAGTGGGCACATTGAGATGGTAAACAAGTGGAGAGTATAGGAAAGACCTCATCAGGCATAGAAAACCCCTCACAAACATGAGATGTTGTAGTCTCACATATTTCAAGTGTTATCTTAAGGATACTCAGCTTACTTTACAATTAAATTGAGAAGTATTTGTGCATCTATCTAGAATGAATGGCATTCTAGATGGCACTCTGGACATGCAGCAAAATGGTGTAATTCCGAGACATACAATGTAAAAATCTCTTTCAGATTGTAGAAGGGATATTACATTTTAAGATGCTCCCCATGTAACTAACTTGATACAGTAAATTATACACCAAGGAGAAAGTTTTCACATATTCTGACATTTTAAAAAAAACACAATAATTTGCAGGAAGGTTTTGTTTTGTTTTAACATCAGAGAACATTTTGAACTGGTCTCCTCTGAAAAATCCTGTTTCCCTGCTGCAAATGTAGACCTAGCCTTGGTTCAAGGGAAGG
This sequence comes from Phrynosoma platyrhinos, assembly GCA_020142125.1. Taxonomy (NCBI): domain Eukaryota; kingdom Metazoa; phylum Chordata; class Lepidosauria; order Squamata; family Phrynosomatidae; genus Phrynosoma; species Phrynosoma platyrhinos. Next base: position 192,787,896 of record CM034706.1, on the reverse strand, counting down.
AGAGGACAACAGAAACTCACATATTGATTAGGAGTAACAAGCCAAATCTTTGACGGCAGGCCTCTAGTTATTAAAGTACAAAGTAAAGCACTCAGCTGCAGTAGAAGATGATACAGTTCCTATGTCAAGCTGTTAATCTATAGAACAAAGGCAGCTATTTACCTTTATTAAAACTTCAAAGTACCCTTCAGCATTCACAGGAGAAATTGGAGTATAGGCTCTCTGAACTTCCAAACCATTTATTAGTCCTCTGAGGAAGGGAAGAAAAAAGAGTGTGTGTGTGAGAGAAAGAAGATAGAGGGAGGGAACCCTGATTTGAATCCCTCACAATTCTTATCAGCAGAGTACTGCTCTCTCAGCAAAGGCTGCTGTGTGAAAAGCACTGCAGGTATCCTTCCTCCTTCCCCATAGGCTGTCTTTTGCCAAATCAGACAGTAGATTATTTCCCCCATTATACAATAGCAGAGATGCAAGAGACTGAAATAACCTCAGCTTTTTCTCTCTCACATTGTCATGCCACTCTGCCTTAAGAATATTTCCTTTTTCTGTGACCAGATAAACCACACAGTCAGCCTAAGTACTTTGTGAGGCTATGCTGCTCACAAAGTAAGAGAAATAGGGAACGATAAAGAGGAGGATTATAAAAGATTTGGGTTAGAAAAAGGCTTTCATTTGGACTCTACAGTTGTTTTAAAAAGCTAATTAAAATAATATCAATAAATGGTACCTCAGATCTGAAATCCTAAATTTGAGAGTGCTCCCAAATGTACTGTATTTTCCGGCGCATAAGACGACCCGCGTATAAGACGACCCCCCTCCCATTTTCCCAATCAAAATACAGAGTTTTAGCACCTCTATCTTCATTATCCTTATACCCGGCGTATAAGATGCCCCCCCCCACTTTAGCCACAGATTTTGCGGGTTAAAAGGTCGTCTTATATGCCGGAAAATACGGTAGGTAGATTTAATATCTACCTAGGACTAGAGCATGGCTGAGAAGATCCTGAAATATGCATGTTTCTAGCTTACTGCTGATATATATTGCCATTTACTGGTTGCATCTCTATATCATTTCCCCAAAATTTGGGTTTGAAACAGGCTTGAAAAACTGTACTTGGCCTATCATGTTGTAAATGGTGATTTAGGGCCTCTGCAGACCGTCCCAAAGGGCCAGCCTGGAGGCAGAAATGGGGCAGGGCAGCCACACACTGGCTGCCCCAACCCCACACTGATGCCGTCCTGATGCCACTCACCATTATGCATGGTGCGCAGCGTTAGAACTCCCTTCTGGTGCAGCGTTCAAATACTCTGCACCAGAAAGGGCACTAAAGAGCTGCGCGCCAGCTCTTAGGGTGGCTTTTTGCTGCCCCTGAAAGGAGCAGCATTTTGCTGCTCTTTCAGGGGCAGTAAAAGGGAGGATTGGGGCCATGGCCCCAATCTACAGCTAGCAGGGCCCAGATCTACAGCTAGCGGCCCAGAGCCACCCATCTGGATAGCCCCATAATCTAACAAACTGCTTCTGTCATGGTGCTGGTGACTTGCAATAGCAATCTTAAAAAGTAAAAAATGACTTGAGAAGAATTTATCTTGTTTTCCACAATCAATGAAATGCAAATTAACAACCGACAACTTTTCAGTTCAATACATTTCTTTGCATGAACTAAAATAAAGTACCTTATTTTCCTGCGTATAAGACTACTTTTTTACCTGCAAAATCTGTGGCTAAAGTGGGGGGGGTCATCTTATACGCCGGATATAAGGATAATGATAGAGGTGCTTAAACTCTATATTTTGACTGGAAAAATGGGGGGGTCATCTTATGGGGGGGTCGTCTTATACGCCGGAAAATACGGTATGTGAAACATTTTGCTATCAAAATCCACTGTATAACTTTCACAGCAATGTAAGTGTCTGCAGAGAGCAACTTTATTCATCTAACTCTTTTCAATGGCCCACTGATCATTTAAGTAACTGGTGTGATGGAATAGACATACATGATGAACATGAACCAGGCAATACTGGAGTTTAGCTATACTGTTCAGTGGCTGACTGTGGGAAAAGCCTATCATTTATTTTAACTTCTCTCACACAGATAATGAGAAGGTAAAATCTGAGCTCATGATAATAAGGAGAGAAACAAAGGTAATACCGGTAAATATGTAAATTATTAGAGAGGTAGTTCTGCACTACAATATGTTTAACTGCCTGAGGATAAAAAAAAGTTAACTTGTCCTTGTGAGTTAGTGCATGGCGATCATCCTAACATTCATTTTTTTCACTCTTATTCTTTCTGTAAATTGGTTTTCTTACCCCACTTAATTCTACCTCCAACACAACTGAAATTGAAGGAAAGACCAACTATAGGGTAGCATATACCATAACATTAACAAACCTAATAAGCTCAATGAGCTCACAAGTCCTTTCAACAAAATCACTTTGGAAGCACAGAAATTATGATTTACTTGGCATGAACTCTTTGTAGAGCAACAAAAAAAAATATGCAAATTAAATTGTGTACCATGGCTTGTTTAACTAGAAATGTAGCACACTACCTTAGCACAACATGTTGTCCTAAACTCAAGCCCAGCCTGCTGTTTCCAGGCAATTCAAATGTATACTGGTAGGTGTCCTCTGTCAGCTGATCCACAGAGCTTATGATAAAAGCCATAAATGTTTCTGGAGTAAGTTCTGAATTGGTACTCTGCAAGAGCAACAATAAATAATTACTATTTCAAACAAGGCCAATATCAAAATGTGCATGTATAAAACACTAGTGAAACATGGTACTGCAAATTAAAAAAAGTTTTTAACACCTTTTGAACATCATCTTTATACAAATCATAATTCAACAAATTCTTAATTAAATCATCATTTAAATCCTTGGACCTTTTCAGATTTGTATAATTCTGAACTTGACAATGCTTTTGCTGATAATGATTTTGGAAAGTGAGAAAACAAAAACATAACAACATCCAAGTAGTAGAAGCATTCTGCAAGTATCCAAATATATAGCAAGATGTTGCAGAAGATGAAACAGGAGGCAATTTTCTGCTTGTTCTAATTTTTCCTCCTTGTTTTGCCTTTCCTCTTTACAACAATTTGCTTTTTTAACGTTTATATTTTATCATTTTTTTCCAATAGAACTTCCAAATTTAAATAGTTCCATTAATAGCAAGCAAGCAAGCAAGCAAGCAAGCAAACAAACTATATGGGTAAAACCTCTCATAGTATGATGAACCAATGAAAGGCAAAGCTATATTTCTGGCTGCCTTGAATCTTTAAAAGCCTCCTTCCTCCTGGTTCCTCACCTTCTACCAATTCAACTTTTCACAACCCAGATTGGAATATGTCTCTGTCTCAGCTACCACACAACAAGACAGGGGTCAAAAAACATACAGCCCTCCAGAGGTTGTTGGGCTGCAACTCCCAGCAGCCTTAGCTAGCAAAACCAGAATACTAGGAGTCTCAGTTCAACAATAACTACAAGCACACAACATTTTAATGCCTGCATTAATTGGTGGCTGATGGAAATGGTTCCCATGCTTAAGCCAGCAGAACCACTGGTGAGGAATACTAGGTGTCTCATTCAACAATACCTACAAGGACACACAATTTTGATGCCTGCATTAATTGGTGACTGATGGAAATTATTACCATGCTTCAGTCCCAACCTCTCTCATTTCAGACATAATACACTGTACACTGATTTTGTTATCTTCGTTTCCCCTGACTTATTTTTTCTCCCAAGCTCACAGCGCAATCCTATACATGTTTCTGTAAAGATAAGATCCACTATATGCAACGTGGTATAAGCCACAGCAAGTGTACACAGAACTGCAGCTTCTGTCCCCAACTTCCTGTCTCAGATATTCCTTCAATAAGCAACACTATACAGCAGGCCCTTGGTATCCACTGGAGTTTGGTTCCAGGAGCCCCTGTGGATACCAAAATCTATGGATGCTCAAATCTCATTAAATACAATGGTATAGTAAAATGGTGTCTCTTATATACAATGGAAAGATCAAGGTTTGTTTTTGGAAATTTGTATATATTTTAAAAATATTTTCAAGCTGTGAATGGTTGGATCTGTGGATAAGAAATCTGTGGATACTGAGGGCCAATTGTACATTTAAGTGTTGCTTCTTGGAGGAAAACCTGAGAAAGGATGTTGGAGTTTTAAGATCAGGAATACTCTAAAGGTACCAGATTCCATCTGAACCTGGAAGTTAAGCAGGATCAGCCCTGACTAGTACTTAAATGAGAGACCGCCAAATACCAGGTGCTGTAGGCTACATTTCAGAGGAGAGAACTGGCAAAACCACCTTATACAGTAACCATATTGAATGGGAAGGCAGTCTGACAGACACAATGTTAGAATTACAAATATTCAACAGGTACGAAATCTGATGTATCTCTTTTCAAATAGGCATACTTTTTAAAAGTATCCTTACAAGAAAATGGCAGGATAGAAACTACTCCAGTTCATTAATTTTAAGATGCAACATGAGAAGTTACTAAGCAAAGATATAACTTGACAAAAAGAGTATGTTGGAAGTAATACCAACTCTACAGATTGCTGTTACCTTCAGTAACATATTACTGTTACCTTCAGTAACATATTGCTGTTACCTTCAGTAACATACACTGAACGTTCTCTTATATATTACCCTGTGTATTCTTACTATAGAAATATTGTGTTTTATTTCTTTTTGCAGAATGGCTATCAAAAGCAGTTATCAACAAATACAGAAGAGGTTGCAATTCTAAGCAAACATACTTGGAAGTAGGTTTAATTGAGATGAATGGGTTTTACAGTGAGCCTGTGGTATCTGCTGGGATTTGGTTCTAGGAAACCAAAATCAAATCTAATACCAAAATCCATAGGTGTTCAAGTCCCATTATATACAATGGCATAGTAAAACAATGTCCCTTTATATAAAATGGCAAAATTAAGCTTTGCTTTTTAGAATTTTTTTGTGTGAAATATTTTTGAGCCATGGATGGTGGAATCCCTGGGTGCAGAATCCACAGATGCGAGGGCTGACCTGTACTTCCAAACTTTCTTTTTTAAAAACTGAAAGGCTCAAGTTGAACATTAATTATTCAAATATTTTAAATATTTCTACTTGCTGCTTCTTCCTGGTCAGGAGGCTTCTATCTTTTTTGGCTTTAGCTTCTTCCCATTGCTTCAGTTCTTTCTGATATATGTCGTAGATGCAGGGTTTACAGCCACTGCCACAGCATTGAGATGGCAATGGTTCAATGGGCTTGAGAGACATCCAGACCTCTTCACTATCGTCCATCATCTGTAAAATAAAAAATCAATGTCACTTGTAATAATAATAATAATAATAATAATAATATATTTATACCCCGCCTTTTGCCATGGCAATCAAAGCTAAAACAGATACAGACCCCAATAATAAGCATAACCCCCCTTAAAAATACTTTAAATACAGTCTCAATAAAACCAATGTAAACATAGATAATTTAAAATAAAAAAGCAAATTACATCAATTAAAACAGTAGGCCCTTTGGGGTGAGCAAAAATAAATGAGAGGAGAGTGTCTAATGAGGCGAAATCAGGATTGGAGATGGTTTTATTCTG
>CM034706.1:192706995-192768241 GCA_020142125.1 Phrynosoma platyrhinos | reverse complement strand
ATAATAATAATTTGTATCCCGCCTCTCCCTGTTGAGGATCGAGGTGGGAAACAGCAAAAATTAAAACAAATACAGAAATAATAACAAAAGGAAAAAAAATCTCCGAACCCCTCCACCCCTTCGACCGACCCTTCATATTGAACCTATTGTGATCAGCTTAATTGTGTTGTCCCTAATTGTGCTGATGTTCAATAAATGCACTCTCTGTACCTCCTAGTCATCACTTTGCCTCTCTGTTTGACTAGCAAAATCAGAATAAATTAAACAAAAATAACTAATTTATATTTTTCATAACATTTAGGTTACTTTTGTATGGATTTTTTAACGTGGGGTTGCTTTCTGTACTTATGTATTGCATTAGTTGATGGAAACAACATTAGCTTAATAATGGAACTTTCTGTTATTTAATGAGTTAACAATAACTGTCATTTTAATTTGTGCTCACCATTTGTACGTGCAACGTATACAAATGTCCAGAAAATCCTGATACACTGTAGCTTTTGATTTGTACCAGTAGATCTAACTAACTTCTTGTTCTGAAGCTCTGTGCTTCTGGAAGACTTACTTCACTTGTGCAGGATGATGACTACCAGATACCCCTCACTGGCTAAACGAATGGTTGCCCAAGACTTCAGAGTGGCAGCTACATGGCAACGAGGTTAGTGAAAGTTTTGAAAGCCGCCTCATCCCTGCAGAACAGGAGCGGGTGTGCTCAAGGGCTTACAGGGCTGCATGGTACTGTTTTAGGTTTCTCCCAATTTCCACAGATCCACACTACTTTGCTGCACCAGTGGATTTGGGTGGCCTGAATTGACATCTCGTTACCCTGGGGGGGTCTTTGTTTTTGGGCAGGGCTGGGGCCTCAAACAATATTTTTTAATATTATTATTTAGTAATTATCTGCCTTGGATGATGCAAAATGGTTGTCTTAATCTCTCTGCCCCCAGCCACATCATCTTGTGGGTTTAACAGTTCTCACCCTTGTTGTAGAATTATCTTTCTAGGATGCAGAATGATCTTGTGGCACCTTTGAAGCAACTCTAGAGAAACAAGTTGATAGCATAAGCTTTTGTAGACTAAGGCTGTATCCACACTGCAGAAATAATTCAGTTTGACACCACTTTAACTGTCACAGGTCAGTGCTATGGAATTCTGGTAACTAGTTTTATGTTTTGACATCTAGCCTTCTCTGTCAGTGAGCTCTGGTGCTCCAACAAACTACAATTCCCAGAATTCCATAGCACTGAGTCATAGCAGTTAAAGTGGTGTCAAACTGGATTATTTATGCAGTGTGGATGCCGCCTAAGTCAACTTCATCAGATGATGTCTCTGATGATGTCGACTTAGGTCGAAAACACACTGCAGAAATAATCAATTTGAGACCGCTTTTACTGCCCTTCTGAGAACTGTAGTTTTGTGAGACATTTAGCTTTCTGTCAGAGAGCGCTGGTGCCATGCTGGTGCCACAATAAACTACAATTCCCAGGATTCCCTAGCACTGAGCCAGGGCAGTTAAAGAGGTCTCAGATTGGATTATTTCTGCAGTGTGTTTTGAGCTATAGTCTACAAAAGCTTATAATACCAACTTCTTTCTTTCAAAGGTGCTACAAGATCCCTTTGCATACTGATCCAGACTAACAGGGCTGTGTCGTTGAATTCTGTCTTTCTAGGAGGCATTGTTGACTAGGTGCATTAGTTATTAGAGAGTAGAGAAAATAAATTGAGAGATGAAATTACCCAGTGTACAGAGTATTGCTGCTGTATTGAAAAGTGCTATGCACAAAGCAAAATATGTATGGTGGATGTTAACAATTTTATGTGTAGCAGATCATTAATGGAAAATGCTTCTCAATAATTCATACTCTTGTATGTGGGAACAGACATATTATGTGACATTGCAAAATATTACTCAAAATAATGTTAAGTTTTCATCAGTGCCATTTTTTTGGCCATGATCCAGTGACAAGAAAGCCAGTGAACTGAACCTTAAATTCAGTGTGTTGGTTCATCTACCTTGGCAGAGCTGGAGAGGTTTGGAACCAGCCATAGTAAGGACTTAATATAACCCATTTTTCTTCCCCATTATTCACAGCAGTTAGCTCCCAAAGAGACAGTTTCCCAGTTGCTTCTACATACTCAAATGACATAAGTTTGTTGTCATTTTGAATATTTTTAAATTAATGAATGTTTGAAATATATGCCTCGCATATCTACAAATCACAGATTTCCACCCTTAGTTTAATTAGTGAGGGACTGGTACATACGCAGTCTCTGAGTAAGATACACATATCTTGTGCTGCAATTATTTCACATGTATGCAGTCTTTCAGGTTCTGCACCTGGTGATACTGGACAATGACTGTGTTCCCTAATCATTTGCTGTAGCTTAGCTCCTTTTTTCCCTCCAAAGACACCCCAGTAAATGTTCTTGGATAGTGAGTGGAGCCTTGGCTTATTCTTGTAGTCTTGGAACCTTAAATCAGGAGATATTGTTCAGCCATTTCCTTAGCACTTCATATTAACAGATACAGCTATGTGTTGTATGTGGGAACTAGTAACATTTCCCTTTGCTTTTTAAGGTGAGAGGGAGCCTGCATGAGCAGATGCTAGCATTATGTGTCCAGCTAGAGAAGATTGTTCTTGAGGGCTGCAAATATTGGGGGCATTGTTTTGAAGGTCTCCTTGCATGGATTTAAGCATATAGTGCCAGTGGAAACATTACCTATTCATTTGTATGCCCCTCCATTCCATAAAAGTTCTCTGGTTGACTTACAATAAACATACGAACTTACTTATCCAATGTTTACCTTTACAGAATCCATTCTTCTTCAGATTCGTGGTAGCAAGGCAAAGATTTTGAATGCAATGAGTCCTCTACAACCTGTAGCTTCCAAAGATGAAATATTAGCCACTGAAAAACAAACTTTAGAAACCTTCTATCCTATTGCACCTACAATTGACCTCCAAGAAGTGAATGTATATGAGACAATGAACGACACAGGTAACTTCTATAGAGAAAACAAGGCCATAAGCTGAAACCTACTATTTATTTCATATTAGTACATTTATTATGGGTGAAATTCTGCCAGGTGACATATAAGGGTAATGGCTAAATAGAGTTGAGTGAAGGTATTAACTAAAGCATTAAATCTAATTGCAGTAGTTTTTAAAAAAATGTTTAGTTGAGTTAGTATCATTTAACTCACACTGCTGAAGAAATGAGACTATCATCTGATTTGTACCATAGGTTTTCGAGAAGGTTACCCATATCCTCATCCTCATACTATATACTTTGCTCCACATTGCACTAAATTTAAAATTAAACCAGAACATCTCCAAGCCAGAATGATGATGTTTGCTTTTGGAAGTGCCCTGGCCAAGGCTAAAGGGCTGTATGGGGTAAGTATATGGATGTTTATAGATAGATCTTACATGATCCTAGAAACAGGAATGTTGTACATTTGCTTCGCTTTTCTTTTCTGTTAGAATGGATGGGATGCTTTGATAGGTTTTGCAACAATTTTTACTTTACCACGGACATAGATGGGCAACACAGCTATGCCAAGAAAAAAATTGCATGAAATGGCCTGTTGTATCCTTAAAGCCTACAGAGTGGGCATGATTGGTTATATAGTCTGTTCCACCTTCGCTTGTATCTACTGTAGGCCTGGAATAGCCTTTTTTAAAATCTGAAAGACTCAGTTTTTAGGCCCAACTATTTTGGTGGTGAAACAGGCCTCAGGCTGATCAAAATGGCCTTTCAATCTATTTAATGAATGTAATTGGTCTTTTTATGCTATTTTTTTTCCTGGTATGAGGGCTTCATTTACCTCCCCCTGTGTTAACAGCATAGTAGCAGGTGTTCCCACTTTGTAAGGAGAAAGTGAATTCTTGCTCTCAAGCTTTCTGTGGAAATACTCACATAGAAATTTTATGTGCTTTTTGGTTGGGGCCGTGTCACAAAATTTAGGATGATTGGAATATTCTGGAAAAGTACTATTAAGATACAGGCTTATAAGTGCTGAGACTGTTGTTTCATGGCCTGTTGTGAAAAGCTGCTAGCTATTGATGGAGACTTCCTGTACAGCATGAAGTGATGTAGCAGAGCAAAATCATATTCTGAATTCATATGATTATTGTGATTCTGCCTTGCTTGAAAATCGTACCTGGGAAGCCGTGATTGAATTCTAAATCAGTCATGGACATTTTGAATGAGCAAAATACTGACATTAGCTTTCTGTGTGACAGTAAAATAATTGTGATACCTGAATAGCAGAGAGGAAAGTCAGGAACTTGATTTTACAGTTGATTAAATTTGACTTGGAAATGGTATGGATACAAATGTTCCAGAAATTACAGAGTTTTTGTTGTTGTTGATTTTTTTCCAAGGTTGCCTGTGGGTGTTGTTTTCCCCAAGGGCAAATCAGACTGCAGTTCACGAAGTCAAAATTAGGATCTGGAATTGGTGTTTGGTCTGGATGTAAATCTGCCATGCTGACATAAACTGGAACCATTCCCAGGAAAGCTTCCTGCACTAATATCAGACTACTCACGTCTGTTTTTGTATCATCTGTGGTGACCATTTCCACTGCACTACTCCCAGCCTCCCCTTTAGTTATGCACAGACAACCAAAGTGGTAGTTTACTCAATTGTAATGTATTGAAGTACAACACAGATAAGAAGGCAGGGCTTGAAAGGTCTGTTCTGTCTTGATCTCAGTCCAGAGATTGTAACTAAGTCATGCAGCCTTTTTTCCCCCTTTCCCATCACCAGGATGAACCCAGAATCTTGGATAAACCCATTGTTGTGCAGAGTATTGGTACTGATGGACAGTGTTTTCAGTTTTTGGTATTCCAGTTGAATACAACAGATCTAGACTCTAGCAATGGTGTCAAAAACCTGGTCTGGATTGATGGAGATCAGCTTCTGTATGAGGATGCCAGGAGTCATCCAGAAATCAAGAAAAAGGTGGTTGTGGTATGTTGACTATATTACTCTACAGATGATAACATCCCCTATATTAGTCTCATCAGAGTCTGGAATCATTAATAAGTAATGTATTACTTGCAAGTAAGTTAACACATTATCACTGCATTACTGTCAACCTTAAAAAATATTTTTACCACTACGCCACCAAAAATGGTCATCCCTTAGTAACATTTTGGTAGGAACAAGTGGATATTTCTTGTGGCTCAAAGCCATACCATTTGCTTTTTAGTAGTAGTAACATTAATATTGTTAAGACTAGAATACAAAGGTATTCTGACACACATTTAGAGTTCAATCTTCAATAGCACTAGAGCAGGGGTAGGCAACCTTTCCCCTTTAAGGGCCGAGGGACTTCAGCTCCCAGAAGCCTCAGCCATGTTGGCCAATAGTCCCATGTTGGCCAATAGCTCCTGGGATTCTGGGAGCTGAAGTCCCTTGGCCCTTAAAGGGGAAAGGTTGCCTACCCCTGCACTAGAGGACTAAATACCCACCACCCATGTGATTCATGAAAATATATTACAGTCAGCCCTCAGTATCAGCGGGCTAACCATCTGTGGATTGGAGCATCTGCAGATGGCCCCACCCCATTATTGTCAATGGCAATGTATGCACACGTATTGCGTGTCCATTGGCAATAATGGATCTTGAGGTCCCACACTTTTTGCTCTCTGTGGGTGAAGGGATCCAGAATGGAACCCTTGTGGATACTGAGAGCCGACTGTATTACCAGATGTCGCCACAATATATCTTGAAAAAAGTGCTTGAAACTACTGTGCTCACCTGTTTTATAAAATGCCATATCTTCTAAAGCAGGAATATAAATACCACCAATGGTAACTTCTCTGACACTAGAATATTGTAGCTGGTTAGATTCTCACTCTAAAAGCATATTTATCAAGATGTTTCAAAGGGAAAGAAGTATCATTTAAGTTATATCTCGATCATATCCTCTTCTAAAAAGAAGTCCCAATTAGAATAGAACCATTGAATCAGTTGTTAATAGTAAATCCAATGGATGCAACAGGTTTACTCTAGTTGGAATTAACAGTTGGGTTTAGGCTACATTTTCTTTTTTTCCCCCCTTTTTTATTTTATACAAATAGGTACACATACAGTGAAAATATACAAACAAAATAACGACAAAATGACGACAACACATTATACTGAAAAAAACTCTAAACATTACACTAAATGAGACACAGTGCCTTATGCTAAAAAGGCTACATTTTCTTGAAGGGTCATGAGTGAGACTATACTAATATAATAATATTTGAATATATTGAAATGTATTGTTGACTTATTTTTTATCTCAGACATTGAAAATCCAATTGTTCTCTTTACAGAAGCCTGCAGGAATACATGGCTATCAGCCAGAAACATTCAAGAAGTTCCTGGCATTCTACTTACATGGCATTATGGGAACAGACCACTGAAGGTGCTGCATTTAACGTGTCTTTGCCACATCTCCTTTTGTAATATAATACTTAAGGGTTAGAGGCTATTTAATATTTTTAAATAAAGTTTTCTCTAAAAACACATGTAAACAGTATCATTTTACCATTTTCTCTCAATTTTTAAAACCTTAATGAACCAGCATAAGCACTACTAATTGTCAGAGGAGTTGTGACTTGAAAAGATGAGAGGAGCACTGAAGCTTTTCACAGGGTTTATGGTTAGTCCCCAGTAGGGAACACTCATCTCTCGAAATGTCATTCAGCTAAACATACTAAGTATAGTTTTACAATGGATAATGGTTAGGCAGTGCAAACTACACAGTAAAATGCTATTGAAGTTACTAGTTATTGAAGTTAAAATGCTATTGAAGTTATTGAATCTTTGGGCAGGAGGTGACAATTCTTGGGTTTTTTTCCAGACAGCTAGGGTATTAGGTAAAATTATTTCTTATTGCCAAGAAAAGACAAGTGACATACTTATGACTGAATGACTTATTTAAAAATCAAGAGGAGTGATAAACAAGAGAAGTCAAGAGAATCAAATCAAGTCACAGTAATGAAACTTAATATAAAATGTATTCCAGATTAGGAAAAATGTCAGCAGTGGTTTGCTGGAAAGATTGCTGGAAATGAGGACGTGCAGGCTTCCACACAGACATCTTGTCCATTCACTCCATAACTTGTTTGAGGAACAGTAAGGAAAGAAGGCAAGGCTTCTTTTAGAAAATATAATTATTTGTCCCGATGTAAATTTTACATTTGAGACAAGTAGAATTGCTAATATATTAAGAGTGATGTATTTAAATATATCAGAAGCAACAGAATTGGGCCTGCCAGCTCATTGGCAGATAGTTCAGAGATTTTTAAACATTTGTGTAATACTTCTTGCTGCTTCTATCAACATACAGACAGTTGTAGCACCAGACGGTCTTCAGTGGGAGCCCTATGCAGAAAAACATTATTGCAGTAATTGCAGTGCTTATGTATTGGTATCTAAAAAAACAAAACTAAACAGAGTAGTATTAAATCAGCAGTTTTCACAAAAGAGAAAGAAGTGTGGTTCCCCAAGGACTTTTATTGGACAGTGCCTTTGGATTTCTTCATGTATGATCTACAGTTGGTGAATAGTGAAGCAGCTAAGCTTGCAGAGGACACCAGATTGCAAAGAGCTTTCTCATAGTCATCTGACTGATTTATTATGAACCAAAGTGCTTAGTGTTGAAAGTCCACAGTGAAGCATAAAACTAACCTTGGGCCAGTCACTTGGTCTTATACTGACATATTTCACAGGGTTGTTGGGAAGACAAAGTGGGAGAGGCTTGTTACGCTACCTTGAACTCATGGTAGAAAAGGCAATATATAACTGTAACTAATTAAAAGATGCACATGGCCCCACATTTTATACATATGTTGTTGGGGTCTGATGGTTAATCTTAACATTTTGGTAGATAGTATAATAAGAATTTTGCTCTTGTATGTAGCTGCTCAGAAAAAAAGGCAAATTCCTAAGGATTATGAGGGGGAAATGGAAAATTGCCAGTATTTTAATGTTCTACAAATCTATGGTGTGGCCACATTTGGAAAATAGTACTTCATTTCATCTTGGAAGATATCATTGTAGAGCTGAAGGAGGTTCAGAAAAAGGCAACAATTGAAAGCAAGAGTGAAGCATCTTCCATATAAGGACAAACTCCGGAGTTTGGGGGTTGGTTTTTTTAGAAAAAAAGATGAGAGGGTGATAAGAGATTTGTAAATGCAGTGTGGAGAAAGTGAACAGTTTTGTTTCTCACGGTTAGAACTGGAAATTACTCAAAAGCAATTGGTTGGGAGGAGATTCAGAACTTACACATTATTTCTTGTGTGAAGAATTTTGTAATAAATTACCAACAGAATTTATTAAGATAAGATGAAACATTGACAGAGTAAGTCAATTAGCAATTATAGCTATATGTATCGTTTTATAGTGGGCCCTTGGCATCTGCTGGGGTTTGGTTCCAGGACCCTCCATGGATAACAAAAACCATGGATGCTCAAGTCCCATTAAATACAGTGGCATAGCAAAATGGTGTCTCATATAAAATGGCAAAAGCAAGGTTTGCTATTTGGAATTTATATATTTAAAAATATTTCATGCAGTGGATGCTTGAATTCATGAATAAAAAATCCATGGATACAGAGGGCTGATTGTACATAGTAGCTGCCATGTTGGAGGATGGGGCTATTCTGTGAGTTCAGCTGATACTGATAACCTCAAGTTAGAGGTTAAGTTTCACTGCTGCATATTTAATAGCTTGCCTTTAATCAAACAAGAAGAGGCAGAAACAATAGTAGAAACAATACTCTTACATATTACTGAAAAGCTAGTTGTGAGTGATTGAGGGAGGAACAAACCGAAACATGTCATGAGTTTCTAGCCAGATAATATTAACTGCACTTGTCTAAGAAAATGGGAAATCTGTTCAGGCTTCGTTGAATTCTATTATTTGTGTATAACTGAGGAAGAAAAAATTATTTTACATCCTTATTTTATATAGTGAATGATATACTAGCTACAGGAGGCTGTTAGGGGCAGATTTTGCCTAGTGCTGTCAACAGCAGTTGCTGTGCTGGACATGCCATTTTAGTATGCCACAGGTCCTCCAAACTGGCATCTCTAACCACTGAAAGACTACGTTTATTTTGACAAATGTAAGGCTAACTTGTGAGGAAGGTGAGGAGTCTGGCAGATTTTAAGCTAGTGTGATGGCAGCACTTGCCAACCCCTCACTCACAGCTAGAAAGCTGGCAGATACGTAATGGATACATAAGCCCTACACTGCTATACAGGGAGACCTGGCTGAGCTGTTTGTGTCTTCTAGATGTGAAAAGAAAATGAATCGAAAAAACCACTAGGAACAATCTGTATTCTCAACACGCCTTTCCACCCTCTTGTTTCCCTGTTACGAGCACAGACAAATAGTCTCTCCTCCTACAGCTTCTATACTACGGTGACAATTCTAAGGCAAGGCCCCAGGTACCTGCCAGAGTGTTTGTGATAGGCTTTTGAAGCGGCTCCCACTCGATGATCTCTTTGTCTTTACTGTTTCAACAGGTATGCATGGCTCAGATAAAATAAAATGCATGATGAAGCCTGTATATTGTTCAAGGGGAGAATTGTTTCTTAAACAGCATGACCCCTTGATGTGATGCTAGTATGAAATCAAATGCTACTGGCTGTGCTAATAGCTCTACCAGGGGTTTGCATGTGCCCACAATCTTAGCCTCCTATGGCACACATTCCTTTTGCATTCAACCTGTCAAAAAGAGAATGGCAATTGATTGCATTGTACATTCACATGTTACAGAAGGACAGGTTGCTTACTCATAGTTCTTTGAGTGGTCATCTGTGCCCTCCCATAAATGAGTCTCACACATGCACAGAATATTCCAGAGTAGAGTAGCCTTTGGCCTCCTTCAGGCATGATCATAAATAGCACAAAGAACTACTCTCTTTATTCTGCTGTCCCTTAATATTAAAGCAGGCCTCCAGAAAGAGAGGATGAAGGAGGGCCGTGTGAGGGCACAAATGACCACTCAAAGAACTGTAGTTAGAGGTAAGGAACTTGCCCTCCTTTGTATTTTCTGTGCCTCACACAAATGGATGGTTAGCTAGCTTTCTATAGGAGGCAGGTCAGGTCAGCTGAGGATAGCTGACAATACTGCCCTTCCAAAGGATGCATCACCTTGAACCCTAAAGTTTGCTCTGTCATGTCAAATAAAGGTTGAAAATTGAACCCAAGTAGCCACCCTGCAGAAATCTGACAGGGAAATGCCTCATACCCATGCGCCTGGGATGTAGTTACTGCAGGTCAAGTGGGACCTACGGCCTCACCATTCAGATTTTTGGCAAGATGGTATGCCAGATGGATCAATTCAACCACCCATTTGGACAGCCTCTGGAAGAAATGGGGAAACCCACCTTCCAGCTGCTGTAGCAGACAAAAAATCTTGGAGATTTCCTTAGAGGAGTCTTGTGATGAGTACAGTATGGTGAAGCATGTCAAATGTCCAGAGAATGCAAAGCCGTTCTCAACTAGGGAGGGAGATCTTGATGGAAGGCTGGCAACACAGTATCTTGTTTTAAGTTGGAATGTGGAGACAGACCAGGGAGCAATGCTGGGTCAAAGCATATTACAATCTTGTCCTTGTGGAAAACCAGATAGGGTGACCCTACCAGTGGATGATCAGGCCAAAGGCATCACAGCATAAGAACCACTCATATGCCTCTGTGGCCATGCAATTCATAGTCCACCAGGAGACTGACTCATCCGGGGATGTGAAGAGCTAGTGGAAATGAGTGCCCATGAATGCACCTGTCGATAGCTATATGGCAAAAGCATTGGAACCATTGTAGAGGACTTTATGCCCCCATTTGTTGACACAATGGTCATGTTGTCCAAGAGCATCTTTACTACTGTCCCTCAGATGGTGTCCTTGAGTACCTTCATGATTGTAATTAGTTCCAGGACAATGATGTAATGTTTCTCTGTCATCAGCCAATGCCTGTGGACTACAAGATCTGTGCAGTGTGGATCCCATGCAGAGTGGGATGCATCCAAAGTTATAAGGGCTGTAGGCTGAGGTGGCGAAAGAGCATGCCCTTGAAAAAGTTGATCTGTTGGAGCCACCAATGTAGAGTGTGGTGGACCTATGGGAAAAGGCAAAGTTTTCAGTGGGGTGAGCCCCACCCTAGATTAAAGTAACACAGGAACTAGAGTTATAGTGGGCAGGAACATAGCCAGGCACACGGGGTGCCTGCTGTGGTAGAAGCAGAGCAGCTTCATGACTAATCGAGTTGGCACTTGTCTCCTGTGCAGGATTTGAGATCTGTGACAGTAGGTGCCTGGCTGAGCTGAGTCCAGAACTGATCCCATGAAGGGGAAGGATTGAGAAGAGATGAGGGACGACTTCTCCATGTTCATTCAGAGTGACCGCCCCACCAGGTATTCACCCTCCTCTGAGGTGTCACCTGGTGCAGTCTGCACCCCCTGAGTGATGCCTCTGTTCTATCACAAGAGTTTAGTGTCAAGTGGATGAAGAAGATTATTATCTTCCTGTTGAACCTTATACAGGTTTTCCAGGCACCTCACTGTTGGAGAACAGAAGATGGCTTGGACCAGGATTGTTTGACAAGATCCAAAAGAGTTGGCATGTGGTATCATATAGCAAACATATGCTGGATAATGGAATGTATTAAGGAATTTCAAAGGAAAGTCATCCTGTGCTTTTCAGATTATATATAGCAAAGCTTTTGATTGTATAGGTCAGGAAAAACTATGGATTGCTCTTAAAGAAATGGGTGTGCCACAACATTAGTCTCCTGATGTGTAACCTGTACTCAGGACAAGAGGCTACTGTTAGGAGAGAAGGTGGAGAAGGGGAATGATTTCCAAGTGCAAGGAGGCCAGGCAAAGCTGTAGCACCCTATCTAGTTAACTTGCATGTCCAAAATACCATCTGTAAAATAAGATTAGACTTGAAAGGTGTGAAAATTGGAGGTAGGGACATCAACAATCTAAGATATGCAGATAACACCATATTACCAGAAGAAAATTGCAAAGATTTTGAAAGATTACTATTGAAGAAAGTGAAGGCAGAAAGCGCAAAGGCAGGTTTGCAGCGGAACGTTAAGAAAACAAAACTAATGACCACAAACTATCTACATAATTTTAAAGTAGATGATGAAGACATTTCTATGTACGACTGTGAAAGCTGAACAGTGAAAAAAGGTGATAGGAAGAAAATTCATCTGCAAATACCATCTTCTAAAAAGACAAATGATTGGGTCCTATACCAAATCAAGACTGAACTCTTCCTAGACGCAAAGACAATGAAACTGAGGTTGTTATACTTTGGCCATATCTTAAGAAGGGACTGGGGAAAAAAACAACCCAAAGTCTTGGAGGCACTGCAGGGCAAGATGAAAGGAGGAAGAGTGCATAATACCTGAAGGATAGATTCAATCATAGAAGCCACAGCCATGAATCTACAGGACCTGAGAAGGGCAGTTGAGGATAAGGTGACTTGGAAGTCTTTCATTCATGGGGTTGCCATAGGTCAAAGTCAAGTAACAGAGTTAACAAATAACATTGGGCTTTGGACATTAACATTCTGAAATACCAGGCCCAAAGAGGGAGTAGGTTGATACTTCGAGGCCAAATAACTTTGCCATCCTGACTGCCATCCCTCCACTTGTGTAGGGGTGGGGATCATCCTTCAGTGAGAAGGGAATAGTGGTGTCCTCTGTAAAAGGCGATGAGGATTATTGTGATGTATCAGCAAGAGTCCTCTTTATTCTCAGAGGAGTCAGTCAGAAAACATTGGGCTCAGTTGTATGGCGCTCAGATTGGGCTAAGATTGAGACATCAAGGTAGGAGGCAACACAAAGGTTAATGAAGTGTGTTCTATAGTCAAGGCACCATTGGGAGAAGTCAGGGATGAGTGGGTACTAGCATAAGGCCACCGAAGTGATTTCCTGGTCTGACAATCTAGAAAAGATGGAGTGGTAGGCTGGAGCAAAAGAAGAGGTGGCTGATAAGCTGGTAAGTAGCTATCTTGGGAGCTTGTGACCAAGCAGGTTCATGGAGGCTGAGTTGAATCAATTACTCTGTTGAGGTTAGCCAGTCTGGGAGGGTGATACTTAAGGCACCTTCTGCACTGCTTGTTCTTCAGTGTGAGTAAAATTGTTGATACTGGCCAAGTCAGCAGAAGGAGAAGAGAGATAAGGCGACAGTGTCTAGATCAAGGGAAGTAATAGTACTACTCTTTCCCACTTTGGTCAGGCCTCACCTGGAATACTGTGTCCAGTTCTGGGCACCACAATTCAAAAAGGATGTGGACAAGCTGGAGCGTGTCCAAAGGAGGGCAACTAAAATAGTGAAGGGTCTGTAAACCATGCCTTATGAGGAGAGACTTAGGGAGCTGGCTGTTTAGCCTTGAGAAGAGAAGGTTAAGAGGTGATATGATAGCCCTGTTTAGGATGGAGGTTCAGAGACTAGGACCTGGAACAATGGATGCAAACTACAGGAAAAGAGGTTCTACCTAAACATTAGGAAGAACTTCCTGACAGTAAGAACTGTTTGACATTGGAACACGCTCTCTCTCTCGAGTGATGGAATTTCCTCCATTGGAAATTTTTAAACAGAGGCTGGATGGCTATCTGTCAGGGGTGCTTTGATGGTGTGTTCCTGCATGGCAGGGGGTTGGATTGGATGGCCCTTGAGGTCTCTTCCAGCTATATGGTTCTATGACACTGGGAGATGGGCCAGAGCAGAAGTTGATATAGGGGTCAGCACCAGGGTTGCAATCATTGGGCCTGCCTTCCCTTTTTCATTTGCCCTTTCTTTATGGTAGGTTGTTGGCTCAGCAGAGCCCCTTTTGAGATTTGCCAGGCTTTGGCCATACAGAAGCAGATTTTCAGAGGCTAGGAGAGCTGGACCATCTCAGCCTGCTTGGGCCACTGCCAACCATGGAGAAGCATCGGATCTGGCATCCAGAATCATCAGAGGTCATGCATATTTGGTCTGAGAACCTCCAAGAGGGGCTGTTTCTTACAGATTATCATCAAAATGGAGGGGCCAATTCGAGTGGCAATATCTGTGACTCAGAGAGCATCCAAAGATAGAGGTGGAGTTGGGAAAGTCTGTTTCATAGTTGTTGGGTTGTAAACCCTTTGCAAATTGAGAAAGAATAGACCAATGACCTTCATTCAGGCAAAACAAGTACTGAATGGCCATTCAAACTAGCAATCTTCCCAATGCAGGAGACAAGTTCATGAAAAGAGCCAAGGCCACACAAAACTAACTAGCCACCAGCTACTGACCACAGGAGGACATGAACTAACTACTATACTACTTTTTCTTTTTTCTTTTTCATTTAAAAGAGACAACTAACAAAGGGAAGAATAATGAAGAGAGAGAACTACTTAACACTGGAAACTATCTGAGAAGTAAACACCATGATGGAGAAAAGGGAACTGAGAAGGACTAGCTCTTGGCATTTGAAGGGGATGGATTCCTGCCAAAAGCTTCTCAGCTTTGGAGTATGGGACCCATTTGTATGAGGCACAGAAACCATGAAAAAGAAATGGCCCAACAGGCTTAGGATAGATACTTTATCACCTATCATTTTGAGGCTATCTCTTGATAATGTTGTTTTAAAAACATGTATCAAATAACTATGGAATAGGGTACACAGGCAATAACTTTGGTTCTTTTGCATGTTCTAGAATGGCCACCTGCACCCTCCTAATCACAATTATTTGAACTACAATGCTCATCAGCCCACAAACTGACCATGCTGTCTATGTACAATGTGAGTTGTAAACCGCTGGAACCATTTAACTAATTCAGCAGGAATCTCATTAGGCAACCACATGCCATTTAATAACTTCAAATTGTTTTTTTCTTTTGGTCATTTAATAATTGGTGTTAGCTGAGCGGCTTAGACAACTATTCCAAAATGTTGTGGAAAGAAACATGAGGAACAACAACCATGAGATCAGATGGCTGGCAAAACTGGCCGTAGGCTTTCTGTGCTGAATGTTTGGCCAGTGGAAGCTTCCAATTGCTGTATAGTGTCTGGCACAAAATGGAAGCGGCATAAGATGGGCTACCGATCCAGTGGCTGCCAAGGGTCATTAAGCCAGTTGTCAAGAATTTCTTTTAAAAAATTGAGATAGGAATCCAAAAGCACCTGCATCTGTGTTTCACTTCCACGTGCAGACCAAGGCAGGGTTCAGAGGCAGTGGCATCTATAGGGTTGGTATCACCTGGTGCAGTAACCCATAGAGTCCCCCCCCGCCCCATTGACCTCCTCCCATTTCACACCAAACAGAATCCTTAGTAATGCTATTTTGCACTGTTACTCATAAATTACCATAAACCACTGAATGTAATGCTAACAGTTGTGACATAAAGAACTAGCAAAATTATACCTTCAAATTACAGTATCATAAGCACAACCTAAATGTATTTACATAGATATAGTATTTGGTTAAAATGTTTTTAAATTAAAAATTATTTTTTTTTAATTTTAAATTTTGGGGGGCCTCTTCTTCCCCCCACTGAGCTTCACCCACTCCCACCATCTCTTAAAGCAGTTTAAAGGGAAGCGAATGAATGGCACAGCCCATTCCTGCTGAAAGGTAAGTGTTTGAGGAACAGTGGTGTCACCTGGTGTGGTCCGCATCCCCCACACTCCTTGAGTGACACCACTGTTCAGAGGCTGTCAACAGCTCTTAAAACACAAAAGTATGTGTGGGGCAGGAGCACATCATGCCTCTTAGGCTGCTGCTACTTACTGCGTACAGGATGATGGCTGGATGCTTAAGCAAAGGAGGAGGAGCTGAATTTCATCAAAGTGGGTTTTCAGAGCGTATGATCCAAAGGCTGAATAAAACATTTAACATCAGTAAATAATGAAGTAGCAGTAACTTCCACAACGTGTACAGGGAAAGAACCCCTTGGAGTTACAATGATATATAAAAACAAAGTTAGAAACCCAAACATTTAAAGACTTTAATCTCTTTTAATTTATAGTACAGTTGGATTCGGACCTATATGTCCTAATGGCACCAGGTCCTATCAGATCTTGGAAGCTAAGCAGGGACTTGGTTTACTAACATCACACACACACACACACACTTGGATTACTAACATGATATGCATTATTTTTCTCTGGGAATTAGGGTGTCCCACTAAGGTCAGATTACATTAAGTGCAGATGAGAATTGGAAACCTGTCTTCTGTAATAGATCAACAGATGCTTGATGCATAACCTATTGTGCGTAAATACACTATTCTTAACCACTAGAAGCAAGAAAAATTATGTGGTATATTAATTGTACACAAAACCAATTGTAATAATTTAGAAAAAAAATCTTTTACTGTTTGAATTTTAGCTAGCTCTCATTATATTTGGGAATAAAAAATGCAGTGAACTAACTCACTAACTGCAGACAGGAACACATACTAAAGGCTAATGTGATTTGTTTTGTGTGCCTTCATATACACACAGAATCTGAACAGATCCTTCCATGGATGTTGCCAAGTGCTTAATAGGCAGACATTGGTGGGGGGTAATATCCTACAGATTTAGCAAGAAATTACAGCAACTGATTATGGAACACAATACAGTTACAGATTGCACAGGGAAGACGAATATCCAGAGAAATATCAACAAGCACTCGAGATATTTTATCTAGAGTCTTTTCATGTAACTTCTTCATACTGAGGAAAGAGGTGAGAGTTGTTCCAGTAAAAATTAGCTGCTGGGAAAGACAAATGTATGCCAGAACAGCAAGCATTCGAACCAGTTGACCAGAAAGATCTGAGGATGAGGTATTTGCCAATCCGATGGTGATACCAAAGCTTTTGTTTTGACCAGTGGTGCTTTGGCCATGGAAAGGACACAGAAAATGGCAGCTGAATAGATCTTCCAGAACAGTCAGGTTAATAAAGGAGGTGATCCTTTGCCAACTTGAAAGGTAAACACAGAACACTGGGTTGCACCCAGCTCTGTCCTTCCCTCAGATGGGAAAACTTCACCCATCTACTTCTCTCTGCCACCTTTGCTTCTGCTGCTCCATCAAAGGAAGTGTTTTTATTTAATAAAATCTTTAAAAAGAGTGTGTATGTGCATAGGTGCTAGTACGTACAGTAATACTTTTACTTAAATATAAATAAGCAAAAAGCTGTGAACATTTTACTGCCACCCTTTCTCCAACCTTGCCAGTTTAAAGAGCAGGGAATAGACATGAGATGAATAAAATTGTGACTGGCAGGAGAATAGTGATGAGATTTTACCAGGGTGCTACCAGATAACAATAGGGTCAATGTCTAGGCCAAAGGTGTAGGGGAGTATTTTATGTACGGTATTAGCTGGAGGAGTGTGTGGAGTCATTTAAACAGAACTGGTTAAGCATAATCAGAGGTAATGAAAAGTAATGGGGGAGCCTTCCAAAGGGATGCTTTCTTTCAGTACACACATTTGAACCTCATACAAATGGCTTTCCACAACTTACTGCTTCTGTATTTGTATTTTTGTTGATTTTTAAACATTTTAATGACATTCTTTCAGTTTAATACATACAAAAACCCAGTATAGAAATACATTAGCTAAGACAGAGGCAGAAGAAAAAAAAAGGTGAATACAAGGCAACTCCTATCTTGCACTATCTTTGGCTTCCATTAGGGAGGAAAACAAGACCGGTGTATAAATTAGGTTCATATAATATAGACCATATATATCTCTCCAAACTAGCCTGCCCATGAAAAAGAATAAATCCAATTTTTCCATCTGTCATGATCAGGGTGTGTATATATTACACCATTGCAATTCTGCCAATACAACTGTAGAATTTGGAATAGGGAACAGTATTTACCATCCTGAAAATATCAGTCTCGGTGGGGCTTTTTGGAAGACATGTTGAACTCACTTATGTTAGAAACACAGGCTTGAAAGTGATGCCTGGTAAATTTGTACCAATGGAGAAATGCAAGATTACTATGTAGCTATCAAAGTTTTCGGTGTCCTGTATTGATCCTTGTTCTATCTTATGGGAGTAGAACACAGATACAAATAGAAAAGCTATTCATATTTTTGCATAATAGGTAATGATGACATTTAGTTTTGACAAATATGTTGAGCTTAGTGCAAGATCTGAAATATTTTTGTGAGGCTTGGAAAAGTTACTTTTTTGGACAACAGCTCCCAAATCCCCCAACCAACTTAGCTACAGCATTCTAAAATCACAGATACTATACAAGTCAGAGGTCTGAAGTGCTCACTCTGAGTAACAGCTGCAATTCCATTTCATGGGCACATGCCAACTGCTTTGCTCCTTGTCTGAATTAGAACATAACATCTGGAGCATCTAGTTCCTTTCCAGATGTAAAGAAATGAAAATCCACATGTAGATAAGATGGTATTCTGTACACTTACATAATGTTCGATCATTGGCCAGTGTTTGGAGATTTTTAATATAAAGAGCTTGAAAATGGGAAGTACAATGGGAGTGCCAATTCGTATGAGGTATTCTGTGAACTGGCCAGCAAACTGGGTGCTGACTCTGAAGGCATATAAAAATTTAAAGCAGGTAGAAATATAAGAAAAGCCATGCTGGATCACCACAGAGGAAATGGAGAAATTACATAAACCTCAATCAATAGTCGCACTACATATACTGATATGCCAATACGTCTGTACCTGTATTCCACAACCATTGATGTTAGGTTTTGCAGTGGTAGATATACCCTCTCCCAAATCAAAGCTTGGAAGGATGTAGAACATCCATGTCCCAACATTTCATGCCACAGGCAATTTGGCTTCATGTGTACTGCATTTACTTTACTATGAGATAAATTTCATGTTCTAAGTATTGGCAGTAGATAGAATACTCTTCTGTCTTCAAATTTTTATGGTAAGCAATGGGCTGAAGCTATACCATGTTTTAGTAGTCTGGATGACCCTAGTGTACCTTAACCATTTGTGAGGTACTGACCCTCATTGCCTCATACATACCATTTCTACAGAAATACTTCACATTTTTCTTAAAGCTTTTCTAGGAGTCATCATGAACATAAAAAGAACCCTGCTGGATCAGATCACAAGCCTATCTAGACACAGGGCCAACCCCACACCCCTAAAAAACCCCACAAGCAGGACGCAGTAACAACATCCCATTCATAGAGCCCAGCAATTAGGAAAGACTAGACAATTCTCAAGTTGCACTTCTTTGTACTTTCAGTATTGAGGTGATGACTTGCTTGAATTTGAGGATATCTTTAAAAGAAATGTGGAACTGGCCCAAACATCCAGCATGGCTAGGACCTTTGAAAGAATAAGGATGCTACCAATGGCTATCTATGCCAACACACTTAGAATTAGTAAGGAGAATGAGAGGAGCAAGACCACTGTTATAGCAAATCACCAGGAATGAACAGCAACGGACTGAAATCAAATGTTTATATTTATTACAGCATGGGAGGAAGAGAGAAAGGAGGATCTGGATTCATCCTTCAAAAACCATCCTGAACCAATGAAGACAATAATTTAGCTATCACTTTAATACAATGAAACCTGTCAGTTATCCCTTAAAAAAAATAGAAAGGGTGCTGCATTAGTAATGGGAAAAATCTTGGTTTGGTGTCCCCCCCCTTTTTAAATATTATTTTAACTGCAACTGTGAGACTGACTGCTTGCCCCCTCCCCCCGCTATCATCCTTCTACAAAGAAAGTACAGTTAAAATGCCTAAGAAAAAGGCAAACATGTTTAAAAATTGTAATACAAAAAAAAAAAAAACTTGTCAAATCTTATGGTTTGTGGTGGTTGGTTTTTGTTTTCAGTCAGAGTAAAAACAAGCCAATGTTTCCCCAAAAACCCCAAAACAAAACAAAACAAAAAACATTTCGTTAAGGGGTGCGGAAAAAAGACATCCCTTTAATAAAACATTATCAACAAATATCGTACACAAACTACAATGTATAATAATTACTTTTCTTTTCCCTCGCTTAATTTTAGAACCAGACTACAAGGTAAGAAAAAACACTGAAACAAGATACAATGTTCTCAAGAATCCGCACAAAGGTAGGTAAATCCAGGGGAAGATAATATTTTACATAATATGAAATACATAGATCAGAAGTGAAGGGTTTTTTTCTTTTTATATAAAACAAAGACCAGCTACAAGGGAGTGTAATGTACAGAGATCCCAAGACTTGCGAGTTTCACTATACATGGTATGCTTTTCTGTAGTCACCTCTACCATGAGAAGGCAAGGGTTGTGTGTTTTTTTTTAATTTTGTTTTTAATTACAGAGTAGGAGGGAAGGAGGGAGAGAGAGCCTACAGAATAGCAAGTATACATTTTAACAACATTAATTACTTAAAAATATCTCCATCCAGTTCCAGAGCATATACAGTGAAACCCTAATAAGATCACATCATTTCATTGAAACTAACCAAACAGAAACAAAAACAGAACAGATGTTAAAAAGTTCGCGCTCACAGTTTTCGAGTCCCAGGTCAAGTTTTTAATGCTTCCTCATTTTATTTCTGGTGGACTGATACCTCGCCAATGTTAAAAAATAATAGTCCCCAGTATCCTAACCCCCCATATCCCACCCCTAGGAGTTTTGTTGCTGTTTTGAAAAAGGGAAGTTCATAACACATCTTTGCAGTTTTTGGGAGGAGGGGCTAATATAGTGCATGCCACAGTCACAGATATCAAAATTAAAACTGTATTTTTGGAGGATGTGATCCTACAAGGGGACCAGCTGCATTCTACAACTTAGAATGAGGCAGAGAAAATCTTTTCCACTTGGATCTTCTTGCTGGAGAAAAGCGTTGTGCTGCAAAACACCAAACGGAAAAACTAACCAAACAAAAAAAAAGAGGGGTAGAGGGAAGGGGAAAGGCCTTCTGAACAACCCCCACCAATTTCTTTTTTTAAAAAAACTGTCCAGTTTTCTTTATTTTTTTTTTTTAAAAAAAATGGCTACAGAGACAACATGAGATTTCATATCTAGACTAGCTTCCTTGCGTAGCACAGCACAAACATACAACAGGTTTAAAAGAATAATCAAGCAAAGGAGGTTGGAATTGGGTGCTAGAGGCTTTCATTTGTTTCCAAAAAATCAACAACAAAAAAGTGTCATGTACATAGAATAAATCCTTCTGCAGAAGAAGGATCTTGTTTTGTCTTGAAATATTTTAAAGATTTGTCCTTCATTGTTTTATGGAATAAAAAGTTCAGCCTTTTTATTGCATGAAACTAAAAATCAGGGGTGGGTCCCCGGCTCTGTATGTCTCCCTGCCAAACACACCTAGCTTCTCTTCTTGCATAATTTCTTGAGATCCTCCAAATGGCAGCCGACTTTTTCTTTGTCCTGGAGAAGAGGATGTGGGGTGAAGGAGGAGGGAAATCACACACTCATCGTCATGCTGGGAGAATACTGGGTGAGGAGGGAAAGGAGGGGGAGAGAAACAGAATCACAGAGTAAGAATGAGGCAGGAACAAGACCAAAATGCTAAATGCTGCGGAAGCAGAGGAAATGGGATATGAAAGAGATGTGGGCTTTTGAAAACGATAAAGCTACATAATTGGCTTCAATAAATCAGGGATCTAGAATATGTTAGAGACTAATTTATCGAGACATAATCGTTCCCATTCCATAACCGCTGTTTGCCAATGAACTGGGGTTGGGTGGGGTGGCATGTAACAAAGCTGTATGTGGTATAACCTAAGCTTTAATTTTTTTTTGGCATGTTATTCTATTGTAAATACTGTTAGGAAAAAGGACAAGGCTCCCTAACTTACATGGTCATCTATAAGGAACAAACACATTCAGAGTGCCATCTTCCATAACTAAGCATCATTTTGTCCTGTAAATATCCCTGGCAGAAATATTTCCATTGGAGTTAAACACATCCGCTCTGAGATTGATTAGGCCCCCTTGAATAAATAAATTAAAAGAAAATAGATGTGCTAGTTTCCTTCCCCCATCCCTCTGTTCCTATCTAACTTTTGATTGTAGGTCTTTCAGGCACAAAGACCTGTCTTTGGATTATGCAAAAAAGAAATAAAGATTTAAGGTTTGCTGGGCTGACTTTGGGCTGCCCTTGGATGAGACATCTCCAAGAACCTCTATCCTCTATTTCTCTGCTCAGGTCCTGCAAACTCAGACTCATAGTCTCCCTGATGTGGCTTGAGGTCTTCCTCTCTTTCTGTTGCCTTTCACTTTTCCTAGCATCATTGCCTTATCTAATGAGTCTTTCCTTCTCACAGTGTATCCATAGTATGGCAACCTCTAGTCATCCTGGCTTTGAGGGAAAGTTCAGGATTGATCTGTTCTAGGACCCATTTGTTTGTCTTTTGGGCTATCCGCAGTATCCCCAACACTCTTCCCCAGCACCAAATCTCAAATGAGTTGATTTTCTTTCTATCTTTTTCTGTCCAGCTCTTACATCCATACATGGTGATGGGGAATACAGTGGTTTGGATGATCCTGACTTTAGTATTCAGTGTTGTGTCTTTGTACTTTAGGATCTTGTCCAGTTCTTTTATTGCTGCTCTTCCCAGTCCTAGTCTTCTTCTGACTTCTTGACTACTGTCTCCACTCTGATCAGCATTTGATCCAAGGTATGGAAATTCTTTGACTATTTCTATTTTATCGAAAGCATAAACTTAAAAGCCTTCCCTGCCAGGGTGACCAGATGTCATAACTGCAGAAGAGGACAAGGCACCGTAAAATGCAGGACATTCAAGAAAAATGTAGGATGTTACCAAATAAAAGCTAAAAATACTAATATAACTCTAAATTCATTCCATATGGCTTAATTAGAGCTATACTACATATACTGTATTTTATCATGTACTCAACTGTATTTTTCTGAGAAACTTATCTTTGTTAAAATGCCGTGTTGGCTTGCAGCAGAACTCTCAGCAAGACAAAAGCTTAAAATTGTACTATACTAGCAACAAACCCTTGACTGAATCCATTTTAATTATTCCTTTCATTTGTCTGCCGTGCTGGAATTAAGGTAAAAACTCTTTCAATGTTTTGTATAGTGTCCTCAAGTGGTCCATTGCCTAATAGGTTTCCTATCATGTTCTCTCACTTCTGGGGGCAAGTCTTGTCTGCTGCTGATCCTAGCAAAGAAGAACTTTAGAAGGATCCATGCTCTCTCCTTCTTTGCAGGGAGGATAGGCTGACAAATTTCTCAAAGGGGAACAGCAAACATGGTGTTACTCAGTGGGCTTTTTAGTCATGCTCAAAATGGAGGACATTTTGGAATTCTTCCTGGACAGAAGGTGCTAGGACATGTCCTGGAAGAGGATGACATCTGGTCACCCTGTTCCTTGCAAACCTTTGTGGACTTGTAGGGAGCGATTTTGTCAAGTTTTTTCTTTTTTTTGCTCTTGCAACTGTTTTAGGGTGAAGGAAGGGCTTTTAAACAAAGTCCTCTCCTCGGCCTAGAACAGGTCAGTGGGGCCACAAAGCATACTTCAATCCCTCTCCCCAACAGTTTCTAGAGGTAAAAAAATGCAAGATTTAAAAACATGTGGGAGTTTTCCATCCTGTGTTACAGGAACCAGGTCTGAAAGATATACATTGGAAATTAAAGAATAGGGTGTCTCCAAGGAGCTGGGAGCACAAGGAGAACCAGAACTAAAAGCAAGTATTACCTTTCACCAATAATCCATTTCTAATTTAAAGGACAGGAGAGGGCATTTTGTTATTACTAAATATTAAAGAATTGGGAGTCAGAATCCCTTCCAGCAGACCACCCAGAGATCCTGATTCCTCTTTCTGTCCACTTGCTATAAAACACCAAGGAAAAAGGCTTTGTATGTTATGCTATTCCTACATGGAAATCACTTGCATGAAAAACAGTCTGACATTGTTGCATGAACAAATGCTGGTAAGTCAGTCACATTTGTTTGTGGCTGGCCCTAATATGTTTTCAAAATAGTAACAGTATCATCTGTATTTATTTACTTCTAAATGAGTCATAATTTCTTTTCTCTACTTGCATCACCTCACTTTGGAACCATTCTTGTTGGAACAGGATGTTGCATATCACAATCTCATTGCTGCTGTTGTGTTCTGTCAAGTTGTTTCTGATTTACGGTGACCTTAAGGTGACTCTATCATTGGATAGGGTTTTCTTGGCCACGTCTGTTCAGAGGGAATTTGCCACTGACCTTCTCTAGCCTGAGAGTGTGGAACTTGCTCAGAGTCATCCAGTGGGTTTCCATGGCCAAGAAAAGATTCAAACTCTGGTCTCCCCTAGTCCAGCACTCAAACTACTACACCATGCTGGTTCACCACAGTTTCATGTTAACTGTCTTATTTTGGATCCTCTCCCAGCTCTATTAGCTCCTAGGCTGCACTGTCTGCACCCACAACACTATCTCCCACCGACTCCAGGGCACCTACGCTCACGTCACCACCATTCTCTGTGCAAATCAACTACTCTTCCCCAGAAACAGATTAAAAAGAGCCTTCAGAGACTCTGTGATTCAAACTCTGTTAGCATAAAGAGCTACTGTAAGAATGACTCACGTTGTCATTTTGGAAGGAATGGAGGAAGTTGCCTCCCAGTTCACCATCATCTCGTGGAGTGCCTGGAGGATTGCTAATGCCACTTATGTTGTTTGGAGAATTCTAGTATTTAAGGAAAAAGAATGAAAAACAAAAACAAAACCCAGCCCAAACACAACACACATAAGTAGTGAAAAGTTGTCTTTCCACTATGATGCATATTAAATGACTGCAAGAAAACACTGTTCTACAATGCAATGGCCCCCCGCCCCCATGATAGTTAAATACAATCACTGCATTTTCTGACTGCCTCACAGAGCTGAGAGGAAAAATGTCCTGCTCTGCTGAGTCAAGGGCAAAAGGCCACATCACCCAAACTCAGCCAGGAGTGGAGGATTTCAAAACTCCTCCTGGTTCCCACTCACTGTCTCCTATCATGCTTGACATTTGGTTCATTAAAGCAAAGAGGAGGAGTATGCAAACATGGATAGCAAAAATGAAGACTTACTTTTGGAAGTCCATCTATGTCTCCTGACCCTAGTGTAAGAAAACCCCAAAAGGTAAGCAATTAGTGAGAAAAATTAAACTTGCTTGCTCTAAATTAGAGAGTTGTTTTTTTTTAGTTCAACTAGCCTCCCCACTTGGGGACTAAATGAAACATTTTGTCTCCGAACCTTCATCCAGAAATAAGACACTGCTGCAAGAAGCTACGGCTGGCCTTCCAGGAAGCAGCTGGTAGTACATTAGAGAGCTGCAGGTCACAGCTGGGCTAATGCAAACCTCTTAACATTTGCCTCCAGAAAGGGACATGCTGGGAAAGCCTCAGCTGCCATTCCTTTGCATGTAGAACTCCCGGGAGCACAGCCCAGTTCACCTTCCTGCACGGCACTAGAGTAATGGCCTAATCGAGTTGCTACGGCCTTGACTCCCTCCCGTGAGTTTTGTGACACTGATCAAGATGGAGTACAGCACCTCTACTTCAGCAAGATGTATAAGGCAAGCATAGGAAGTTAATGGGTCTTTCTGCTGCTTTAATTAAAACACACACACCACAGTTAGGTTCATGCTGCTTCTTCCCCTTTATCAATCAACAGGAGTCTGGCAAGCCCGTGACTAGCAGTATCTGCTCCCCGGCTACTCTTTTATGTTGTGTTTGAAATGGCAAGGTCATCCAGAGATTGGGGCACAGAGTAAGCCCCAAACTTTGGGAAACAAGCAAATTCTCACCACCACTACCATCACACAACAAGACAAAATGCAGAATCATGCAATCACCAATAAGCAGAGATCCACAGATTCTGAGATCAGAACACATCAGGCATCTGGATGAAAGAGTTGCCACCAATATGAAAGCTGCTCATATGGCATCTTGGGCAGATACGCCAGAGCCTATATTAAAGCCAATCTCTTACATCTTTTTCTGCCAGTGCAGAATGCTGAACATCTGTTGTTTCCTGATACTATATCAGGGCACAGAGTATTGTGGAGAAATTTTAAACAACAGTTATCAATTTCTACTAATACTGGGTAAACCTGCTAGGAGGGGTGGGGAGGAAGGGTGAGAACAAGGAAGCAAGTGGACTAAGGCAGGGGTAGGCAACCTTTCCCCTTTAAGGGCCCAGGGACTTCAGCTCCCAGAAACCTCAGCCATGTTGGCTAATAGTCAGTCCCATGTTGGCCAATAGCTCCTGGGATTCTGGGAGCTGAAGTCCCTCGGCCCTTAAAGGGGAAAGGTTGCCTACCCCTGGTCTAAGGGAACTAGTATGGGTTTGAGCCTGCCAGGAGGTTCCTGGAAGCAAGCTGAGGACAGTAGCCACTCATTATCTTTGAACTCTACAATCCAACAACACATCCAAGTGCAGGGCCTTCTTCTAGATTCCCCAAGGTACCTCCACCCTGGTCTAACTGCTTGTAAAGCATATTAAACTGTTCCAGTGTGTTGATTCCCCAATCAAAAACCCAGTATCGTGCAGTAACATAATAGTGTTTTCTTTCAGATTCTAAAAAAGTAAATGGCAACAGCTGTTTGTTATTGCTCTTTCTACATGATTAAATCATGTATTGGGAAACCAGAAATTCTTTCATTGCCACAGAATCTGTGTCTTCTCTGCAAACATCCCCCAAAGCAGAGCATTTTATTAAACACTATCATCCTCCAAAAATGTGTCTCTTGAGTACTCTCTGCCTTCTTACCTAATGAGCCATTCATGTGATGGGGCTCCATCCCACCCATGCCTCCCATTGGGCCATCTGATCCTGGTCCCATTGGGAACTGAGAAAGGAGAAATAATACAATTAATTAAGATACATCAGTTTTGTTATGAAGTATTAGTAGCTGATTGATTATCTTCTATACAGGCAGCTTCAGGACTCAGGTACTAAACACAGATATCTTACAGCCTTCAAATACAAACATTTATACTAAAAATCCATCACTGCCCATTGGGTACAGGCTCTCTCAAAATGTAGCAAAATATTCTCTCTTCTAAGATATTTCTACCCCCTCTACAGGCAGCCATAACTATGAGGCGAAGCTGTGTGTTGTTGTGTGTGATATGTCGTTTCCCTATGACAGCAAGCAGCTGCATTGGATGCATTTCGGCAATCTCCAGCTCACTGTACATGCTAACTTGGTGAGTGAAAAAGCTCAAGACTAGAGAGTGGAAGTTCTAATAGCATGACAAATTCAGGCTTTGAAATGCCATTTGCCAAAATGTTTCAGCTGCCAGTTGGAAAATCCTTCAGGGCCCATGCCAGTTATTCTTCCAGGGTTCCTCAATGGTCTTCCATCCAACACTGGTGAGGATCCAGTCTCTCTAGCTTTATGAGCAGTCCTGCAATAGCAGTCCCCAACCTAATTCTGGGCCTCAACTGTTCCTTCTAGCTGCCATCTGGCTATTTCTTTAACCACCTCTTCCATCTGTATGGATTCTATTGCTTGAAACAGACATTTTTCCTACTCAAGTGTATAGCTACAATGAGGGCAAAATGAGGGCATGCTCCTACCCTCTAAAAGAATCCTGGTCATCCATATGAAATACTTTTTCTGACAGTACAGTAACTTAAAACTTCGTTCAGTATTTAGATATGTTTAGGCATCCAAAGAAAAGGGGGAGGCAAAGTTAACAAGGGAATGTGTACACAGCAAATGTAAGCGTTCTACCTATGAATGAATTTAAATGTTTCTCTTACACTGGGGACCAGTATTATTATTTGGGGAACAATGTTATCCCTTTCCCCTCCATAACAACTCCTTAGTTACTACTACTAATAATTGGTGATGCTTTTGGATGATGTTTTCTGAGAGCAGAAAAAGGCTGTTTCACTGATCATCCAGATAGTGGTGCTTACTCTGATCAAGCCCTCTTTCATCTTTGAAATGCCAAAGCTGTTGATTTCTGACAAAGATGTACAAGCATATTTGAGGGCCATTTTGGCTGATCCTGAAAAACAAGGCTGTGGCTCCTTCTCTTGTTCCTGTCACCACAGGGGTCTATTTTCTCACAAGGGCCCTCAAATCAATGCTTGAGTCCCCTGACCTTGCTGCTACTGCAAAATGCTGCTGGTGTCTGTTCACCTTTCATTCCTCAGTAAGTTAAGAGGAGAAGAACTAGCAGCATCCCCTTTACCTAGCTCTCTTGCCCTGGTCCGAGGCCACCTTATTCAAGGGCTCCCCAATTCCTGAAGCTGACTATGCTGAAGGAAGTGTAAACTGCAGATGCTTCTCGAAAGATCTTGCAGGGAATCTTCAGAAGACATCTTCTAATTAGCCCCAATTAAAGGTGCAAGGAGGACCTAAGTTTAAGCAGTATCCCCTTTAAACACAACCCCATTACCAAGCAATGTGCGTGACACAGTCTTGACCAGAGCTGCATGAATGCTGCTGTTTTAATAAGCGTAAAAAATTAACAAAGTCGCTGAAGAGTTAATCACTTTTTGATGGTTTGTTTTATTTCTGTTTTGTAACAAATGGCTGAAATCAATTAAACTGCTTTACCCTCAACTGATGAAGTTAATTATGATTTGTTATGGTATCTGATATGTAAATTATTAGAAAGCAGACTTACATTCGACCGACTGCCTCCAGGCGGTACGGGATTAATCATTGTGTAGATGTTGTCACTTGAATTTGTCGAATCTGTAGAACAGTGAAACCCACTAAGTCAGGGTGATTAATTCATTTCTTAATTAAAACAAACTCATGCCACTTGAACTCATTCTTTTGTATTTTATCACCTAAAATTCTCTCTAAGTACCACCATTTTCTGGCTAATTTGTATT
Organism: Phrynosoma platyrhinos; assembly: GCA_020142125.1. NCBI lineage: Eukaryota > Metazoa > Chordata > Lepidosauria > Squamata > Phrynosomatidae > Phrynosoma > Phrynosoma platyrhinos. Next base: position 192,739,431 of record CM034706.1, on the reverse strand, counting down.
TAATGAAGATTCACAAAGTTTTTAATCACAGAAATTCAACTGTGAAAAGAATTCTGCCACTAGCCGAGGAGGATACTGGAGCTCTCTTATCAAGAGGGATCAGGAAAGATAATAGTCTGCCACGTGTCACTTGACACCTCAAAATTAGCCAATGCAAATTAGCTTACTACAGCATCATAATTGTTATCTAACAAAAACATTCCATATATGGTATATAGCCATTTTATTTTTTTTTTAAAAAAGGAGAAACTCAGGTCCTCCCCACTCACACAGAAATAGGAGACATCACAGTGTTTAAATCAAGCTGCAGAATACAAACCTTCACAGAAATTAGAAGCAAGCCACAGTGACAGATCTTTTTTTTTTTTTAAAAAAAAAAAACACAAACCAGGGGGAAGACCTGTACCTACATTAACATATGGATTGTTTTATTATGACCTAGTCTGAAATGTAGGTCAGAGTTCTCATAAAAATTCAGGAGGAGGAAGGCAGTAGTAATATTACACTGTGTAGCTCCACCCCTGCAGCTGTGGTATACCACCATTAGATGCAGCATGGCTAACTCCCCAGAGCCTCTCTCCTCCCCAAATCCTTTCTTCTTACCACTGACACATACAATGTGTAGTAAATCACCCCTGCAAGCCTGTCAGGAAAATTCACCAGCCACAACACTGACACTCTTTCTCTTCTTCCTCCCCTTTACTACAAGGAAAAGAGGAGCTGGGGAAGGGGATTTTACACAGAGGAGGTGTGTGTGTAGAGGAAGTGTGCTCACCTCAGTGAGCACAATTTTGCAAAGTGATATTCAGAAACCACTCTGTACATTCACATTACGGATCTGGCAGTGACATCCCCCCCCCCAAAAAAGCGCTTTTGTCTAATGTTGGTTAATCTAATAGAAAGTAAAGAGTAGAACAGTCTGAAAATAGTCAGTAAAGTCTGAAAAAAAGAAGTTTTGTCCTAATTTCTTTTAGAAACAGAGAAAAAAAATCAAGTTAATTTCCACAAATCTCTGAGAAGAAGGATTCCCCCCTTGTCTACTAACAAAAGTACACCCATCCCAATGAGGGAAATTTCAAAGATTGTCGATCAAAGAAAAGAGAGCATCTTTCACAGGGTTTGCAAGGGAGGGTCAAGTTTGGAATGTGATGCAAATATGAAAGATGATGCCTCCAACGAATCTGGAAAGGCCGACGGCACGGGTGGATCCCTGCTCTAACTCCATTTTTCACACTCCTGCTGGGAGGCTCCCTTTTCTTTTAAGCAAGGAGAGAAGGCATGCCACCAGCAGTGGCTGGTGGGAGTGAAGGAAAGGAGGTAAGACAAAAATGACATCTCTTTCAAAAGAATCAGTTTGAGTATTGATTGTGTGCAGCTGTTTGGAAGTACTCCGGCAGGAAGCAAAATGTTACACTGCTATTTGAAATCAAATCCCACAACCAAAGAAGCAGCCCAACTATATATCAGGGCCCTTCTTTCTTTTTCTTTTTTAATGGGGAAAAATGTAGGGCTCCTGCGCCCCCCACTCCTTACCTGCAGGACTAGGCATGATGGGTGTTCCAGGAGGACCTCCGCCGCCAGGGGGCCCCTGTTGACAAGATTAAATATACATCAGGAACCAGTGTGATAACATAACCTGCAATAGGTCAGCCAGATCCTGCTGCTGTCAGCAACAATGTCTCACCTTGGTATTCAGCCAAGCATTAATCTCCTGCTAAAACCTTTGATGCACTCTTGTAGCCAAAGTGCAATTTCTTTGTTTAAACCTCAGGAAAAATGAAGGTTTTTACTGAGAGACAGTCTGTGCAAGATGCACATACTACGTCTATCTGCCAGGGAAGTAACGGGGCAATCTTTCAATAAATAACCTTCACATGTGCAAGAAGCAAACAGAAACGGGCAACTTGGAATGCTGGTTGTACTATTTAGAGGGGCTAATGTAATGATTTTATTCCAGACCAAGTAAGAACATACAGGAATCTCTAATTACCTACAGTGCATCATTCACACACAACACAAGGACCATGGGCCCTCCACATTTGCTGGAGTGAGGGGCAAAGGGCCTCTACAAAGGTGGAAAAACCACAAATAAAAAGCAAAACAAAAACAAAAAACCTTTTTTTACCTGAAAGAACCTCTCTCTGGGAGTTTCTATGTCCTCCAGCAGAACTCTATGGTTCGCCTCTGCCAGAATTTGACCATAGAATTATGCTGGGGGACCTACAAATGCCTAGAGAAGTGTTTTTTCTCAGTATCTTTAAGTCATTCAGCAAAACTCTATGGTCAACATCCAGCAGAATGTCTCTGGAGGACCTAGAGATTCTTAGAAAGAACATATTAATCAAATCCACAAATAATCAAATCTGCAAAAGTCAAATCTGCAAATGTGGAGGGCTAGCTGCAATTACACCTGTAGCTATATCAGTAACTATACAAACAGTTCACACATCACAAAGATTTTTGAATTATCCTAGGAAAACACACACAACATGGGAAAATGCTACATTTCAAGTACTTATTTTATGAGCATGATCTAGGACAGGAGTAGGCAACCTTTCCCCTTTAAGGGCCGAGGGACTTCAGCTCCCAGAAGCCTCAGCCATGTTGACCAATAGTCCCATGTTGACCAATAGCTCCTGGGATTCTGGGAGCTGAAGTCCCTCGGCCCTTAAAGGGGAAAGGTTGCCTACTCCTGATCTAGGATGTTTATTAACGCATGCAAATTCCAAAAATATCTCATAATCTAGTATATTGGCATATTATCACTATAAAGAAACATGAACTTACCACGTATGTACCAGGTGATGAAGAAGAGTATGGAATCTATAAAGAAAGCAGAGTGCAGACATTACTTTTTGAAAAAAGACACATTCCAAGAAAATAAAAAACACCTATAGGTGATGACTGCTTTGTCCAAGGATTCATCAAAACAAATTCCTAATTGCGGACTCAGTAACTGTTCCCTGTTATCCAGGAGACTGAGACAGTGTAAATAGCCCACCCGTTGCATTTCCCAGATCTACTCTTTTTAAGTTCTTCAGAGAATCAGGATATGAGCACACAGAGGCAATGGAGCACATTCCACCATGCCTCTTGTCCAGGATGAGTATGGCAGTAAAAAGTAAGAAACACGTTTAAAGGAAAACTCAGTGAGAGGAAAGTACTCCAGGAAAAAGAAATGATGAGGAACAAGGAACAAGAATGAAAGACATTCCAAAATGTGACACTTACGGAGTTAGCGCTGTTGGGATTGGGCCATGGTCTACCAGCTCCTGGACCCCTAGAGTTTGAGAGAAAAACAAGTCTTTAGCATGAATACGTGGTGATAAAATGCAAACACAGAGTAAAAAAAAAAAATCCCTGTAAAACTGAATTTATTTCCATATCAGGTGAACATCAGTCAAAAGCCAGCAGCATGGAAGATGCCTTACATGTTAATCCCTGGCATGCCGGGCCCTAGAGAGTTGGGTGGAGGTCTCATTCCGCCGCCATAGTTCTGCAATGATAACCAAGGATCAGTCTACCATAACGAGAAGGGAAACCGGAGAAGAAAAGAGAAAGGAAAAAAAACAAACAAAAACGAGAGGGTTAGTTTGTGAAAATGAACTTTAATTAAAAAAAAGATGATGATAATGAACATACAGGCAAAAATTAGCAACTTCAAAAAGTAAAACAGGGCGGTAGCATCTCTGTTTGCTCTTTTGTCAGGAAAAGATTTTTTGAAAGAAAGAAAAAAAATCTTAGAAGCCACCAAATTTCAATCTTATGAAATATACAAGGAAAGCCCAATGGGCAAAGGCTTCTTGCAGTGGCCAGTGTATAGCAACAAGGGAGTAACGGCACCTGCAGCGTACTTATAAGATAGTTATCTTTAAAAATAATACAGAAAAAAAGGAAGAAACCAAAAATAGTTCCTTCTCTGCTACATGTAGCCAACCAAGTAGTAGACATGAAGCAATTAGACTACTTGGTTGATAGTGGTGAGGTGCGTGGGCTGCATGGGAAGAAGCAGAAAAAATCTGGTAGGGAGCAGCAGAGAGAGGGTGAGATTGAGAGAGAGAGAGTGAGAAAGAGACTGAGAATGTAAGAGAGAGGAAAAGTTCTGCTTTAAGAAATATAGAAAAATGAGCAAGTGATAAGGATATGCAGAAGAAGGGATGCTGAGAGCAGAAATGTTTGAAACAGCTTCCTAAGGAAAGAATATTTAGTTTTTCCAGGAGTCTATCAAAACAGGAAAAAAAACAGCAACTCTGGTTTAAGACAGTCACAGAAACATGCATTTTCATTTAAAAAAAGAAGACGTACATGACAGAAATGAGACAAATCCTAAGCAAAAAAACCCCCAAAAGTGCATTGCTTCCCCGTTAAAAACTATCAATGCAAACCAAAGCAGCCCTATATAAATTCACTTCTATGTATCATAATTTCTGTTTATTCTAATCTTTTGCCCCCCAAAGAAGAATTCAATATAAATGAAGTATTACACTACTATGTCTCCATTGTTTTGTAAAGGAGGTCTAAATACAGGAAACTGATCCAAAGGGAGCCAATCCATCACACTTACGAAGCTCAAGCTGTGCTAATAATGTTTAAGGGTCAGAAATGAAATGGGAACTTAAGACTTGGCTGGCTTGTTGTAACCAGTCCAAACACAAGCTGCCCAGAGGATCTGACTTCTGATTGCACAAAGACATGCTTCTGTCTTGAGGGGTAGTTAAAAGTTGGTTCCTCTTTGAATGCAGTTTAAATAATGATTTTAACTAGTTCTGATGTTGATTAGACACTCAGTTTTTACCACAATGGCCACAGCTTTCTCTTGTATACAAAAAATACCTTTTTGATTTGTGGCAAGAGTTTTTCAGAAACCTGTGCTATCGAATGGGCAAGTCTTACATTTAGATGTCCTGACTGAGGGTAGCCACACTTGGCAAGAGTTACACTGATGATTAGGAGGTATGAACAGCTCATATTCCTGGCAAACAAACAAAAGGCTTGGCTGGATGCTAAACACCTTGACTGTCCACAATCTATCTTTTTTTAAAAAATCCTCCATCAAAGATTCAGCTGAATTTCTATTTTAAGCTAACTAGATAGCACAGTAAGTGGAATTAACGTATTCCTCAGGTATCCCACCACTGCTGAATCTGTCATGTTTAAACCCTTCATCTTACTGGCTGGGGGCATGGTTTGGACAGAGGAACATCATAACCCTTACCCTTAGTAAGGTGAACGATAGCTAGTTCATTTATCTATTGCTGCTGTGTGCCTTCAAATCATTTCCAGTTTATGGTGACCCTATCATGGGGTTTTCTTAGCAAGATTTGTTCAGAGAAGGTTTATCATGACCAGGGGTAGGCAACCTTTCCCCTTTAAGGGCCGAGGGACTTCAGCTCCCAGAATCCCAGGAGCTATTGGCCAACATGGGACTATTGGCCAACATGGCTGAGGCATCTGGGAGCTGAAGTCCCTCGGCCCTTAAAGGGGAAAGGTTGCCTACCCCTGATCATGACCATCTCCCGAGAGACTGTGACTTGCTGAAGATCTGGATATCAACCCTGGTCTCTAGGGTCCTAGTCCAACACCAAAACCACTAAACCACACTGGCTCTCTACATAACATTTAAACGTGACTTTACAAATACACTTTGTAGACACTGCAAACTCTCTGTTTCTACAAATAAAAAAAATCTTGATAAATTTACTGCCTGTACTTTGCTGGGTTCGGATAGTAACCAACCAGTTTGTTCAAGATATATAGAATATCCAGAGGCTTTGAAACATTATATAATGTTTCAAAGGCTCTGGATACAAACTGATGCAACTGTAACAGATGAAAGCTGTGGTAATAAAACATGGGGAAATATTAAGAATTTTGTACCCGTTGCTAATGGCAAACCCTCTGTGAGTATTCCTTACATAAGAAATCTCCATGAAATTCCTGGGATTGCCATAAATCAACAGGCAACTTGGAAGGCACATACGCAGAGCCCCACTGCTAACAGTGTCAAACTATTAAAAACAAACAAGGGAATCTAGGCCATTGGACCACTTTTTTCCTTCTAGAAGACTGTGGGTTCAATGGGTCTCTGATAAACAAGTTAAAAAACAACAAAACACACACAAAAAACCTTTTTACTACTATCAAGGATTTTATTAGTTCTTTCTCCATATGATTCGTTCCCACGAAGGTGACAAAAGCTGTACTGTCACTATCAGGATTAATTCATATAAATGTAATGCAGAAGACATCAGTATGGACTGATGGTGCACTGGTCTTAAAACTTTTTCTTAATAATAATAATAATAATAATAATAATAATAATAATAATAATAATAATAATAATAATAATTTATTTATAACCCGCCCCTCTGCAGAGCAATCGGGGCGGCTTACAACAAGTTAAAATACAGCAATTAAAACATTCCAGATTCCTACACCCCCCCAATAATGTAAACAGAATTGACAAGCTCTTGGAGTAGTACTGCTCATGAAACCAAACTATATGCTGTTTATCTCCTCACTTCCTCTAAATCTAGACTCCTTCCTGTACTTTCCAGTATCACCTGCTTAGCTCCTATCGGCCCTAACCTGAAAAGAGATAGTCTGATTGAGTATCACTGCATACATTTACTGACTCTGAGGTTAATCTGATAGCGGCAGAGCCAAGAGTGCAAGGCTGACTTTATTACAGGTAAATATATAGTATTTTGTTGTGGTCAGTACTAATGCTGCAGCAGCACCTACAATAAATTTGGCAGGATTTGATGCAACCTATTCGCGTATTTTTATATACTTTTCCAATTTGAGATGGCATCTGATACCATTAAAAGATTATGATTTCACATTTGGTGGAATGGGCAAATCTAGAGGATTAGGAGCTTGTAGGGCTCCATAAATACTACTTGAATCTACATCTGACTTTCTACAATATTATTTTTTTTTATATCTAGGAGAGGCATAGGATCAGTTTGGGTGGTTAGGATGGTCAGGAACATTTTGCATGCTTTCACTGTCTCCATTCCCTTGCCTCTATTTTCAGGTTACTCTAACCACTGTTTGCTATGATGCCTAAACTGAACAAACTATGTTTAGCATTATGTGCCAAACCATGGTTTGTGAACGCATGCAAACCATGGTTCTTTATCATGTCTAGTGTTAACCATGGCTTGCCAGATGCTGATGAGACAGCATATTATGGTTAGCAGGAACCCCTCTCCAGGAGATGGGAAATAAAGTATGAAAGAACGAGATAAGCAAGCCTGCAGCATGTTTCTAATCCTCCAAAACTATTGTTTGGAAGACTGAACTAAGTGACTGTATATGAATTTAAGTACAAAAGGAAGGATTTAAAACATCCAAGCAACTAAACAGTGATGATGATAGGCAATTATATCTTTCCTAGCTGTTTAGTGCACTGTATATTAACTATGTGGAGAAGATGACATCTCTGTCATCTAGCTACATGGTGAAGACAATTTTAGCATGGCAGAGCCACTGGCTGAAAAAGCAAGCAAACAAAAAACTTTACTATGTGGCTAAATGTTACTAGTGACCACTTGGCTGCAGGATGACATGCAAACTCCAGTGAGTGACAGTGAGTTAAATGGTCACCTGCAACCACCTGAACCCATGGAAAAACCTGTCTGAATTTCTCTGGAGTTAAGCATGACAAAGTGAAGACAGGCATTTCAGCTTGTCAGGTTTCAGGAAATGGCATGCTAAGAAAAGAATTAGAGAGCAGGATTGCAAGGGAGGCTTCATAGAGAAGTGGCAAGCCTATGAAAGAAGAGCTATGCATTCCTCAATAGCATCAATCAACACTTCAACATGTAAATAAACACACACTATCTCAATCAACCAAAACACAAACAAATTATGACACTAGAGAGATCATTACACTTCTCTTAATCAACAGTCTGCACTGTGGAGGTCTGCCTTATAGCGTTGTGAAAGGATGATCTAGGGCAGCCTTTCCCAACCTTGTGCCCTGCAAATGAATTGGACTGCAACACCCATCTTCTATAGTCACTATGACAAATGTACCTGAAGGGCTAGAGAAAGAGGGCCTACAAAATCAGTCCCCAAAGAATCCTGGCTCCTCAGATATAACTGGCTATGTACAATCAAGGACTCTTTACCTGTCCTACAAGTCTTACTATCCAAGGCTATCTCCTTCACCCTCCCCTCCAAGAAACTTTGGAGTGTCACACCTACATCACATCTATTCTCCACCAAACATTTCAAAGTTTTACCCCAAAATGCCCTCTCTGGGTGACATGGGAGTATTTTCACCATGTTTTGGGGGTTTCCTGTGCCATTTTAGGTCCAAGAAAGGCTCCAGGGTGCCTCTAAATGTGGTGAAAATGTTCTCCACACATTTTGAATTAAAAAAATGTTTTTGGATTATTATTTTTTTAAACTGACTCCTGGCAGGACCAAGGAGGGGTGGCATGCAGACTGCTGTCCAACCTTGCTCTAACATAAAGGCAAGGTATGAAAACTAAATATCCAGGGGGAACCTTCCTTGGCTGCTGGATAGGGGTTGTTTGTACACTCTAGATCATCTGTCCTGGTATAAAGAGCAAAGCAAATGAAAGCCAAATAGATTGCAGGTAATTTAAATATTAAAAATTGATTAATTCAAATACATGGAGCATTACAGCTACACTATCTCTGTACCTTACCCCCCAATAAATTTATTCTTGGCAGAATCCCAATTAAAATAGAAGTTTGCCCATTTGCACAAAAGACAAAAGCTGGAAGGTTGGCAGGGGTAGTTGTGGTAGGTGGAAACACAAAGTACGTGATATGAGAATGTCCACTTTTGAAGCTATAAGTAGATTTCGGAAGGTGGGATTTTTCCAGACACGTGTAAACACATTAATGTAAAAACCATTACCACTAATGGCGGGGAGAAAAGGATTTGGAAGTAATGGAAGTGCTCCTAAGTCTTTAAGCCCCAGAGGCTGCTTTTATGATGTTTTGCTCATAGAATAGCAAATATGTTACTTGGCACTGGACAGGACAGGAAATGCTCTGCCCAGGTTTTACCTGTGGACCCGGACCCATGGGTCCCATTCCTCGTGGAGGATTCATCCTTTGCATTGGCCCTCCCATGTTGGGATGCCCTAGAGAGAGAAGAGAGGGGAAGATATTACAGAAGACTAATGCATCCGAAGAGCAGAAAAGCCAACCCAACCCAAGAGAGCATCTGCACACAACCTCAAACAACCTTTACCTTGTTGTCGTGTGGGGTCCATTGAGTTGGGCAGCAAGGGCTGTGTACCAGGAACACCCCCTGGAGGCTAGGAAAAAGGGAAATAAATTTGGGAAAATCAGAAACGCAGAAGATGAGCAGCAAGATTATCAACACTTGCAGCAGTGACTATTTCAAAAAGTCATGGATGTTTCTGTTTAACCATGGTACACCACGTTCAGAAATATTAGCTTTCAATGGAATTTATTTATTATATGTATTAAATATTTTGTGAAATACTCTAGACATTGCACTGACACAAGTCATTTTTCTAATGAGCATGAAGATGGAACAAAACCTTTATCTTCTAAACGCCATGTTTGTCACAAAATGTGTGTAGATTTGCAGGGGAGAACTCTGGATGTTTAGTCTTTCCCCTGCCTGCTGACTCTCCTATGGAAACACTCCCATCCTTGTCTTGTCTATGACAATTTTTCCTGAGGCTAATAACAGAAGCAGACATGGTTTGTGTATTTGTGTGTGGGGTGAGTATGAAAAGGGGAATTTCTAGGGGAGAATCAACTGGTGAAGGAGTTGAGCTGTCCTTTCCTCCTACTTGTTGATTTTTATCCGAGAAATACCTTTCTCCAGCATAATCTGATAAAAGAGTGATGGTTCATGTCACCTTGGGTTCCATACCAGGAGAAAGGTTAACAAATAAAGTAAAGTCTAGAGCAATCTGTGATCCTGTGCCAACTTCCTTTGGATAACTAAGCCTTATTTTAAATAGTCTATGAGTGCTTTCAGAAGCCACACTTTTTGTGTTTGTCTGTTCATTTTATTCAAAACATTCTCATCTACATAACATCAGCTGATATCAGGGTGCATCAAAATGAACAAAATCACTTTTGAAAGATACAACACACACACACACAGTCTGAGAACTCAGAATAAAACCTGCAATACAAGGGTTCAAAAGCCAAGGCTTGACCTCATTAAGCCTCAAATACTTGCGTTAAGAATGGCTGAGAGGGTGGGTTAGTGGTAAAATGCAGCCTCCGGGGCCCTCTGTAATAACACTAAGGCTTGAAACAAGCAATTAAAGCACAACAAAAACAGAGATGACCAGAAGTCCTGTTTTTACAACCCCCACTAGCTTCTGAAGGCTTTCAGGAATGGAAAAAGCAACTTCTTAGGTCCTATTTTTCATTTGGGAAGATGTCAGAGGCAAGGGGCTGAGCTGCAAAAATTTTTATGGGGGGGGGATACAAAATTGTTCTTATTCATGGCTTGGGAACAACTGCAGGTCTTATGTGGCATTAAAATAAAGGCAACATCAGTGCCATCCAGGGGAAGGGCATTGGGGGCTATAGCTGAGAAAGCCTTTTCCCTCAACTCCCTTCGTGGTCTACAGCTCCAAATAAAGGGACACAAATGATGGCCTCCTAGGAAAAATAATAAATAAATAAATAAATAAATAAATAGATCAGGGAGAGGAACTCCCTCAACAACTGAGGTCCTGAGCTGTTTAGGGTTTTGAAGCTGGATTGGAAACCTAATGGCAACCAATGCAACTTCTTTAAAACCACTGTCATATAGTTTACATATGGTTGTTCTTGCCATCTGCTGAGCTAGTTCTCGGGGGCAGCTCCAGACAGATAGCACTGCAGTAATCTGAACAGGAATTTATCAGCATGTATACCACTGTAGCCAAGTTGTTCCCATCCAGGATTGGTCACAGTTGGTAGGTCAAGAGCAGTCTCGATCCATGGAAACCACATGAGCCTGTGGTGAAAGACAGTCCTTGAATAATCCCAAACTTCAGAACTGCAGGAATGCAAGCCCACTCAGAGCAGATTGCTTACTCAGTTCTCAGATACTGGGACCACTGATAAACAGAGTTTGCTCTCACTGGGATTCTGTTCATCTTAATGCCTCTCATCCAGCCTGTTACATCTCAGGAGACTGATCCAGGACTTGCATCATCTCAGTTGAGTCCAGTGACAGGGAAAATTGAGCTAGTTCTGTCAGCATATTGATGGCACGCAAACTCCAATGGCTTGTTATAAATATTTGACAGACAGAATAGGGACAGATTTGAACCCTGTGATGCTCCACAACTTAATAGCCTCAGGGCTGAACAGAAGTTTCCCAATGATCCTCTCTGTAACTCTCCTACAACCAAGAGCAAGACTACTGTATTCTGTGCTTCCTATGGTCACAACTGTCCTAGAGTCAACATTAAATGGTTCCTGTTGGACTAGTAGTTGACTGTGGCCACTTTAAGACTGCCATTTGATGCTGCCTTACCCCCTATTCTCAATGGATTTGTGTATACTCCCAAGGATTTGTGAAAAGTGAGAGAAAATTGCTCCATTTGTTTCTTTTTAAAAAACAATTCTCCCACTCCTTTATAATTACTGAAAATTTAACACTCCCAAAAGCTATGCTGCAGAAAAGTACACTACTGATAAGAAACCATTAAGTTAAACAGGCTATATGATGACATAACAGTTTTGGGGATGAATGGGATAGTGTAATATGCTGGGGCTACAGTGATGAGGCACCACAGGGACTGCATTACCAATGGCATACTTCCAGTGTTTGAACAGTCTAATTGGAAATTGAAATAAGCATTCAGGAGAAGGCCTCTGTGATCCATTTGCACTCCTGTCATAAGAGACATCGTTTTGGTGTTCATCTACATTGTGATCCTCATATATTAAACACACCACCTTAGACCCCAGGATAAATTAACTTTAGAAAGTTCACAGGACTGTCTTAAAAGTCTCATATCCCCTCTTCCCCCTCCTCCCCGCCATCTGTGCCCCTGAAACAATCAAAAAATTCAACAGGAAAATGTCATTTCATGGACTTTCTTAAATTATCTTAGGATCCAAGTCACAGTTACAGACTAATTACTACAGACAGCAATCTTTGCTCTTGCTGTATATAGAGATTTTTTTAAAAAAAAAATTAAGTTATGTCCAAAAATTAATAACAGTGTTAAGTGATATAAATGTAACACACATAGAAAAGGACTACTTTGCTGTATGTTACATGGAAAATGACAATGTACAGATAAGGTACAATATAATGAAATAAATGGGACTTCAACCATGGCTAAAGTAAATTCCATCATTTTGTGTGAGTAGGCATGGGGCCAAACCAAGATGGAACAGATATGTAGGCAGCATGCCAAAATGATCTTCATCAATTATTTCCACCTTCAGGTGAATTTTTCTCTATTTATGTGTGTATGGTAAGAGAGATTCTGTGGTGTTTTGAAACATCCCACAAAGTTGCAAAGCCTGTTTGATCACAGTTCCACAGAAAGACAGAAAATGTGTATCCTATGGAAAACAATATCCACAAGACCATGCATCTATCATCTATTTCACTGTTTCTCCATATAGTCTAATTTTCAAAAAGAAGGTCCTTGACAAACTGTTACTGATACCAATATATACTTAGACAAATGCGGTATGTAAATGTATTAAAGTTATTTTTCCCCTCAGTGGGAAAAAATGTTTCCTTCATCAGCAAGCATTATAGAGTTCTCCCTTAGTTTACCTTACTGATATGAGCAGATTATGAGGTTGTGTTTGTGAGCATTAACAGCATGTTTAGTCATTTTATAGAATCTATAAGATTTATTTTCTTTTTTTCAAACATGTTCTATTTTGGCAGCAAATCTTTCAAGTTCATAAAATGTCCTCATAATGCAGAAAAGAAAATATAGATTCCAATGTCCCCTGAGAAGCTAAAAAAGGGGCAATCTTTGCAATACGAACATTTTCTTTAAAAATGTGAAAACAACAAGTCTTGTGTTAGAAATACAGTTGGCCCGTTCCAGACCCCCCTGCGAAAACGGAGATTCGCAAATATTCAAGCCCCATAGGCTTGAATGGGGCATGCCCCATTGATTTAAATGGAGGTTGCCCCTCCGTGAATATGTAAAACCACGGACTTGAAGTCTGTGAAAATGGAGGGGTGACTGTACAGGAAACACCCTAACTCAAGATGGAAGCTATTGGTTTCAACCTAAATGTTGAAAGAATTGGTCTAAAGATCAACAGTGGGACATATTTATATATAACTTTTTAAAAGTAATATATGCTCTCTAACACTAATTTGTTTCTACTTCACATGTTTTAAAGTTTATACATTTCTGTGTATATAACATTACTCACTTCTCATTTTTGCTACAAGTATTCCTATAATTTCTTGACCCAATGTTTTGCCTTAATGTTTGATGCTTGCAATTATATTGAATTTCTAGATGCTTTATAAAGCAGATTCCAAGGCACCATTAATGGTCTAGAGCAGGGGTAGGCAACCTTTCCCCGTTAAGGGCCGAGGGACTTCAGCTCCCAGAATCCCAGGAGCTATTGGCCAACATGGCTGAGGCTTCTGGGAGCTGAAGTCCCTCGGCCCTTAAAGGGGAAAGATTGCCTTCCCCTGGTCTAGAGTGACCCCTAGAGATTGCAGCACTGCTGAAGCTGGCTGGATGTAGATCAGATCCCCCCCTTGGATGAAAACCATGGAGAATCCTATGTAATAGCAAAATGTTTTTTTTAAAAAGAGTGGAATGTCAAGATTTGTGGAATGTTTTCAATGTAAATCTTTTTAAGATCTGTGTTTACAAGTACTGCATAGACCTATAGCTGAAGCCCAAATGGAAATAATTAGGTAAAACTCAAACTAAAGCTCAAAACCATGTGACACATAAAGATGTCATCAGACTTCTAGAGCATTTTATGGGCTTCCTACGATGTATCGACATTTCAAACAAGATGCAGGAGGGAAGAAATAATGAAACAGACCTCAAGAAAGTAATCATTGGGTATATGATTTTACCAGACATATGTTTTAATAAACTTGTATGTTTAGTTCCCAATTAGCTTCTCTTTCATGTTAGGGAAACTTTACACTTGAATATTTTAACTGTAGTTTCATGTGACTCTCTGCCCAGCATTGCAGATTCATTTTATGTTTCGAATAATAAAAACAGCAGACAATAGAAATGTGCTAAGTGATTCTTTGAACCTCTTTGACAGTCAGTTACTTTATGCAACATGCAGTTAATTAGGCAGACCAAAGGAACCTTTCAGAATATTAGGAATAAGTTTCTGTATGAACATATGCATGCATGCATGGGACAGAGAAAACTGTCAATCAACAAGAACTAGATGTCAGAAGGATCTGATGCACTCATCTGTCTCCCAGTTTTAATAAAAATTAGACCTGTTCAGTCACTTGGTAACTGAAGTTTCTCCCTTTCTACCACCCAGGCACTTCCAGAACCCTATGTGCAAGATAGAAAGTTGAATGTATGGTCATACTTGGTCCCAAGTTAGTATAACCAGTTTTTAAAAATTATACAGCTTAGGTTTTAAAAGGCTGTTTTTATTCCCAGAAAACTGTCCACAATTTATCCCAGCATAAGCAATCTCCCAATGCAGTGCTTGGCTAATTGATTTCTCTTGAAGTTTAGAAATGTGTGAAACTGTGCAATGTAGCAAATCTCTAGCTATATCCCAACTCCCCCTTGTTCACTAGCTTAGGCTTTCCAGAAAATCAGTTTATAGTACAATAATGTGCAGTTAACCATATGTTGAAGGAGATCCAGATGCCTCTTTCAGCTAGTGCTTCTGTCACACTTTCCTCCACATTAAATGGCAAAATTTTGTTAATGGGGAAAGTAAGACTATCTCCTACCTAAGTTGGTTGGCAGTATTCACAGTGTTATGTGGTTGCTCTAGTAATCTATTTACAGCATGTGTGACTTTGACTAGTAAAGGACAGAATCCCTTCCAAAATTTTAATTTTTCTCAATGATGCCAGTATCCTTCTCGATCACAAAAATGCGGAAGTGTTGATGTAGTCTTTTCATCTCCTCTCCCCCCCCCAAAAAAGTAAGGAAAATAAAATAAAAATGCTTCCAGTCCAAAACAGCAGCAATACCATTTTGAAAACATTTAAAATGCCTTTAAAAATGTATTTAGCCTGCTCTTAACAGGTTGTGTTTCATTGTGTCTTGGTAGCGATCCTCTCAAAATAGCTGTACAGACTTAAGAGGCAGACATAATGAAGGTAACAAGAGGTTTGTTCTATACTGTGGCTGCAGCAGGAATACAGAAGAAAAACACTGTACTGTTGAAATGAAGTACCACTGGTGGTTGTGAATATACCCCCACCTTCAGCAGTTTGAAGCAGTAAGGGCACCAACTTACTGTTTACAAAAGCACAAAGTCCTAAACTTTGCTTGAATTCTAGCAAGGTTACCTACAACCCAACAAGACAGTGCAAATCCAACAAGTGAAGGACAACTGAGCATCTTGGTTTGGAATGCAAAACATACCTGCTGGGTGGTGTTGGTGATATTTATGTTGCAAAGCTGTTATTTCTGATCTGAGGCTAATTTTAAAAACCAACCCAAATCTATTATGAGGAATATAAAGAGTAGGGAGAATGAGGTACAGCCCTCTTTATCACATACAACTGCAGTATAATGTAGTCCACAAAAATCTTGTCAATCTTGTCAGTCTTGAGGGTACCACAAGACTCGCTGTTGTTTGCAGCAGAGGAATATGACTATCTTTCTATAGTTTTTTTTACAAGTGAGCGTAAGGGTCTGAAATATACATTTCAAACAATGTGTTTATGTTGTGTTTTGTTTACGTTTTCCATGGCTAAGGATGTTAAAGCTATCTACGCTTGTTATTACTGCTACCTTATTATAACATATGGCATGTAAATCTATCCCTCAGTCAAAATCACTATATGCTGCCCTCAGGACAGAGGCAGAATGTGTTTGGATAGTAGTCACTAGGGAAGATCAGCTGTCCCCTTTTGTCCTGTTTGTGAACTTCCCAACAAGCATCTGGTGAGCTAATGTGCAAAACTGGACACCAAAGTAGACAGGTCTTTGGTTAGAACAAGCAAGGCTCTGTTTGTGTTATAGCCTGTTTGTGTTATAGTCTCTTACAATAAATTCAATGAGAAAATATTATTTTTGAGGTATTCCTTCAAAGAAATGTCAAAGAGCCCAACACATAATGGGATGTTTTTGTGATTCATTCAACACATCATCTGTGTGCCTCTTATAGCTTAGCTTGCACAAACTCAAGAAAGAACCTGACTACAGACAGTATACTTTGTCTAACCCCAAGCTTTGTTAAGATTTATGCATTTGTGCTCTTGCCAGCAAAAGGCTACCTGAGATGAAGTATGCTTAAAATAGCCCTTCAGCAAAGAAGGATGAAAACAAAACTTGTTATGAATTCAGTGTTCAAAGTTTCATTCATGTCTGTCTAAGCTTGAATTGTACTTTTAAAATACCTTGATATGGAGACTGAAGAAATACAATACCTGGTTTCCCATTCTGATGGGGGGTCGGGGACCTCCTGCGTATCTTGGTGACATAAAAGGCTGTAAGCATATAAAATAAATTCAGTTGCAATGCAGATTCAATTGTGGAAGCAAATATGAAGATTACTCTTTCACTACTGTACCTTAAATACCCAAATTAATTGTGCCTTCCTTATTCCACACACAAACACACTTGCAGACATCTCAGACCAAACATCTGATTTTGTGCTGGACTGCAGACCAAGTGGATTAAAATTTTAATACACTGCATTTTACACAACTTGTGTATCTGCACAGACAGAACCCTCAGACAAAAGCTAAAACTCTTCTCAGGCATTTGTTGCATTTTATGGTTAGATGGCTCAATAAAGTGTGACAGTATTAGGTACAACTGCTAAAATTAGCACAAGGAGAATGCCAGCTAAACAACGGATTCATTTTCATAAACTGGTAAATGAAAGGAAGGGTTGGGGAGGAGAGGATTTAAACTATTCCAATGACAAGTAGTAAAAACAATCACTTAAACCATATAATGAATGTCTACTACCATTCAGGAAAAAAAATTAAAAAATGATATTCGTATGTAAATTAAGCATGTCTAAAATTGAAAGCTACTTTCTAATCTAATGTCAGTGGAACAAAACACAGTTAAGAGAAACAGACTTCCTAGCGGAGGTGGAATGAAGTGGAATGAAATCGATACTGAGGGCTCATATCTTGACTACATGTAAATCCGCAGAGCTCCACAAACTAGTGGATCTTAAACTGGTTAAATGAGTGGAGTGATGTGGCTCCTACATGCTTGAAAAGTTCACACAGAACACAAATATCACAGCAGTGCCCTGCAAGGTCTTTACCTGACTGTGGGGTCCCATCATGCTGTTGGGGTTGTGAGGTGGAGGCTGTGCGTGTGGCGAGGGCTGAGAGCCAGGCGGTCCCTGTGAGGTTAGATAGTAGAAGGTAGTTATAGGTCAAGGCACAAAAATGTGCAGGAAAATAGCTGGCTTAAAAAGGACAAGCTGGTGAAACTTTATAGGGAGCAAACGGTTTGTTTCTACACACTGCAAACTTTGAGAAGTGGGGTGGGGAGAGGGAATCAATAAATTATCAAGCACATTGTAAGAATTATTATAAACCAAAGAAGACAGGCAAAGAGGATTGTTGATTATGTGTCCAAGCACCTGTCCATCTAAAGCTTAAGTTTCTAGTCCCTATGGCTATACAGATGGGTTTGAAAATGCAACTGCAGTTCCTCTAAAGACAGCAAAAACAGGTGTCAAACAATAACATTCATCCTTTTTTCCACATCACATTTCTAAGTCGGTATTAGAATTCAGACCGGCTGCATTTGCAGTATTTGGATTTGGAATTACAAATGAAATCACTACTAGAATAGCAGCTTGGCTCTGATAATGGATCCACTGTTCAATGGACAGACTAAATTAGGTCCAATGTGTGGAAACACATAATCTGTGAGCAAACATTTTCATTGCTGTACTTTTAATAAATGCAAACTGTGATCTCAATTAACACAATCAACTCCAGAATATCTAAAAAAATGCTTCATCTAGTCTAATACTGGAAGTTGCACACATGGCATCACAGAATTGCAACATGTCCACCAACTGTGCCCTGGCATCTGTCCACATTAATATGCACTTTATTCAAATTATGCTAATCAGGAAAACTGAGTAAACAAACAGAAACTTGCAGATTTCTTTTGGCCATGTGGGTCAAGATATGGGTTTGGAAAATATAGCTTCTGCAAGCTGAACAAAAAGCCCTCTGGTGCAACATACTGTCTCAATTTTTTATGAGTCTGAATCATTAAATGCATTCTGATAATTGTTTGAAGAATGTATACAGAACTTGCTGACCACTGTATTTTCTTATCAGAATAGCAGAAGTACTTTGTGATTTCACTTGCTGTGTGGGTCATGAGTTTGGTACCAGTAAGACGGAGCAGGAGGAATTATTTGGAAATTCTGGCTCTGATTCAAGTTCTTTATGTGGGACACCCACTTTATTAGTCTGCCAGCCCCTGATTTTAAACAGCTTCACATGTGAAACTATAATTTTATCATTTTGAGATTTCAAATATCATCCTTCAAGAAGATTACATACCTAAATAAACTCATTTTTACAACGTTTTTAAAGCCCGCCAAACAACAACCTTTCCAACTTGTCCTCTGTCTAACTGGAAGATTATTTAGCAGCATCAGCATTGGGAGGATGATGGAGGAGAGCTGGTGAAACAGTCTTTTGGTATCAGACTGGATCACCTTCTTTTCAGTAAACAATTACACAAACCGTGGGAAAGGAAAAAATGGGATTCTGATATTGCCTGTCTCACTAGCTACTTCCAACATGTTAAAAAAAAATACATCTAGAGGTTTGGTCACCAAAATCAAAATCATAAGAAAAGTGGGTGCTAAAAGAAAAATTCATAACTGGGAGCGTTTTGGAAGAAGCCTTCAAAGGATCTCTAAAAGCTCAAAGTGCTAGGCTCACTGAAGCTAGCTGCTGCATTGTACATGCACATATTTTGCTAATTTTCAGTAAAAGGTTTGCTGAAACACGTTCAACTGTTCTTTTTTGTAGTACAGGAATCTATTCCTATTCTTTCCGTGTTACTTCTGCCTCTGATACTAAATTTTCTGTCAAAGAAGCAATGCTCAGGAACACATCTACATCATTAACTGAGAGGCATGTATGCCTGAAAAGGGGGAAATTAGTTAGTGTAGTTTTAACTTTGCAATACAGCATGCGCTGGACTTTTTGGCCAGTAAATACCATTTGAATTTCTTTCATTCCAGGAAATGAGAAGTTTATGTTGAAACACGCTCTGGAACACGGATATTCAGATTTACACTATAATATACACATGTTCCTTGTGCAATTTTTTCTCTCAAATAAAAAGAAAATTGTAATTGGTCTGGAAAGCAAACAAGACTTGTAAGTACAATATGAGCAGCAGCTACACACTTCAGGAAAAGCAGAGGAACAGATGTTCTATACCTGCCATGTTAGTAATTTCAACAAGTGTTCGCCTTCTAGCTGCTGCCAGCAATGGCACGGTTTGTTACCATGAGCAATTTTCTTAATTAACAGACATTAATTAGCCATTTAGCAATTTTGCAAGCATTTGTTTAGCAGCTTTCCTAAACATGAATACCACTGTGATAATGGTACTGATTAGAGGATCCCCTAATTAACAGTACAGGGAAGGAAAATTGAAATCACATAAATTTAAAAGGGGAGGGGAAGTTAATGAAGGCAGGACATATTTGCACCTGCAAATCTTTTGTACTAGGGAAACTTGAGTGCAATGTAAATAAAAGAGAAAAAATTGTTAAGAGTTAACACGGAAAGATGCAAACAGAGCTCTAAAACAGAAGCAGACACTCTGCTCCATCCTCCAGGTTATGTTTATGTGATCGCAGAAACTGATTTCCCATTGCATTAATAAGCCCCATTGTATGTAGGGTGCTAACATTTGCTCATTAGCTCCTTTAACTGAGAATGAAGGATTGCTTCCTGCAAGGTATTTTTTTGCTTTAGTATTGACATTCAAATGCATGCCCCCAATACTGGATATGGAAGATGCATGTATGTTTCAAACACTGTTTTCCATTCCTTGTAAGCAGTGAATAGGGTCTCTGCTTTTGGGTGTTTTTACAGAAAATGCCATCTCTGAAACAGACATGTGAATTTCATATCTATCACAATGCGCATGTATTTAGAACAACTTTTGAAAGACAACCCTTCATAAAGTAGTAATAACCTAGTCTTCACTAATTGATCACATGCTCTACCTTTAAAAAAAAAACTCTCCAAAATATATTCTCTTTACCAGTTTCCAAAAAAGTAAGCATAACTTTTTATTTTAAAAAGTATTTGCAATTAAGAAAAAGTATATGACAAGTAGCATATTTGTTTGCAAGTTATGAGTTAATGGTCTCTAGGATAAAGGACTGACAAAGCTTGAACTTAAAAATTAGAACTTAAAATTCATTTCAGCAAGTCAGCTTTTTAGCGATGCCACTCAGATTCAGAGTGCTTCATGGATTTTCCTCTTCTAAACCAAATTATTTCATTCTTAGCCAAACTTCTACTGAGTGTTCCCTGTGTGAGGTGACAATGAATTCTCTCCACAAAGCAATCCATGGCTATGGATGAGCCTGGGATTGATGCTGCTATTGGCAGTATCCTGCTTTTAGCTTCTGAAACGGCCTCTGCATGCCCAGGTCACCTACTGGCAACAGCTGCAGATGGGCTTAACAGTCTAGCTTGGTGTACAAGAAGAGTGCCAAGCTCTATATGGCTGCAGAATCCCTACAATACTACTACACAATTATTGTAGTAGAGCAGGATAAGAAATAACAAAACTCTTGTACAACACTACAGGCGGGAGATAAAAATTCATCTCTGAGGCTATAAAATACCATGCCAAAATGATGCCACTTGGCAAAGCCTAGAAACGTGGATATAAAAGGTTGGAACGCATTCACACACAGCAAATCTACATAGGGCAAATTCCCTCTTGCCTTTGCATCACACTACGTACAGACCCCAACACTTCTATCAAAAACCAGGCCATCTTGCCAAAAGATGTCTGAAGCAAAATGCCAATTTAGTATCTACAAGACAAATGTGTACCATATCATCATTTATTGCATTTCACAGTCAGTGTGGTGTAGTGGTTTGAGCACTGCAGTATTACTCTGGAGACCAGGGTTTGAATCCCTCCTCAGCCATGGAAACCCAATAGGTGACTTTGAGCAAGTCACACACTCTCAGCCCCAGAAAACCCAGTGATAGGTTTGTCTTGGGGTTGCCATAAGTGAGAAATGATGTGAATGCACACCACCACCACCACAACAACGTATCTCCAGTCTTTTTGTACTACATAATTATAGAACTAGGATCACTGCCACAGTTCCATCCTACAGAATCCTGGGATTTGCAGTTTAGGAAGGGGCATTTAGAATTCTCAGCCAGGGAGCTCCAGTGCCTCATCAAACTATATTCAACAGGGTGCAGCCATGGCAGTTTAAGTGAAATATAGCGCTTACAGTTGTGAAGTGTGAAAAGACTCTGGGACTTGCTTTAATTTCTTGATCAGAAATGACATATACAGTGGGCCCTTCTCATCTGTGGGGGCTTCGCAGATGGCAAACACTGTGGGACCTCAAGTCTTATAGTATTCAATGGTGGTGCATGTGTGCACAGCCGCTCTGCCAGCACTATGTTCATGCACAGCCACTGAAGTCAATGGGGTTTGCCGTCTGTTCAAATCCACAGATGGAAAGCCCACAGTTGGGGTGGGTGCACTGTACCTATAGTTCATTGGTACAACAGTATCCCCCTGCCCCTTAGTGCTCCAATTTGATTTATTTCATAACACAGTTGATATGCAAGTTTACTTTCAATAGCTACTCTCCATTCAGTGAACTAAGGATAAGATACACAGGGTTGTTCTCCTCACAATAACTCTGAAATAGACCTGTTGAAATATTTTGGGTCTCATAGTTAACTAGGGATTCAAAACTGCATCCATTTGCAAAACCAACACTATCTTTGATCCATGCTAACCTCCCCTATTTAAAAAATAAGTGTTAAGAAATACCTTCTGCTCAAGATATAACCTAATGGATTATAGTACTTTGCTTCATTTGTGCCACCTCAAAAGATAACTTCTACCTTTTTCTGAGGCATGCTGTAGTTTTCAAGCAGAAATAATATGCTGTTAATTGAAAAGGGTAGTGAAAAGAAAACGACAAAGCCTTTATGTTTCCCAACTGTATCATTAGCTAACTACTAAAGGAAATCCAGCAGTTCCAAATATGAACAGCTTTTTAGAAAGCACAAAGCAACCATCCAACTATTTCACATACATTCATTTATTGCAACAATCGAGCAAATTGGCTGTAAAAATGAAATGTTCATAGAATTGAGATCGAAACAGTCAAAATACTTCAATTGAAATAAGAATACTTAAGCCGGTTCCCCACTACACCATTTCAACAACAACAAAAATTAGTGGCCTACAAAGTTTATATTCTCAACAGGTGTGCATCAAATAAGAGAATAAGGGTTTGATATGCCCTTCCATCAAAAATCCCTTTCTGAATCTTCGCTTCCATCATATAACAGTGCCTACCCTTCTCAGAACATAGCAACACCTCAGCATTCAGTTATCTATTCTTTCATAATTTACTATGTAGTAGTGCAGCTCCTGAGCAGCAGGAGTAGTGAAGGGTGACAGTGGCGAAGGATCTCTCAGAAACAATAGTGATACTATCGCTAACACTTGTTAGTACTAAGCAGTGGGACACATGGTAAACCCCTTCTTGAAGTTTTTTTTTTTTTTTTAACCACAGAAACCCTACAATGAGACAATGCAAGTAAACCAAGATATAATGTCAAGATGCACTCATCAAGTTACTGGGGTAGAGCAGAGGGCCACTATGAGTAGTTAATGACATAACTGGACTCAAGCCAAAAGGAAGTTCTGCTGTAAATATGCTTAGAGGCAAAAGGAAAGTCCAAAGCTGCACAACACATATTACATGAATATAAGAAGAATGAATCAGGGGAAGCTCGACACAGTAAAACAAGAAATGGAACACATAAACATTGGAATACCTGAGGTGAATGAGTTAAAGTCGACAGGAATGGGACATTCTGAGTCAGATAATTACACAATGTTTTACTTGGGAAATGAAAAATTAAGAAGAAAGGAAAAATGAAAAGTGACAAAAATAGGGTCATAACCCTAAATGCAAGTGTTCTGAGACTTGTGCATAAGAACAGGGAGAACTACTATAATAATAAATGCAGAGAAATAGAAGCTAGCCAACAAAAAAGGAAGAACAAGAGATCTCTTCCACAAGATCCATGAAATCAAAGGGAAATCTAAACCAAAAGTAGGGATGCTATATATATATATATATATAAGAGAGATGAAAAGGTGACACATTAATTTGAGGAAGACCCATATGAAGATGAACCTACAATTTTAAAAGTGAAGTGGAAGCTGCACTTAGAGCACTTGGGAGAAATAAATCACAGGAACAAATGGCATACTAGCAGAGCTGCTTCAATCTACAGAGACAGATTCAATTCCAGTTTTAATTAAAATCTGTCTATATGGAAAACAAAACAATGGCTGACAGATTGGAAATGTTCAATATACATTACAATCCCAAAGAAAAGGAATACCAGGGATTGCAGTAACCACATTAATTTCCCATGCAAGCAAAGTAATGATCAAAATTCTACAGCAAAGTCCCTTACCATATATGGAGTGATAAATGCCAGATGTCTAAGCTGGGTTCAGGAAAAGAAGCAGCATTAGCGATCATAATGCAAACATATGTTGCATAAAGGAGTGCACCAAAAATTTCAACAGAAAATCAGCCTGTGCTTCATAGACTATAACAAAGCCTTTGATTGTATAGATTATGAAAATCTATAGATCACTCTTAAAGAAATGTATGCCAGAACATTTGATTATCCTGATGCATAACCTGTATTCAGTACAACAAGCTACTGAGAAATAGACTGGTTTTCAATTGCCAAGAGGCTTTGGCAAAGCTGCAATTTATCACCCTACAATTAAAGGAGAAAATGATTGTAGGCAACATAGCAAAAATGGAAAGAATGGGTATAGGTTTTGTGAAAGGCAGAAAAACCCTGAAAAAAATATTGCCCTTCTATATGTTGGTAAGCTAGACAAGGATCTCTGACAGTTGTACAGGATTTATTTACTTTTAAAGCAAACAGGCACCAATGGAAAATCAGCTGGCCGAAAGATTGTAGGAGATGTAGCATGGAACTGTGCTTTTGAACACATTGATCTAGTGCTTGCAAATTACCAATGGATGATATATGAAAAAAACACCACCTAAAATATATATATTTAAACCCAGAGCAGCCTGTGAGGAGTATAAGGACTGGAAGTAGGCATTGAAATAATAGATAAAATTCATTGTTGGCAAGTACTGCTTCATTTTGGAGGGCAGCCGACGGGGGTGGGCAGGGGAGAGATAATCTCATTCACTAGGCACATGGGAAGGAAGCCTAATGTATACAGGTCTTTTTCACACTGCCAATCCCTGTTTCACATTCATCTCAAGGACAGTGGAAAGCCCCTTTTATTTACCCACAGTAGCAGCAAATAGCAAGAGCCTTTCCAGGTTAGATAATTTCTCACAGTTTACAGTGACAAGTTCCAAAACAAAATCTAAATCTCTCTGCCTCCATCAACAATGCACTTTTAATTTTCTTGTGTGTCAACCCATGGTAAAAAACAAACAAACACACCTGGCATTTTATCTAAAGTATATAAAATGCAAGCGTTTAGCAAACTGATTAGCACAGGTACAGCCAACATATCATGGTCCCTACTCTGATAAGTCAAACCAAAATGGAAAAAGTAGATCTTACCCAGTGAATTTTTCTGATAGTATCAATCATATTAGTCTAACAACCACAACTTTATTTAGCACCATCAGTATATATCAAGCCTCTGATCTATACAAGCAAAAATGAAACAGAAAACAACAGTCTCTGATCCTAACCTACAGGTAACAAAAGGGGGCTCCAAATCTCCTTCAAACTTTTATTTTCTTTGAAAAAAGCTTTCAAACATGTTGCGCTCACCTCTAAGCTCTAAAAGTCAAGGAAGAAAAGAAAGAAGAGACTTCATGAGAACAGCAGAACTCAAGTTTCATAACAACTATGAAAAAGACTGAAATTTTTTTTAAAGAATAGAAAAATGGAGAAAGTTAAATTTATCCCTTTTGGGTAGAATTGCAGTAATAAAAGCAAATGTCTTGCCGAGGCTTCTATTTCTTTTTCAAATGATCCCTAGTATAAGGAACGGAATAACTTTTGTGCAATGGCAGAAAAGAGATTTCCAGATTTATCTGGCAGGCAAAGAAACCCAGAATAAAATTTAAAACACTGGACAATGCAAAGGAAAGGGGTGACTTGGGAGTCCCTAATGTCAGATTGAATTTTGAAGCTTGTTGTTTTGTATGGTTGAAGGAATGCATATTGCTTCATAATTTAAGATTTGATTGACAGCGTTATCTTTGGTACAATTCTTTGGTATGATAAAGTTAAGGAACATGCTGCATTTTAAAATCACTGTAATAGAAAGCCTCTCCTAAGAGTTTGGTATATGTACAGATACTTTTTCCTAGATAATATTATCGACTTTACCACAGGAAGCCTTTTAAAGCAAAGAATGGGTTAAAAATGGGAGATGGTTGCTTTACCATGACTTTTTTTATCTTGAACAAGACAGTTGGAAGTTTAAATGAAGAGAGATGAATCTTAAGGAAGGCAAAGATCTCAATTGGTCTGCATATATGCAACTTAAGGACAGATTTAATCAAAACTAGAGAAATGCAGCCATAGAGGTTAGAGAAAATGTTTAATTTAGAGTAGTGTAGAGATGATGACCATGTAAAGAAGTGTATAAATGGCTTCTGAAACTAGAGACAGAAGATGAAGGCTGTGAAAGAGTATATGATAAGATGGGCCCAACATTTTGGGTGTAATGTTTATAATATGGATGTATGGGGAAAATGTGGTCTAAGGATATAAAATTTACATTGTGCAGTGAATTAAATGAAAACCTACCTTATTTTCCTGCGTATAAGACTACTTTTTTACCTGCAAAATCTGTGGCTAAAGTGGGGGGGGGGGTCATCTTATACGCCGGATATAAGGATAATGAGGATAGAGGTGCTAAAACTCTATATTTTGACTGGAAAAATGGGGGGGGGGTCGTCTTATACGCTGGTCGTCTTATATGCCGGAAAATACGGTATATAAGATTATGTACAGATGGTATCTAACCCCAAATCAGCTGTCGAAAATGGCTCCGAATGTTTCAAATCAATGTTGGGGATGTCAAGATAAGAATGACTTATTTTTTCAGAAGGCAAAAAGTTAGTGGTCTAAGATTTATAACTTAATTTTAAAAAATTAAAAGTAAATTTTGTAAAGTTACCGGAAATGTTTTTGTTGGATATTATGGATAAAGAACTGGAGAGTAAATATGGATTACTTCTTTGATATATGACAGCAGTAGCAAGAATGCTATTTGCTCAAACTTGGAAATTGACTGAAGCTCTGATGATAGAAGAATGTATTGTTAAGGTCGCTGAGCTAATCAAAATGGCCAAATTAATGTGGGTTCCAAAGGATAAGCCAACCGTAGACTTTTTGAAAGTTTGGAAACTATTTATTGATTTTTTGAGCAATGAGAAATCTAACTGTGTAACAGTAATCTGTATATGCAAAGAGATCTTGCAGCACCTCTGAAACTAACTGAAAGGAAGAAGTTTGTAGATATGAGACAACTTCCTCAGATCAGGAAGTAGACTTCAGTCTATGAAAGCTCATGCTACCAACTTCTTTCTTTCCTCACATTCATCCTTCTAAGTCAACAGTATACCTGACTCTGCTGGAGGAATGATGAGAGTAGTCCATGCAGTTATCATGGCACCAAGAGATGAGGTGGACCTTTGTTTAATGTTTCTATTAGAGGTGATGGAGTTATCCTGAGAGATTTCCCCTTCTGAGGAAAGAAACATTCATCTTCCCAAGCTACCTAGAAGCCACACTGCCATGAAAAAGAAAAAGAAAACCCAGGAGAAGATGAAAGAGAAAGTAAGAACCAAGAGAAACATAAAAAGGGGAATCGTGTACCCCCAAGGTAGAGCAAAGTAGAAATTTCTACCAAGACACAAAGAAACAGACTAAAGGATGGCGTGTGTTTGTGTGCGTATGTTCTCTTCTTTAGGTAAGTCATTCTCTGCTTCTTGATTTCAAGATTCATAATGTCCCTTTGCTTCTACCCAGAAAATTATGGGGGGGGGGGGGAGATTAATGCCATACCCTCCAGTACATCAACTCAAGCACGAAGACCCTGTCTACAGGCTCACAAAACTTTCTCCTCTGTCTCATGGAGAAACATTAGAGTGATTCCACTCAAATTACCAGTTTTAATTAAAAAGGGGTTGAAAATCAATTTTTGCTTTTAAACCAAACTGATTAGCAAGTAGGTTATTGCAACTCACAGCGGCAGAGCTTTTCCTAATTCCTTAAACGAAAGTGACTAGTGTTGGAAGGGCATTCATCTAAGTATCTAGGCACCATGGTCCTTAATATGAAAACACCTGCATTAACCACACACTTTTCTCCATAGGAGATCAAAAAATAATTGTTTGGGCAGGGAAGCCCAGTGGTTAATTTAATCTACTTACAAAGATATTGTCTCGCTCTCTCTTTCATTGTGCGTGCATGTGTGTGTGCGTGCATGCACATACACATATATATACACACAATGGTTCATACGGGCTTATTGGAACAACAACAAAGTGCACACTGTATAAAAAAAATTGAGAAATTATAACACAATCCCAGGAAATTCAAGACTTTGTGAAGCATTATTTTGGCAGACAACACACACCAGTAAATCAAATCCTCATGGTCTCATTAGCTTACATGAGTAATGCTCATGACAGATACCTCTGGGTAATATAACTGCAGATGTACAGTACAGGCAGATATCTGAGCAAAAGTACTGCTTTCTTTCTTTCTACTTGTTATACAGCAATGGGAGGAGCTGGTGGCTTGGGGCTGGGCGAGAAACGGCAACAACAAAAATCTGAAAACATTTGCTACTTCCTGTCTGCTACCCTGGGGCCACTAAAACTGCCATGCCTGGATACACACACACAAACACACACACACACACACACACACACACACACACACACACACAACCTGTAGTCTTAGAGCCCCCTTTCTTCTAGTGCCCCACAACCAAACTGCATCCCCCTTCCAGCTTTTACAGCCTAGCTTAAGATTCATTTTCTACCTTTTCTTTAAAAACAAAGCAAAACAAAGAAGCCAGACCTCTGGATATTGTTATCTCTGTAAATATTTGCAGATGTTGTAGGACCAGGGAGAACTGCAATTCAGCAGAGACTGAATTCTCTCTCCTCCCCTCCCGCCTTTCTCTTTCCTTCTCCAATACACTCGGTTATAAATCAAGCACTGAACTGAACTGCCTGCTAATGCTGGCTTAAAGGTACAGAATGCAAAGAGCAAAAAGGCTTTTTCATGCAAGGAAGCCAACATTTCTGTGCGTGAACACTACCTAAGGATCCCAGGATCTTTCCATAGAGTTACCGTGTAATAAAATGTTAGTTTATTTATTTGTTATATTCCCCACCTTTCCATCAGTGAGCTTAAGGCAGTGTACATAGGTCTCCTCTTTCCCACTTTATTCTCAATGCAATCTTATGAGGCAAGTTAAGGTAGATCGGCCCAAGGTGGCATCGAAGGAGCTACAACCTAGATCTCCCAATTGTAGAACTCCAACACTATTACTGTGTATTGACCCTACATCAGTACCTCTGTTATCTTATTTTGTGTGTAATCTGGTAACTCACTCCCACAAGCCCATAACTTTGCAAGACATATATTGACAGATGTCAAGCTATCAACAATTGCCTTCCTTACTATGGGTCTTATGCACTCTCCAAACCTGCTTGGAGGACTACAACTCCTTCAAAATAATGTTCATACATTTTGTTTCTTTGTAAAATCCCTTCAGGAGGAGGAAGAGGATGAGGAGGGCACAGTACCATGAGAATGGAACTCAACTTTTTCCCACCAAGCCTGTTATGCATTAGTTGAGATATAAAGCCTGTCAACTCCAGATGATCAGATGTCAAGAGCACAGAGTACTAAATTGGCTCAATACTATTTTAAAATTATTAGCAAGCATTTCATTTCTTTTGTCTACTTGCTGTCCCAACACTGAAATGTACACATGTTTCAAAAAGAAGCTACTTCACAATGATGTATTAATAGTAAAAATAACCCCCAAATGTTGGAATACGCATAAAGTCACAAAGATTGACGCAGTTTTGATATAAAGCTCAAGAAAAGGTATCTTCAGTTGCTGCAGAACTCCAAAAAAGAAGGAGAAGGAACAAGAACAGGAACAGGAACAAGTCACTAAAAACATAAACAGCTTGGGGCTCCTGTACTTCCATCCCTCAAAGTCCAGTGTGTCCAAGGAGACTCTGCCATGTAGCAGATATGACTGCCATTAACAAAGCCAGAGCTGTCTGGAAATAATATATTTTTAATAGTTATTAGTAGAAGTCAGGCTCTCCAAACTAGATTAGAACTGTGGCACTGGGGGATGAGGAGATTAATTGTACTACTTCACAAAAATGTTCCAGTTAAATCACCAGACTGCCAAATTTGCTATAAAGCAAAAAATACAAGGACCATATGGGTATTTGTTTCCTTTACCAGAAAGCCAGAAACAGCTTCACAGTGTGTGGTGGTTTTAACTGTGAAATTGATGCAGAAGAAGGGCTAAAGACCAGTGTCATGTTCCTGAACTCTCATTTCTGCCATGTCTGATATTAGGTTTTTTTGCAAACATTGATCTTAACCAGGGTTCTCCCATATCATATCTAGTTGCACCCAAAGTCTACCTGTCATTGAGTTTAATGTACGTGTGTGTGCTACTGAATATTCTAGAGGGGAAAGATATTTTAAATGAATATCAATTGGTATATAGTTCCACAGATAAAGAACAATAAAGGGAAAGAGCAGGAATAAATGAAATAGAGGAAGCGATACCAGCTTTAACAAGCAACAAAACCCCAGAAGAATGCAAAAAACTGAGAAGAATATAGAGAAATTCGAGGTGAAAGCTAAGCAAGAGATAGAGGATGAATACATGGGAGGTTAAGTAAGAGAATATTGAATTGAATACGAAAAGGGGAAGTCACCGGTGAATTAAAACCACAGTTAAGAAACATGATCATATTGGCATGCATTAAAAAAAAAAGCAGATGAAAAAACAAAAGAGAAAGAGGCTTCGTGTGGCAATATGGGCAACAACTGTGAGATCCTATGTGTATTTACTTGGAAATCACAGACTATGATGAATGGGACTTACTTCACTGTTAAGTGCATGCACTGCAACAATGAAGCCAGGACAAACCAAACCAAAATATGGCAAGGAAAGACCAAACTTTATCAATTAACTGACACTAAAAAAAAGTTTTAATAAAAACTTTTATAAAATACCAAAACTTTACCAAGATTTCTAGCCTGAGGAAGAAGATCATTAACACCATCCATAAACAAAACAAAGCAGTATTACAGAAGGAATGAGAAAAAGAGAATCTGATGGAAAAATCATTCTTTCTGAGACCAAAGTATTTAACTTCAAACTTCAGACAGACATGAGGAAATAGCAAGATAACACTATGAACTATTTAAAAAGAATACATAACAGAGAAAGAAAAGAAAAGTGGTGCTCTGCAAGCAAATTTTGCAGAGTGCAGTATTCTGGTGCAAGTCCCAGAATACTCTGCCACTCTATTCCTCACCTTGTGCAAATTTTGGGGTTTTCTTGCAGCCTGTCCACACTTTCTTTTGTGTGTGAATGCTGGATGGTGCTATTTCAATACATAAGGATACAGATACCCATTAGCGAACAGTCAGGGGGCATGGGAGCATGCATACTCACACCCCTCCCTCTGCACTCCACTTTGAGTTAGTTTTGACTAAAAATGATAATATCTAAAAACCAGTTGCAGAACATTTCAACCTTTCTAGACACACAGTAAGCAATTTATAGGTTGTGGTCCGTGGACAAGGAAATTACAAAGAAAGATCAGAAAGGGAAACTGCTGGGTTGAATTATATTCACAAATTTCAATCCTTTAGCAGAGGTATAAACAAAGACAATAGGTTCATGGCACACCACATATATTAATACAAGAATACCTGCTATGGCACATATAACAAAAGGAATCTTCCCAGAGAGAGTTTTGAACTCTGGGAAAGTGATTTTTGGTATGTAGATTTATAACTTTCACACATCAACACTAAGTGACCACTGAAAAGATCTTAAAGATCTATATCACATTACACATCCTTTTGAACACTTCAGGTTGTTGCTGTTGTGTGACTTCAAGTCAGTTCTGACATATGGCAACCCTAAGATGAATCTATCAAGAGATTTCCTTAGTAAGGGGGAGTCAGAGGGGGAGTCTTCCTTTGTCTCCCTCTTGAGGCTGAGAGGGTGTGACTTCCCTAAGGTCACCCAATGCATTTCCATGGCCGAGTGGGGATTCAAATCTTGATCTCCAGAACTGCAGTCCAACGTACTACACCAGGCTGACTTTGCAAGAGTCATGATCTGCATCTTTCTGGTTCCTATTACAATCTGTCCCACTCCCACAACTGTGTAAATATGTTTTATACATGAAGATTTATTATTACTCTATACTGCATCCAAAGTGAGTTTATAGCCACAAAAGCTCATGTGGAAATATAAACCAGTCAGTCTTCAAGGTGCTGCCACATTTCTTTTTCTCCCCCCTTCCTCTCTTCCTCATTTTTCAGCACTTTGTGTGCTTATCATTGAACTCTGGAGAGGATCTCTGGTGTATTAACATGTCTACAACCCTTCCCTTGATGATCTGAAACCCTTCCTCAATCAAGGTGCCCACTATCAGGACGTTACTGAGCATAAAACACTGTAGCAGCCCACTTCAGATCTTCACCCTTAATACATGAAGACTGGAGTGGAGCAGAGAGTGGTTGAGTTACTGGGGAAGGGGCTGGTGTGAATGTCATGCACCTCGTCCCCAATTTTAGCATTCAAACCTTTAGACTGTTGCTTCCCCAGGAATAATTAATTTGTTATTACAATATGTGGTAATATAATCAGGATAAGCTTGACAATTAACACTTAAGGGCCTTTGCAGACTGCTAGAAATAGTGCAAATTTAGTCCACTTT
>CM034706.1:192652321-192706895 GCA_020142125.1 Phrynosoma platyrhinos | reverse complement strand
AAAAAAAATCAAAGGACTTGGAACCCTGACATATTGAGGGAAGAAATGATAAAGAGAAAGAGCCATTAACAGAATGAGTTTTTAAAAATAAAATAAAAACAAGCCAGAATGAAAACAAAGCTCATACAATGAAATAAAAGAAGAAAATGATCTATAGTATCAAAGACAGATGATTAAGAAGAATAGAATAGAATAAAAGTGGTGATGTTTTAGAAATAAGAAAAAAATTAGTTAAGGAAAGTAAAATGATTTGTTGACTGGTAAGCCATTAAAATCAGATCAGAGAGAGACTTATTATTATTGTTTTTTTTTAAATCTAATACTAAAGGCCAAATTAGGCACAACCCCATTTATTAAGCTATTATAATAATGGTTTTAAAACATTACAGGTATAGGAAGAGCTAGCAATTAAAATGTCTAATAAGACTAGTTCTAATATTTTTAGCATGTTCTACTAGTAGTATGACCTCCAAAGGGATGGTCTGCAATGATATTAAACAAAATCCAATATATTTTTAAGGTATCAGTATCTGTTGACCTTTTTCAATATGGCTAGATTTAGTAATATTAATTATAGAAAATATAAAGAAAAATGTATGCACATTATTTTAGCAAATACCATAGATCTGTGCGTTATTTGTTACTGTCACTTAACTAAATTAAAAGTTTCTCTTCTATCCTGTTCTACTTTAACTAATTAAAACATTCATCATTAGGCAAAAGGGAAGCACACAAATGGGTCATAATCATGTTTACATTTCTATTTTTCATATTCCGCTTACTTTACCATAGTAGATAATGTTCTAGAGACAATGGCAGGATTTCCATATAATTATCAAGCATAGATGAAGATAGGACCTAAATACAATAAAGACACCAGATCCTGTCTGACCTTGGAAGCTCAGCAGGACCAAGTACTGGTTAGTACTTGGATGGGAGACCGCCAATGAATACCAGGTACTGTAGTCTATACTTCGGAGGACAGATCTGGCAAACCACCTCTAAATATTCCTTTCCTAAGAAAACCTTATGAAATGCATGGGGTTGCCATAAGTTGACAGGCAGCTTGAAGGTACATTCACACACATACATAGATGAAGACAACTGAGCAAAAACTAAAATGCAACAACTCTCATCCAAGACAGGTGAACCCATTTGCCCAAAGGTTATTGACAACATGAACTGAAAAAGAGAAATGAGCTCTAGTTTTTCATTTGTGACATGTTCCAACTGGAGAAAGAACATTAAAATTGTAATTTTCCTGGAATTAAAGTATCTGAAATGAGAGACTACTTCCCTCTCTCTTTAAAAAATATAATGCTGGGACACTAACAGGGAAAAATTATGTCACCAATAAATTCTTTATTGAAGAAATTCCAGACTGCTTCATAAAGGAACACAGGGTTGTATGCAAGAGGCTTCTATATCCTAGTAGAAAGCACAGCCAAGATTAAAGAGGCATTTTCTATAGTAGCAGATAGCATCATCTCCCCCCTACTTAAGAACTCCACAGTTAATCATGTCAACATTAGCAGTAGGTGAGATGAATATTAAAAAGCATCAGGCCCTTGCTTTGCTTTCCAAAGGATTAATGTTCTACTTTTAACTCTCAAGTCCCATACACAACACTGAGAAATGCAAACACGCTTTCAAGTCTTAATGACAGGAAACGTTATAGCTATATCTGTATCCATGGGTATATGGTACTAACATGATTGGTCATGCTTTTGTTTTCAGGTTAGCATATAAACAGAGGAAGAGGGGGAATTAGTAGCAAGCAGGTAGCGTTCATGGCATGCTGAAATCATAACTTATTTACTAGGTATTACAGATCTGGGAGGGATGACTTTTCCTTATTTACAAATGTTCTCTCCAAAAAAAGAGTTACAATAGGGTGTCAGTACTCTTAAATTCAGGCTTGTGGGATCTACTTAGACCCTGGGAGCCATCAACTGGAACCTAGTTCCAAAACTGTGCCTCTCAAAGGATTCTGAACCTAGTGATGTTCTTCTACTATCAACCATGCTATGAAAAAAATCCAGTCCTAGTTACTGCAAGCTTTTCTTCTTCTTCTTCTTCTTCTCATTTTTGCTGTATTTATAATTTAGGGAAGAAGCCTTCTTTCTGCTGATGTTAAACAACTGGGAGCCAGAATTCCTTGATGAGCTACCACAAATCACACAGAACTCTACCTGCCCACCCGCTTCATAGCTTATTCAGCTGCCTAGGGGGTTTCTGAGTCCTTCTCCCAAAGATCCCTGCCCTCAGCCCAGCTCTAAGAATAAAGTTTTTTTTAAAAAGGAAGGTACTTTCAATTTACTTTCCGAAAGCTCGGAAGGCAGAGAACTTGCCCAAACCTTATGAAAATACAAGGAGTAGCTTAGCAACCACGTAGCCTGGCATGTGGGAGAGGTTTTAGTGCAAAATTCTCTTTTAAAACACCTCAGCCAAATGACCAAATATATATTTGGAAAATAAGGAAAAATGGATGAGCAAGGGAAGGCTACTATCACGCACAGCTATCACAATTCCAAATAAAACCAATTTAACTCAGTTGCACACCTAGTCATGCAGCATTGGGATTTCTGAGTTTATGCCAAAGTTAATTGTAGAGAAGATGGGGGTGGGTGGGTTGCAGACTGCCAGAAATAGTCGAAATTGAGTCCACTTTTAGGGTTAGGGTTAGGGAATCATGGGAACTGTATTTTATTGTGGCACCAGAGCTCTCTGACAGAGAAGGCTCAATGTCTCAGAAAAAAACCAGTTCCCATGATTCCCTAGCACTAACCCTAACCCTAAAAGTGGACTCAATTTGCACTATTTCTGGCGGTCTGCAACCCCCCATGGTTGGCAAGACAAGATCTTCCTGTAGATGGTTCCAAGAGACAAAAGAATGTGTGTGGGAGCGATAAAACCTCATCATGTATGGACATCTAAGACCAGTGATAAGAGTCAGTGTGGTATAGTCATTTGGGTATTGGACTAGTTCTCTGGAGACTCGGGTTTGAATCCCTACTTGGCTATGAAAACCCACTGGGTGACTCTCTTAGCTTCAGAGGAAGGCAATGGCAAACCTCTTTGAACAAATTTTGCCAAGGAACCCCTGTGGCAGATTTGTCTTAAGAGTTGCCGTACGTCTGAAACAGACTGAAGGCACACAACAACAATACTAGTGATGCTCATTCTCTTAGAGGAGACTAGCTGTAATTTTAGACAATTGTAAGATAAGTTTAGTTTATGATATCAGTGGTCTATCTAGCCATTCCGAAAATCATGCAGAGGCTAGGAGCTAGATCCAGTTGCTGAACAGTTCTGCGCTTACAGGCCAAATGAACTGACTAGCTCCAACCTGATATTTTTTTTTGGGGGGGGGGGTTAACTGTGGACACTTATTCAGAAATTAATGCCAGAAAAAGCCTTTTCAGGTTTCATATTTGGGTTCCCAAAGCTGAGATACTCTAAATCTAATTTCTGAGCTTCTTAAGAATATAGGCAATTGTCATGAGCCAAATGATAGGAGGTATCCACATGAAGGAATCCCAACATGATCAGTCCTACAGACCAGTCATCAAGGCACACAGATGATCTGTTGCTCAACCTTTTTTTTTTTTTAAGGTAGAAATATTGCTTAGAAGAATCAATGTTAATCATTTCTTTAAGGACTCAGATGTTCGCCCTCCAAGATGGGTGTTTCTAATATGTCAAATCTGTTACAAAAATGCTAAAAGGTTGAGGCAGAAATATCTGAGTGAGCATTATAGGTGGGCTGTCCCCAGAAGATACCAGCAATATCAAGGCATGAAGACCACTACCACCTAAATATCCTAAAGGCATCAGATCCTGACCTTGAAAGCTAAGCAGCATCAGCCCTGGTTAGTACTTGGACAGGAGACCATCGATGAATACCAGAGGCTGTAGGATTGTATTTCAGAGGAAGATCTGACAAAATCACCTCACGGTATTCTTTGCCTAAGAAAACCCTGTAAAAGTAATGGGGTTGCCGTAAGTCAACAAATGACTTAAGGTTCATATCACATAAGGCCAGCCTGACTTGGTGTCATGGAACTGAAGGAAAGCCTCTATTAAGAATTTCAATGGTTGACCTAACTAAAAAGTTTATGCAACTAGCTGATTACCTCTATCTAGTTTGTAAGAGGCAAAAAACCACCCATGACAAGATTGAATTGTTATAATTTCTTGACAGAACTTTGCAGCTTTCTTTTCCGTATTCAGAACAAAGTCATTTTTTTTCTACCTCATGCTGCCTACTGAAGATTCCTAATTTTGGGGGAAAGAGGGTGACACAAAGCAATGGCAGCTATTTCGCCTGTGACTGCTCACTCTAAGAATCTAGGCGATAATGAGAAACTTTGAGTGTCTCGGCAGCCTTGTTGCAAATGCCTCTCAAAGCTGGCAGACAGATTTTAATTTAATTATTTAACAAGCCTAACTTTCAAAAAGGGCACAGAACTAAGGATATGAAATCAGGGGCTTGACTATGGCACACTTTTTGTATGTGAATGAATCTGTCAGCAAGTCCTCCTCCGGAGAAGTCTTACTCCTTAAAATATAAAGTTGCAGATTAGAAGTCCTTCTGTCCAGGCACTATTTTATCCACTCTATATGAAATTATATTTCCTACCACCTTAGAGATACCATTACTGGTGCATACATCTTAGTTTGGTTTTGCTCACACAAATAACAGTTAGATCCCTAAAAAGCAAGGGAAAAAGATATTTACTTCATCAGGTCATGCTGCCCTTGCCCCAGTTAACACATAGGATGTTCAAAATCAACCTTACGGTATTTGATTTCAAGCTACATTTTCACAAAACACTTTGCCAGAGTGGTTGAGGTTTCTGGCAGACAGATAGCCAGCAGCAAAGCTAGCATATGCCTTTCAATCACTCCCTACTGGTTCCTCCAGCAAGTGGAGGTGGTTAAAGTTACCAGACTTTGGAAGTACGCTAAGTTTAAAATTATACCTGAGATCCCTGGCTTGGCCTTCTTCTTAAACCAGAATTTAAATCTGGGTTGCAGATCCAGGCTTAAAAGACAAAGAAGCCAGGATTTGGATGTAAAGCAAAGCTTAAATTTCTGGTTACTTGAGCCCTTCCTGCTTGCAGGTGTAATCATGTAGGGTCAGAGAGATACCATGCATACTAACACGTTCCTCATTACTCTTAAAACCAGACTTCTTGCAAAAATGGCATAGCATTTTGCAACCATACAGCCACAATCTGACTTATTCACCTTTAAAAGGTATGATTATGTGGATCCAAGCTGAACAAAGACAGACAGACAGATACACAGACACACACCGGGGTGGGGGGAATCCAGGTTGCAGAAATTAAACAATTACTGCTGAGGTGGGGGAAGAATTACACAAAAATATCAGACATGACTGCTATTCATCTCCTATGGAGTAACTCAAAAATAAAATAAACAAATACAAGAAGCAGATGAATGAACAAATGACTATCAGAATGCCTACTCTGATATCCCATTCAAATACCCACACTCCTACTGAAGTAAACACATACAGTCAGCCCAGATTCTTTATCCATGGATCCAACCATCCACAGCTTCAAATATTTCAAAAAGAGATGAATTCCAAAAAGCAGAACTTTAATACTTTATATAAGGGACACTATTTTACTATACGATTGTATTCAATGGGGTTGACCATCCACGGACTTTGGTATCCACAGGGGTTGGTGAGTCCTGGAACCAAATCTCTGCTGAAACCAAGGGCCCACCATATATAACTGGAACATAACAAAATCCCTTTAAACATGTATATTAACTTTGACTAACTGAAAAAAATAAACAATTAATGCTGTAAAAATATTACATCTCTCTTTCAGAATGTTCCTTCTTCAATTCCTATTTACTGGGGAAACAAATCAATGCGTTGCAACCCAATTATATTAATTTTGCTTAAATTGCATAAGTCCCAAAATTTTAGATATCAATTTGTTACACCTATGTAATGATGCACTGGATGTTATTTTTGTATCATGAAGTCCAAGCAACAACTAAAGTAATCAATTGCTAGCATTTGCTAAAAATTGTCACAAATTGAGGGGAAAATATAGTAAGTGGCACTTCTGATATCCTAATATTACAATGGTTTATAAGCAAAGTAAACAAACTGGATTAATTGGATTATCTATGTTGTTTTGTTGTTGTTGTGTGCCTACAAGTCGTTTCCGACTTACGGTGACTCTAAGGTGAACTCATCATGGCGTTTTCATGGCACATTCTTTTCAGAGGGGGTTTGTCATTTCCATCCTGAGGGCCAGGGATAGGCAACCTGCGGCCCGGGGGCCGGATGCGGCCCCATGAGGCCTTTGAACCGGCCCCAGGCCGGTCCTGCCCCCCCCCGCCATGATGATATTGATTATTGTTGTTATTACTTGTTCTTGGGGTTTTCTTGGCAAAATCTCCACAGGGGTTTTGCCATCATGGCTTTTCTGGGGCTGAGAGAGTGTGCATGCATATTTTTAAATTTTATTTTATTTTATTTTTATTATTTTTATTATTTTATTATTTTGCTTCGGCCCGCCAATTGTCTGAGGGACAGCAACCCGGCCCCGAGCTCAAAAAGGTTGCCTACCCCTGCTGAGGGCTATAGACAGTATGAATTGGGTTTACATGGCTGAACGGGAATTCAAATCCTGGTCTCCAGAATCATAGGCCAAGGCTCAAACCATTATATCATGCTGGCTGCATAATGATATGCTTGTACAGACACACATATATGCACAAACATGCACAGGTACATACACACCCTGCACATTTATGCAGACAACAATTACTAAGCAACTTTCAGTATTGTGTTCATAGATATGCAGAATAACTCATTAGAAAATATCCCTTGGAACAAGTAGAAAGCAACTCAGAAAACAAACTTCAGATGCCAATCACCAAAAATTTGTGTTTAAGACACAATGATTTAAAAGAGATGGTTATTTATAGGTCATGTTTCTTAACTTCCAGTGTTCTGGAAACTCCTGTGTGTTTAGATTCGATTGGGCTCTAATTTAACATTTGTGGCTGGCAGCAACCCAAGTCAATCAGGGCCAATTAAAAATCTACCTTTAAAAATGCAACACTTTACAGCAGTCTTTGCACAGAAACTCCACCCTGTATACTTAAATTTAGCTATTCCCATCATCCCAGCATGGAGGGACTGTTCCTCTTATCTGCTCTTTCCATTTTCAGTATTCTAAATAGTCATGCATAAGTGAACGAAAGTGTTAAAACATTCTTGTTTTTTTTTTTTTTTAATCTTTTGCTACTCTGCTGCATTCTGCGATGCCATCTGGGAATTCACTGTAAGTCTACTCCCTTCTGCAATAACCAGAAAATGTCTGAAAAAGTGATGCACGTGTGTAACATCCCAGTAACAATAAGAGGGCTCTTTTTAAAAAACTGGATCTCAAAGCCTCCAGAGCCTAAAATGAAGGATTTTATGCTGAACTTTGTTTTATAAAAAATAAAATATACTAGTATTTGAGAAAAAAACTGCCTCGAATCAGGGACACATAAGCAGCTACACTGGCAAGAGTAAAAATTCTGGTATACAAACATGTTAAAGATCTGCCTGCCAACAGGACTAACAGGGCAGCTAAGGATTTACAAATGAGAGGCTGGAAATAAATGCCCCAAAATGTTTTTGCTTGCATATAATTGGCAACTTTTTCCAACTGAAAGCATGCATCTTCCCTATGATACAGATCCTTCCCTTCCAACAATCTTTACTGTTCCTTCCCCAATGCATGTACCACTCATGCTCTTCCCAACTTAAGATAACAACAATTTTCCAAGTGCATGTTTATCAATGAAGGCTAACATTTGATTTTTATTATAGTCAATTTGCCTGAAAAGCCAAAAGATGCTAAGAGATGTAAAGGGGGGAGGTGGGAGGGGGAATCATAGAATTTTACAATTCAAACCAAATTATCCTTGCAGAGTCCTCCCTCAAGCCAAAACTAACCAGTCATCACCATAAAACAACTAACGAAACGTGACTGATAAAACAAGGAGGTAGGTGTAACACAAGACAGAAGGCCCAACAAAGAACTCAAGACTCAAAATTACTTTCCAGTGTGAATAACATTATCATCTAAGAAAAGGTGTGAATTCCACCAGGCATGACACATGCGTGTCCATATATGTGAAAGCAAGATTTAGTATAGCACCTGCACACAATTTATACATAATTGCATGTAGCTGCCTGAATGCCATGTCTGGTGTGAAACAGATGTACAAACTCAGTCTTACATGACATGTAGGGGGTCTCTTTTTTCTCCTTTGTTAATTTCATTTCTGCATTACAAAAAGGATTATAAACTAGCACACAGATGCAGTTGCTGGCCTGAAAAAATAGAGACAAACCATCCAGGATCACCATTGTCCGTTGGCTTCCAAGGCCTCAAAGCATTAGGGGGCAGTGTAGGAACACAAACTTGCAAGTGCTTTGTTATGGTGCATCCCTCACTAACTGCTGATGCATAGCTAACACAGCAACAGACATTGATTTATGTTCAACTTTCCATTTCATCAGAGAGATTTTCAAAATGCTACACACAGAGTTCAAAATTTAGTAGGAAAAATACACAGCTACCAAGTGCGCAGCAGCAGCAGCAACACAAATAACAGCACACACATTCTGCAAGAATGCAATCAGAAACAGAACACTACCAGGTAGCTAAAACATAAAAGATGCTTCAGCTTTAACTCTGTCTACCCGGGAGCAGATACAGGCTCCAGAGTCTGTATTCCTTCTCTCCAGTCCATCTTGGACAACCCTGTGTTGGAAACATGGCTGCTGTGAAGCCTAATGGCTTCTGTGAAGCCTTGTGGGAAATGCTAGCAATTGCAAAGGAAGCCCAATGTCAGTGGTTGGTTTTGCCATGGCCCATACACTGGCATGATCCACTCCTGATTGCTGACAGAGCCTCTGTCATTACCAAGGATGAGTACCAGCCAGTGACCAGGGGAAAGTCTTCCCTGTCCTTCTGGAGGCAAGCATGGGGGAGGGAGAAGCAGGCAATCAAACAGGAGAATTCAGCTGTTGGTGGTTTGACAGCAATCAGAAAGAGAGCCAGCAATCTGCTACCGATGCAAAGGGGAGAACATTGGAAGTCTCATGCTCTATATCCTTCCATACACTGAAACAAGCACTGCCCTTCCATTTATGATTTTGAAAATCTGAGCAGAGAAGTGGAAAGCTAGCCTGTTTGTTTCCCTCTCTGAACAGCATCTGATTTGCAACTCTCACCATTGCTTTTATCTGACGGATGTGGAAACCAATGGAAATAGGTCCTTTTTTTAAAAACAAATATTTCTCACATCTTTGTGCTGTCTCTGGGAAACTACAAGAGAATGTCAATCCATTATAGTTGTATTCTCTGCCACCTTTCTGCAGTCCTAGGGTCAAAAGGTAAGAGCAGACACTGCCAGCTGCACAGCTTCTCTTTGTCTTATTTTATAGTCATAAATATTCTCTTCCTAACCTGGAAAGGATCATATGAACAAAGTATGACTCTTCTGTGTTGTTATGAGCATTCTGCAGGGCAGGGATGGGGATGATGTGGCTCTCCTGACGTTGCTGAACTATAGTGGTTCATCATCCCTCACCACTGGCAATGCTGGGCTAGTGCTGACAGAAGATGCAGGCCAACAACATCTGAAGGATATATTCTTTATCCCTCCTGTAGGACACGGAATCAATTGTGGCCAGGTCTATAACAATGGTTTATATAGGAGATAAGAAATGTCTTCTGTTTTCTTCCTTCTAGTTGTCTTGATCGTGGTTACAGGCATTGAAAAAGTATATAGCTAGCATTTACCAGACTTGCCTTGCTCTTCTGTTTCTACGCCTGTCTCTCTGTGTTCCAACTCTATACCATCTTGAATTCTAGAGTATCTCCTCATTCCTTAAATGACTACTTCCATTCTTTCTTGCATCATCTTAGGCTTGGAATTCTCTTTCAATACCACGCAGAAACCCTCCCTCTTCTCTTTCAAATGCCTCCTCAACATTCAGTACAAAAAGCCAAGGTGTTGAATTACTGCACTCCGAAGGCTTGCTTTCCAGGCAAGTTCTGCCAATAAGAGGGAGAAGTTCTTAACAACATTTTCTAAAAATGATCTCTCTCCTGCAAGAGGAGCAAGATGAGAACTCTTCTGCCTGAAACAGGCTTATAGAAAGTAGGGATATAGTAGCCCATCCTTACACTTTTTCCAGACAAGGCTTTAGCTGTCCAATAACCCTGACTCATTCATGTCATTCTACAAATGGGGTGCAGGGGGAGAGGTCTATACAATGCTGTCTAACACTTGTAATCCTCCAGCATTTCCCCAGTGCATTTTTATCTTTTCTTTTGACCTCATTGTTTAAGGCAGAACCTGTCTCTCACCCTTAAGAAACTGTAACTAGAATTTAAGTGTTTCACACCACACAGTAAATTCCCTAAAATGGGTGTGGGATCCTTTGTTTTAAAGCAAACAGGTATGGCTGGAGGCACGCCACCTAAAGCAAGGAAATCTGCACCGTTCCTGCCTCAGGCTAATCAATGCCTGCCTCATGTTAATGCAAGACAGGGGCATATTGGCACTTTAACTTTCAACCCCCAGTAAATATTCCTGCAGGGGTGGGCAAGATGGAGTCCTCCAGGTGTTGCTGAACTGCAATTCCCAGCATTCCTTAGCATTGGTTATGC
Source organism: Phrynosoma platyrhinos (assembly GCA_020142125.1). Lineage (NCBI taxonomy): Eukaryota > Metazoa > Chordata > Lepidosauria > Squamata > Phrynosomatidae > Phrynosoma > Phrynosoma platyrhinos. Next base: position 192,696,162 of record CM034706.1, on the reverse strand, counting down.
TAACTCCAGCTGATGGGACCTACCGTTCAGTACCATGGAGGGCTCCACTTTGCCTACCCCTGTACTATAGGATAGTCTAGTCATGATAATATCCAAAGCCCCAAATGGTTTAAAATCTCAATATCTGAAAGAGTGCCTCACCTATATATACACCTACCTGATGACTGAATTCTGCAGCAATGGCCCTCCTCTATGGCCCTCCGATGGAGGGCAATACTCTCTGGGAGGACTACAGTTCTCTGCTGTTGTGGGAAGGAGACCAGGGGGTGCTAATACTGGCTTTTTCCAGAACCAATGGTTCAGTATGCTTTCTTCTTGTTTAAATTATTTCTTAGTGTCTTATATTATTTAAATTGTTTAAACTGATTTTAGTGTGCACTGCCCTGAAATTGTATAGGTTGGGCAAGAAATTTTTAAATTAATAAGTAAATAATCCCACTAGCTACCCCACTCTCTACACAGTGCATCACTAAGTGGTGTGGGAGAGCTGAAATGAAACATGGGGTTTGACAGTCAACATCTATGAACAGCAGATTTCCAAGGTAGTCCTGTTTATACTTAAATTTTCTTTACTAGTCCAGTTCAATTGCTTGCAAAGTGTTACTGTGTTTAATGGTCTTAATCTCTGGTAAGTAAGATATACAGGATTTTGCTAACATGGTATAATTTGCAGATAGACTTGCATTGTTAGATGTAAAGGTTCCCTCCTACTGTATGTTCAATTTGGTTTTACCTGTAAATTGTTTCCATTCTCTTTCAAATTTCTTCTTAAAAACAAAGTTTGACAATGGTAGTAAAACCTGTGCTAAATATTGTGGCAACAACTCATAAATAGCCCCAATGACTGGTAAACAATCTCATCTAGAAAGCAAACAATCATACATCTTCCAGTTCTGCTAAATATTGTGGCAATGACAGGTAAACAGCCCCATCTGGAAAGCAAACAATCATACATCCTTCAGTTCTGAAACAATAGCATTTGTTTAAAATCAGGATGTAACAATCAACAATATCAGAGATTGGATTCTGTCTTGTCTTGATGCGGAAGCTCAGGTGGAAGTAGAAATTGAGAATGTGCGTGCAATTCAGAATTGGCTGGTGGGTGACATATGGCCCGAATTACCTTCTTTTTTGAGCCTACAGACCTTAGCTCTGGTTTTACACCAGAGGTTCCTCCACCTTATGGAATCAAACACCTGGAATGCTTCTCTTATGTTTATTTGAGGTGAGAGTTAAGCTATAATAAGGCTCAATAACTGCATTTATGTTTTGAGATAGCACAGGGTGTGAGGGGTGTGGTCTTAGTTCTTTGCTCTTGGGGTTTTAACTCTAGCCATAACTTTTTGCTTCAAATTTAGGTAATTTCCCTCCTTTTAGAAATACAGGAAGACACAAATGGCTACTGTCATAATACACAAAAGAATCAATCAGCTGGATCCCTGTACAAAGTAGACCAACTTTCTCCAATTAGTTCTAGAAGGGAACTGCTATTGCCATTTGAGTTCATCTTTTAAAGAGAGGGGGGCTAAAGATTACAAATGAACCTATATTGGGTGTTGGTATGCTGCTCAAAATTTCCACCTGAAAACACTTCCAGAGCCAGAAACAATCCACTAACAGCTAATCCTATCCAAAGGTGTGTGTTAGAAAACCACTGCCACAAGCTTTCAAAATATGGCAGGATTGAGAGACAAAGCTGGAACATCCATGAATAACAGTAGAAAATGAATGGGTAGCCTAAAAAGACACCATTCTTTTCTCTGGGATGATGACTGGGAAACTTGTCATGAACCTTAATCATATGGTAGTTAGAGGCATTGTGGCTGATAGTATAGCCATACAATGGCACACAGTAGTCCTCCATATTCACTGGGGTTAGGGGCACAGGAACCCTATGAAAGTGGGAAAACCCCAAATTAAAAAAACACGTTTTTTTTTAATCTGAGAGAACCTCTCTCTAGGAATCTCTAGGTCCTCCAGTACAACTCTATGGTCAAAATCTGCCAGATGTTGACCACAGAATCTTGCTGGAAGACCTACAAATGCCTAGAGAAGTGCTTGTTCTAATAATCTCTAGCTTCTCTAGTGCAGCTCTATGGTAAACTTTCAGCAAACTTTCTCTGGAAGACCTAGAGATTCCTAGAGAGAATATATTAATCAAAGCCACAAAAGCGAAAGCCACAAATGTGGAGGGCCAACCATTAGGGACAATGGGACGTCCTGCATCTTTTCATATCCATGAGGTGGTCTGTAACAGAGCTGCCACAGTTACCAAGGTCTGACTGTATAGTTGATCAGGAAGGCCAAATTGGACTCCAGTTTTGTTCAGCTAAAGATTCATCCTGCTGACAGTTTCATAAATAGTTTAATTTCAGGACCTTCACAATGAGCTCTTAAAGTTTGGAATACTTGGCCATAAAAGAAACCCAAATTTTGAAATACATCTTAAATAAATTGGTACAACAGGATTGAAATGGATTTAAATTGAAGTCCTGAAACCACATATGTTGTACCCAATGCATATAAGACTGGGATTGCTGGCAGATGTTACTGCCTCACACCTTCTTATTTATTTCCATCAATATAAAAAAACTCACTTAAGCCCCTTTTTAGTACCTTAGAATAAGTAGATTTTCTTTTTCCAGGTACACAAATGCTCTATCAAAATATTCATTGCCAAAGCAAAAACAATCTCATGATTACAGTGAAACTATAAGATTTCCACAGAGTAGTTTTAGGATTTTCATATAGGCCACATAACACTGACCAAAGATGTGACATGTAATGAGAAATAACGTGGCAACAAGTTAATCTTCAGTCATCTCTGAGATCTCATGATGTCTAAACCCACTGTTTTGTTTTTTTAATCAGTTGCCTAAAGTTCACACACTGAAAGTTAGCTGTTCCAGAATAACTGCATATAATCTAAGTGATGAATATTTCAGATGTTTCTATGCTAATAAAAGGCAACTAGTGGCAAGATCTTTATAACTGCAGTCCTTCAGCTAGAAGTAAGACTGCTGTTACAATCTCCTATGTGTGTGGATGCATTTTCTCTGTGGTTGTAGGGGGAGGTGACAGGAGCAGATGGAAGAGGAAGAGAAAGATGTTCCTTTAAAACAGGGGTTGGCAAGTTCCCCTTACCTGGGACCGGGCCAGGGATCCCCTGCTTTTCAGCGGGATGATGGTGGTGGTGGAAATGGTGGCATGCGCGCTTGCTTGCGCATGCACAGTACTTCCGGAATACTGCGCATGCGTGAGCGGGTCACAGCCACCTTTTTGGAAAACAAAATGGCAGCTGCAACACGGGCGGTGGCGGGGGGCGGCGGCGGCTGGTCCAAAGGCCTCGGGGGGCGTAGGTTGCTGACCCCTGCTTTAAAACATGGCTGGGAGGCAGGTATAAAACATGGCTGGGAGGCAGGTGGGCTGGGAAGACTGGCCTGGACTATTTCCTGTACCATGGGACAAGCAACAGTCCCAAGAACTCCTCCCAGAGCATCTTGTTCTTGAGCATAAAAATAAACTCTGAAACCATATTTTGGAGAGATGGGCTGCTCAGAGCCAGTAGTCTTTCCATCCTATCCAAGTTAAATGACTACTTTTTGCTTCATCCCTTCCTACAGCTGTGCCTGTGGTCTTTTCATCTGGCCATAGGGGCCTTAATCTCTACCAGCATAGTCATGTCACTTTAGTTTCCCAAGAGGATCGCAGCCTAAGTCACCAACATGACCATTCTAAATGGCACATTGCCCATCCAGAGCACAGAGAGGAAACATTTTAAAGAATCAAAACTAATTCAAAAAATTAGTTGCTTCAAAACACATTTAAGCTAACATTTCTGGTTGCTCTTTTTAAAAAATTGAGTCTCCTTCCCCTTAGGGTTTGCTCATGGATCTATCGGGAGGATGAATGTGTGGCTAAAACCAAAAGGAGATATAGGGGGAAATGAGTTCATCTCTGAAAAGAGAGCTCGGAGTTTCTCCTCCTTTGCCAACTGCAAATTTTGGTCTAGGCTGCATGTGCTTCTGCCTGTGGCTATGGCTTAAGCTGATTTTGTTAAAAGATGCCTGTGATGGCAGTTGGAAAAAATCATGTGGTTAACCAGAAGGGGTGGGTGGGTGAGAAATCCAAATCCTGGGGATTTTGAATTACACACAAGCTTGTTATGACCAACAAATAAATATTCTTTTTAAAAAGCAATGTTGGAAAATATTGAACTGCTAAAAAGAAAAAGCAGCAAATACTGCTCTCCAGAAAACCAAACTCTTTCTCTCTCTCTCTCTCTCTCTCTCTCTCTCTCTCTCTCTCTCTCTCTCACACACACACACACACACCATTCACACTCACACATACCTCTCCACACCCTCACACACCACTGTTAGCAAAAACTAAGGTTAAAGAAAAACTGGCAGAATGTTACTACTATGTAAAATTAAATAAGTAATTCTGGCCATTTTATTTCAGAAGTGTCTTTGAGACCCTGATGCTCCAGCAAGCTCCCTTAAGCATCTACTCATGCACACACATGAACTAAAAAGCAACAAAACCCAAGAGATTCAAGTCTTACCTGAAAGAAACCTGGAGGAATGGGCCCCCCTGGCATTCCGTCATTTGGAGGAATGTTTCCAAGTACCGGACTTGGCGCTGCAGCTGCACTCTGTACAAAATACAAATATATAAACATAGAGAGATAAATTGCGCTGCTTTCAGGTCAGCTAAGAAAGGAGTCAACATACATCTCATGACTCCATCAATTAGTGCATGACCAATAACCAATATCATCATCATCAAGGCTGCCCAAAGGAAATCAAACCTTTACATACTGAGTGAAAGAGTGTGCCATTAAGACTAACAGAATGCCAATGGCTGCCATTCAAACTGACACGCAATTGGGAATGTGGTTCTGTCAGCAGCAAGTCAATTTGAACAGCACCCGCTTTTTAGGGGCCAAGAGGAAATCATCACAGAAGTTACTAAAGCAATTTCCAAAACTATGCAGATACACTGTAATGTGATCCTGGGGTGTGCTTATAGAGTGGATTTAGTGCTTGTTATGAATGAGCAGCATGCTGATTCATACTGCACAGTTGCTCCTGGTCTCAGTGTAAGTAACTAAACAAACCACAAGGATTCCTTTTGCAATTGGTTTATCATCTTGTCTACTACTGGGCAGCTTCCTGTTTGAGGTCTGCTCCTTCCCAATAAACCAGAGAAAGAATCCATGTTTGGGAACAAACTAGCCATAGATGGGAGTCTGCCCACGGCCATGTGACACAGTAAACCAATTGCGAAAAGAAGCTGTGTGGTTTATTTAGTTACGGCAGCTGCAAAGGCTCTTCGGTTTTGGGGTCAAGTGAAGAAGATGGCAAGTTCCTATCTCTGACTAGAGAGTAAGGAGATTATCAGATGCCTGAAAGTGACAGAAGCAAAGTGGGACTCTCCCATGACAACCGCACAATAGGGTCAGACGACGTTGTGTGACATTGCCATTATCCCATCCTTGTCCTGATCGTGTTTCCAGTTAATGAAAAGTGACGGGAGAATTCCTCCCCACGGACAGGACAAAGATGGGATAATGGTGACGTTGTCTGATACTCTTGTCGCAGTGGTGCCTTTGTGATGGGAGCATCACTTTTAGGCATCTGATAATCTCCTGTTGCATAAGCATACTCTCATGCCTCAACTGCTATGTAAAGTCTCTTGTCTAACTGAAAGAAGCAAGCTATCTTCCTTCACATCCTGATTTTAAACATTCACCCTATGAATTAAAGTGATACTTATTATAACTCATGATCAGTCTTAAATACTACTACTACCACCACCACCACAAAAACCACACCCAGTTTCTATCTCACTTGATAGAATAACATACTGTCACCATCCAGATAGTAAACTAGAAGTTTCAAAAGCCCTAAATGTTTAACATGTCCTGCTTTATGGAGCAAAATGATTATATTGAATATTTGAATGGAGCAGAATGATTATACTGAAGTCAAGTAAAAGGAGTACTAAAGTGAGGACAGTCCAAGCCATGGTAATCCCCATCAACATGAACAGATATGAGAACTGAATAGTGAAAAAAGGCAATGGGGAAAAAAATCAACTCATTTGAGATATGGTGCTGAAGGCAGGCACTGAGAATACCATGGACGGCAAAGAAGAAAAACAAGTGGGTTTTAGAAGCGATCAAGGTTGAGCTCTCTCTGGAAGTCAAGATGACTAAACTGAGGCTGTCATACTTTGGCCACATTATGAGAAAAATCATTAGAAAAAGCAATGATGCTAGTAAAGGTAGAAAGCAGTAGAAAGAGAGAAAGACCACATGTCAGATGGATAAACTCAATCAGGGAGGACATAGGCTTGAGCCTGCAGGACCTGAGCAGAGAGGTTTGGGACAGGGAGTCTTGGAGATGTCTCATCCATAGGGTCACCATGAGTGGAGGTTGACTCTGAAGGGCAATTAACAACAACAAAAAGAATGCCTATTCATTGCCTTTGTATCCTCCCTCATTCTGTAAAAGAATTACACAAAGACCTTTTAGCTGCCAATGGGTTGTGTGATACATCCAAGGGCATCTAGTAAGGCGTGTGGATGAGCATGGGATTTGATTCTAGTGACAGAAGCCAAGTATCAAAAGTCAGAATTGCAGCCAACTCCATCACTATACTGGCACCCATATTTCCTTTTCTTTCCACTAATTCTGACCTTTAATTTCCTGGATTTCTACTGGGCAAACCGAAGAAGGGCTTTTATTCAATGTCCTCAATTGATCTTTTACACTATTTTACAAGACTTTTATAGAACACATTGGTGAAAAGGATTATGTATGAATACACTGCAATCAAAAATGTTCATTCTGCATGGAATATGAAATAAATAACTGGACCATTTTTTAAATAACTGGACCATTAAAAAATTTTTTTGTCTCCATCAATGTCCTACTTTGAAAATAAGTAATAGCAAATACCTTTTTGTCTATAATTTCTGCATGTGTGTGTATATATACAATTCTTTCTATAATTGTCTATAACTTGTTTTTCCCCAATATATAACTTTCTTTTAACGTTTTTCACATGAACTCAAGTCTGTATTAAAGATTACAGAATACTTGCTATCATCATCCTAAACATTTCTGCTCAGCCTAACCCCTTCATCATCTAGAGCAAGACAACATCTAAGGCAAGGCATGACAGAAAAGTCATGGCCAATTTCTTTTACAACTATTAGAGGGAGCAAACAGTTCAACAGAAGCAAGTTTTTCACTTATAGAAGCAAACTTAACAGTTAAAGAACATACAGTTTCTGACTATTTTTAAACTCACATTTATATGTCCTTAACTGGTTCACAATTCAATAGACTTGTCAGATTCTGCTCTAAAAGCGGCAGCATTACATATGTTAGCTAAGGAAAAATGAAGAGAGAATTCTTCCCTTAAAGAGTCCCTGAGAAAATACCTTTTGCAGAACTGAGAAGCAGATTATGTTCTGACCATTTCTTAGATCACTCTGATACAATTTTCTTCACAGTTTTCAAATATCTTATGGATATTTTTCTAATCAAAAAGGTGTCACTGTGAGGAGAATATTCTAGATACCCATATCTGCATTTAACTACCTATATGCAACTATTAGTCCTCTCAACATACTGAAGAGATATTCCTGAATATTTTACAATAAGGTCTTTGCCAGTAGTGTTTGCATGTATTCCATGCTCTGCTCTCAGAAACAGTAAATGCTATCAAGCCCAAGGCAAGAGTATCTATAAAGAGGTAACAGTAGAGGGGATTGTCACACAAAATCAAACATGGAAATCTTAAATTCAGCTTTCATATTCAAAGAAGAAATGGGCTCCTAACTTTTTACCAAGGATACCCAGACACAGCAGAACTTAAAAACATTGCTGTGAAAAGCCCACTGTAAGCTAGAATTACATTCTATGCCTCATGATGTGTGGGCAGCTGTAGAAGAATGAGTAACCATGAAAGACATATGGAATAATCAGCTTGTGCCTTCTAAGTGTCCTGAAGCCTCACCTACCACAGATGCATAAAAAATATACTATCTGCCTACCATGTTCACTTGAACTTATTAAATGCTGCTTTATAAGTGACAAAAGTCAATAAAGGTTCATTACTTTGATCATACTGCAGAAACTATTTTTTATTAATAAACATATTCACATTCTTTATAGGTGAGAAGGAAAAGTTTGAAAAAAATATAGATAGGAGAAACTCACACAGGAAACATTTAATTTGTTTTGAATTGTCAAAATCACAATAGTTCTCCCCTCTGTTAAAATATCAATGTCATATTCTTCCTTGTTAACAACTGATGAGCAAATGTAGAATAATCAGGCATTTCTGAGTAACTATACAAGAAACGACAGCAAATAATTTGAAGTGTGTGCACTAAGTCCTGATGGCACAGTGGTTAAATGCCTGTACTGCAGCCACTCACTCACAAACCACATGGTTGTGACTTCACTATCAGCCAGGGCCTCAGGTTCAACTCAGCCTTGCATCCTTCTGAGGTCGCTAAAATGAGTACTCAGCTTGTTGGGGGCAATTAGCTTACACATTGTAAACCACTTACGGAGTGCTTAAGTGCAGTGATAAGCGGTATAGAAATGTATTTGCTACTGCTACTGCTATGTGTATGTCCTTCATTTGCACACAAATCCTCGGACTTTCAAATCTGAACCCATGTTAGCAAGCTGATCCACCATATTTTTCAGGCTTTTCCCTTTCAGTGTGGAAATAATTCAGATGAATGTGATACCATTTTTGCCTATAGTATTTAATAATTGGAAGCAGCTCAATCACTGGCTATATTTCTCTGTTTAATTTACTCATTTACATAATTTATCGATCATCCTTGATAGAGAGTCTTTCCTGTTAGGAAAGCAAAGGGCATCTTCTGCTTTATAAATTAATCATGGTCCTTTTCTTGAAAAACTTAAGCACAAGTGGATGTGTATCAGTTACCACAGGTCTGTCATTTTGTCAAGAGCAACAGCATTTTAACACCCATTGGAGTATTTATATTCAACACAGCATTAAAGTCCCATTGAGGTGGCGCCTTGTTCCTATTCAGCATGAAAAACAGATCTGGGATCCTTACCATGTTGATTTGTTTGGCATTTTTGATGATGGTGTTTGATATTGCAATCACCTCTGAATGGATGCTGGTATAACATTAATGAGCATCTTCCCAGGACAGGAAGTGAAAGAATTAGAGAGAACTATTTCTCACCTCTTGACAGCTGTAAATAGCTCTACAATGGAAAGGTCAAATCAACTTACGGTTAAACTTAGTACAGGAAGATACGGCCATAGACAAATGGAGATATCAGATCAAAGCTTCTGATAATTCATTTAACCCATTCAAGTACCCATTGCAGAAAAATAAGTATGGATCACTTTGCAAAATAGCTCCATTCAATAAATACCAAGTAACTTCAACATTCTGAGGTTTTGTTTTTTGTTTTGTAATCCAAAATCCTATCTGGGCTGTCTGAGTTAATTTATCCTGTTATCTAGTTATGAATTGGTCCTTGCTTTGACATGTTAATTTTAAAAATCTATTATTTAAAATCAATAAAATGATTTAAGAAGAGCTTGTTTTCTCATCCTTCCAGGATGGAATAGCAAGAAAAACATGAAATGAAGAGGTGGAAGAGTCAATCCTTTTCACAGTGAAAACAAGAAGCAAGACCTTATTACTGCACAATTGGGCCCTGACAGATGATCTTATTTTACAACTGAAATAAACTTAAGTCACCACAGGAAAATACTTTTTATACTCATGCCATTCAACAAGTTTTAGTTCTCTGTTGTTTTTTAAAAGAAGTGCTGCCCACTTAAATGAGAGGGTGTGTCAAGAAGTGGGGGAAATCACCCTCTTCCCTCATCCTCCATAGGTTTCCTTTTATCTGCCCAGACATTTCCAGCCACTTTAGGAATCTCTTAACTGTGTAATGCTCCTTGAAAAATGGTTCCAAGGAGAAAAGTAAGCTCATGCAGCCACCTCTGTGTCCCACGAACTAATCATCCCCCCAAATCAGCACCACTCAAAGCTGCTGGTAAGCAGTCACAAAGATGGCTTCTTTCCACCACTGAAAGCTTGAGTTGAAAAGACCTACAAAACTGTCTATATATTTGCTTTGCAATTTCACCTGCTTCCTAACCAGGTCTACTCAAAATCTACCAAGTGGGGTGGGACAGAAAAGAGTGAAAAAGGGTTTTCTTCAGGTTTTTTGTTTTTGTTTTAGAGCATCACCATAAATTCACATCTTGCCTGTCCTGGAATACTAATGGAAGGAAAAGAATCTAGTTGAATATCACAAGCACAAGGGAACGGGATACAGACCAAGAACAGAAATGTTTCAAATCCAGGTGGTTTGCAATCCTGTGTCTTGGCATCTGTTTGGAAGCATCTTGCAGAAGTTACCTTCTACAAAATTTTGGGGTACATGTATGGCCCATTGCAGGCTAAGAAAACATGTCATTCTCAGCAAATAAGAAGACAGCTGTGTTTTTTAAAAATAACTATAAAGGGCATAAAAAAAGACTAAGCTAACTAGGGAAAATACATTAATAAAGCCAGTTCTGGCTCTCTTTATACATCATAAAATTAAATAACTGCCATGATTTCTCTCTTGCAGGGCATCTTAAAGAGCGAGCAGAAATTTAAACTAAAGTCACTGACCATATTGTAATTTCACTGAGAAGTGAATGAATGTTCTTAATATATGTACAGGATCTGGCTTCAAACTGCAGCACACCCAATCACATTTAGGAGAAAAAAAATTATAATCAATGCTCACTACCATAGAAAGTGCTGCTTTTTCAAAGACAGCAGACATTGCAATAAAGCTGCCAGCCAATATTTTATTGTTACAGGAGATTTCCAGCATTGTATAATCCCTTGCTGGTGAGCCTCCCAGAGTTAAACAGATCCCTAAAACAGCTTAGAATAATGCAATTCAGATACTCTGGAGTTCTACAACCCAAGCGGGGAAAATCATGTGCATGGTATTTAGCAATGCTATTTATAATGCAAAGTTTTACTAGTGAAAACCTGCAAAGAATGCAGAACTGAATGCATTGTTGGGATTTAAAAAAATAACCCAGAATGTATACGTCTACAACTATGCTATTTATTCACAACAGCATGGAACTCACAATGGATATACAGCCAAGACATGGCAAAAGAATCACCAGGTATCATGGATCCTTTGTGTGCTGTATACAACCCCTCAGCTTGGACATATCGCAGACACAGCAAGGCATCTGTTACATTTCCTGGCTGGCCTGGAATGCCCTGCACAGCTGCCAGTTGGAATGCAGGGTACAATACAAAGCTCCTCTAACACAGGAATACTTCCTACCAAATTATGGAGTTATTTTTCCAAGATATGCACATGTCAACTTGACGCACACATCATGACACTTAGTTGGAAGTTAATAATTAAAGTGCCCACCAGTCCCCTGAACAGAATGCAAAGCAAGAATTGCATCTACCAGACTAGATGAATTATTTACTAGCCTGTAGCGTGGCATTCTCTCTCCCTCTCTCTCTCTCTGTCTTCATTGCTTCATCTTCCCAATGGCAGTTCATCCATGGCAGAAAGAGCAAAGATACAAGTCTACGAGGCTGGCAAACTTTTTGCAAAGTTGAAATTCCTAGGAAGAGCTCCAAGGTTCCATACATTTAACAGAAAATCTTTCTCCATATTGTTTGATGACTGAGAAGATGTGACTTCACATTGTCCCCTTCAAGCCTCATCCAGCCACTGTGAGGGCTTCCAAAACGGTTTCCTTCTGTTGGAACTTATGATCTCATAAAACAACCAAAGAATGGGTTCAGAATATAGTGTTGAGCAAGGCAGAAGAAGACATGGACATGGACTCAATTGATCTAGAAATATCCTGGCCTCCAGACATCTGCTTACAAGGAGAGAAATGCAGATGCACTTAGGACTGCATTTGAATTTTGTGTGCGCCTAAGGGAAACACAAATGGAAAATGCCAACGCAAATACTTCTGCCCAGCTGGCAAAAAACAACAACAGTAAGTCTTTTCAATAGTAATAAAGCCTTTCTGTTACTAGAGGCAGCATGGTGTAGCAGCTTGAGTGCTGGATTAGGAATGACAGTGGCAGACCTAAGTGAATCCCCTCTTGGCCATGGAAATCCACTGGATGACCTTGAGCAAGTCACACACTCTCAGCCTCAGAGGAAGGCAAGGGCAAATCCCCTCTGAACAGTCAGCCAAGAAAATCCCATGATAGGTTCATTTTAGGTTGGTCATAAGCCAGAAATGACTTCAAAGTATACAACAGCGAAGAGCCTCGAACACCTCTCAATCTAATAAGAGCAGCAAGTGAGAAAAAACACCACTTTGTAAAACTTTTAATCTGATTTTTAATCTAACATGTCTTATGAGATAAATTAAAGATCTGATTCCTTCTTATCTCCAGGAGCCATCTGCTACTTTGGATTGGTTTCTTCTGTCACACATCAACAACAGATTCTTCTGGGCTGATTTCATATACTGCACTAAAATATGGTATTGTTGTATGCCTTCAAGTTATTTTCAATTTATGGCAACCCTAAGGTAAACTTATCGTGGGGTTTCCTTGATTTTCTAACTGTGGTTAGTTCTGGACATCTCATTTAATGTGAGAGTGAGTTCAGAGAAGGGCAATAGGGATGATAAGAGGTGTGGAGAACAAAACATGTGGAGATATTGAATGAGCTGAGCATGTTCTCTTGGTGAAGAGAAGATTGAGAGGTGACATCCTTATATTCTTTAAATACATAGGCTGCCATAAAGAGGAAGATGCTGACTTGTTCTCTGTTGCCTTAGAGGGCAGAACTACAATTGGTCTAACTGTTTGAAATTACAGGAGGGTAGATTTCAACTGAACATTAGAAGGAACTTCTTGACAGTAGGAGTAGTTCAGCAATGGAACCAAATGCCTAGAAAGATGATGAGGTCTCTTCCACTGGATGTCTTCAAGTAGAGACTAGATAGCTACCTGATCTGGATGCTCTAGCTGGAGATCCTGCACTGAACCCCTTCTAACTCTATGATTCCATTATTCCACTTTGCCAAAACTCTAGAGCAGACCAAATGTCTGTACAGGTCCAACACTACCATGCAACATGCCAGACATTACATTGCTGGCAATCAATGCAGGCAAGGGAGGGGCACTGCAATTCCTTCAACCCCTATGGTTAGAAGCACCATATATATTCCTAAAATACTGTGCACCAAGAGCTCCAACACAGGTGTGCCATGGAAAAGAATGCTAATAAATAGAAACAATCAAAAGATTAACAGATTAAAGATTGATGAAATAGAGTAGGAAATCAGCTCGCTCTCTCGCTCTCCGTATATACAGTCACATCTGCATATTGGGTGAAATTTTAAGGTGGCAGGCAAAAAAGAGTGTTAGAATTATTATAAATTTGAATTTTTGTTGATTTCCAGAAAATGTACTTCTATTAGAGCATAGATTTAGTCACTGTATAAATTTTAGGGTGAAATATGGATTCCAATAATTACTCTAGGATGGATAGTTATAATGTGAGGAAAATAATGACTGTTTAATATGCAACAGTAGATTGCTAGCTACATCTAAGTACATACACACAGCTGGCAGCATGTTTGTGCAGCTCACAGAAAAAGTCTACACTAAGATAGCCAAGTGGGCCCAATAAATGATCACTGTGCCCTGCTCCTAGTTCAGCAGTGTTTGTAATAGTTGGAGTGCTTTCAGTGCACCTGGTGATGTTACTATACTTCTGGGGAATGTCATTACCTTTGGGCAGGGCTTAACATCTGCACACATGAGAGGTTTGATGGATTTCTTCAGCATGGGATACAAGGTTCATAATTTCTACTTTGCCTTATATGCAAAATCAGTCACTGGGCAGTTTTGGGCTACCATTAATAATATTTTTAAAACAAAAAACTGGCATAGAGGAAGATGAAAATCTGGATGGACGAGTTCTGCTTCCAAACTTAGACATGCAGTCAATACACCGACTCAGTACACTCCAGCAGATGCTGTCTAAGCCTTTAAATCGCACACTAATTGTGCTAATTGAGCTAACAATCGCTGTTTCGTCTCCCAGCCCTGAGTCAACCAGCGTCTTCTGGTACTGCTACAGAGATCCAAGCTGTTGGCTTTAGTGTTATTTTGTCAGCCATTAAATGATTCATCAGAGTCATTAATTGATTTATTACTGCTGCCTGCAAAGTATAGCTTTGCAAATAAAGAATGATGTAGGTCAGAATGCAAAAGAAATTGAACAAAATAACACAGCTAAGAACTGGATGCTTATTTTATCTGTATGCTTATTTTATCTGTAGAAATCTAAGACCCAAGATTAGAAAAAGGTAGGTGTGTAGTGTGTGGGTGTGAAGGGAGTAAGAACTACTTGACTGTATTAAAACTTAAGCTTAGTGGAATTCTCTCTAGTACATTAAGCTTCCATGTCATAGAAAAATCATTCTCAATTGTCACCACAGTCAAGAGATCCCAAATACCAATCATTTTCTTCTGTTAGGTAATTCCAAAATTTGAAGCAAGTCCCAAAGGAATGCCACAACAGCTGAAAATGGTTTGATGTGAGAGGACAAGACAACCAGGTTTCTTTCCACCATGAGTACACAAAGAAATGATTAAATTCTATCAGCACTTTCACAGCTGACTAATTTGTCACCAAGTCTTCAGACAGTGGTTACATGCAGTAGGCTAAAGACATGCATATATAAATGAAAGGGCTCCTCTTTCTTCAAGGCCCAGTCAGAGCAACCAAGTACTCTCTGGATAAGACAACGAACAGGACTGTGTTTGCAATCAGACACTTCCAGATAGCAAACCTCTAATGTATTAGCAGATACAAAATGCAGATGTGTACCAGGCTCACAGAGAGTCTCCTTTGGGAATGCATAGTGGAAGCTCTTGAACTTTTAGAAGAAATCTTGCAGAGACTTTTACTCAATCAGAGAGTGAGGAAAGCATTTTCAATATACAAGAAGCACAAGCTTATCCCATTTAGGGAGTTCATATACATCTGTGCAGCGATAAACAATTTATCCTGGACCAGGTGCTGCACTACCATTTTGTTTTAGGTTTTTTGAGGCTAGAGAATAAAAAGCAGCCAACAAATCATTATAGAATGATGAAACCCATTCAGATATACGGTGGGGCCTTGGTAACTGCTAGGGTTTGGTTCCAAGATGCCTCAGTGGATACCAAAATCCATGGATGCTCAAGTCCCATAAAATACAATGGCATAGTGAAATTGTGCCCCTTGTATAAATTGGCAAAATAAAACTTTGCTTTTTGGAATTTATATATTTTTAAAATATTTTCATGTTGTGGATGGCTGAATCTGTGGATAAAGAATCCATGGACATGGAGAGATGACTGAATTGTCTCATTAGTCCTTGCAACAAGCCTGTAAGAGAGGTCAGCATGGCAATCCTTATACTGCAGGACAAAAGTGGCTGAGAGGAAGTGATTTACCTAAGATCACTTACTAGTGAAGATTCAAATAGGATTTTCCAAATTGCAAGTCAGCCTCTTAAAAGCACTACACCATGCCAACCAGAAAAAGATGAAATTAACTTACTTGAACAGAGTTAAAATATAAATCAGAGGAAACAGTATATTTATAAAACTCAGCAATGGTACACCTGAGTTTAGAGTCTACACATAATTAGACAAAAAGAGCAAGGGAAATGCAGTAGGAAGTGTTTTAATATCATCATGATGAGATCTATCACAGGAAAAGCCTTTTCAGAGATTTCCATGTGGGAATGCATCATGGATAATGCTGGGCTGTATCTCCAAACTGTGCTCAGCACCCTGGGTGACTCCTTGAAATCTATCCAAAATCTGGAGTGGATTCACTGCCTCAATGACATGGGAGCCACCACTGGGCCAACCTCTTCCATCTGGTCTACTGTGGAATCCTTAAATCTCAGACGACGAGAGAGAAGCATTCAAATGGCTTGAATTCAGGACTGGTTTTCACATGGAGCAGTTGCTATTCTACAGTGATCCACTGTGCCACTTTAAACTGCTGGTAGAAAATACTGTAGCACTTTTGAATGTTTCCCCAAATTAAAAAAAGAAAAGAAAACCTGCTTGGAAGCAAACCTCTCATCACATCCCGCTGCATCAAGCTACTAGTACATCAGAGAGAAAGGCTGAGACTCTTTCTGCTGCTTTTGTATTCTAATTGTTAGGATTGCTACAATTTTTTTTTAAAGAGGGTGTTCAGAATTATAGTCACCTGAAGTCTAAAGTACGGAGTACTACAATACATTGTTATCACCTCAGCATTCCACCATTTGGTTTGACTGCATGAGCATGCCACAATGCACAAAGCAGCACAATTGCATGTCAGAGGGGTACAAGTGGAACCCAGTTATGTTTCCCCAGCTACTTCATTTCTATACACTCCACAGTACAAGAATTTCTGTGGCATTCTGGTTTGAATTAAATATATTAGCCATGCACAAAAAAGGAACAGAGAGGAGGGTGTTGGGGAAAGGAGGAGGTGCACTCACTGTTGAACATTCTCTTAAAAACTTCCGGAACGCCTCAATTACAACACAGCCATCTTTGACCAGTCCTGACAATGTTTTGGTAAGTATCTGGAGTGTGTCACTCCACCAGAAGAAAGTGATGTAATCTCCACAGGAATAGTTATTCTGCCTTTTTATCTCACACCTCACTACTAGTGTGATTTACACATAGGCAGACTGGGGCCCACTACGTGGAAGACAAATAGCAGCTCACTTTCCAACTCCAGATTAGCTATAAAAACAATTTGCCTCTGCTTACACAGAAGCCCTACTCACTGGAAACCAGCCAGGGGGAAAAGAGAAACAAGGAAGAAAAGAATCAAGGCCTGTCTAGCCTCTAAACTATTATGAAATGGGATGACTTCTGTGTGCTGCATTTCAACTGAAGCTAATAGTGCTGTACATTAATCCAAGTAGGAAGAGGAAGAGTCCTGACATACAAAATAACCACCTGTATAAACCCTGTGCTTGCTTCACTGGGGTGGACCGAAGGATTTGGATGGATCACACGAAAACTGAAAGCTCTGACTCTAGAAATGGTCCACCATCAGGTTATCTGTTGTTTCTCTGGCCCTTTCAGAGCACAATGTGCTCTACAACAGAAGTGTCATTTAACCCTTAAAACAACTTTGTAAAGTATATTAGGCAGGGAAACAGTGACTTGCCAAAGACCAGACAATCAACTTTTGAGGGGTGGGCAGGTAGTTTTGTATCCACTGAAAATCCTCTGTAGCAACTGTTCTACTTCATGAAGACCCTAATGCTGTTAAATCCAGGAAAGGATTTTCTATTATAGAAAAATGTCCATGCTAAACAGTAACTTTGGGGCACTTCTCTCCTGACACCTTGCTGTGTGCCTTCCTGAAACTCCACACACAGAATTTGCAAGAGGGAGAGTGGAACGATGGAAGGAAGAAGAGAAAATACTCCCAATTCCTCACAAGTGAGGGATATACAGAATCAGTTCCCTCAGAAATTGCCACTCCATCAAGTGACTCAAAGGAAGTACTTTTGAGGAAACATGCTCCATGTGTTCCTTGCCTTCCATGACACAGATGGGGCACAAAAAGCCTCAACAGAAGCATTCTTGGGGTGAATGTGGAGATCTTACAGATTCTCCACCTGGTCTAGTTTCTTAGGGTTTGAATATACCGGAGGGTGGCTCACTTCATAGAACAGGCACAAACGTTCCTCAGGATTCACAAGAGTTTTCTCTGAAAATTTAGAGAAAAAAAGAACTGCCTTTTACCCCAAATTTGCCTGGAATATCCAGACTGGCAGTGAGGACACGGTTGTGTGGCTAGACATACTCCGCACTACAGGACACATGATCATCATAGGAAGGTCCTTTTCTTCCAGGTTCCTCCAATCTCACCAAGGTGAATGTGGAGTTATCGGAGTTGCTGCAGAAGGGGAAACTGCTGTGACTACAGGGTGAGTATGGGATTTCCAGCCAGAGTAAACAAACCCTTAGAAAGGGATTGATTACATCTGTAGCTGTGTACAAAAGTTCCATCTCTTTTCACAGAAC
Organism: Phrynosoma platyrhinos; assembly: GCA_020142125.1. Taxonomy (NCBI): domain Eukaryota; kingdom Metazoa; phylum Chordata; class Lepidosauria; order Squamata; family Phrynosomatidae; genus Phrynosoma; species Phrynosoma platyrhinos. The sequence goes on along the minus strand of CM034706.1, from coordinate 192,678,020 downwards.
CTTGCATTCAAATGACTTAAACACAGTGCCTTCCTCAGTCAGTAATTTCCTTAACATCTCCTTATCATCTAAAGTTAGGTGGATAGTGAGACTAGGGGGAAAATGAATTCTTGGTCATGCAGCTAAAAAAAAAAAAATAGAATACTCCCTTCAGATTTTTTTTTCTGGAATTAATTTTGATATCTTTTTGACACCAGGGAAAAATATGCTTTTATTTGCCTGGTTTTCAATGGTTTATTTTTGGTTTTGGTTTTTGCTGCGGCTCTGGTGATTTTTGTCTGTTAGTTTTGTGATTTTACTGTGTTTGTTATTAAACTGTACACTACAATTAGAGGCACAATAAATAAATAAATTGAAACTGTTTCCAAGCCTTCGAGATGTTGTACACATACAAAGAAACACAGTGAGAACTGGCAAATATCTTACAATGTAAACAAGCGATAAGAGAGAACCAACAAGAGAGAAAGAGCTTTTCTACAAATCTCAACAGAATTACCACTAATTTCTTCTCACTTTATGAGAAATAATGTCAAATGTCCCCAACATTTATGAGAGGTACAATATCCTTCACTATAAAATTTAGAAAAATATGAATGCACAACAGCTATGACTTTTCAAAATGTAACAAATAGTCAAGCCTCAAGAAAGCAATATATTATACATTGTGGACCCAAACAGTTCCTACAGATTTGCCAGAAGCATTGCCATGCTAATCCAAAGCATAAAACTTTTTAAGCCCCATTGTGAAAACAGTCTGTATATAGATTTCATGTTTTTCATGTCAGCCTGACAACATTTTATATGTTTCTCAAGGTTTAACATCAGTAACACAGTCATACCACCCAAGCAGACCTTTGCAAACTACAGCATGGAGGGACTTATGCAGGAATGCCAGTGGCATCTCTGTGAAATGTTCTCATCTCACAGTTTGAAAAAGCATTTTATCTCCTAACCACCTGCTTTGCTTAACCATAGATCAGATCCAATTCATGTGTCTTCTCATGTATCACCTCCAGGAAGAAAAGTTGTTCAAGCCACATTCTGCTCTTGGCTGCACATGTGGAACCTCCCTGGTGCCTTCAATAAACATAGCTTGTTGCAATGATTAGAGTCAATGATAGGCAGGAGAGCAGGAAGAAACTTGATGGTTATCTGGCCTATGTTTACTCTTCTGGGTTAGTGAGAGCAAAAAGCAGCAGTAGCAGTTGGCTTTTCTGGCTGACTACAAGCAACAAATAGGACCAGGTACACAGAGTGCCATGTAAAAGTCCTTTCCCACAGACCATTATAGATTGCACCCTCTGGTGAATTCAAACAAAAATCCACCAAACAGTGGTACCTTTATTGGCCAACTGAAATGCACAATATACTTGTTGCAAGCTCCACTGGCTTCTTCATCAGGCAAGATGTTACAAACCAAACCGGAGAAAAATTGGAATTGCAAAAGAGGAGTCCTTGTTGAGATGCAAATGGACTTTAAATTTTCTGGACTTTGAAAATCATCCAATTGCCACATGGCCAAAAGGAGGAGGAGCCAGCCTGCAAGAGATGTCCTCCCCATACCATCTTAACTAAGGACAGAAACAGCAAAACAAAGGCATCTTACTAACATCTCCAATTTTTCTCTTGTTTGGTTTGTAACATCTTGCCTGATGAAGAAGTCAGTGGAGCTTCGAAAGCTTGCAACAAGTATATTGTGCATTTTGGTTGGCCAATAAAGGTATCACTGTTTGGTGGATTTTTGTTTTAATTTGCTAAATGGCCAACACAGATACTCCCTGGTGAAATTTTCTTTATTCCTCCATGCCCTCATTTACAACACTTATGGGCTTGCATTATGCCAGTGGCATACACATACTAAATCAAACTTACACTGGGAAATCCAAGTGGGGTTCAGGAAAGGAAGAGGCACTAGGGATCACATTGCAAACACAAGTCTGACGAGAGGCTACTGTCAGAACAGAACATGGAGAAACAGAATGGTTCCCAATTGGCAAAGGAGTCAGACAAGGCTGTATCCTTTCATCCTATCTGTTCAACTTGTATGTAGAACATATTATAAGAAAAACAGGCTTGGACATAGAAGAAGGACTGAAAATAGGAGGAAGGAATATCAACAAACTAAGATATGTAGATGACACTATAGTACTATAGCAGAAAACCTCACAGAACTGGAACACCTACTAAGGAAAATCAAAGAAGTGCTAAAGAAGGCTTAATGTTGAACATAAAGGGCCTTTGCAGACTGCCAGAAATAATGCAAATTGAGTCCACTTTAAGGGGTAGGTTTAGGGTTAGGGAATCATGGGAACTGTATTTTATTGTGGCACCAGAGTTCTCTGACAGAGAAGGCTCAATGTCTCAGGAAAAACAAAACAAAACAATTCCCATGATTCCCTAGCACTAACCCTAACCCTTAAAGTGCACTATTTCTGGCAGTCTGCAAAGGCCCAAAGAAAACAAAAATAATGATCACCAAGGACCTTCACAAGTTCAACCTAGACAATGAAGAAATAGAAAAAGTCAAAGAATTCCCATACCTGGGATCAAACATTGATAGAAATGGGGACTGCAGTCAGGAAATCAGACATAACAATGGGGAGGGTGGCTATGAAAGAACTAGAAAAGATTCTAAAATGCAAAGATACTCAGCATAAAAGTTAGAATCATACAGCCACTGTATTCCCTATTACCATGTATGGATATGAGAGCTGGACAGTAAAGAAAGAAGATAGGAAGAGAATCAATGCATTTGAGATGTGGTGCTGGAGAAAGTGCTGGTGGCGCAGCGGTTAAATGCCTGTACTGCAGCCACTCACTCATAGACCACAAGGTTGCAAGTTCAATATTAGCCAGGGCTCAGGCTAGACTCAGGCCTGCATCCTTCTGAGGTCGCTAAAATGAGTACCCAACTGTTGGGGAGCAATGAGCTTACAGTTGTAAACCACTTAGACATCCCATAGCATGATATGAAGCGGTATATAAATGAAGCTGCTTTGCTTTGCTTTTGCTGAGGATCCCATGGATAGCCAAAAGGACAAACAGATGGATCCTAGAGCAGATCAAGCCAGAGATATCCCTAGAAGCCAAGATGACAAAACTGAGGCTGTCATACTTTGGACATATCATGAGAGAACTCTTAGGAAACAACAACAATAACAATAACAATAACAATAATATTTATTTGTATCCCGCTTATTGCCAGACAATCCAAGCGGCTTACAATAAAACCTGTATAACATATCCCCAAAAAAGGGAGGGGAAAAAAACACAATAATGCTGGGAAAGGTGGAGGGAAGTAGGAAGAGAGGAAGGCCACATGCTAGATCAGGGGTAGGCAACCTAAGGCCCGGATGTGGCCCCCCCCGAGGCCTTTGGTCGGTCTTGCCGCCGCTGCCGCCGCGACCTCCCGCCATGATGATATTGATTATTGTTGTTATTACTTGTTCTTGGGGTTTTCTTGGAAAAATTTCCACAGGGGGTTTGTCATGGCTTTTCTGGGGCTGAGAGAGTGTGCATGCATATTTTTTTTTTTAAAAAAAATAAATTTTATTTTTATTTATTTATTTATGGTGCTTCGCCCCCCCCCAATTGTCTAAGGGACAGCAACCCGGCCCCCAGCTCAAAAAGGTTGCCTACCCCTGTGCTAGATGGATGGACTCTATTAAGGAGGTCACAGGTATGGGTTTGCAGGATTTAAGCAGAGCAGTGGAGGATAGAGGGTCTTGGAGATGTCTCATCCATAGGGTTGCCATTAGTCGAGATCGACTTGAGGGGAGTTAACAACAATATTTTTTTTGGTTAACGCAGAGGTTGGCATTCTCTCCGATCCTCCACATTGATAAAAGCCCCCTGGCATTACTGCAGTTGCTGCCAATACCACACAGCCATTCCATGCCCAGTGGAAGGATAGACTGAAGAAGAATCTGGATGTGCCCCACACTCTGTTGTGAAATGATTGCTTCATTTGCTGAGACCTCTGGAGGGCTCCAGCAGATCTCAGTAAGGGATGTAATAATTTCACATCTGCCTACAGGAACACAGCCAAATGTTTCTCCATTCTCCTGCTGCCCTCACCAGGAATGGCCATGTCCTAACTCACTCCCTAGATGACTCAGATGAGGAGGAGGCAGGCTGCCAAGAAGCTGCAGTTCCCGATAGTGGAGCTCTCTCTGAATCCAAGGAGATGGGCACTGGGGCAGTAAGGGATCATGTTCTCCCAGCAGGAGTTGGCAGAGGCTGCAGACACTGAAGACGACATGTTCCTATCCTTTATTGAGTGAGGGAGAGAGAAACACAGATCCCAGCACCTGTTAGGTAATAGGCATTCACCTGATTATGCACTACTTTCATACTTGTAACAATGAAGGAGCTGCCTGTAAATATCCAGGCAGGTCTCTGTCAGCCTTGGTGTTGACAACTGTCTTGTTAATTGTCTTTACTGGCAATACTCTTATTCATTCCTGATTTCATGACCTTAGACTGGCTACCTTTTGGACTACTCTTGCTAACTCATGTATCTGGACTTCTGACCCACTGTCATGACTTCTGATTCAGCTAACTACCGTGCTTCTCTCTTCATCTTGCTCAGATATTCTGTGACCTTCCTGGACTAAATGGATTACTCAACACCAACCACCTACTTCTTCAGGCACTTGCTGACTTGTGTTGAAGACAGGCAGGTGGTGGGGGACTGCAGCAACTCTATGGTCAGTGAATGGCCAGCTTTGGTGTGCTTCTGCATGCAAAACTACTACTCTACACCAGACCATATAGGATTGTGGCCATGTCCATTCCTGTAGCTATTCAGCCTCAGCCAACAGTTGTTATATCCTTTCCCCTCACCCTGAAGGAAGTAGTTGTGATACTGCTGCTGTTTTCTCTTCCACTCCTTCACTCCCACAACAGCCACTGCCGCAATCCCCTCCGGAGATCTTTCTGCCTCCTGCCCCCACCGTTATCTCTCTTTCATTAGTACTGCTGTTTTTGCGCCTTTCTCCCATGAAGTTGCAGTGTTTTCAGTTCACCAGTATTTTTTCTTCTTTCCTGCTTCTTGTCACCCCTAAAAGAAACCATAGTTTTGTCACTAGTTTAGCAGCACTATATTCACTTCCCCCTTCCTCACACTGACACATCCTGCCAATGCAAATTCTTTCTTTCTTTGCCACTACTGTAATTCTTTACTAATTTTCTTCTTGAAGGAAGCAGTAAGTAATTGCAATAATTTTCTTACTCCTGTAAGGAAGCACTATTTTCAAAGCCTATTCACAATCTGGAACTTAGTCCACACAAAATTTGCACATGGTTGTTTTGTGCAAAAACAAACAAACAAAAAACAACAACAACACCAAAAGCCATTTCTGTGCAGAAAACAGCATATTCTGCACAGAAAGTAATATTTCTATGAGCAGAAGAGGCTGCTGCTCATGTAGAAAATGCTGTTTTCAGTACAAATAAACTATGTGCAAATTTTATACAGAATATGTTTTGTGCACTGTATGCACAGGAAAACAGCTTTTTCTGTGTAGCAATTAATATTTGTGTATAGTAGTATTTTTAAACAAATATTATATTTGTACGGAAAAGGGTGTTTCCTGCACATAAAATGCAGTTTTATGTGCAAAACAACTACACAGAAATTTTGCACATAGTAAGTCCCAAACTGTGAAGATGATTGTCACTCCAGGATTCTTCTTGTCAGGGGTTCTTAATATATGAAAAATATTTTCCGGTGATTTTTATGAATATTCTTGAATATTCTTTTCATCTCTACAACAACAGCATATTCTCTGAAACAGTGTTTTATAGCAATCCCTCTGGCAACTGTTCTCACAGGGCTCTGTGATATACATCCTCTGAGAGTGTATCTCCACTACACAGTGGTGTGGTGTGATATTAGTTTAATTGTGTTATCCATTGTTCCATCCTTTGAAATCCTGAGCTGTATATACAAATATGTGTGCCCCCAACCAGGATGCCCATTTGCGCATACACATTTCCTTTCTGAAAGCAGGGTAGACCGCAGAGAATTGTGGCCAAGTGCTTAGCTTAAATAACAATTACTTGAGCTACCATAGGATTCATGACCAAAGACACCAACAACAATACCAAAATGGTTACATTAAATTCAAGGATCAAGGATTAAAAATTAGTGAAGCAGACCCAGACGAAAGAGGCCAACTATAAGCATATAGTCCTTAACATCATTTTTTTTTTTTTTACTGTTTCAAGATTATGATCCGATCTACTCTGGAGAAGTCAAAAGAATGGATTACCAACTGATGATGAAAGAGTTTCAGAAGGAGCAATTTTTATGCTATCCCAATGATTAATGTTGCATTTATTGAGGCGGTAGAAGACAACACCTGTACAATGCTAAAGACATCTACAATATTGAAAATTTGCTTCTGGTTCTGCAGCATATAACAAAGAGTTTGTCAGGATGCTTCACCTCTCAAACCAACCTTTCAGCTTTAATGTAGAGTTCATTATCATGCTACTTTTCCAAAATGCCAAAGAAAGTTATTGAAGCACTGCAATAAAACTTCCACATGCTTGGGGAAAGATCTATATTCAGTTTAAATTTTATACCATCTTTGTAATGATGAAATACCAAATTCAGAAGCTCTTGTCAAACATTCAATATAAAGTACCTGGCAACATTAGTTGTAATCCTTTGGTACCAAATCTTATAAAGCTAACCTACAATTAATAAGTCCTGAGTTTTACATTTTTGAGTAGCATTAATCATTGGTCCCTTTCTCAAAAATTACACCAGACATCTTTAAAGGATTAAAGGCTGATTAACTGTCCCTCCATATACCATATACATTTGTTGTTGCTGTTGTGTGCCTTCAAGTCGTTTCTGATTTATAGCAACCCTATCACAGGCCAGGATTGTTTAGAGGAAGTTTGCCATTGCTGTCCCCATGGCCACTGCCATTGTCTTTTTATTGAAATATAAGTATATATAGATAGATACATATTAATATATGCGCAAAGTGGTGGTCTATGGAACCACTGGTTACCAGTCCCTGCCAAGCTTGAAAGAAAGAAAGAAAGAAAGAAAGAAAGAAAGAAAGAAAGAAAGAAAGAAAGAAAGAGTTCTAGCCAATTGCAACAAATGTAGTACCAGTCCTGGGCAAATTGCGGGGGTCGGGGATCAATTGAGATGCACTGATCAATAGCAGCTCCATCCTTATAATAAAGGACAAAATAACAACTGGAAGGGTTTTTGTGTCTTTTAAAGGTAACCAAAGCCACACTAACTGAATTAAATGAGAATAAGAGTTCTGACTAGGTCTTTTATATCTACTGAAACTTTATACAGAAGTCTGATTTGAAGCTTAGGATCCTTTTACGCTACATAGTTATAGCACTAAGATTCTACTATAAATGCCCATGGATTTACACTTTAGAGAGGGATATTTAGAATTCTCAGTCAGAGAGGTCTTGTGCCTCCCCAAACTACCGTACAAATCCCAGGATTCCCCAGGATCCAGAAGGGCAGTTAAAGTGGAATTAATGTTTGTTGTAGTGTATTAAAGTCATTTCTGACTTATGGAGACCCCAAGATGACCCTATCATTGGGTCTTCTTGGCAAGATTGGTTCACAGGAGGTGTGCCATTGCCTTCCCATGAAGCTGAGAGTATCTGACTTGCCCAGGTCACCCAGTGGGTTTCATGGCTGAGCTGGGAATTGAACCCTGGTCTCCAGAGTCGTAGGCCAACACTCAAGCTACTATGCCATGCTGGCTCTAAAGTGAAATACAGCACTATTAATTGGGTAACGTGAAGGGGGTCCTGGTTTCACACATGTCACCAGCAACTTATTTTCCTCACTCACAGCTTGCAAGAGAATCTGATGGAAAACTGTAATCAAGTTTCAGAATCTTCACAAATCTTTCTCCCACCAACTTTCTCCAGTTCACATTTGTTCTGGAAGAACTACTCTCAAGAGTTATGGGAAATTGCTCTGTCTCTATGATCACTTAAACTCTGACCCTTCCCAGCTGAGGTTGTTTTCTGGCAGTAGCTGTTTCTGAGTAAGGAAATACAGACAGCAAAGCCTTATTAAATACATTATGTATTAGTTCATAAAGCAACCAATTTAAATTGCTTTGAGGAGACATCCTTCAGTTGATAATGGAAGCCCTAAAGCTCAAACCTTTAACAAAGGCCATAGTCACTCTATTTGGATTTCTTCTCTTCCCTCTTCTTTCTTCAACATACACATAGCATGTCCTCTTACCTGATGGTGTCAAATCCCCAATTTTAAATCTTACACCAAGAAAGGGAAGCAGGAGTCTGCCAGAGCTTTGGTCTTCCCATTTAAGGAAGCAGGGCTGCTTCATATAGGAAGCCAATCCAATCTATGAATATGCAGCTCTACACCATTTATACTGTCATTCAGACACTGGGTTTATAGAAGTACTGTTCCAGGAAATTCTCAGAATGACCAGATTATCTAAATGACTATATATCCTTGTATGAGCTAGCCCAGATTTTAAGTTCTGTTGGAGAGGGTTTTCTTTCTGTTCCACCAGTAGTGGTTGGTGAGGATGTGAGAATGAGTCTTCTCAGTGACTGTGGCACTTCTTCCAGTTAGCTCCCTTCCTTTCTTTTCCCCAGCAGGTTAAAATATTTAGACAGGACCTTAACCAATTTTAATTACAGTGGGACCTTAGTGTCTACTGTGGTTTGGTTCCAGAACCTCTATGGATACAGAAATCCATGGATGCTCAATTCCCATTAAATACATTGGCATAGTGAAATGGTGTTCCTTATACATGTATGCATTTTTAAAAAATATTTTCCAGCTGTGGAAGTACAAATAAGTGGATGAAGAATCCATGGATACAGAGGGCCGACTGTATGTGGCAGAAAGATATTCAAAGTTGTGTTCTCTGTTTTCACTCAGTATGTTTTAATTATGTTTTAAGTGTATTTTAAAACATGTTTTAAACTGTTTCTGACTATGAGCTTTTAACAGAACTGAGGTTTAATTTTTTTTTAATGTTTGTAACACCACAATTTTAGCTAAACTTTTAATTTTACATTTTTATAAGCTTCCTTGGGTGTCCCTTGGTGGGAGAAAGATAAATAAATAAATAATCTGGGTATTCTGGCTGGAAGATTCTGGGAGTTAAAAGCTCAAATGCTAACTTTTCCAAGCTCTTTTCAAACATTATACAATATAGTAAATGCATTTTTCTTGTCACAGAGATTAATCTTTGCGCAGGGAGAACGCGAACTGCTGAACAGCCCTCTGATCTATCAAAAGCTCTTTCAGTTTTACTGGTTCCCCCCCCCCCCCCCCATATTGTAAGAGGAATGTCAAGGAGAAAAGCAACTCTTCTGATAAACCTGTAGTATAAAGGGTTACAACCACCTCCACTATGAAGCGTTTTGCTTAGTTGTTGCTTGTTTGTGACACATTGCAGAATACATCTATCTATACTGGCAGAGCAGATTGGTACCACTTTAACTGTCATGAGTACTTCATAAAAACTCCTGGGTTTTGTAGTTTGGTAGGTACTCAGCATTCTTTGCTAAAGAACTCCCGTATACTCTCTCAAACTCACTACTACAATTCTTTAACAGAAGATGCTGAACAATCCATCAAACTACAAATCCCAGGATTCCAAAGGATGCAGCCACAGAGGTTGAAAGCAGTTATCAAACTGTTATAACTATGCAGTGCAAAAACACTCACTAACTGGATTATATGATATTAATTGCGAGAAGTTGCTATAAGGTGTTGATTTACACACCTAGAGAACATGAACTAAACTATCCTCAGATCCCTTTTTGGCACATAGCTTTATTGAGAATTTTATTTTCAACTTGCTCCAAAAGATGAGATAAGCAAAGATAACACGGTAGCATCTTTTTTTAAGAAACGAATGTTGAAAGAGAATGCTAGTTTCTGAAAAGTAGAAGAAAGGACTGGACACAGCTAGCAAGATGTAAGAGGCAACATACCTCTTGAATGTTTAACCTCCTAGTATTTGGTACATGCTGACAAGCTTCAAGAGTAAGTACCTTAAGCAGCTTATGTAAGACATTTTTTTAAAAAATGAAGCCAGTCTGTACATTTGGACCTTTGCCTCAAAATGCTCTGCTCAAGGGTCTTTCGTTCAATCTCCTATTTGAACAGCAAGGGGCAAATAGTGCTTATTTCAGCTCTCCCAGCCTTTTCATTCTATCCCCTTGTCAGGATAATCACAAACTGCCATCCCTACCGCTTCTCTCCCATGTTACAAGTGGCATGAAACAAAGCTGCTTAATGGGTCACAATGCTGAAAATTGAAGTTAACCTCATAAAGCATGGGCATATATTCCCACTTGAATCACAGGCATACTTCTTGGCCTTCGGGGCCTCTCTTCTCAACCTCACAGAGCACTCAGGACAAGCAAGATTTGGTAGGCTTTTGTCTCAACCCAAAGCACTACCTGCTTTATGTCTGTGATAGATTTTAAAATTTCAAAAAAGGCTTGGCACTACCTTGCGTACAAATAATCTTGAACAAGCCTATTGAATAAATTAGGGATAAGTTAGATCCGATCAATATCTATCCATCTGTTCTTCTTTTCTTTCTCCCTCCAAGGAAAATTTTGGGAGCAAGCAAGACAACAAACTGCAATCAACCACAGCAATTGCTATGTCTGAACCAAAAAAACCTTGGCTTCTAAATAAGCCAGGATTCCAAAACCTGCTTTAAACCATGGTTCCATATCCTAGCTTCTTTGGAAACTACTAACCAGACTTTCCTGATCCTGACATGGCACAAAATTATGAATAATTACAGCCTCTAGGCTTGTATTCTTATCTGCATGAAAAGAAGAACAAAGCAGAAGCAAAGAGCTTACATGGTGAAACATGAAACCTGCAGATACCAAAATCCATGGATGCTTAATGCAATTAAATGCAATGGTATATAAAATGGCAAGGTTTGCTTTTTGGAATTTATATTTTTTTTTAATATTTTCAAGCTTTATTGAGCCTTCATCTTAACCAGACAACACTAATTTGTATAATTCACAATATGGAAGGAAACAAAACATGTCCCTGCACAAATCCCCTATCAGACAAAACCAAGTATGTCTACGTACATCAGAAATCATATTTATCTCAGCTCACTGGCATCTGTAACAAGGTGCACATAATGGTTGCAGCAGTATCCCGATCTTTCTGATTCTGCTTTCCACTGTAGTATGTATGCACTGTAATGACTTTTCCCTCTTTCTTAAATCATGGCTACCCAATATTTTCAGCCAAAGATTACTCTATTAGTACCACCAGCTTTTTATATTTACCCATACACGTGCAGATAAGCACACATGCCCATTACACACATATGTATGTATGGAGTCGCACAAAAAATAACTTGTGAAACACCACAGCATGATTTACCTGTGGGTTGGCAATATAAGGCAAATGCAACATCTACAAAGAAGCCTGAAATAAAACAGTACAAGTGAGCAAGGGAAGGAACAATGTGGTGGAAGGATCTGATAACTGTGTTTGATTCATCAACATAAATTTGTTTCATCAGTGACTAACATCCAATTGGCTCTGCAAAAATACCAGAGGGCTCTTTGTTCAAGAAACATACCCTGGGGGTATCTGGCAGTGGTGCCCATCTCCAGCAGAGATGGCTGGGTCAGATTGACAATCTGTCTATCCAGTTTTCTTCCCAGAGTCTAGACTATAAAAGCATAAAAGAAAGAATTACAGTACAGGTCAGGACTTAAACAGACTACATAAACAGGTAAGACTGAATTTAAGTGGACTTCAGTTAAGCCTCTTCATCTCATTAAAGCTGCCTTCATCTTATATAGTGAGGTTTTAAATTTAATAATAGAACACTACTACACCTCACAGTAACCCGATTAACATGAGAGTGAAGCAGTATCTTGACCATTTCATACAGATCTAAGCAGGAGATGGGATTGTTGTTTTATTTCAAAATTCATCTGATTTCATTGCTGTGTTATTATGTCAGTGTGCTTCTGCTGAGGTCTGTGTTTGTGCAGTGGCAGACAGCTATTTTCTAAGGATCGTATCTGCAAAACCCAATGTATATTTATGCTGTTGCATAAAAACAATTCTTAATTTTAAGAAAATGTTTCTGCTATACAGCAACACCTGTTTTTAGTCAGTTAAAAGAAAGAAAACATAAATCTCATCTCTATTTTTCCATTTTTATCTTGTGGCTACCAGCAAGGATATGGATTACATTAAAGCCACTGCCAGCAAAGAGTGTTTTGTACTTAAGGATCAAAGGCAAGAGTTAGTTGCAGAATTGGTAAAGACTTTGACAGGGATACTTATCTCAGACATTAGTTTCAGAGATGACTAGAGGACATGCTCTGCAACTACAGTCTTCCTTCCGATTCACGGGGAATACATTCCGGATCCCCCCCCCTCTACAAATCGGAAAAAAATCACAAATATTGGAGGCTCATTGATTTTAAAGGGTGTATGCTCCTGCATGTGGCTCTGTGCATGTGTGATGGGTGTGTGTGTCATTTTGTCCCTCCCCGCTTGCCATCTGTGAAGAGTGAGACTGTGGACTCCAAGTCTGCAAACAGGGAAGGACGAGTGTACATTGTTAATATTTGGTAGAAATGTATTATTTGCTGGTCTTTTAACTATGATTTAAATTGAAAAATACCTTTTTCTCATTCTCATCATTAACTGTGGTCCAACATTGTATCTTACCTAAAGTTAATGTTAACCACTGTATGCTCTGACCTAGAATGTGAAGTCTGGATCTGAAGGTAGATTGAAAACTCGAGTTTAAAAAGTAGCCAGATACTAAATAAATAAATAAATAAATAAATAAATAAATAAATAAATTGATAACATAGGGACAGTTAAGAGATCCCAATATCTCACCCATCATCAAGATATCATGAAACTCTAGAGTAGTTTCAGTGTTAGATATGTGCAGTGTACTCACACATAAATCAGACCAGCTTACCTTACTGAAAACCCTCCCTTGCTACCAAACCAGAAATCAAACTGCACAGTGTAAAGACTTAAAGAAGCATAAGGCAGAAATTGTAACTTTTACAACTAGGGGCCACCTATGGCCCAAGGCCTGCACAATTCTCCCATCCAAGTGTGTGTTTATGTTGTGTGTGTCATCTTATGGTGACCCCATGAATTCACAGGGATATCTTTAGCCAGAAATACTCAGAGGTGGTTTTGCCAGTTTCTTCCTCTGAAATATAGCCTACAGCACCAGGTAGGCGGTCTCCTAACCAAGTACTAACCATGGCTGACCATTCTTAGCTTCCAAGATCAGATGGGTTCTGGTATCTGTTTAAATGGTTAGAAGCAGATAGTTTGAAGGACTGCCTGAATCCTGATGAACCTGTCTATACATGTTGTAATCACTGGCCCACCATTAAGACCTGTATGGTTGGCAGGAACTATCTGGTAGGGTCTTCTCAAAAGCAGCCTTTATCCCTAAGAAACTCCCTCTTGAGATATACATGCTGGCTCTGGATGTTGGCATTTTAAAGTGGGCTTGGAAAATTGTTTTCTTTGGCTTCTAACTGAACGGCCTTTATTATATATTATGGTCTTTGTGTGCCTTCAAGTTGTTTGGCTTATGGTGACCAAAAGGTGAACCTATCATGGAGTTTTCTTGACAAGATGTGTTCGGGAGTGGTGGTGGTAGTTACCTTTGCTTTCCTCTGAGGTTGAGACAATGTGACTTGCCCAAGGTCATCCAGTGGGTTTCCATGCCCGAACCGGGACTCGAACCCTGGTCTCAAGAGTCATAGTCCAAAGCCTAAACCACTATACCATGCTGGATCTCTCTTTGTTATATACATACTACTTTTTATTTTAGTTGTTTTCAGTTTTGGCAATTTTAACAAGTTCATTATTAAATTGGTTTAAAACTAATTTATGATTTTATAACTTTCTTATGCTGATACCGAACTATGTGTTTTATTAGGTAAGCCACCTTGGGAAGGCTGCTGCCTTGAAAGGAGGCCAAGAAATACAATAAAAGAAAAACACATCCAGTTCGTAAAGCATGTTCCCAAAGACTGGCTGTAGGACTGAGTCATGATCTCTTTGTGGGTCTCTGCAGCCAAATGTCAAGTACATTCATTGTGGCTGTGCAGTGAATTCTCTTTTTTTCTTCCAGATTTCAAATGTAATGTTGCACAGTGTATCCTATTCACAGTCCTTTAAAGCAAGTTGGTGTATTCTATCCATGAAATATTAGGATTGTGAAGAGGGAGAAATCCACATTAACTGCTGCAATCTTTGCACTGTATCTAGCCTGTGCCTGTAATAATTAAAAAGAGACAGGTACATTCTTTCCAACTAACATCTAAAAGTGCATATTACAATAAATTATGAATAGTGCACACATAAGTTACACATAACTCTCTTTTTCCCTGCCAAATGTTGACATGCAAAGCTTAATCCTCTCTCTCCGAAACACCCTGGCAACATGAAGAATAGCTACATGAAACCCTGAATGTTCTAACATTCTAATTAATAATACCACCTCTTCATGCTATATCTACCACTTGTGGAAAATTTATCTTTCTATGAATTAAATGCCCCAAATGGCTTTGCTAAGGCATAAAAGGGGTGTGAGTGTATGACAGGTTTATGCAACTGCATATTACAAACTTGTGGGAGAGCAGTTGTAGTTCAGCTGTATTAAAGCCCACTGCCTGGGGCTCCAATGCTAATTTAGTCCTACTGGACTAAATGGACTGACAGCCTGACTCATATTCAGACAACTTTATGTGTTCTGATTATATCTCCAGAAAGAAAGTTTAAGTTCAAGTTAAGGAAAAAGTGTGAACCACTATCTTTGTCAGAACTACAGCCTTACCCACACGTGAAACTTCAGAATAAAGGCTATTTTAGCTTTGCTGATTCCAGCAATTGCTTAGCATTGTGCCAATATACACAAAGCCAATATACTTCCGTGGGAAGTAGACAGGCCTGTGTCCATAGTAAACAATAAATCTCCTGACTTACACGCATGCACAAGGAACAGTTGCCAAAACAGACCTGGTCAACAGTAAAATAAATATTGGCAGTAGCTAAACAGTAAAATGTGTATGGTCATAGTTTAAAAACCTCTAGTCCAGTAGCACAGGTGAGATAGTGCAGGATGACAGCAAATGATCCATTTCACTTGCATGTTGGAAATGACACAGCTCCTGCCACCACACCACATAACAAAACGAGTATTCTGATTGACTTAAAAAGCCTAATTATGCTCAGTACACCAGACTGTGGGTTTTGGTTTTTTGTGCTAAGATGCCTTGTGGACAGTGCAATGATCAAAAGGGCAGATAGAAGTGGTCTAAATACACAGCTTTTACATACTTAAAATCCCATGTAAAATATTGGGCTTGCAAAGTGTTGCAAATACATTACAACAAATAAAGTCCTAGTAGCCAGGGAATCACTTATGTGACTGGTTCACTTTAGTACACAGTAGCTGTTAGAAGAAGTGTTACATTCTTGGAAAAGCAAAGGTGTGTTGTTTGTTCTTTGATACCTACACAATGAAAAGGAGAACAATTTATCCACAGTTGGAAATGTGTAGCAGTTGCTATGACCCCAGTTTGTGTTTTTGTGGTATGTCAACACAACTTTGTGGAAGTCCACTGTCATTATTTTAAAACAGAATGATCAATGTATTTCTTGAATTTGATTTCCCTCTGATGTCATGTTTCTACTGGGCTAAATCTAGCATGCTCTTGGTATGTGTTATGGAAATCTCTTTCCTTTTCTCCTTCGTAGCCATAGAAGCCACCCAAAAATCCACTCCAGGGGGTTTCCAAATATTCTGGAATGAGTTTTTAAAGGCAGAGAGGCTGGAGCAGGAAGAGGAGATCTGCTACCAATTTGTGATGGACTCCACTATTGTACAAGTGGATATCCAATGCTGGACACTGACCATCCCAGCCCCCATCCGCGCCGTATCCACACATATGTGTACCTCCCAATTCAGGAAGAATCTCTACCTATCTGAAGTCGATTCTGGTTGATAAAAGCTTCTATCATAATAAATTTGGCATTCTTCAAGGTACCACAAAAACATTCTCTGAAGTAGGATTCCAGTAGATCAGGGGTAGGCAACCTTTCCCCTTTAAGGGCTGAGGGACTTCAGCTCCCAGAAGCCTCAGCCATGTTGGCCAATAGTCCCATGTTGGCCAATAGCTCCTGGGATTCTGGGAGCTGAAGTCCCTCGGCCCTTAAAGGGGAAAGGTTGCCTACCCCTGCAGTAGATCCATAAAATATTTGAATGAATAGATCGGATTGGGGTTGGGGAATATTTTTGACATTAATGCTGTCAAACAGAATATAAACTCCGATCTGCAACTTCATGGGGATAAAGGGTTAAGGATTTTTACTGAAGGGGTAGATTACTGTTGAATAAAAATTCATCTTGAATTATTATGCTTCTCCTCCTGATATTTTAATCAGATCTGGGATTCTTCTTCCTAGGCTACTGCAAACCTAGACAGCCATTTAAGAGAAAAGTCAAAAGCTTGCTGCTCAAATCAGGAAGAGATGAGATTATATTCTCCATTAAAATTAAACCAACATTAAACTAATGCATTAAAAAAGCTAACAATTTCATACTGTTCATGCTAATACAGAGCCTATTTCCCCAATTCCTTTGTGAAAGATAATCTGATAAGGCAACTACATCAGGATAGCTACAGGCTCAAAACAACAAAATTTTAATCTTTTACAGCAGACCCTCCCCGCAATCCCACCCTTAAGAAAATTCTTCAGTCATTCACAAATCTTAGTTCTACCTCATGGACATATACATTCAAGAAGCACAGCAGTATTACTTGCTAACATTTACAAACATCCTTCTACAAACACGCAGAAACCCTCTGCTGATCTTGGTTTGTCTAAATATATCCTAAGGAAATAACTTGGCAGAGCTGTAAAACTTCACAGCAATTTTTTTAAAAAAGGAGGGAATGGAAATGATCAAGTGTTTTGTTGTTGTTTTTTATTTAAAAAAAAACAGGAAAAAGAAAAAGAACCAAAACAAAAACAAAAGCAAAAACTGAGGAGGGAGAAAGACAAGAAAAAAATTAACAGCCCTGCACTATTTGAAAAGCTATGCAAAAACTACCTGCCTGTTAAGACATGTTAGCAATAAAATTCTAAGACATTATTAAGAACTCTGCAACGTGTGTGCTGTGGAATTCATATTTTGATATAAGCAACATGTATTCTATTCAACCAAACTTGTCATGTTCTGGAATAATTAGTTAGGTGTTTTGAAGCATTCCCTGTGATGTTAATCTTCATCTATTTTTCTTGTATGATGGCTTAGGGCTAACTTACTCCTCTTGCAACTGTGGACTGTTCTCTAAATACATTTAGGAAGGAGCTGACTTTTGTTCAAACAAATCTGAAAGTAAGTATTATTCAGGATCAGGAACAATACTGATCCTAATACTGAACAAGATGCGAACTGTGAATACTCTTCTGACAAATTAAAGTTAAGTATACCATTGCTGGGGAAAAAACTAAGCCCTTGAGCAAAGGAAAGCACTTTTTCCGACTTCTTTAAAAAAAATTGTACAGATTAAATCGCCAAGTTGTTCTTTCAAACTGGTAGATAACAAACTTAACATTTTTATCTTCAAACATTCATTCAGTCAAACAGATGGTTAGAAAATTCAACTCACCTGCTTAGTTCCCTTTACAACTTTTAGCGTTTTACCTGTTTGTCATAAAAGCTAGTAATAGACAAGTATTTTTAAAGATTCAAGCACTTCAGCAATTCCTTCCTTCCTTCCTTCTCCCACTTCCCCACCCACCCACCTCATCCTTCAGTGGATGGACAATGTTCCTTAGTTTAAGAACATGAAAAGAAAACAAGAATTTTTGTTTTATGTTATGTCAACAAGGGAATTCAATACTATAGAAATAATCAAGCCAAATAAAACACTTTGGCTTGGTTGGGTTGCATAACATATGACAGCACAGCTGCATAAAATACATGTATATAGAGAGAATAAACAATAGTTCCCAGTTTGGTGCCTTGTAATTCTGCTAACCAAACACTACAGATTTCAAACTTCAAGTTTTAATACACACTAACATATTTTTAAGTTCAACCTTCTAGGATTATGAGTGCTGCACCAGTCACAAACATATAAATAAGTTGTTGGGTAAACTCCTGCACTGAATACAAATTCCACAGATTTCAGTATGAGATAATGAGATGTGTGTGTGGATAATTAAATAAGAATACCTATAATTTATGAAGATGATCAAATCTGTTGCATGGACAACACAGTGACTACTAAAAAGAAGCACCAGACAGTGATGCATCACAAGAGTGACAATGCAATTCTATTATTCTCAATTTCATCCTATGCAGAGCTTCTTTCCCTCGTCATCTTGCCCCAAATCCCCAGATATGGGAATGAGGTATATGGATCAAGAAGATGGACAACTAAACAGGGGAGAAGAATCTCCTGTCATGGTTCTTACCCCAAGCTCAGAGTCAAAGGGAGAGGAAATCTTGTGTTGCCAGCTGAAGAGCTGGACTAGGCTTCTATAACTACACTTCAGCCTTTGGAACAAGAGCCAGAGCTTTTCCTTGAGTCTGGGATGCTATGTTCTTCTACACTTCAATCACACTTCCCAAAACCAGGCAGAATACACTGTGTAGTTAGAAGGCACCTATCTCCAGGCCAAGTGTTGGACTTTTAAGAGACTTTTTTCTGTCCCAGAACTGTCCCATTCTCCAAACCATCTCACTTCCCAGGAGTGAGCTGCTCATTCAGTGCTATCTGTGGTGCTGTAACTACCAGGGGCTGAGAGAGTGTGCATGCATTTTTTTAAAATTATTTTTTAAAAAAATAATTATTTTTTATTTTTTTATTTTATTTTTGGTGCTTCGGCCCCTCAATTGTCTGAGGGACAGCAACCCGGCCCCCGGCTCAAAAAGGTTGCCTACCCCTGCCTTATCCCCTCACACCTGAGGGGTTCCTTGCTTCAACCAGGGCTTTCTTCACACTGTAGTTATAGTGCTATGATTTTACTCTAACCACCATGATTGGATCCTATGGAACCCAGGGTTTTGTAGTTTGATGAGGCACTAGAGTTCTCTGGCTGGCAATTCTAAGTATACCCCCCCTAAATTGCATATCCCAGGAATCATTAGGATGCGGGCATAGCAGTCGAAGTAGAATCATATCATTATAACTGTGTAGTGTTAAAGGACCTTTGAACAAATGACATCCTATGGGATACCCACTGGGGAAGCAGAAGACAATCTATTCCTCACTGTGGTCAGGGCCACCACTTTGGGTTACAGCCTGACTGTAAGGGCTTTTAACAAGCAAAACAGGGAAAGCAGGAAGTGAGACTGGCACAATAGCTGCTTGTAAGAGAAGGAAGTAACCAGGAAAGGAGGATCTAGAAGGATTCCTTGGTCAAGGAGAGAAGAAAGAACCTTAAGAAGCAAAGAAATAGGATGAGAGTAATTCCACTCCCTCTTGCTCTTGACCATAACACAGTAGGTAGATTTGCTCCATTCTCCAACCTTAATATAAATGAAGAAAATTAGGTCTGTGCATATTTTGCTTGCCCTACAAGGGTTACAGGAATGGTGCTTTCAACCATGCCAACCCACCAGCACAACATCATTCCCCAATCTAAATGTTTTAAAGCTTCATAAACTCCCAACACTGCCAAAAAGAAGTCAAAATGGTCTTCACCAAGACACATGCAATCAGGAGACTTGAGAATCATGCAAATACACAGGTATTAATTAACTATAAATTCTTGTCTAATAATTCTACCAGCAGCAAACACTAGGCGCTGATCCAACAATCAATAATAGCCATTTAAAGGCTCCACCAGCCAAAAAAGTTGTATAAAATAAATATTTAAAACTTTCATTAGATTCTACAACTGCTTTAGAACAATTAATCTACCATTAATGTATCATGCAGTATTGTTTGGTATTATTGGCATGACAATCGAAACCATCAATATTTTTTTCTCGCACCCAATGCTCCAGCTTGGTTCCAATATGACACCAAGAGAGAGATTATACTTCATTTTACTGTTGTACCAGCTCCCTCTGGGCCTGTAACTTCTGTTACTTACATGGGCTTAAAGAAAAAGCTTGCAGCTCAATCTTCAGAGTTTTTTTTAAAACAAAAGAAAAGGCAAGGCAACAAAGCTGTTGGAGAGGTAAATTGCCAGAGTTTCTGAAAAGTTGTGAGGATTAAAGCAGATGGGCATTTACTTACTGAAACACTTCTCACTTCATGTGCTATTACTGCCATGTTGCAATTACCAAGGGTCACTCAGCCAAATGGCTGATCACCATACTTCCCGTCTGGACACACACATGTACGCTCATTTCATCTCTCTTTATGTTTACACATAAAAGCCTAGAAGATGGAGCATTTCAAAACCTACATCTTTTCTGCTATTCGTTAAAGGAGGGAGGAGGAAATACCATTCTTCTACAGAAAGAAAACAAAACTACACAGGACAATCACAATGTTTAATGAACATGGGCAAGACACTCAATTGACTACTTGGAGGCATCTGCAAAAAGGGAAAAAAGGGGAGGGGAGAAAGAGAGAGAATCAGCTTTCCTTACAAGGCAACCTATATTGCAATTAATATAAAAGCAGAACAAAGTTGCCCCAGCCCTCAACTCTTCTCAAATGCCTGGCCAAGCGGGAAATGTCAATCACCCCTTCAATTCCTGGCTTGCATGTTCTACCCATGGAAATAGAACTGTCTACACACAGAGCATATAGAGAAGGGGGGGGGGGGGAGACAGTGGCATTGAATCCATCAAATTGAAAGATAGGACAATTTCATGTAATAGTAAAATCAAGACAAACACTGAAGTGAGGGACTTTTTCCCTGTGAAAAGGAAAAATCAACAGCCTCCTTCAGCCAATGGTGAGTGCAACCAGAGCATGGAGTGGACTTTATACCATCGCAGAGTTCTGTACCTCTATCTTTCTCTCTCAACTACTCCTTTCTATAGCTTTTGCACATGTGCATGTATACATGCTCAGAAGAAGTTTCTCCTTGGGGTAGTCTAGAGAATATGAGTGGGCCCACATCACACCCAGAGTCAGATAACATGAGGGCTACATGCAGTTAGGTCAAGGTTTCAGGTTCTCCAGGCCTGGTATTACCCTTCACAAATGCAGTAATTTACCACTGTTGTAATGGGTAACTACACAAACTGTCTATACATATGAGGGTTTACACAGAAGTTTCAGAATTCAACCTCAGCGTGGTCATTTGGCCTCACTGCTTGGTCTTTCCTTTCCACTGTATTTGCATATACATGTGTGTGCCCAAGCTCTCAGTTGAGAACACCACTTAATAATATGCCTGAAAGTAGACTAGTCCATAAAACTAGGCACCACAACAAATGCATTCAAGACTCTGAGATACAAGAAAACTTCTTGTTATTTTGGAGTTATGACCTGCCAAATCTATAGATAAGCTTTTTTCAATCACCTAAACCCAACTGTTAGTCCCAACTAGAATAGACCTACTGAATCAATGGGAACCTGATAAGTCAAAGGGTCAACTGCTGTTGGGATTTACAATTTGATTTAGGTTAGTGTGTTCTGCTAATGCAATGGCACAAGCCAACAGAAATCAGGAGATCAGCTCACATGAATTTCTACATTGGTCTTGTAAAGGACTATCCTAAACAGCTTTGAAAAATTATGTTGCACTATATGACCTCAGGGTACAATAGGAAGGATGAGATGCACTGAGTAAAAACCAGGAAAGGCACTATGGAAGTTACAGTATGAGGAATGGCCAGCATTAAAAAAAAATAAACCCCATCACTTTCAATAGAGAATTCCTTTGAGAAAATATTAAAGAGGGAAGTGTGAGGAAAATATGAATTGGTATGTTTCAGTGACACCTCTTATTGCCTCTGTAGTTAAGCCATCTATTTCATCTTGGGCTAGCTATAAATGTTGGGAATAGGAGAAAAATCTTGGGTTTCCTGGGTTCTGAAGTGGGACAGCTACATATTATCAACAGCAGAGAAACAAAGAGAGAGAAAAAGTATGATTTGGGGGGCCTTCATTTTGGAAACGAGCTAGCAACATGTATAGAAAACATCATGGAATATTTTGCCAAGAGATTTATATTTTATATACTATCTTTTGAGAAAGAGGGTGGTTTTTTTGGGGGGTGTTGTGGTTTTGGAGAGGGGAATACATATACTAAAGACTTTCCCCCATTCTTATTGCCCTTGAATGCCAAAATATCACATTTGCTTAAGCCTATTTTACTGCTAGCAGCTGTCTGTTATATGGTGACTGCTGGAGAGCTTGCCCAAGAGCAGGTGAGCACCATCTGTCTGCCCCTGACAAGATGCCCATTTCATTTAGACAAAAAGCTGACAGCTACATGGCCACCATCTTCGCACAATAATATAAAACCCCTTTTCTCAAATGCTGCTGTAACCTTTCACAGATATTCAAATAGGCATTGTATACCTAGAGAGAAGCTGTAACACTTCTCTTCCATCCGCCCCCTTCCCCCCTCCAGCATCTCCATGTTTAAATAAATCCCCTCTCAGGCACACTGGTGAGCATGCTTTCAGAAAGACCCATAATTGGCTTGCCTACTGATCTGTGAAGAGTACATTTTCTACAAAAGCTTTCTCCCCGTTACCCTTTCTTTAAGAGGCGGGGGAGACCTCCCTGTCCTCGAACAAAAACGTGTGTCAGGTTAACATAAAATTACCATTTTTAGCAAGTGGTTTTGTAATATAGTCCACAAAACACAACTGATAAGTATTAAATACACCAACAAGAGGGAAAGGCCTTAAATTGAGGTGAAAAGGGTCAACATGGCCGCGCATTAACTGCTGGCTGCTCTCAGCTGTTTTCTATTATTGTTCCAACCCACCCACCTTCCTTTTAAAGTTTACTTTAAAAAAAAGAGTGAGACAGTCACCAAACATCTTTGCTCTTCCACACCTCGTGTGGAAAGGCCTCAGTCCAAAAAGTGGGAGGGAAGGATTTGACAATTGTGGCTATCAAACAGTATTTCTACACTGGAGGTGAGTAACTTCTGACCCTGCAAATGTTATAGGAATGCAACTCCCATCAGGCTTGGCCAGCACAGCCAATGGTAAGGAACATTGAAAGTTGCAGTTCAATGACACTAAGACAGCCACAAGTTGCCCACTCTGTATAGACTTCGGAGCCTATAAAAGATCCACCCAGTTATAAACCCTTTCTTTTCAGTGATCATCTCAGTCTGAGATCCAATTCAAAATTCTACAATAACATCAACAAAACCCAGCATGTCCTGGCTGTGTGTGGTAGCCACGTTCTTTACAGAGTGTTTACAGTCGAGATAGGTCCGATTACAAAAACAATCTCCATACTTGTGTGCAACTCACATGCCTATTTCTGCTGGTACAAAAATTCATGACCATATCAGGTCCAACCCATGCAGCAAAGAGGTTACACATGCTACAGATCCTGCACAGAGCCATCACTCCACAGAAGTGTTCTTCAGCAGCCCTATATAGGATCCATCACGTTATAAATTGGCACAGTTATAGTAGGCCGAGGTCCAAAGCTGGACAATTTCTTATATTCAAGAGTCCACAATATCTAACATTTTCAAAAATTCTCCCAAAGATTCTTGTAAATCTTAGAGGAGGAAAACAACCCAAAGCCAGAAACACAGAGCTGTCCTCTTACAACTTAGCCATGCAAAATAGCAGAATCTCAAGAAAAGCTCAGCTACTGCTCCATTTCTCAGAAACAAGGTTCAGCTCTCCTTGCACCTCCTGAAGGGCACCTAGGAAAATCTTTTCTGCAATCTAATATTCTCAAACCATAGAATGGCCCTACTTTAGGAGCTTAATTGTGCATTCCCTTACTTTGTTCTTTCCTTTAGAAAGGAAAGAGAATCTCCACCTTTGTCTGGCTCTTTTTTAGATTGACTATGCTTCACATGTGGATTCATCTGGGTCAGGGTTCAGTACTGACTGGAACTAGAATTTGGAGGTTTTATCAGAAGATGAACAGGGCGCAGCAACATACCCATCCACTCCACAGATCATCAAACTTTACATAGTTACTGGATTCAGATGTGACAATGAACTACCCATTATCTCCAGGATGACAGGAAAAAGGAAATGTGATGACAGGCAGGAGCTTCAAGCAGAAATGACCAGCTAGCCACATATTAGTCTACCTGAGAGAAGGACAAGTAGAAGCAAGTGGCTACCTGGATGAACACTAGGCTAAGAATCAGGAAAATGTGAATCCTCCAGGTTCTATGCAAGCTCTCAATCTGAACTGAACAATTCCTGAAAGGAACAAGTTCTTAGAACTTTAAGCTCCAATGTAAGGCTTTTGAAGAACTAAGGAAATGGACAAGATTGTTTCACCGCGGTCTTAAGGGCAGTAACTAGACACAAGGGCCTGCTGATCTGCACTTCACTTCAAGTTTAGTATCTATGGACCTGGCAATGTGGCTCTTGACAGTAACTGGGGTGTGGAGTGCTCAAACTGAGCAACTTATTGAAGTGTAACTTCACTTCTTTTCAGAGCACACGACAGCTTGGAAGCTTTTGAGACAAGTTTCTGTAAGCCCTTCTTTAAATCTGTCAGGTGAACATGAGGAAGAATTACAAGCAGAACTAGCTACACCACACAGGTAGCACTGTCCTAAAAGCCTAAGGGCAGTAGGATTGTAGTATAATCAAATCCTTCACCCACAAATGGTCAAGGGTGTTCTATTTCTGCCCAGGTCATGGTACATATCCTTTGAATCAGCACTAAGGTTAAGTCCTGAGGCGTTACCAGATGGTCATTTTGTGGGATTCGACAGCCCTGGAAAAGCAACAAAAAGAACTTATTTCAGAAGTGCTACAAGTGGACTAAAAGGCAAAGGATTTTTTTTAAAAAATGGGAGACTGAGTTCACTCTTGTGGTGGACCTTTGCCTTAGTTCTTCACATCAAACACTTTTTGAAAGATTCTACTTCTTTAGAGGTGGCGCAGGAAGTTTTTTGTCTGTTTTGAGGGGAGAGCCATTCTTTGTCTGTTTTTTTTTTAATTTAAAGATTACAGAGGATTTACATTAGAAACATAGAATCATCACAGCTGGAAGAGACCACAAGGGGCATCCAGCCCAACTCTCTGCTATGCAGAAAGAAATAAGCAAAGCACACACACACCCTGACAGATGGCCATCCAGACTCCCAAGAAGCGGACTCCACCGTACTCCAAGGCAGAGTATTTCACTGTCAAACCACTCTTAGCATCAGAAAGTTCTTCCTAATGTTTAGAAGGAATCTCTTTTCCTGTAGTTTGAATCCATTCCTCTCTGTCCTAGTCTTTGGAGCAGTAGAAAAGATGTTTGTTCCATCCTCAATATGACATCCCTTCAAATATTTAAAAACAGCTATCCTGTCACTTCTTAGCCTTCTCCTTTCCAGGCTAAACATTCCCAGCTCCCAAGGCTGCTCCTCACAGGGCAGTTTTCTGACCTTTTATCATTTTGGTTGCCTTCCTCTGGACACGCTCCAGCTTGCCAACATCCTTCTTGAATTGTGGTGAGCAGAACTGGACAAAATATTCCAGGTGAGGTCTGACCAAAGCAGAATAGAGTGGTACTATTA
>CM034706.1:192553908-192600926 GCA_020142125.1 Phrynosoma platyrhinos | reverse complement strand
AAGCATCACGCTGTGAATATGAACTAGGAAGAAACAAAAGCAAAATGGAATGGTTCTCTTCCTTGTGGTCAGAATTCAGCGGCTGCATTGTTACAGAACGTGGTAAAACCCTTCTGCGGTAAACAGAAGGCAGAGCAAAGCTACACGGAGGGGGACAGATGGTCAGCAGTACACTAACACCTTCCAGTTGCCTAAAAGCAACCTACTGCCAAGCGGCAAGTTCCTCTCCCTTTCTCTCACTCTCCAAATATCTTCCTAACAGGTCATGCGAGGCAGCCCCTTTCTTCACCACAGCCATAAACCCATAGCAAGTTACCCTTACACATACATAGCAAAGGGCTGTTTGCTTTCCATATATCTTCTGGACATTTTGCGCAAGTATAGTCAGGCAACATAAAATGTGTGTTTGTGTGTGGAGGAAAACTACAGAATGCTAGCTAACGTCTGAAAGGTATTTTATTGAGCCATATTGGCCATACAGTAAAGTACAACAACACCCCAAATCCACCAAACAGTGATACCTTTATTGGACCAAACAAAATGTACGATATACATGTTGCAACAAGTTACACCATGTATACATGTTACACCGCCCCCCCCCCAAAAAAAAAATTACAAAAAGAAAAACAATGTTTGAGTTTGGGATACAGCCTGGAACATCTACATTAAGTACACTTGTACTATTTGCCCTTTTTAAATGTAATGACACACACACATATTGGGATGTTTCATTATTATGGTCAGCAAGCAATTTATATAAAAAAAAAAGGCTTAAAGTGTGCTGGTCATTGATACAGATGTGGTGATTTTTGCAGAACAATACCTTTGCAGAACAATACAAACAAAACAGATGGAAGTCAACTAGGACCAAGGGTCTCAAATTATCAGCTCAGAGGTTTTATATTTATCATTGTCATCGCCCATCATGTTGCTTTATAGCTGAAGCTGAAATAACTCGTAAATGAATCATGATAAACCACAACCTAGTTAGTCAGGTTAAAGCCAGCTATCTGGAAAACCAATGGTTCACACTCCATTTGGTAAAATCCATGACTTAAAATAAGGGGCAACCACTGAGAAAGCCCCACTTTCCTTCAGAAGGTAGGGACACTAAGTAGAGTCTCATATTACATGCTCTTGGAGCACAGAGGAAAGAATAAAACTGGGAGAAAGTGATCC
This sequence comes from Phrynosoma platyrhinos, assembly GCA_020142125.1. Lineage (NCBI taxonomy): Eukaryota > Metazoa > Chordata > Lepidosauria > Squamata > Phrynosomatidae > Phrynosoma > Phrynosoma platyrhinos. The sequence continues at coordinate 192,599,747 of CM034706.1, read as the reverse complement.
TTAAATTACCCTAGTTCTTAAGTGTACAGGCTGAATGGAAGATGGGAAGAATTCAAAATGAAGATGCATAGAAAAGTAAGAATCCATCCTATAGAAAGTCATTTTAAAAAAAAGCAGAGGCAACCTTAAGAAAGGGAATCACATCATGCACTCATTTGCAAGGGACACGTCCTGAATTTTGTCAAGCAGGAAGAAGCAGAAAATAAAATTAACACCACATGAATAATACATATATCCACTTGTCTAAACTTGATGTTTCTTGGTCGTTTAGATACCATGGCTATGCTGTCTATATTTTTTCATAAGTAATGTGCAATGTAAAATCAGTGGTCAATAAATATACAGTGAGGTAGACTCTACATATCAACATGAACTAAACACATGAAACATCTTCATTGACATTTGTTTTTGGTGGGCACACTGTACAGCAATATTCTAAATGAATATTTTTTGACATACACACACACACCACATGCATGATGTGCCTACTACAGGAATACTTATGTGACATGTGACTTTGATTGCCCATCTTGGCCAAAATCAGATCCAGGGGAAATTACTACTTCCTAAAAAGAGACCACTGCTGGCACTGATACACAGAATTGTTTTCAGCTGGCGTGGGGGCCAGACAAGGTGGCATTTTATCACGCTCTTTAATTTATTTGCAGAATACATGTTATGGAATTAACTTGGAGGAAGGAGATGTGAAAATTGGTGAATGAACATTAGCAGTTTAAGATATGCAGGGGACACCAAACTACTAACAGAAAATAGTGAAGACCTGGGAAAATTACAGGTTGAGTCTCTCCAATTTCAGATGCTTGGCAATTAATAACAACAAAGAACAAATAGTGTTGTCAGTTTATAACTCTGAGCTTGGGGCACTGTTGATATAGGAAAGTAGAATTTGTTCATATGAAGTTTCTTGATTTATTCTACTTCATGATGGGGAGTGGTTAGCAATGACTGAGCTGAGATGCCTGCACAGGATTCCTTCCTGTTTATCTATTCTATTTAGTATGTTTATAAGACTTTAGCTTCCTTTGCCTCTACAAACATTCCTGCATCTTACCTAGACAGATACATTCTGAAGTAGCCTTAGCTAAACTAGTAAAAAACTACATTCAGACAACATTGAAGTAACAGAAAGTTATCCTTCTTTGATCTGTTGGTTGGGTGAGGTGGAGGAAAACCCTGATGGCATTCACTTACTGCCAATGTTTTGCTTCTCTGATCATCTTGAGGACTTTCCTTTTCCATCCATTCACTTGTACATTTAAGGTTTCCAGTAGATCTTGGAAGTAATGCATTACAAGTAATTGTGTTGTCTGTAACATGTTAATTTGGGGGATAAGAAGGGTACAATAACATGATTTCTAGCACATGCACAAAGAATGTTAACACTGGGTTTTGTTTTTAATATGACAAGTAACATTTAGTCAATCTTCCCACAGCACTGTTTTGGCTAGGTCATGGAAGCATTTTTGGTCATTTTACATTCCTCCCCCCCCCCCACCCCGGTGTATATTTCAGGCTATATTGCAGAGGAAGGAATTGGCAAAACTACCCCTGAGTCTTCCTTGCCTAAGAAACCCCTGAGAAAAATTCATGGAGTTGCCGTAAGTCGACAGGTGACTTGAAGGCAGACAAACACACACACACACACAATATTAGAAGCTAAAAAGTAACACTAGCATATTATTAATTTGGTCCTTTTTAAAATAATGAATAACAGTATCACTTCTTCAAAGTAATAAGCAAAAAGTAAAACACTGTTTTTCAAAAATAACGTTCCAAGCTCCATTCCCATGTCACAGGAAAGCCAAAAACCCATCTGGAGATAATTTCTCCAGAACACAATTAGGTAGCTCTGCATTAAGAATTACAAAGGGCTTTCTAAAATTATTAAAATTAAAGAGAGATGAGGTTGAAGTAAAAGGAAGAGATGCTGGAATCAAGCTTTCCTAGCAGGGGGGCAAGGGATTTGCCACTGCAGCTTCTGTTTTCTAGAGTTTTATCACTGAACTACACACTTAACCTGAACTTGGTCATCTGACAGCTTGCATTATGTAAGAGATACAGATATGGAATGTTTGAAAAATTGCTTGACAGAATTTACCAGGGCAACCTTTCTACAGCATGATCTTCTACAGGTCAGTAGGAAAAACACCCCCTGAAATGGAATAAAATTATACTGGGGGCACAGGAGAATCAGCAGTCTGGTATCCTCATCCTCAAGTATTAATTTGACACTAGCATTTGAACAGTGTTTGGTCTGTTGACAAGGCAATTTAATGCTCTTGTCACTCCCAGGGTAAAACCTCTTTAGAAAAGGTCTGAGAGTGGGGGAAAGGCCTTTAACCAGCAACCATACAGAAGACAAGGCATACACTGGGGGGGGGGGGGAGTTAACCATGTAATCGGTGGACTTGAGATGTTTTGACAGAACAGAAGCTGTTCAGGACAGACACTTCTGTTTCCAAACAAATATTTGTCCAGAACTTCAAAGCAGTTGAGCAGAAAGTACTTCAAATGCTGCACTGTTCCCCAGTTGTTCCTTAAAGGGTGGCTGGGAGATTGACAGAAAAACAGTAAGAGAAAGAGAAGAATGTTGGAGAACAAAACTAGAAGGAACGGAAATCCTCAAACAAGATCATCTATTTGAAATAATTTTAAGATTCACAATCAGGAATAAACCCTACTGAACTAAATGGATTTATGTCCAAGTAAACTTGCACAAAACTGGGCTGCATTGTAATTAAATAAGAAGTAAACATACAGCCAGGTTCCCATAGGGAAAGCAAATCGATAAAGGGGCCTTGGCCCCATTCTGGCAGGATATAAAGTCCCCTTGCTACCACTGTTAACAGCTTTTGTCTCCCACACAGTGCAAGGAAAGGAGAGGGCACATCTGACCACATATATTGGTTGTTGGATTCCTTGAAACACCACCTGCTCATAGTGAACTATCTTAATAAATATGCAGGCTGTGTTCACTCACAAGGAATATTCTGCACAGTTCAACCCTCCTACTTCTACACCAAGCGCTTTCTAACAGATTTCTTTAAAAGTGAGAACGGCTTCTACTCCAGTTTTACAGAAAGGTCAAGCTGAGCCACTATTTTGCCCACCAAAATTCAAATAGTATGTGGCAGAGATGGGATAAACTCAGGATTTACAGCTCTGAGTCCAATACTGTATGCAATGGGATGTACTGGCTTTTATGCTCAAGACTGGGAAGTCTTGTACCATTATCTCACCATCTCTGCTTCAGAAAAAGAATAAGACAAATCCACACTAGCCCTCTTCAGTTGTTCATTCCCCTTCACAATTACTGTGGGGCATAAAAGAGTAGGAACAACTCTGTGGATTCATTCACGTCTCCATCAACAGTGCCACATCCCTCTACGCACTGGGCTATAAATGCCTACATGTTCCCTGTGCAATTTAGAGTGTATTGAAACTATACAGTTACAGCAGCTCAGTACGACTTTCACTATAATGACTTGTAGAATAGGGACTTACAGGGATCCTCAGAGTTCCCTCTTCTAGAGTCCTAGTGTGGCAAGCTAGAGCAGGGGTAGGCAACCTTTCCCCTTTAAAGGCCGAGGGACTTCAGCTCCCAGAATCCCAGGAGCTATTGGCCAACATGGGACTATTGGCCAACATGGCTGAGGCTTCTGGGAGCTGAAGTCCCTCAGCCCTTAAAGGGGAAAGGTTGCCTACCCCTGGGCTAGAGGTATAGACTAAATCTCTGCAACAGAGAAATCTCAGCAAATTACAAATCCCAGGATTCCACAGGATGGAGCCATGGAAGTTAAAGTAGTAACAACCTGGTGCAGTAACTGTCTAGTTTAGACAGAACCAAATCCTTCAAAACCCCATGGAAAGTTTACACAAAAATTATCTCCCACATATAGTAAGGATGCTGAAGCCTGCAAAGAGAGCCTGATGGGATATAGCATTGGCTTCATCCCTGCTTCCCACCCACCCCCACATGCAGGTCTAACTGCAGATGGAGATAAGACCTGAAGTTAAATTGCCATCCCAATCTGATTGTTGGTATTGCTCTTCATCTGTCACTGTCTAAAACAAATTATAATATGAAGCAAAAAAATCAACATCCTTGAGTCACAGTTTTGAAACAATTTGATCACATGCAATCATTCTGCTTGTGTGTTGGCTCTTGCATTTCCATGTAGGGCAGCTATGAGGTCAAAGAATTCAAGGGGCATAATGTGACCAGCAGCAAATGAAGCAGGCACATTGTCTTTAGCAAATAACCCTAGAGTGCCTTGTATGACAGTCAATCTACCAATTCTCTTAAGAAGGCTACTGCCTTGACAAGACATGATGCTCTTCAACTTAAAGCGCTTGTCCTCTGTGAGATCTGGGCACCAAGAAGCCCATGACACTTCCAATTCCACAAATTAAACTGCCCAACATTTTGTGTGTTGTGGAAACCTGCATAACAAAACAATTTGAGTCACAGTGTTTGCACTCACTTGTCAAACAGTCTCATTTTTTCTTCGCTTATGGAAAAGAGAGTTGAGGACCAAAGTGACCACTATCATGCAAGAGAATTAAAGCCATCTTGTTCTATGCAAATGAGATCAAGCATATGGACTAACTAGTGAAGAATAATATGTTTCTGTGCACAGCATCACTGGGGATTCTATAAAATTATAATTAAAAAAACCCACAAAAACAGCTGAATTCTGCCATAAGTATACCTACAAAAAAAAAAAATCTCACAGGCTGGCTCACAAAATTTTAAACCAACCTATAAGAATCTGTTTAACTAACTATGTGCTCAAGAATATAAAGTTGTCCCTCCCCGTTTGCAGACTGTGTCCGTGGTCTCACTCTTTGCAGGACGGACAAGAGGCTATAGATAAAATGGCGGTGTGCACCCATGCGCACACTATTGTTTTCAATGGGGCTCGAATATTTGTGAGCTGCCATTTTTGCTGTGTGTGTGTGTGTGTGTGTCCAGAATGGATCTCCCACAAATTGAGAGGGGCAATTGTACACTGATTTCATTCTGTGTGATGATGAAATTTCCTTTTACTTTAAATTGCTTTTACCATGTTCCATTTGCTCTCTATTGGCAATTTCATTTCAAAGCAAGCTTGAACATTTACATATGGCCTCCTTTGATACATCAGTTCTTTCTTGTATATCACCCTAACTTTAAGACTTTCTAACAAATTCCAGTCTGGAAACAAGCTGAACATACACTCTCATATTCAGCAAGAGAATTTAAAAAATATCCTGGAAGTGAAAAAGAAAAAAGCTCTCATTAGTTTACTGCAAGACAAAGAGAAACTATGGGGAGAGAACGAGGGAGGGAAAGGAATATCTAAGCTGCTGTTAAAATTCTTGTACATATTTGCATATTACAATACAAAAACTGTGCTACTGTGCAAAGTAAACAGCAGCTCCACAGATAAAAGACAAATATTTTTGTTGTATATCAACAAGTGTGAATATACATCACAGTATCATGATCCCCACATCCACATGTTTGCTGTTGGTAAACACCAGTGTAACTCCTACATGTATGATTGCACCAAACATTTGCTCTGTGTCATGTAAAAATGCTCAAAGTAATTGGAAAAACAGTAGTGTGTGTGCAAGATAGAAAACTCAATATCTAAAAACTGAAAATAGAACAATTCATTGTTCCTTCCACCACGGAGATCACACAGCATATGCGAGAACACATGGAATTGAGGGGAGGGAGAGCTAACTATTTAATGCTTGTGCAAGGCTGGTCTTAAAAAGGGCAGAGAAAGAGAGCTTGTGAGAGGATGGATGAACATTAACCACTAATTCCCCATTTTCTCTCTCAGCAATATACACAGATCCCCAATACATTTATCATATAGATAAAAAAAAAAATGTAGATGGAGCTGTATGCTGACAGCATGCTATGATTGCCCTTTTTTCACTGCTAGGATGAAGAATAAAAGTTATATATTTATCCCACCTCTTTCCTTAAACAGACAGTTATTTTTGAATCCTGCCAACTGGCTTTCAAACTTGATTAGCTATGTATACAAACACTAAACATCTGTAACTAGCAAAATTTACAACCAGAAATAAAGAACAGTGACCTTCACTACAATGACAGACATTTAGGTTCTTGTATTACAACCATGTGGACAGACAAAATTCATTATCTGTAATAGCTTCCCCTTGTAACCTGATTAAAACACAAAAGGCATCAATTCTGTATCCCTTTTGACCTGCCAGCAACTCCCATCCTACACCAATAGGAGCAACTGTTTTTCACAAAAGTCATTTCAACTGGTATTGCCCTAGACAAAATCATAATGTTCTCACGTTTGAAAGCGTCAGTTTAGATTCACTGCATTTAAAAAAAAAAAAAAAACAATAACCAGAAGATGTGTCATTGTAAGCATAAAGCAACAATATCAAGCTCCTGCTACTTCTAGCCCATTTTAAAGGGATTCAAGCACAGTAAACAAAAGGTTTTAGAGATGGGAAGGATTGTTTGAAACTCACCCCTACAACCAGTGCAAAAAATGAACTCACACTGAAACGCCAGTATATACTATTGTATTCGTGATTTTGCATGAATTTGTATACAGTTGTCCCTATGAATCGCTGACTTCCCATTTGCAGTTTTGAATTTCCGCAGACGGGAAGCCAGGAGGGGCAAAATGGTGCTTGCACCAGTGGACGCGCACACCCGTTAAAAACAATGGGGCTCCAATATTTGTGTTTTTTTCGATTCACGGGGTGGATGGGTCCATGAATCGGAAGGGACACCTGTATTTTAAATGACTGGATATACTGCACAATTCTCATGGACAGAATCCAAAGAACTGTGCAAGCAGTTTACCATGCCAAGGTAAACTTGGGCTGCACAACAAATCACTTTTGAAATGAAGGCAGGTTTCAGGAAGCAGTTGGTGATATGGCTCTTAGAATATGGCTGTTCTAAGGAAAGTGGGGAGGGGAGAATATATTCATGAAATTCCACTGTGTGAAAGCCTTTAAGCAGCTTTTTGGATCTGAAGCTTCACTGTCAATAAATCTTGGTTTTAAACAAATGATAAACATTTTTTTTCTTAATACTGAACAAAAAATTAGATAGTTCCAGATTAATTCACTTTTAACTAATAACCAGCCCAAGCTACATGGGCATAGCATATAAAAATCACAGAAATAATACCAATATATAAAATTATGATGCTGTTAACAGACTCTGGAATCCATTGTTAATCATTACCTTTGCATATTATCATACCTTTTCAGCATTCAGAAGACGTATGCCTTCAGAATCCATAGAGCTATTAAAGAAAATCACTGCATATGGCCATAATTTTTTCAGCTTGGCATGTGTATGCGCATGTATGTGCCTTCAAGTCACCTGTCTACTTATGGCAAGCCCAAGAATTTCATAGGTTTTTTGTTAGGCAACAAAATATTCAGAGGTGGTTTTGCCAGTTCCTTCCTCTGAAATATAACCTACAGCACCTGGTATTTGTTGGTGGTTTCTCATCCCATCACTAACCAGTGCTGACCATGCTTAGCTTTCAAGATCAGACAAGATCTGGTGCATTTAGAGTATTTAGGCTAGATTATTTTGGGGTGCGTTTGTAGCTGAAGTCATGGGATGATAAAGAAAGTTATGGTGAAAGTTAGAAGATGGCCTGGATATATTAGGTCAGTGGTGGCAAACCTATGGCACATGTGCCAGAGGTGGCACTCAGAGCCCTCTCTGTGGCCAAGCGCACCATCAGCCAAGCACAGAGTTCGCCAGAGTTCATTACTAGAACACCAGAGGGATGCAGCACTTTGTGATAAATAAGTGGGTTTTAGTTGTTTTTTGGGCACTCGGTCTCTAAAAGGTCCGCCATCACTGTATTAGGTTGTTTTCTTTGTTTTTAAATACTATTAATAAGTGAAACTAAGAAGAATGTACCAGTATTGCTTCACTGTTGTTCCCCACATATCATGGTACAGGGCAGTTTGGCTTTAGGTCTGCTCTGAAGCAATCTGTTTTAATATTTTGAATACAAGGCTTGCCACACTGTACATTTTGAGTCCAACCACTGCTAAGTGAGAACATCAGTCTGTTTCTTACCTCACAAATGTGTTGAGTGGGATTACATAAAATTACAGTGGTGACCAAAGAAATACGACACCTTTAGCATGAGAGGCATACTATAAAACTGGTCTGTAGGCATATGGCTCTTGCAATTTAAAAAAGTGGGGTGGGAGGCAGTGCACCAAGGAATCCTCATTGGAGAAGAATGCAAAAGGCAAATGGTTTGCAAGACAAAATTGCAACCTACTGAGAAAGATATGAACACCAGCAAAGATATGCTTGTAACTTGGACAAGGTGGCCTGTGGCCTGTTACCCATCATCATAGATGAAAAGGAAAATGCTGGTCACTTGTAACATGAGGTGCTTTTTCCTATTTTGGCAAAAGAAGAGTGCAAAGCCGTGTACATGGTAGAAATGCTGTATTATTATGCCAATGCATCTGTGGCAGTGTGTGTACCGTAGCATACAGCCTCTATTTGCCCTGTATTGTAATGCACCCTGCATAAAAAAAAGAACCTCTTAAAAAAACCTCTCCAATCAAGTATGCATTAGTAAGTGTGGGGGAAGAGCACAAATGTTACAACGAGAAGTTTAGGAACACATCTTGACACAAGCTAAAACAAAGCCGCATTTGCCTTGTATTGCAGGAAAAGTTCAGCATCTTCCCTCACCTTAGAAAGAGTCACACTGTACTATGCCAACTCTCAAACCCTCATAATTTACAAAAATAAAAGCAAAAATAAGGACAAAAATATGACTAATCGATGCTAACTAAAAAGCCTTATCCTGCCCAAACATATTCAATGAAACACTGCACAGCAGAAGATAGAGGACAAAATATTTCTATTTTCAGAACTGTTAATGAATGTACCATGCCCTTCCACCAAAAAAGAGCCTAAAATTGCATTTACATAGCACTGTAAGTCCTTCACAAGAATGATGAATAAGCACTTTTGTACTGAAGAGCCCACCAATATGGTTTTCATCATCCTGGTCATTTTCTATAAGCAACATACAGCACAAATCAGCAAACTGAGGAGTAACAAACAGCCTGTCATTTTCATTTGTATGATGCTAAGTGCATCCATTACCTTGACCTACCTCCAGCTTGCAGCCAAAATATTAGCTTTCCCTGTTACCTTGGGTACTTTTTAAAACTGCCAACCTAGTAGTTCAAAAGCATGCAAATGCAAGTAGATAAATAGGTGCCACTTCTCAGTGGGAAGGTAAACAGTGTTCTGTGCAGTCATGCTGGCCACATGATCACAGACTAGTCTCTGACAATGCTGGCTGATGAGATGATAACAGAGATGAGCACCATCCCCAATAGTTGGACACGACTTGACAACCTTGTCAACTGGGAATACCTTTACCTTTTATAGCATAGTTCTAAGTTACATCTAGCCAATATCCCTTTAAAATATTCTTAAAGCTTCTGATAATAGGTAGGGGGCTGACATGTGCAACAAGTTGTCAAAGTAAAAGGATGTGGAGAAGGGAGCTCAGCATCCATTACTGGAGAAAGAATGGAAGCTAAAAAGCACAAATACTAAAAATGGACGGTGCAGACAGCATGCTGAGATGAAGCAACATTAAAAGTTAAAATTAATTAGCTGGCACACTGACAGAGAATCCATTGTGCAGAACAATGAAGCAATCGAAAGTTCAGAACCTTATATAAGTAATGTTGAAAACTCCTTGATGGCTTCAGGTAAAGACAGACATATTGCTAGGACATGCCATGACACCAGCCTGGCTCCAGGAAAAGATTTTGCAACACAGCTCATAAACGTGAGCCACAGAACACACTGAAGACTACCTGTTACAGTGCAAAACTTGGGGCACATCAATGGGGCATACTGGTGGAACAACTGCTAGTGCCTAGGGTTCTGAATAGTTAAGCAATCCTTTTTAATGAACATGATGAGGAAATGGATCTCTAAACTTACAAATCCAAAAATATCCAGATCACTAGAGGGATAGAAAAAATAATTTATATCTTTAAAAATACTTGCACGTGCCCAGTCACTACATATACCACACCTGTCCCGAACTGCATGTCTGTGAAGTATCAAGTGTACATTTAAGTAGAAAGGTAAGAACCTTCCCAAGCCTCTAGCAAAGTGAGCTTCAGCATGGAAAGAAAAATGTATCAGTGATGTTGAAAGGGACTACATGGCACTAATTGATTTCATAATGAAATCAGGCACCTGGATGGTCACAGCATTAGTTTCAAAAAGGTAAATTAAAACGCAATCTGTTGAAACTAGTGCAACTTTCTCACACAGGCAGGTAACTATTTGGGCCCTGAGACTGAACAGCTGACAGGGAGCTCAAAAAAACCACATATAAACTTCTTCTTTATAATATAAATTAGACCGCCTACAAAATGATACAGCACACTTTAAAAAGTATTTATCTATAGGCCTGAGCCTATTCTTGTTGCATACAAGAGCACCTCTCTGTTTATCTTCCAATGTATAGTGGACTTTTGACAGGGCATAATTCTACTTCCCACAGAGGGATGGAGGATGGAGCAAAAGAGGGAGAACTCCTCATTTTATGAAACTTTACAGGGGTAGCACACTTCAAAGTACATGGGAAAATGCAAATTTGTACAAAATATCATTTGAAGCTCTGCTTTTTACCAGAACTGCAGCATGAATGGGCTCCATAAACCCAAGATTTATTTGTATATATACCAAAAGGAAAGATACAAGCATTTTTATATCTTCCAAGAAAATGAAGCAGGTACATGATTAGATGGACCATTTGGCAGAGTCAGCTGGGCAGTTGTCCTATCTACAATGTAATATTAAAGGTAACTCAGTGCATCTTATTAGGTTATATTGTATATCTATGTACAATACCCCTATCATCCATAAAATCTGCAAAGATATCATACTTCCAGTGTTCCAGTCTGGAACCAGCCTTACCTAGAAGCTCCACATATTTTTTTCCAAATACACCTTATGAGCAGACACTACCTGACAAGGCAGCAGACATCTTTCTACTTAACTTCTGAATTGTGTGACTAGAAACCTAATCAGTGGTTTGCTTCCTGAGACAACAAAATAAAAATGGGAAATTCTGTCAGAGAAAGGGCAAGGAAGGGGGGGGGAAGATAAGTCTTTGTTTAAGCAACCTCATCTAGCAGCCCACAAGACCTTAGCTGTTCCCTGCTCTTCTAATAAGGAAATGGAAACAGGTGGATAGAAAGAAAGAGACTTCCAAAAGAAGGTCCCATTTTAAGCTTAGTTTGTTTTGTGTTAAAGGTCAACATTCCTCCTAATTCAAAAAGGTGACTCAGTCACAGTTCAGGGTCTGGGATGAAACACTTGGCTTCACCTTGTGATCTTCAAGCCAAATGGAGACGTTGCTACCAAACTATGAGCCTGATTTATGTCCGCTTGCCCAATGCATCTCCTGTTTTACGTTTGGGGGAACGGAAGAGACAAAATAAATAGGGCTGTAATGTCTTAAGAGTGTTACTTTCAAACTCTTTTAAAAAATCCTCATTAAGTATGGTTGCTTATACCATGGGGGTGAAAAATGCACAAAATGAGAAAGCAGTGCCAAGGGAGAACCAGAAGCAATTCTTAACTAATCGACTACCTCAGTCACCATTTTGGCATACTGTTAGTGAACACAACAGAAATACCTGTGTTGGACTCATCTCAGCCATACAAAACTAGCCCTAGACTGTGTAGATATCCGCTCCATTACACCTTGTACAAATGAACAAAGATGTGCACTGCTGCCTTGTTTAACCACACTGAACCTCTGGGAAGTGCTATTATTACACTAAAACTGAGTGATCAGCAAGTCCAGGGTCCATTGAGCCTAGCATAAGTCAACTAGTTAATTTCCTGTTGGATTCTTTCCCCACCAACCTGGCTGCCTCTCCTTACAAGGATTCTTTGCAGTTGTATGTACCTTTTTCTACAAAGTAGCACTGCTGCCAGATGTATGCTAGACGTTGGGTTCTTACTGTAGGGCTAGAGAGCCTCATAGCTCTCCCCAATACTTCTGGGCAAACCTATTGACTATATACTGACAATCACTACACATGATTGTAGGGTTGGACTGGATGGCCCTTCCAACTCTATGATTCTACGAGAGCCTCCTTTGTTGTTGTTGTGAACCATCCTTGAGTCGATCTTGACTCATGGCAACCCTGAGGCTCCTACCTTGTAAAGAGAAGAGATAACTACAACATAGGAGTATTAGCTCAACATATATGTGACACTGACACTGTCTGAATAAAAGTCACATTAAAAGAAGGCTATGAGCATGAACACTCTTCTGGTTGCATCCAAATCTCCCCACCTTTCACTGAAAGCATTTATCACAGCACACCGTTAACCATGCCTCTCAAAAACCCTGTTATTAGTTAGCTTTTAACCAGAGCTGGAAATGAGAGCTTGAAGTTTGTTTTGTAAACCCTTGTTAAAGCTAAATCTAATTTAGTGCAGGCGTACTGTTGCATGATGGTGGGGGCAGGGGATGAAGAAGAGGGGAATATATTTAATGCAAGCCACTTTGCCTTGCCTGCATGAATCTGAGATTAAGAGGTTGGTACTATTACATCAGCACTGGGTCACTCTAATATAAAACCCAGAGTATATGCAACTGATACAGAGAAAGCAAATAAGAAAGCCCCCTTTTTCTTTTCTTTTCTTTTCTTTCCTCTTTCTTTCTTGCCCTTCTGCACTGTGCATTGGGTAGCTTTCACTCGAATGAGACTGTTGTCAGTGTCAATAACTGAGCAACAATCCATATTCTCAAACTGCCAAGGAGATAAATACCATCAGCCCACGGGCCTACTGTCTGCAGCAGGTCCCAAAGGGAAATCCTCAAAGTAGTCCAACCTAAAGAGTGGATACAGTAAAAGACTTCAGGGCAGGTAGATCCAGGAAGAAGGCAACCATACAGGCATTTCTTATGGCTGCACTTTTAATCTCTGCTTGGAGCCCTTGATCCCACCAAGCCCACCACTGTGAGGACTTTTCTGGACTACATAAAGTACTTGGCAGCAATTCAGCAGTAATTAGAAATGCATATTGGTTTGACTACTGTTGGTGACAGTAAATCAGATTATGAGGATTTATTGCACTTTAACCTCCTGCAATGCACCTGTAATATGGCAGTGACACTCCAATGCAATGCTGATACTCACCAACAAACTGAGAGAATTGTAAAGATACTAAGCCCAGGTGTCTGATGCTATTGTTATTGTGTACCTTGAAGTCATAAATAAATAAATAAAAACATTTCTGACTTACGGCAACTCTAAGGCGAGGTTTCAGACGAGGCTTGCCATTACTTTCCCCTAAGGCTGAGAGCATGTGACTTGCCCAAGGTCACCCAGCAGGTTTCATGGCCAAGCTGTAAATCAAACCCTGGTCTCAATGACAGTTGAAATGACAGTTTCAGGACAGGAACTGGAGACAACCAAGCTGTGAAACTAAAAGTGATTGGTGGATCCTTGTTGCAAAAAGGTCAAGAACATACCTCAGTGTGTACTGTCCTATGCCATTATGTCCCTGTACAAAGCATATGCCATGTAAAGTATAAACTGGCAAAAATGCAGCAAACTGGCCAGAAAGTTGACAAGAATGGAAGAGTTAAAGAACAGAAGAGCTGAAGAACCTTGGTCAAGATCAGAGAGCTACTTCAAACTAATCCTCTACCAATCTTAAACAAAATGGAACAGACTCCATCTGACTTTTGCCAGCAGGAGCATCTACAAAAATATCTCCTGCAAGGGCTTGTTTTTCCATGTGCTTTGCTGAATACACAACTGGCCTTGGAATAACCATACCTACCATATTTTCCGGCGTATAAGACGACTGGGCGTATAAGACGACCCCCCACTTTTCCAGTTAAAATATAGAGTTTGGGAAGAGTATGACTTCCAAAACTGTTGTTGTTGTTGCTGTGCACCTTCAAGTCATTTCCAACTGATGATGACACTAAGGCAAACCTATCATGAACCTCCTTATACCCGGCGTATAAGATGACCCACCACTTTAACCCCAGATTTTGCAGGTTAAAAAGTAGTCTTATACACCAGAAAATAAGGTAATATTCTAAACTGGAGTAAGGGACATTTCTCTCATTGGCAACAAGTTTTCTGTGCAGAAACCTCAACACTCATATGCTCTAGTCTAGAGCTCATCTAATACTCTGTTGGTGCTCAATAAATATTAACTGTAGCAAGTAAAGAGAAAAATAGGGCAACTTCCTCCATAGTGTCCCTGATCTGCTCTGCTGAAGACAAGGGTCTCAGCATGCAAAGAATACACAAGAAGCTGGAGCAGATGCAAAAGACGTTTAAGAGAAATTGAGGCAGTGGTATTAAACTTGAATACTTAGGCTACTTAGGTATATATACTACACAGAAATCAGTGAGAATATGCCCAAGAACTAGGCCTAAGACACACCTCTGATCTTAAGCCACAGGATCCTTCAGCCAGAGGCTTCTGCAATACAAGAGCCATTTTTCCATGTTTACCTGTAGTCCCCATCAAGGGTGTAGTCACAGCGCTAATAAAGTAACAGGCAATTACTGTTAGAGACATTCAGTGAACCAATGAAAGAACTCTTGTGCCCATTATCAACTGACTGAACATGTCCCAAAACATCGAGAACAACATGCTAGCACTACCTGCAAACTTTCACTTGCAGCTACAATGACTCCTCAAACCCAGCTGCAATATGTTGTATGTATTCCCATGGCAGCTCCTTTGCTGTCAAGCCTCATGGGACCAACTTTAATTGGACAGATTGTTTGAATGCATGCCCACATGTATAGAGGAAGCATCAGTATTTGGGTGTCAGTTTATTTGGCTTCCTAGTGAGTCCTCCCCAACCCCTACAACTAAGAGTGCCACCCACTATAAATAGCAAGCCTGAGAAACAGCAACAGCAAGAGAAATAGACAAGCCACTTGAAACACGTCAGTAAAAAAGTAAGGGATATCACTGGTCCACTGAAGAGGATACATAGTGGTCACTCTAAAAACATGCACACAGAGATCTCCTAATCAACATAATGAATACTCTTTCCCTCCCACATCACCTCGCCTAAATGTCTTTTCTGTTTAGCTATCTTTAACATTCTGGAGATATTTACTTCTTGAAGACTCATTTTGTGAAGAATCTCTGAGTTATTATCAATCATTCACTACAAGCACCCCAGATTTATTTAAAGTATTTCTAACCACTCCTGTTCTTAAGGCAATATGGATTCCTCAGCAGCTTACTAAAAACCAAGTTACGTGGATTCTACTTAAGACCAACCATGTTTGGTTCCAACTAAGCAACAACACTGTGTTCCTGCAATCAGGTTTGTTGTTGTGGGCCTTCAAGTTGTTTGCAACTTATGGTGAGGCAGCAGGGTGTAGTGGTTTGAGTGTCCCATGCCCAGGGTCTGAATCCCGGCTTGGCCATGTAAACCCACTGGGTGACCTTGGGCAAGTCACAAACTCTCAGCCTCAGAGGATGGCAAAGGCAAACCCCCTCTGAAGAAACTTGACAAGAAAACCTCATGACAGAGTCGGCGTAAGTCAGAAACAACTTGAAAGCAAACAGCAACGACAACAAAGGCAAACCTATCATGGGATTTTCTTGGCAAAATTTGTTCAGAGGGGGCTTGACATTGCTTTCCCCCGAGGCTGAAAGAGTGTGACATGCCCAAGGTCACCCAGTGGGTTTCATGGACAAGTGGGGAATTGAACTCTGGTCTCCAGAGTCATAGTCCAGTACTCAAACCATCACACCAGGCTGGTAGATAGGCCTATTCAAAACAAACAATTGGGACCTGCAATAGCTGTTTGGTGCTTGGGAGCAACCCAAAAAAAGGAAAAATATGACAAGACTGCTTGAGCTGAAAGAAGAGACAGCTTCATGTGACTGCAAAAGCCACCAAGTGTGATTACAGATGGCCTTTTTGCAGTCATTTCACCTTCCTCCCAGTGGTCAAGCAGCCCAATTTGGATTAATAATGGCCCACGTGCAATCAATTGCAGAGTGTGCAGAGCTTCAGAGCCTGAAGAACATCACTTGCAAAAGAGAGGGTGCTTGTGCTGCGGAAACATATTCATGTGGGGGTTATTAAAATGTTTTAATAAATAGTAATAACAGATAAATATGCAGTTGCCACGCTTGTGTGATCACAGCATCCCTCTGTCTAGCTTCTACAAAACTAACCAAAATACGAAAGTGTGTGTAGGGATTCTGTAAGGAGGGGAGATTTTCAATCTACAGCACTTCTGTAAGAGAATTCCCTGGCTGCATGTAACAGTGTACCTTTCCATTCCCTCAAACCATTGAGAAGAGTTGGCCACTCGTCTGAACCAGGCAAAAAGGGGCACAATATCTACTAAGGTTGAAGTAGACATTTCAGTAAAGCCCCAAATTACTAGTAATGAAACATGCAGTATGATCTCCTTCCCACTTCCCATATCATTACAAGATCCTCCATGCTTGCCCTCTCCCAAGTGACTGGGAAATGTGCAGGGTATCACAAGAACAAGACACGGGGCTGGGTTTAGACCAGTGGCCTATCAATGCCATAATATGATGTTCCTGCCTAAACAGGATAGTTAATATTCTATTAAACAAACATGACTCCAAAAATATTAACAGGACCCATGGCAAATGGGGCTTAGCACATTTGAACAACTGCACACTTTGCACAACTCCTTGCAGAAATCCTGGCAGTTGCTCACTTTTAAACTCCGTGTCCAAAAAGCAAATAAAATGAAAAGTCTTGGTCAACTGGTTGTAACTGTCTCATGAATTACTGTGCAACTAGGCTAGAGGCTTAGATGCAACTTTTGGATTAATTACAGAAGCTGCAATTCAGAAGGAAAGCAAAGTGAAGCACCCACATTCATCCACATTGTGTGATATTGACTTTAAAAACTGGAACAGAAAGAGCCAGCTGATCACATTGACTGTTTTTACTCTGGCGATGCCAAATTCACAGGCGAGACTGAACTAACTTAAAGATATACCAGGAGGAGAGGGTGGACAGTACTGCTTAAAAACTAGAACCATCTACATTCAATCTTGGAGAATTAGCACCAACATGCCAACAAAGACATACAACAGCAAAAACAAAAACATATATATAAAAACATATATAAAAACAAAGACATACAACAGCAACAGAACTGAAAAGAAAAATGGAGGAGTCAGAGAAGCAGCCAAGCTAATTTTCTCTGTACAAGATCAAATATTTTAGGGTGTAGAGAAAGTTCACTTATGACACAGTCAGAGGTCTTCCTTTGGACTTTATCTTAACATTACAGGCTGCCAAGTCACTGCCTCTGGAGCCAGTCATCGGGAGCTGGGTTTTTTGGGATTTTTTAAAATCCATCTCTGGCCTCCCAGGTCTCGACTTCTCCCTTGTTGCCTCTTCTGTCTGCTTCTCTTGGATAGTGGGGGTGGGAGGGATGGAGTGGGAATAAAATCAGGCTGCAAACCAAGTGATGTACTCAGCCAGCGGCTATGTCACCAGGACTGCTTGAGAAAACTGTGTGCCCATGGATCAACAACCAGTGCCCAACAGAAGTATCAAGAGCAGGTAGGGGGAGAGAACAAGGATCCAGTGTATGTGTGTTGTGCATGTAAAAAAAGACACAAAAATATCCCTCCTCTTCTGTATTTTCCTTTGTGCTCCGGCTCCCTCCCTTCCCCCTGCTTAATCCCCAGGGCAACAATCAGTTATGCAAATAGGCCCTCCCCCATCTCCTTCCATATTCGAGCCGGGCAGCAGCTCTGCATCTGCTCCCGGTCCTTTGCTCTCCAAGCGGCAGCTACCTCGCCATTGTTCAGCCCCGCCAGCAACACCCTCCCCTCCTGTGTCACCAACGGTCCCCAGACTCACTTGTGTGTATCCAGGATTGCCCTTCAACCCTCATCCAGACTGTGCCCCCCTTTCCAGCCGTCAACACTTTAAAACAGAGGCTCTTAAAAATAAAATTAAAACTAGCATCGTCGTTAATAGTTTGTTACCAGGAATCATGGCTGGAAAAGAAATCTTCCGACACTGGAAATCTTTTGCCATCAAACTGCGCAGAAAATGGATCTTTTTGTACTGTGTGTTCCTGAATGGAAGGAAGTTGAAGACCGATGCACTGAGGAAGAATCCTTGGCCCTACCAAAGCGCATACAATTTGTTGTTGTGTGCCTTTAAGTTGTTCCCAACTTATGGTGACCCTAAGGTAACTCTATTCCAGGGTTTTTGGGTGCTGAGAGTGTGTGACTCACCCAAGATCACCCAGTG
Organism: Phrynosoma platyrhinos; assembly: GCA_020142125.1. Classification (NCBI taxonomy): domain Eukaryota; kingdom Metazoa; phylum Chordata; class Lepidosauria; order Squamata; family Phrynosomatidae; genus Phrynosoma; species Phrynosoma platyrhinos. The sequence goes on along the minus strand of CM034706.1, from coordinate 192,581,367 downwards.
GGTTTCCATGGCTGAGTGGAGACTCGAACCCTGGTCTCCAAAGTCACAGTCCAATGCTCATAACACTACACACACCTGTGTTTTCACAGACACACACTTCTACTCAGGACAGAATCCCAGAGTCAGAAAAGAAAAAATAAATAAATACATTAAGTTTTCCAAAAGCAAGGTCAAGACAGGCAGAGTTTGTTTGCAATTGCTTTCTTCCTTTGTACAAGACATCATTATCTCAATTGGGTTGTCCCACCAGCTTTTTAAATTGTCTCCCTTCAGTCCCAAGCAAACACAACTCTGAAAACAAAGATTTCTGCAAGGCACTCAAAGTTCATGAAGTATTCAAACCTGTTCTGCAGATGTCACACAACTATGTTTTGTTTTGAACACAGGTAAGCTGAACAACCCTGGCAATGGTCTCAGGGTTAATCACGAAGAATATACAACACAGACAAATCACTAGATTAAACAAATACCTGAATTAAGAGTGGCACTATGGTAAATAAGTTTTTCATGGCAGCATGGGGCGGGGGGAAGAAAACCTAAATATTCCTATTTTTTAAAAACCGGGAATACAATATTAAAACATTCGGTTTTTCAGTTCAACACAACAGTACACACAGAGTTTCTGGAAATATGACCATGGCAAAGTTATGCTATTCTGGATTTATAATTAAATCACGACTCCAAATTGTTAGAAATTTAACTCTAAAGAAAATCTTTATACTGTATTTAAGAGGTGGGGGGGGGAGTTATGCCATAAGACTCAATGATTCTATAGGTCTGCTCCTTTCCAACTGACATCACCATTACTTGCAAGCTGAAAATGCAAATGTGAGCATTGTATTTCTTCAGCCAAACCCTAACTAGGTTGACAAACCCCACTGCTCACTCAGGCATTTTGCCTTAGAGCAAACAGTGTGCAGATGTAGATTTCTGTAACCTATGTCTGGACTGAATCATCAATATGCCAAAAAAGAAAATCTACAGATATAAAAAGTCTGAAGACTTACAGTGTCAATAACCTCAATTTGTACTGCTATGACTTCCATCACTACTGCCTATAACCAGCTGAGGCTGCTGTCCAGAAAAGAAATGAAGCCCCACAAGATAAAACAGATACAGAAGTGAACTTTCTAAAACCATCTGTCTTTTCATGGCAATTTCCATGAATTAGAAAGAGTAATGAAAGCAGCCAGTTCTGCAGAACCGGAAAAAAGCCTCAACAATCTTGCCCCACTGGTTAGCTTCCCACTCCATGGCAAATAGGAAAAGGTCAATCCAAACCTACATTTTCCAGAACCATAACAGAATTTGAAACCAGTTTGCTCAAATTATTACTAAGTCCTCTTGTTTGCAATGTTCAACAGAAGGGCTCAGGACAGTCATAGTTTTATTTTATTTTTTAAAGTAAACTAAATTATTCACTTTTGTAAGATTTCAAACTGGGCAAGAACAGCAACCTCTAAGTTCTGAGTCCATTAGATCAAAGACAGGCCTGGAGAAACTCTAGCCACCAACTGAATGCACCTCCCACTTTATGATGGCCTGCCAGGTACTTTTTACAATCCTAGGCAGGCAGCAAAATGGGTTTATTGGCTGCATTTTCCTTGATGGTACCATCAGTTCTGTCTGCCTGGTCTAACAAGTTAGATCTGTTAACGTGTTCCATCTCATTTTGCATGTCAGCGTGATGACAGGAATTATATTCACATTTCACCCAAATGAACTCGCTCAGGTGTGCCAAACAAGAAGCTACTAGAGTTTTTACTGGGCAACAGAAATCAAACTAGCCTACAATGAGAATTGTACCTGAATTTTGCCAAAGATCCGATACCCTCTTTGAAACTAATAAATAGAATTTTAAAACTATAAACAACTATATCATTTAAAAAAAAACAGCACTACCACTCACATTCACTCCAGAATGTGCTTTTTTGGACTAAAGGTAAAGGTATTCCCTATTAATAAGGTTGTCAAGTTATGTCCAACCATAGGGTGCAGTGCTCATCTCTGTTATTAAACCGAAGAGCCAGCGTTGTCAGAGACTACTCTGTGATCATGTGGCCAGCATGACTGCACAGAACGCTATTTACCTACCCACCAAAGAGATACCTATTTATCTACTTGCATTTGCATGCTTTCAAAATGCTAAGTTGGCAGAAGCTGGGACTACTGACAGGAGCTCACCCCAACATGCAGTACTGAGGCCTTGAACTGCCAACCTGCTGATCTTGCAATCAACAGAGTCAGCGTCTTAACCACTTGAGCCACTACATTTTTGGACTACAACTCCATAGCCTGCCTGGGAGAGTCCACAAGTTGTCACACAACAACCAAGTTCCAGAAGTGAGTAATACTTCTGAAAGGATAATATTCAGTAACAAAAGAGTGCACAAGCTCTTGCATGCACCACTTTTAATCAGCGTGCACTCTACATCTTGGGCCTGAGTTTAAAAAGTGATTACTTACAACTTACAACCATTATTTTTACAAAATTCTCCCTTAACACATTTAACCACCTAGCCCAGGGGTAGGCAACCTTTTTCCTTTAAGGGCCGAGGGACTTCAGCTCCCAGAAGCCTCAGCCATGTTGGCCAATAGTCCCATGTAGGCCAATAGCTCCTGGGATTCTGGGAGCTGAAGTCCCTCGGCCCTGAAAGGGGAAAGGTTGCCTACCCCTGACCTAGCCCGATGATGAGTTCCAGAGAATGCAAATACACTAATTTGCAATTGTATTTGGTCCTAATATTGGTCTGCCTAGAGCAAGGGCCGGCAACCTACGGCCCCTGGGCCAATTCCAGCCCAGGTTGTCGGACTTACCGGCCCAGGCGGACCCCTGCCGCCACGCGTTTTTGCCTCTGTGTGGCCACGACTCGTTTGTGCATGCGCAAACGCGTCGCGACCGCCATTTTGGAAATCAAAATGGCGGCCACGGCATGCATGGCGGCGGCAGCGCGCACGTGGCGGCGGGGTGTATGCGCACGCGCAAGCACGTGCGCACTGCCATCCCCCCCCCTCGGCCCAGCGGAGACGAGGACTTCGGGGGACCGGCCCAGGACCAAAAAAGGTTGCCTACCCCTGGCCTAGAGGGTTTGGATTTTGTTTTGTTCTTATGGCTCAACAAATACTTTCAGTTTTATAGTTCAAAAAGTAACTTTTCCAAGCTGTATATTTAGCATAATGGTTTGAGTGTTGACCTCAAAGGCCAAAGGATGGGTCTACAATATCTCCCATTCAAGGGGTCAGGTTAGGTAGCAGTGGAGGTGAAATACCTCTGCTGGAAACCCTGGGGATTTGATAATACTGAGCCAGCAGGCCATATAATTCTAGCTGATTTTAGGCAGCTTTGTACAGAACCTGAAAAAGATACTTCTTTTTGACTACAACTCCCAGAATCCCTAAGCCAGCTACGGCCACTGGCCCAAAGAAATAACACTGCAAAGTTCTGTCTTTGCATTTTCCATGGTGTTGTGATTTGAATGGACTATGACTCTGGAGACCAGGAGTAGATTTCCAGCTTGGCCATGAAATCCACTGGGTGACCTTGGGCAAGTCACATCCTCTCAGCCTCAGGGGAAGGCAATGGTAAACCTTCTCTGAACAAATCTTGCCAAGAAAACCCTATCGCCTTAGGGTCACCATAAGCCAGAAACAGCTTGAAGGCGCACAACAACAACAACAACAACAGATTTCGCTATACTGTGTCAGCCATCTCCTCTCTGGCTCTACATCATCTCTATCCTGCAGAAAACCAAACCAGAAATCAAAATGCTCCCCCTTCAGTGAACCCAGCAGTCAATCAGAATTCCCACATCACACATTTGTATTATCTCCACTTTAGTCTCTTGCAAACATACACACTCCTTTGTATATCTGCCACCACTTCACTACAATGGCCAGTACTACACAGCTTATAAGAAAAAATCTGTGCAAGTAACAACAGAGATGCTGCCCCCTGCCTACAATACCACAACTATGAAAAGCATTTGCAGGGACAGTTCTAAGACTAAGGTGACTATGGTGGACTTTTGTTAAATGTCTCCTTCTCCATCAATGGCTATGGAAGGCATTCCTGGTGACAATCCACAACGGTGAGCATCACTCAAAGGAGTTCTAAGTAGCTGCAACTAAGTGCCATTTCAGTTTCCCACAATGTCCTGCCAGGGGCATTGTGGGAAATTTAAATAAGCTGCCCGGTCCTGCTTGGATCACTGGGACAGAAAGGGGGAAAAAATTAAGGGAAGCCCAAAGTAAGTGTTAGTGGCAAGTTCTGAAAAGATGCTACAGCTCTGGCAACTACCCAGCACCCAAAGATGCCAGGTGCTGACTTGGGCACTATGAATATACCCTGTACTTCATATTCTGTGTGGTCACAAAAAAATCACACTGCACATGCTAAGGGGCATATTTGAACTTCACTTTTAAGCAAACAGTAGTAACGCAAACATCCTAAACAATTAAAATATGCTATGTTTTATAATCAAGTGAGAATATCAAATTCCAAATGCAAGGCAACTGAAGAGCGCAGTTCTACCTAATAACTTTCAAGTAGTTTTCTAAGTTATGGAAACTCTAAGGTGAACTATCAAGGGGTTTTCTTGGCAAGATTTGTTCTAAGGGTGTTTGCCATGGCCTTCCTCTGAGGCCGAGAAGGTGTGAATTGCCAAGGTCACCCAATGAGTCTCCAGGATATTTGAGCTCTTTTTCCAGAGTCCTAGTCCAACACCCAACCACTATGCCACACTGGCTCTCACTATGTTGAATAATATCACAGGTAAAATATGAATATTAGTGTAATAATTAATGATCTCTCCCTGAAGTTCTATAAAACACTAGTGTATTCAGCTGTTTTACATAACGAACAAGACACCTTGAAAATTTGCCACAGCCCCCAGTAAGACCACCAATCTGAGTATTTGAATCCAGCTCTTTTGCTTGATTTATAAATTATTTTAATAAAAAGTTAGTAGTAGTCCAATATATATATACACACACACACACACACACACACACACACACTTAAATTCAACCAGTGCCCCAATACCCACAGTTTAGGGGCTTTTAATAAAAATATTGAAGTATTAGCATCTATTTTGTGGTAGAAGCATAACTACTGATGTGTACTCCCTCTCTATCATAAATAAATGTACAGAAGAAATCAGAACTGCCAGGAATCCAGCACAGTGAGCAATAAGCTGTGTTAAGGAGACGTGACCAGTGGAGAAGACATCATGCTGCTGATACAAATGCTATGTTTAGCTAAGTTCTAATGATGGAATAGGAAGCGAGGGAGGGGTCTTACCTTTACAAACACAACCAAAAAATGCTACTGTCTGAGGATGCACTCTCCAGATCTAAATATAAGTATGTGACACATTGCTGATATTTAAAGTGAACTTCATATTACATTGCAAAAAAAAAAAAAAAAGTGGCTCCCACTTACAGAAATAGTCCTCCAAGCTATTAACAGCTTGGTGTGACACCCCCCTCTTTTAGAAGGAAGAAGAGGGGGGGAGAAAGAAGAAACAAAATCCTTTCACTGCATTTGGCCAGTTCCTTGGAAACAAAGGAGATACACACAGCTTGCTTTCAATTTCATTTTAATGGTCAAAATGGTCATAACTCTGGAGCCATCTAAATGGAATGACTAAATGCAGATTTCTGTGTATCCCCGAAAAATTCACTCCTTGACCTCCTTGAAAGGGAAGATGAAACCCTACACTGCTTTGCATACTCTAGTGATGTAAGTAACAGGGTGGTATTACTGGCCAACTCTAGAACAGTGATTCCCAAGCTCTAGCCTTCCAGGTGTTTTGGACCTCAGCTCCCACAATCCCAGATCACTGGCCAAGATGGCTGAGGCTTCTGGGAGCTGAAGTCCAAAACACCTGGAGGCCCTGAGTTTGGGAATCACTGCCCTAGAATATACCAAGTATGGGTTCTGCAAACCAACATACTTCTAACCCCCATTCTGAGACTGCATTCCAGTTAGCTTATGGCATTCCTGTTCTAGATGTCCAGAAAACTTTTAGAGGACTCCAGTACCTTTATGGTTGTGTAGAAGTAAAAATTCCAATGGTGCTGCTTGTTACCTTGTTGAAAGACAAGCAACAATTGCTGAAATTCCCTCTCCTCAGGGTGACCACACATCCTCCTTTTCCAGGACACAGCGTATATTTCAACCTTCTGTCTAGGAGGCATTCCAAAATATCCTCCATTTTGAGCATGGCTACGAAGCACTGATTTATATTTATGAGTGTTTTTTAGCTTTTTTTTAAATCTCCTATATTTTGCGGTGGTTTTGTCCTCCTTTGTAGTTAGGACATCTGGTCACCCTGCTTCTCCTACACAACCACAGCGAGTACGGGAGCTCTCTCCAGTTTTCAATCTGGCAACCCTACCCAGCGTCCAGCACAAAGGGAGCTAAATCACGAAGGAGCACCTTCGAAGAACAAAGCACAGCGTGACTTGCCCATCAGCCTCTCAAGTGCCCTAAGCATCACAAGGCTCCCCATCTGCAAGCAAGCCAAAGAAACTGAATTAGGACCACATGGACGGAGGAATCCTTATGTGCCGTGCGCCCTAGATCCCAGATATAACTGCCCCCTTCACTATGCCCAGGTGCTCAAAAGAGTCCTGCTTGCAAACCAGCAAGCCAAATACTGTACTCCAATATCGATCTTCCCTGATCGATGGCAACAGCATCTTTTTGCTCTATTGGCCAAGGAAGCGAATGCGAGTGCTTCCAACAAAGCCCAGGCAGCCGCTAGCTGCAAAGTGTGCTGAATTGTCAAGGCAGCGGCTATTTCTCCTCCTCGCTCCTCCCACCCTGCTGTGTCAGGGCTTAAGCGGAGAGCTTGCTACGGACCTCCCTATCATCAAGTCACCAGGGTATATGCATCTCCCTTCCCCCATGGTTAGCACTAAGCCAACAGCCATTTCGGTTTAAAGAGACAGCATCTCTCCTGTTCCTCCAAGTGCATTTTTTTGTTTCCTGGGGGAAAAAAGACAGGAGTGGGGGGGAAGAGACAGAGGTAGCAAAACAAAACAAAAACCACAATCATGTAACTATTTCTCTCTCTCTCTCTCTTTCTTTTCCATTCTTCCATCCCCAGTTCTGAATTTCACAGCCCTTGACACCCCTTGCAATACAAATTTCAGAAGAGTGGCCGTGTTAGCTTTCTCAGATCAAGTTATTAATTGAACAATCCTTTCCCTTTTAAAAAAAATAAAAATATAACACCGAACTTTGAGCATCTCAAAGTTGATTTTGCTACTGGCGTAATTGCAGTTTCAATCCAATTGAGGGGTGGGGGAACCTAGCTCACTGAAATACTGTCTGGTTGCAACATTCGTATGTTTTCTGTTTATTCAGAACCTGAGGAGCAGGTTTTGCAGCCAGCTCTGATAAAAGGAGCTGTGGCAGTGGCAGATGTTATCTGAATCCTACCCCAACGATGGCCGCAAATGACAGACTTGCTGACTCATGGGAAAGGAGCATGACTGGCTTAAAAATTTAGTGGTGCCATTTCAAAAACTAAAGGCTATGCAAACCACCCATCCCACCAAGACCACCCTATTTGCTAAGTAGCAAAGACAAAGGTTCCTCCTTATGTTAACAATTCTATGTTCTAATCCTGCTTCTCTTCAAACAGTCAATACATACAACACTACAGATTGTGCCTCATGTCCACTGTGTGTGTTGTGTGTGTGTGTGTTTACATGACAAGAATTTGGAGTCCATTTGCTATAAATGGCAAGGGCTAAAGCTACTGCTTTATACCATCTGTCTCTTACAAACAAACTTAATGAGTTTGTGTTTAAATGTTGCAGCCTCAATTCCCTTTGCTTCTCCAACCTGACCTACAAAACTTATGGTCACAAATCTATCAGCATGGACAAGTGGCACATCACCACTCTGCCACAAGATGACTGCAGCAGTCCTTTTCTTTTCTTTTTTGATTAAAGGATATTCATAACTTCCCATCATACGCATATAATCTATAAACACTCAGCCAATTAATTGGTTAGATTAACAATAAATTAAAACCTTTCCAATCAATTAAGAGAGTGTTCTTGGTTAACTAAGCAGATGATTATTATAAAATGATCAGTTATTATATAAATATTTAGACATCACAGGCACTATCTTCAAAAAACCATCCCTCCCCTTAAGTTTTCTGCAATGTATGCATGCATCTTTTAAAATTATTTTTTCCCTAAAAATTATTCGTTTTAGTCATAAGCAAGCATATGTGGATTTAAACATTTAAACTGTAATGACCCATATGATGAGCTATGATTTTTTTAACTGGATGAAAGACTTCAGGCCCTTTCCCTCTACACAGTCATAGCACTATGGTTCAACTTTAATTGGCCTGATTGCATACTGTGGAATCCTGGGATTTGTAGTATGGAAACACTAAAGCAGTGGTTCCCAAAATTTAGTTCTCCAGACATTTTAGGCTTTAGCTCCCAGAATTCCTGACTGTTGGCCAAGTCAGCTAAGGCTTCTGAGATCTGGAATCTAAAACATCAAGAGCAGTAGTTCCCAAACTTTAAGTCCTCCAGGTGTTTGGGACTTCATTTCCCAGAAGCCCTAGCCACCCTGGCCAACACTCAGGAACTCTGGGAGATGAAATCCAAATCATCTGGAATACCAAAATTTTGGAACTATTGATCTAGAGGACCAAAGTTTGGGAATCAATGCACTAGAGGAGCTCTCTGGCTGAGGATTCTTATTACCCCATCCTGCCCCAAACTGAAAATCCCAGGTTTCTAAGGGATGGAACTATGTCAGTTAAAAGTAGAACCATAGGGCTATTACTGAGTAGTATGAAAGGGAGCTAGTAATCTCTAGAACACAGTTCAGATGTATTGACAAATGTAGCTAAGAATGACAATTTTGAACAAAACACAATCTCTCCTCAATTACTTTTCCTTCCCAATGAACACATAACATTGTACTATAAGGATCCTTGGGCAATAGTTTTTTCAGATATTTGAAAAAGGGCTCTGAGCACAATGGCTGTCAGTGTCATGTAAACTCATCCCACTTTTGCATTCAATAAACAGGCTTCTATTCATTCCCTGGGTTTGATTATATAAAAGACCTGTTTGCACCAGCACTGTGGTGGAGCCACACTGGAAAGCAATGCCACTTCAAATTCTCTGGAGAACCACTGTCAAGTTTCAGCAGCTCCCATCAGTCTTCTTAAGTTTTCCTTCAGTTGAGTGCATCCTGATCACTCCTATCAAAATTTACTATTTCACAGTAGCAAGTTATAGCGAGGTGGTATTCCAAAGAAAGGGGAAAAGAAAAGAAAAAATGGAACAGATATAAAAGCATTCTTTTAAAAATGAAAGAAAAGTTCATGCACACACTTTACAGAAAGTACTCAAGGTTAAGGTAAGGAGGAGAGCTCAAAACTACTACATCCTGGCAGTGGGGCTCTCCCCATTGATCTCTCCTGCTTCAAAAGAGCAAATCAGACAATGATGGGGGCAGTCTGCCTGGTCCTTTAAACAAGGGAATGGGGGAAACTGTGGTGGGGCAGGAATCATTCTAGCAACCACACAAAGGCAAGGGAGTTGGAGAGATCAGGCTCTCTTCAGTACCCTTCTACTGGTAAAAATCTGAGCCAAGCCTTTTTCTTTTTCTAACTGTCCACTTTATTTTCCTATGGTTTACTTACACATGAATGTGGCTCCCCAATAACTATCCAAAAAGACACAACATGCAAGATCTTGTTGGGCACAGTGTAGCACAATAGTTCCAAATGCAGAACCACACAACGGTAGGGGCAACCCCACCACCACCACACACAAAAGTTGAAAAACAGTAAATATAAATAAATATGAACAAAAATTGTGAATGCTTTTTTTCTTAACTGAGGGAACATTTCTCTAGGAATCTGTAGGCTTTCCAGCATGACTTTATAGTCAACGTCTGCCAGAAGATGACCACAGAATTGCTCCAGAATTGCTCTAGGACCTAGAGATTCCTAAAGAGAACATATTAATCAAATCCATGAATCATCAAATCCATGAAAGGGAAACCAGCAAATGTGGGGAGCCGACTGTACATATTTCCTCTCAACACCCTCCGGACACACCATTTAGCTGCAAGACTTCCCCTTCCCATAGCCATTCCACACTTGGTGGTGGGGCATCTATGTCTACTATGTCCTCCAGAAGTCCCAGTAGATGATGCATTCATTCTGAAGCTGGCTGTGAGGAGATACCTAGAGATTTATTCAACCCCCTGCTTCCCTCTCCACCACTCAAAGAATGAATATCAACCTCTACAATGATCCAAAAGGTTTATGAAATCATAAGGTGGACCTGCACCTGTTTGTAACTAACAAGATGTCATGCTATGCCTGCAATACCATACCCAAATTCCTGGCAGTAAACCTCACTTAATTCAGTTGACCAACAGGTGACCGGACATCTTTAGGATTGCACTGTAACACACATTCATACTGTCTCAATCTCAAACACAATAAATAGTGAAAGAGCATTTCTGTTGGCCTTCTGTTCCCATTACCATCCACTCAAAATGAGCTGCTTGTTGTACCTAGGAGTTTCTACTTCTCCATCAAAAGGCATAAGTCCCAAACTTTGGTGCTAATAATCCCTTAATGTTTACATCTGGGGTGAGGAATACGTTGGCCTTCTCAGATGTTACTGGGCTGCAACTTTCATCAGAATAAGTCAGAATAGGCAATAGTGAGGAATGACAGGAAGCTGTTTTTCATACATTCCCCATGTCTTAATAATTACAAGTGTCAAGACTACCTAAATATAAAGGAAACTAAGAAGCAAAATTATGTTGTGCTGGAGATGAATCTTCATACAAAAATTCAGAAGTTGTCCAATTGCCCAAAGCCTCTAAATCAGGGGTAGGCAACCTTTCCCCTTTAAGGGCCGAGGGACTTCAGCTCCCAGAAGCCTCAACCATGTTGGCCAATAGTCCCATGTTGGCCAATAGCTCCTGGGATTCTTGGAGCTGAAGTTCCTCGGCCCTTAAAGGGGAAAGTTGCCTACTCCTGCTCTAAATACTCTAAAAGGCATCAGATCCTGTCTGCTCTCTGAAGTTAAGCAAGATCACCTTTGGTGAGTACTTGGATGGATGACCACAAACAAGTCCCATGTGCTATATTTTAGAGGAAGGAACTGGTAAAAGCCATCTCGAAGTATTCCTTGTCTAAAGAAACCTATGAAATTTATGAGGTTGCCAAAAGTTGACTAGCCACTTGAAGGCACATACATACATACACACATACCAATTACCAGATGGATCCACCACAATTTGTCTTAGCCTTATATTCCCCGATATTCAACAAAGAAGGAACACGAGGTAACCCGGGTAGTATGTATTCATCCCTTAATGGCAGAGCTTTATTCAGTTGACTGTAGCACATTTAACACTGTAGTCTTCTTGTCTGATGCCCTGACTCAATTTCTTTCTGTTAGATTTTTCCTTTCTAGAAAAGCCCCATGATCTAGAGCCAAACCTCCCATATTTTCTGTTAACTGGAACGTGGCACTCTTCTCCAAGCTCCCTCTTTAAAACTAAAAGTTGTCACAGAATACACTAAAGACCCACCCTGTGAAACTCTCATAAGAAAGAGCAATCATCCTAAACCAGCAGCTTCTTTGTGAGTTTTGATCTGTACAAATAATACTATGCTTCATCCCTTTAAAGCCACAATTACAGAAACACAAGCAAATGCATGTTCAGACCCCTGGAATATTAGGTTTTCCAGGACTTAGTACACAGTTGTTATCAAGATCAAAATACTTGTGTTTGAATGAGACAGAAAATACATTACAAAAAAGGTAGGATAAAATCCAAGCTTCCAAGGTAAGGAAGGAAATGGCCCGCAGAACAGGAAAGCCCCACTAATATTCACACATGTTGCGCCAGCTGAGCAAAATGTTTTAATTCCCAGCTTCAGGAACTGAAGAGAACAAAATTCTGCTGAGATCCTCTCCACATTAACAACAAAAACCCCTCTCCTCTCTGTGTTGTAGGGGCCTTGGGATAGCAGCACTTGTTACAACTGCTCCTTGGTGGAGGGAGACGGCTCCCCTTGCTTTGTATGCTAGTTTCTTTGTTCCTCTGAAAAGACCACAGAAAGGAAATGAAGGAAGGTTTACAAGGTTTGTATTTACTCAGAGCTACAAATCTTTCAGCTCCTTAAAGACACACACACACACACACAACTCTATCCCTTCACAAACAAACTTCATTCATTTTTCAGGGGAGGGTAAAGCCCAGAGGCACCAAATGCATGGTGCATTGGGAGGCCAATCCATAGCCAATCCAGCCCTGGCACCAGATTTTGCATACAGTCCTGATGGCCTAAAGCAAAGTGTGTGACTGTGTGTGTGTGTCTGTGTGTGTCTGGGGGAAAGGATACATGAGGGGATGGCCATTTCTTGTAGAAAAATAAAGAGCCTTTGACACAGATAAAATGGATCCCTAAATGGCTTTGTTTCTCAAACCAGAGATGCATCCTCTCCTAAAAGTGATCAAAGCCAGCACAATAAGGAGCAGTGGGGGCTGTGTGTGTGTTGTGTGTGAGTGTGTGAATAAGAGGAAGAATGGGAGGGATGACTCACTTCTATGTCACTAGCATCTCAGCACTACACATCCGTTAGCTAAGACTGTTCAGAGTGATCTTTAAGCAGGGGGAAGCAAGAGATAAAGAACTGTACAACCTTCCACATGCTCCACCCCATCATGCCCTCTTAACAAACAGCCCATGCCAACAGCAGATTACAAGTGATCTCAGCAAGCAAGAGTACAAAGATGGGGGGGAGAAGGGGGGGGGAACAGCCAGCAGAAACCTCTGAATGAGTGTTCGAGTCATTGTGTCAGGAAGTGCATTTTATAACACCCACAGGAACATAAGCAGAATGAGCTGGAGAGACGGTCTTCTTCCCACCCCGAAAATGCTTCACCTACCTCCAAAAGCATAAATTCAGCAGTAACCTATTGAAGCAGCTATTGCAGATTTTAATATATTGACAGCTGCTTGACAGTCTTGAGCACCTTAAGATGCAAAAACCTGCAAACCATAAAGCGGGACTTACCTCTCTTCACATATATGTAAAAAAATATCCTACAAACCATAGGGGGGAAATTAGTAATATTTAATAAAACTTCCCGCACCCCATTCACTCCTCATCTTCCCATCCAAGTGAAACCATTCTTGGGTTCAAGAGGGAAGGTGCTTCCAATCTTTTCTTGAGAGTAGGCTGCATTTTGCTGCCTTCTTCCACAAAGATACAGCAAGTGTTCCTGGGTGGGGGCAGTGGGGGGGAACGTCTGTTTCCATTTGAAACTGTCAAAATTAGCATGCAGTAATTAAAAATCACACCCTTTCTCTTAATAACCTAACCAGCATGATACAATCAGGTTGTGCCAACTCTTTAATCTAATTGACTAATTACAGATTTTAATTTAGTCAGTTACTGAACAACTGTTGACAATTTGTTTTCATTAGGGACAGACCAGGATAAATATTTAGGTTCCCCAATCACTGAGACTACAGCGTAAAGTGCTTTGCTATGACCTCTGGTTTAATGCTTTCAGGGTTTTGTCAATATCAACTTTAAAAAAAGAAGAAGAACTGCTTTTGAACATCTATTCTTGGAGCTCCTGTGCAACTGTTGAATGTCAAAATATATCTTTACTTTGAAAACATCAGTTCACTCGAATAACAAATAGGTGCTTCTCTCTGAAGCGACAATCAAAGTGTCTAAAAGCAGCCCCCTCTTATAGCAAAGATCTAGATGAATGAGCATGTTTTAATGATGCATTTTTTACTTTTATATAGTAAAATCATAATCCTGCTACTGGTTTATCAGTCATGGATCGTTATGAATGAAGAGACAGGCAAACGAAGTTAATTTTTAAGGAGAAAATTAAATGCACTTAAGTGTCTACCTTGGAATAAATGGGTTGAATGAATCTCTCCCATCCTCACCCCTCAATAAGTGTGAAAGTTTTATGTTTTCTTTCATCCAGAGACTTGGGACAGCCCCCCCCCCCCCCCCCCGGCCACTGTGTGTATTTGTAACTTACTTATAGAATAAAGCCGCATAGTCACTTACAACTTTTAACCTTTAGCAGGGAGATGCTGTAGGTCTGTTAATGCCTAACTGCGGAAATTAAGATGCATTTATCAGTGTCCTGGAAGCATTTCTGCAGCAAAACCTAAAGGCCATTTCCTCTATACTTCCTCCTAGTAAACAGAGAGCTTGGGAAAGTTACTTTTTTAGACCACAGCTTCCATAATCTTCCATGCTGGAAGGGGCCACGCTGGTTGCTGAATACCGGGAGGCCATGTCTGAAAACTTTCCAGGCTTTGAAATAAACAAAGCTTCTTCGACTCAATGGGAAAAAAAGCATGATAAAACTTTAAAAATGGACAGTGCCCTTTGCAACAGGAAAAAACAGACTGGAGCACAAGCCCCTTGGGGGCTACCTCCCGACAGCCAGGCCTTCCCCCTTGTAAATCTGAACGAAAGATGGCAAGGTACCACTTTAAGGATTCATATGAAGCTGTCTTGTACTGAGTCAGACTATTGATCTCTCTAGTACAGTACTGTCTGCCTTGATTGGCAGCAGCTACCCAAGGCCTCAAGCTCTCTCAGCCCCAACTATCACCTAAGCCTTTATGAATGCAAAGCATGTGCTCTACCACTCAGCTATTTGCCCCTCCCGGCTGCTATACAGGTTGCTTTCAAATAAATTTACTTCAGGGACAGAGCAACAGAGTGCCTTCTGCAAACTTGTGTTATGGAAGAAATATGAATCTCTCTTATTCCCTCGCCTCCATTTCCCACCCTCCATTACCACCATGTGTGGAATATGCCTCCTTAGGGGCAAGATGGGAATTTGGTCTCTAAATAAGAGCTAGCTCAGACAGTTCTTCCCATACCTGGGGAATATCCCAAATACAGTTATTCCCACACATTGTTGGAAAAACTTAATGTGCCACTGGGATTTTTCAGGTCCACTGAGGAACCACTTTGAAATTTCAACCAATGGTCTTTTCAAGAACAAGAACTACCCCAAACATACTCACACCCACACGCCCCTGCTTCATGCTCTCAAGATGTGTCAGACTATAGTCCTTCAGGACACCATAAAAAAAAAAAAGAGACAACATTACACAGACACCTGCTAGAAGCTTTCTATTGATCATACCAAAACCTACATAACAAACTACACATTCAACTCAATTCAGAATCAAGGAGCTCACAGCTATTGTGCATCTCTTCCATAATATTTGTGTAAAAGGGGAAAACGCCCAGATACGGAAAAGGCCAAAATTGAATGTGGTCCACATATTAGGAAAACCCTGCATTTCTGTGGGCTTTATAACCTATGTTATTGTCCTTGATAGACATATCCTTCTGTTGCTTCCCCCAACCCCAAATCAATGCCTCCTCTCTAAACAATATGTTGTTGCCCTATTGTCTTTAACCTGCCATGTCCTTTGCCAAAGCTTTCACATGAACATGTCACCATTACCATGTGTTTACATATATGTTGCATTTAGTACAAGCCGGTACAAAAGCCCGTCATAACATACCAAACAAACAGCAAAAAAATAAAATAAAATACAGGAATTTAAAAAAGGAAATAGGAACAGTTCCACACAATCATAATGCCAATGGTTAACAATTATAACAAATGTCAGTCAATATACCACCACATTGAATAAAATGATACAAATAAGCTGAAAAGCAATATAGAAATACATACACAGTTTCTTGCAGCAGGGAACTTCCAACCTTCCAGATGTTTTAACCTAGAATCCCTAGCAGTTCCTACCCAATAGGATCAGTGGTATGTGATGGTGGGTGGTGTGGGTCAAAAGACCTGGAGGGTCAAGCATCTCCCATCCCTGCATTACATAAAGCTCCAAACAGATCTCCTTTCTGCAAAAGCAGCCCAGGCTTCTCCACAATTTATCTACCAACACCAGTTGGCAGCTATGCCTATCACTCATGTGAACTCTGATCTGGATCTCTTCTCATTCACCTTTTCTATCTCATATCCAAGGGCAAAAAAACATTGCTGATTTTCCTTTAATTCCCACAAATTTCTGTTGACCGAGACCATCTACTCAACTACCATAGTTTCTAAATTCTTCAGATAAACTCAGCCATACAAAAAATCCTTTCTGAATACTTTCACATATCCTAAGTTTCAGCAGCTAAAGTTGTAATCCTGAAAACTAAGGAGTAAAACCCAGTGAACCAGTGTTGAGTAAACATGCACAGGAATATGCTGTCACAGTATGCATTCACAAAAAGCCTCCCTCTCCTGCAAAATGCTGATTTCAATCTATGCATTGAAGTGTGATGTCAATCTCACTCGCATAACATCCCTCTCCCCCCAAAATGTCGGCCTCAGATATCATTTCTATGTTGTGGCAAGGTGAAGCAAAGAGGTGTAGAACTCTGGCTCATTCCCAATCTCTCCCTAAGCACCATATCATGACAAAACTAACACTTGAGCAAAACCAGTAAATTTCAACCTGCACTTTTCTCTACATTCAAACATAGAAGATCCACATGTGCTTGACAAAAATTTCCAAATGTTGCTTACAAGAAGCCACAGGGCTCTTTCCACCTGGTCTGTTTTTTTTTTTTCCTTCCTGTTTGCTCTCAGTTCCTAGCAAGAAGAGCTTTAGGGATGTTCCAAAAATGAGCATTTTTGCTTCAGCCAACACAGGGAACACCAGGTGCTAGTTTTATTTCTCCAAAAATCTGTGTGTGATCCTTACTGAAATCCAAAGACACCAAACACAGCCAAATACATTCCTAACAATACTTCCTCTAGCTCATTTCAAATCATGATTCATTCATTTAATCAAATGTCTTTCATTATAAACAAGTAGCATCTTCCCTTTCACTTGTTTATTTATTTCACACTCACCCTTCCATTCCCCCCCCCCCAAAGCTTATTAACCAGTAATTTCAAATGCTCCACTGATGATTTTCCAAACACAGAAATTATTCATTATATAGAAAAAAGAACTGGGGACAGGTTGGTGGACCTCAGAAGACCTGTGAAAGTATCCCTCAAAGATTGTCAATCATAGCTTTTTGAGAAAATGCCCACATAAGATGCTAAAGAAAGGATGGGCATTGTGGTTTTCCAGATATGGTTGGACCACATCTCCCAGTATTCATCACCATTGGTTATTCTGCCTAGGTCTGCTGGGAATTGGGAGTCAAACCACATTTTGATAGACTACATGATTCCCACCTCTGTGCTAAAGAATGGTGGTTCCAGGTTCTACGATTCCATTCACAGCCTTCTACTGTTGTGTTTCCTTAGTGACATATTATTTTTTTTTGAAAAACCCATTCAATCCTTCAGTTCTGTACCGTCTTGAGGAGTCCACAATATCAAGCATACTGGCTACTAGCAAAAATGGTTGTTAGAATGCTAAAAAGGATGGAGGCTTTGGAAGTGACTGCCAAGTTTAAAGCATGGGCCAGGTTTGCATCCTTCCGGGATACAATCTGTTCTCGCCAACATCTCTTAATCCTTTCAATTAAATTAAATCCAAGAGGGGGGAATACAATTTGCCATTAGTGCCTTTCACGTTATACCAGGAAAGCCATTTCCAAAAGAGTGAACTGACCACACGTGTGTTAATGAAGGTTTAAGAGACATCAGCTTGGTAGCCATCAAAACTTCAGGATGAAATGGCCTTAGAAAGGGGATGAATGTGGCCTTAGAAAAAAAGAACAGGAAATCACCTCTAAAAGTAAGGCCAGCTCAGATCATCATCTATAGTACATTATAGGTAGCAGGTAATATCTTGATAATGCCCACAGATAATGTGGATGGTAAAGGGAGAGGAAATGCTGGAGCTGTTCAGCCTCCATTAAAGAAAAAATACATCTTAGGACACCTCATGTAGCACTGGTAAAAGCTCAGAGAAACTTGTCCAAACAGTTGTTGCCAGGGGAGTGATAAATCACAAGTAAAAGACCACCTCCTTTGTCATCTGAGAAAATTATTCTAAAAATTCACCACCACACCCTTTGTCCAAATGCCTATCACTTCTACACAGCCTCATCACATGGCAAGCAACTAGCAAGAGTATTGTTATCTGGTGAAACAATAATGTTTTCTCAGGCAGAAATGTTATATTAGTTGAAGAGTTTTGGATTACTTGCAAGAAAAGAACAGAACTGGCACATCTGGTACTTCCAATTGTTAGTTGTACCACCATAAAACTGCATCTCAATAGGAGAATCTTGCTTTTACAGCATGCTTACTGGTGCATCAAATTCCTATCACTGAAACAACCAGCCATACACAGGGAGGCATGTAATTCCGGGTTGTGAAAAAACTAAAAGGGTTACTTAGTGGAACATGAGAAGAGTACCAATAGAAAATCATCCACATATACTGCAGTGAGATTATTCTTCCACAAGGCAGTATCTAAAGTGGAGATCTATGCTCTTGATAAGCAGGACTGATCCGTGTTAGATGTCAGGATTGCCATGCCACTTGGCATTGGAACATGTTTCTATAGTCATGACCATTATGAGAATTTGAAATACACACTGACCTCATATCACCCAGGAAGAAGGACCAATTGGAGGAAATGGTTTCTTGTTGCATGCTCTCAGCAATTAGGGTTGGTAAGATTTTTCTAAAGTCACTTACTGCTTCCACATAAGTGAAACAAACAATTATTTAGTCTATAATTAACTGTTCAGCATAAAACACATGAAGAGTCTTCCTTTAGTAAAAATGTTTTTAAAAACTGGATTTGTTTAAAAAGTTATTCTTCCTGAAACCCGGAGACAAATCATGTTCCTACAACTTTTCTGGTGATAGCCACCAGCAACTTCAACAACTTCGCCAGCTGAACCAAAATGTGCCCTGGCTTTGACTTCTTCTTTGTCTTCTTTAAAGTCATTCCAAAACAGAAAATGTTTACATTTATAATGTTGACTTTTTTTAGGCAGCACTTCCAAAGAGGAATATCTCAAATGGGAAAGTTACTTTTGATGTGTAGTCAAGTGAAAATGTCCTGTGTTGAGATCACTTTTGAATTTTTATGCTCCCTCCCAAAGTTACACTCTAAGGAGCCTGTGCAAACAGAATAATGCCACAAAAAGTATGTAGCGACAGTCAACTAGATTTAAGTTCATTTTCTGTAGCTGGAGGCCAAAATCGACTAAATTGGTTCTAGTGATCAAGTTTTCTTCAATTCCCCATTCTGTGTATTAGCTATTTGACAGAAATTCACTGCGGTATTTAAACTGGCAGTCATCACAGCTAACTCAAATTGTATTGGCTTTCACAGTGTTGAAACGCTGAACTGCAATCATCAATCGGCCAATTCCAAGATAACGCGGTGGTTGAAATTCCCTGTCATGCTGTACAATCCCTTTGTAGCTCACCAGCTCAGAAGATGCACAATAAAACCTGCAACAAGAGTGTCTGGCAACACCGCCACAATGTAATATGAGTGTGCTTGTGGAAGGGCTTTGCCCAGAAGCAAGATAAAGGCAACTGTGCCAACAGCAGTAAACCTCCAGAGAGAGTGTAACATTTTCTTTTGGAAACACACAGAAACACTGAAATTAGAAGCACATTTTGGATCACTGTTCTCTTCCCTCCCCCTACTCCTCCATATTTTTGCAACCGCCACATTAAACGCTCCAGTTTTTTTTCTTTTTTCACATTTCTATTCTGCCCAAAGACATTGGAAGAAATGAAACAAAGTGAATAAAATCAAGCCTTTTCTTTTTTAAAAAATCAGCTTTAAACAAAACACACAGCTTGAAATCAGAATGTTTTAATAACATAAAACCCTGTTACCAACAATAAATAAACTACATTTACAAAGCCACTCAATGCAAGGGTTTTGCCTTATTTCGAGTTGTGTTTAATGAGATGAACAGAAACTGGACAACAGGTGGGCTACTCCTTTCCTCAGATCATAAAAAGTCAGTCACAAACAAGGGCATCTTTTCATCTACCACCTTATTTTTGTAGCATTAGTGATTTTCCACAATTTCAGTCCTAGATTTTCACTGCAGTGTGCAGATTCTGTGGTGGGCAGTGTGGTGGCGGTAAGGAAATGAACACACAATTATTTATCTAGGGATATTTGGCAGTTAAGCTCACACTGAAAAGTGAGAGAGCTGGTCTGGTCTCCAAAGTATAGTGATTATTCATCATCCCCCGTTTCTGTTGGTACTGGGGACCTTTTCATAACGCTCCTAGCAAATATTCAGCACACAGAGCCCCAATCTCAAGAATTCTTTTCAAAGTCAGTACAGGTCAACCATCTCAGAACTGTTTACGAATCGATTAAGACACTCACACACATGAAAAGTGAAGACTTTTTGCTGTTTTTTTTTAATATAAAAATGTTCTTTGGGGAAATTGCTTGTTGCTCCTGCTGCTTCTATTATCATATAGTTATATCGGGAAATGAAATGGAAGTTACACAGCATGCAAGTGCTGTTAGACAGGCTGCTAATGAAGCATGGTTTCCCATTCTTTGAAGCATGTATTCCCCAGGCCTACTGATCTGGAGAGATTTGCTTCTCATGCGTCCAAGAAGCCACACCTCAACCATAAACAATGGGAAAGAAGCATGCAAAGGAAATGATGCCAGGTTTTAAATGCATTTCAACATGCACACAATGCCTGCCTCTTAGACATAATGGGCTAGGTGTTCTCTTCATTTTAAGACAATATATTTTTTCAGCCCTAATGCATGCAACAAAAAATCTCCATCACTAAAGAGTAACTACTAAATAACAATGTTAGGGATTTGGCCATGTTTGGACATAACAGTAAGCCAGGAAATGGAAGGAACCCTGGCTTATGGAGTACCAACCATAGCTTGTGCAGGCGGTCTGATAACTCCTGTCTTGCCCTGTGATTTATCACGTTGGATAAAAACTGAGATAGTTGCAGCTCTGCTTCTCATCCCCAAGCCAAAGAAAGGACCCGTAGTTTGTTCTGTGATTTCTTTCTAAAGCTTGCAGTGGGGGAACGGGTAGACGCAAAGCATCATTGCTACCTTGTTCACACACCAAGATTAAAAAAAACACAGAAAATCAAGTTCTATACTGTGCTCAGCCACTTTCACTGTAAGTGGGAGTGATTAAGCAGCATGCATTATCATGCTACTCATATTCAAAAAGCCAAGGTTCCTGGGGTTTCTCTGGCTTATTGCTATGTTTAAACACTATCGGTATCCACCAATAAAGGAATCCACAAATATGGGCAAGTTGCATCCATAGGTCAGAAGAGGCATACATCTACAAAAGTAGTCTGATAGTCATCAAAAGCTTAACACGGATTTTTTTACCAACCATTATGACAAACCATAACAGTAGCTTATTTTTAAACCTCTACAACATTAGTCATATGTCCACTGCTGTGATGATTTGTACAATCCTCACCTTGTGAAAAGTCTTTTCTTAGAACATAAACACAAGTAGCTATTAACATGTTCTTGCAATCCTCGTTGTTCTTCTTGGAGACTCCATTAAAAGCCTCCATATTATGTCATTCTAAATCATGCAGCCAACTATCTTCTGGTCTGGTTGGGAGATCTGGATGAGTTACCATTCATTCATTACCAGTTCAAAAGGCTTGCCATTGAAGCTATATGCTGGCTACTTATTTTGCCAGCCACCACAGAGGTCTATGGTAGTAGGGGCCAGGAGGAAGAGGAAGAAACACATCCTGGCTTTGTCTTATACCAAAAACCAACTTCCCTATAAGCCCAAGGCTTTGAGCAGCAATATTTTTCACTGCTAACATGTTCTTGGTCCAGTTTGCAAGAGATGTTCTATATCAGGACAATAATAGGTAACTAAAGAATATTCTTTGTTTAGCTTGATATTCTTTAATAGCTTCAACACAATGAATTCTCTACAATGTGTAAGTGTTGTGTACCTTCAAGTCATTTCCAACTTATGGTGACCCTAAGGTGACCCAATTATGAGGTTTCCTTGGCAAGATTTGTTCAGAGGAGGTTTGCCATTACCTTCCCCTGAGGCTGATGGCATGTGACTTGCCCAAGGTCACCCAGTGGGTTTCATGGCTGAGTTGGGAATTGAATCCCAGTCTCCAGAGTTGTAGTCCAACACTCAAACCATTAAGACATGCTGCTCTACTAGTCCCTTCTATACATGAAAAAATGCCTTTTCATCTCCCTGTCAAGTTAATCACCACCAAAGGAGGATAGAATTATCTCAGAACTATACACAAGCATCCAACTTTGGTGTTTTTCAGATATGACAGAAATACTGGTATTTTATGAACATGTGCATAGCATCTATGAACTGCATCTTGAGTTTCTAAAAATGGGTAAGCTCCTGTTGAAAATACACCACACACTCTCAAATGACAGCATTGATGGCTTGCTAAGAAAGTACACTACATATTCTCTGCTGGCAAAATATTAATACTAAAAATGGAGGAGAAACCCATCTTCATAACTCGATACATCCATAACTAAAACACACAGTCATGACAATACATCTTAACCAACTAATTTAAGACTGACTACACTTCATAAATAAACAGTATAATGAAACGGAGGTGGTGAAGGAAACTGAAAATCTTCTTATCTGTCTTCATAATAAAACTAAAAAGGTAAAGTACTTAGGACTGTTACGAAACTGTATTACACTGAGAATTAAAAAAACACAATAAGGATTGTGTCTATTTGCTGTAAGCTTAAAGCAACATGTATTAAAGAAGTTTATGCGAATCATCTAATGCACTCATGCCTATTATTAGAATTATTACCAAGCTAAAAAAAGATTAATTTCTCTAAATACAGTAAATCCTCAGACACTACTATAAGACTGCTGCTAATGTAGTATTACTGTATCTTGAATGCCAGCTCTATCCCTCCGCACCTTACATTTTGCATCCAAGACCTACAAAAGAAATTCTGATAGTTTTCTATGATGAAAGTTTCACAAGGGGCAACCTAAACTCTGTAGCAACTACAACCAAAAGGAGACCTTTGAAAACCCAGCAAATTTGGTACTACATGTAGAGATTAAGATCCTACGCCTGCACAAAGTTACCTGTGTGCTAAGTCCCACTGGTGTCAGAAGAAGTGTAAACATGTAGTGGAACTGAGAGTTGAAGAAATAATATTTCTAGTATCACTGGAAAGAAACCTGACACCACCAAGTCCTGCATATAAACTGAGCTGTTTGTGCATGGAGGAACTGCTACATTGCTCAAAAATACAAGGAAATACTCGCTTCACCTGGGCTTTTGTCTCCCTTGCCTTAGGTCTTTCTTAGTGACAACACTATTTGAAAAGACCTAAACACCTTAAAGGCAATAGACCCAATCTGATCTTGGAAGCTGAGCAGGCTCAGCCCTGATTGGTATTTGGATGGGACTAGTAATGAACACCAGGTGTGGTAGGCAATATTTCAGAGGAAGGAACTGACAAAATCATCTCTCAGTATTCCTTGCCTAAGAAAATCCTATGAACATCATCATTAGAACTTGAACGCACATGCATACACACAATAAGGAGAAAGGAAGGACAAGCCCTTATCCCCCCCATCCATCTGTAGCAAAAAGCCAAACTGCAGCAGTGAAGATTCTTCACCAGTTATATACTGGAAAATTCTGAAGTAGTGGGCTCATCAAAACAGTCTTCATGAACATGCTTCCAAGGGGAGTCTAAACATGCAGATAATTGTGTTGATCATATCAGTAAACCAGTTTGAACATTTTTCATCTCCATCAGCAGCAAGTGTTGGGTAAAGCAAATGAGTCTTAGGGCTTGAATAGACTGCCAGAAATAATCCAGCTTGAGACCACTTTAACTGTCCTGGCTCGATGCTAAGGAATCATAAGAATTGTAGCTTTTTTCTGAGACATTGAGCCTTCTCTATCAGAGAACTCTGGTGCCACAATAAACTACAGTCCCCATGATTCCCTAGCATTGAGCCAGGGCAGTTAACGTGATCTCAAGCTGGATTATTTCTGGCAGTCTGTTCAGGCCCTCTGTTGCCCATTCATGAAGAAGCCATTCCCAAATACTTTTGACTACAACTGAAATAGCATGCAACAATATTGCTGGGAAAATCCCTCCAGACCCCTTTGGCTGTTGCAAAGACTATAGCTGAGCACAGTGGGTACAGGGAAGGCTGGGGAGAGGCAGAAGATATCGCTGTCTCTGTTAATCTAGAAATGCTGGTAGCCTTTTGAGCCTGAGAGCCCTGGTTCCACTACCTCTCTGCTCTGCACCATGGGGGAACTCACTTGTCCTTTTACAGTTCTGCAGAAAGTAAAGACATGGAACTTAAAGACATGGGAGTGCCAGCACATCCGATAGTCCTGATGAGGAATCTGTACTCAAGACAAGAAGCTATTTTGGAGAAACATAATGGTTTCCAATTGGCAAAGGGGTCAAACAAAGCTGCATCCTTTCACCCTATCTGTTCAACTTGTATGTAGAACATATTATAAGAAAAGCAGGCTTGGGCACAGAAGAAGGAATAGTAAAAATAGGAGGAAGGACTATCAACAAGCTAAGATATGCTGATGATACCATAATACTAGCAGAAAACCTCACAGACCTGGAACACCTACTAAGGAAGATCAAAGAAGAAAGTGCAAAGGCAGATTTAATGTTGAACATAAAGAAAACAAAAATAATGACCACAGAGAACTTACACACGTTCAAACTAGACAATGAAGAAATAGAAATAGTAACAATTCTCATATCTGGGATCAAACATTGATCAGAATGGGGACTGCAGCCAGGAAATCAGAAGATTAAGAATGGGGAGGATTGCTATAAAAGAACTAGAAAAAACCCTTAAAATGCAAAGACATACAACTCAGCACAAAAGTCAGAATCACACAAGCCATTGTATTCCTTATTACCATGTATGGATGCGAGAGCTGAACAGCTAAGATAGATGATAGGAAGAAAATCAACTCATTTGAGATGTGGTGCTGGAGAAGAGTGCTGAGGATCCCATGGACTGCCAAAAAGACAAACAAATGTTCCTAGAGCAAATCAAACAGAAAATCTCCCTGGAAGCCAAGATGACCAAACTGAGAATGTCGTACTTCGGACACATCATGAGAAGAGAGGACTCTGGAAAAAAAAATGCTGGGAAAGGAGGAGGGAAGTAGGAAAAGAGGAAGGCCACATGCCAGATGGATGGACTCCATTAAGGAGGTCACAGGTTTTATGGGGTTGCAGGAATTAAGCAGAGCAGTGGAGGACAGAGGGTCTTGGAGATGTCTCTTCCATAAGGTCGCCATAAGTCAAGATTGACTCGAGGGCAGTTAACAACGACAACAGAAAGTAAAAAGGAAACTACTTCTCTCAAACATGTTTCTCAGGATGGTTACAAAGTCACTGGGCAATACCTATGACAACAACCCTATAGATTCTTCTCCTTCTTCAAGTTAATGGTAATCATTGTTGCTGCTGCTGCTGTGTGCCTTCAAGTTGTTTCCAACCTATCATGGGGTTTTCTCGGCAAGATCTGTTCGGAGGGAGTTTGCCTTTGCCTTCCTCTGAGGCTGAGAGAGCTTGACTTGCTCCAGGTCACCCAGTGGGTTTCATGGGATTTGAACTCAGAGTCCAACAAAGCCCAGTATCCTAGTCCAACCCTCAACTATTACACCATGCTGGCCCTCCTCAATCATTCCCAATCAGTCATTAGAGGAAATAAAGTACGGTACTAACCTCAACAGCTTTCCTGAGAAGGGGCCGAGGGGACCTTGTTCCTAGAAATAACACTGGGGCCAAAAACATCAGGACAGAGTTTCTTCTCCCCAACCGCATCCCTATTTACAGTCTGTCTGTCCAAGAACTAAACATGTATGGTTATGAGACTTAAAAGATATTGCATCTTCTCCCTCCCACTAAGAACACTATAGCAACTACAATCCCAATCTAGTTTCAGTCCTCAGCCTTAAAACAAGGATATACAGAACATGGCAAAGTTGTGTTTTTTTAAACTACATATCCCAGAGTCCCCCAGCCAGTAGTGGTAGTGCTATCTGTGGGATCCTCAGAATTACAGCCCTCAAACACAATTTCCCAGAGCTCTAATCAGAAATAGGGAGTTTGTTTTCTCCTCCGCTGCCAGGAATAACATTACAGAATTGCTGGAAAGGATATTCTGGCTTCTGCCATGAACCAGAAGACAACCATGTAGGTACAATGCCACAAAATTGTGGATCCTAAAATTAGTAGCCAAACAAAACAAAATGTTGCCACTGTTGCCTTCAAGTCATTTGCAATTTATGATGATGGGTTTTTTTTTTTTGGCAAGATTTGTTCAAAGAGGGTCTTGCCTTTGCCTTCCTTTAAGGCTGAGGGAGTGTGACCAGCCTAGGATTACCTAGTGGGTTTCCATGGCTGAGCAGGGATTCGAACCTTGGTCACCAGAGTCATAGTCCAACACTCAAGCCACTACACTATGCTGGCTCTCAAAAGACAAAAACCAACAACAAAAGAAGGATGCCAGATTATATTTAAAATCAAACACAACAAAGTTGTGTTTAAATCGGTGTGGGTGTGGGGTACTGCAGATTTTGGCTACCACTAGGCAGTTCATAACTTCAATTCAAACAAGAATAATAGCAAAAAGAAACTGGGCACTCCACAAATGAATAGGTAAGTAACCCCAAATGGTTCATACTTTGTTCTGGAATTGTCAAACTGATCTAACCACTCTGCCATTTTTTAACCCAGTCACCATGCTGGGTGCATCTTGCTGTTTTTAAATTTAATTTTAAAAAAAATTTGACATGAGCCATGAAGAGAAAGATTGGTCTAAAAACTGAGATAAAATATATAGATGAATAAATATTTTATATTTCCCCTTCTAAATCAATGGCTCTTCTCAGTTCTATGGGGAATAGCTGCAAACTAGGACAGTTGCAAAAGCTTCAGAAGCAAGGGCTAAGCACAATCTCTCTCTTTTTTTTTTTTTTTTTTAAAAAAGGATCCATTCTGTGAATGCCTGCTGTCATGCAGCATATACTTTTTCTGCACACAAAACCAAGTGTTAAACATCAATGGGTAAAGTAACTTATCAAAAACCTTGCATTCCCCCCCCTCCCCTTTCCTTCATTAGCAGCAAATGAATAGCTGTACAACCTTGGCCAAGTGAGGACTCTATATTGAGCCCAGAGCCCTGGAGGACTCAGGATGAGAAAGTTACTTCCTATGGGTGTCTGTGTGTGTGTTTAAGTCCGTTTTCTGTTAATTTTTGAAAAAGGAAGGATGGTTTAGGCAGTATTTTAAGGTGTAACAATGCTCCAGTCAGGGCTTTGGGACTTTTGCCTGGCAATTCTTAGGAGATCTGGAGGCCACAGGATCAGAATAATCTTGGTCAAGCACATCAGTGCCCAATTGTCTGCCAATT